>CAWUFW010002592.1:0-713511 GCA_963921515.1 Calotriton arnoldi | reverse complement strand
TGGGGGATCAATTTTTATGTGGCTCACGTAGAAAAAGCACCATGTCATCAGCATATAAGGATATGCCGACAGGGCGGTGATTGAAATTAAGCGCTGATTCCCTATGACGCTGTCGAATGACGCAAGCTAGAGGTTCAAGTGTAAGGGCAAATAACAGTGGTGATAAGGGGCAGCCCTGTCGCGTGCCCCTATTAATGGAAAAGGGAGTCGAGGTGTGACCCCCCACTCTGACCCTTGCCGATGGATCCGTATATAGGAGTTGCACCCAGCGTAGAAACATGGGCGGGAATCCCATTCGCTTCAATACATAGAACATATAACACCATTCGATAGAGTCGAATGCCTTAGCTGCATCCAGCATGACCGCAGCAGCAGGCAGGTCCGGTGCCAGGACATGATACATTGCAAAGAGCGTCCTTAAATTATGTGACGTGGATCTTTCCGGTATGAAGCCGGATTGGTCTGGAAGCACTAGGGAGGACATTAATGGTTGTAGGCGGGTGGCTAAAATGTTCGCTAATATTTTTGCGTCCAAATTAATTAGTGACAACGGGCGATAAGAGTCACATTGAGACGGGGGCTTGTCTTTTTTTAATAGTGTGATGATTAAGGCCTGTCTTAGGGACAAGGGAAGAGTGCCCGTTTCATGTGCTTCAGCATATACTTCTAATAGATAGGGCGTCAGAAGATCAGCGTATTCTTTGTAAAATTCCGCCGTGAGTCCATCTGGACCCGGGGCTTTTTTGTTTGGTAACGATCGAATCGCTGCTTTAATATCTTCTTCGCCTATTGGTTGACTAAGATATTCCCGGTGGCTATCCGCTAGCCAGGCACAAGCAATATCAGAAAGATAGTCGTCAAGCGCTGTGTCATCCAAACTCCCATGCGATGTGTACAATGTGGAATAACAAGATCTGAATTGTTCAACAATCGCTTGAGGTGTGTAGTGTTCTTCCCCCTGTGCGTCTATTATTTTCATTATGGGAGTGTGTTCAGTTTGGAATTTGAGTTTAGTGGCCAGTTGACGGCCGGGCCGGCCTCCCTCACCGTATGTTCTTGCGACACAACGACGTGAGAGATAGCGGGTTTCGGTTTCCGCCATAGCGTCATATTCCAATAATTGTTCTTTTATACGCGCTAGTTTATTATTGTCGGGAGCAGCCATATAGTCCCGTTCCAGTCCTACTAATTTATTTTCAATGATAGAGAGCTGGCCTTGAATGTCACGCAGTATGCCTGCTGTAGTGCCGATACACACTCCCCTCACTGTAACCTTAAAGGCCTCCCACAAGATGGCGGCACTGTCTACTGTTCCCACATTGATTTCGAAGAATTGTGTTATTGCCTTTCTGATGGTGTCATTGTAGATAGGGTCCAGTAAGGCCTCGGCTCTGAATCGCCATGTGAATGGGCGGTGTGTGATTGTGGGTATGCTAATATGAAGCTTTACCGGGCTGTGGTCCGATAGTGTACGTGGAAGTATTTCTATCCCAGTGACCCAGTCGTTGCTCACTTCATTTAAAAGCCAATAATCCAATCTGGACCAGGTATTATGCGCCGGTGTTATATGTGTGCCCATTCTCCTTTCTGCATTACGGAGTCGCCATGTATCCACCAGCCCCATCTCCTGCATAGCATCACGAATACACTGAGCGACTTTCACAGTGCGCGCGCCCTGCAGGCTTGATCTGTCCTGCGTAGGGTCCAGGTGTGTGTTTAAGTCTCCGCCCCACAAAATGGCTGCCTCCGGCCATGTGCGCAGCACCGTGAGCATGCGCAGAAATATCCGCGGTTCATCTGTTACGGGGCCGTAAATATTAATGACGGTGATATTGGTTTGTCCTAATCTCCCATGGACCATAACACAGCGGCCCTCGTCATCTACATATGTCTTGAAAGCCGTGAATTGCAGACCACGTTTAAACAAAATAATGACCCCTCTTGCGTATGTGGAATATGATGAGGCCAATTTATATCCAGCCCATTTAGTCGCAATTTTGGCCTCTGAAGATTTGGTCAGATGTGTTTCTTGTAATAGGGCTATCTGCACCGTATGTCTATCTAGATAAGCCAGCACTTGGCGGATTTTTTTGGGAGTATTTAGCCCCCTTACATTCCACGTCAAGCAGGTATATTTAGTGTGCATGGCCTAACATAACAAATCTATGGGAACATGAGTCACACACCCTACCCCCCCATCCAGATGGGCAAATGTCTACCAATTCGGCTTGTAGGTACAGACCTAGTGCAAAAAACCTCGCGTTACACTGCACTACCTCGTGTCTTATCTTTGATAGTAAGTGGTGATCGCCAGCCATCGCATGCAATCGGTAGCAGAGTCATAAGTACAAAACATCTCCTTGTAATCCCTAGTAAGCAGAGCCTTATCATATGCATTTCTATGATCACTTCGAACAAAATTAAAACGAACCAATACCAATCCCTCCCCCACACACTTCAGCACCCTAACTTTGCTAAAGCCATACCCAACCACCCAAATTATCCCCATAACGAGAACCAACAATAGTACAATATTGAGGGGGCTACCCATTTGTGGGGCATTGCGACACAACCAGCCTCCCCAGTGAGTAGGGGAGGTGGCCACAGATGGTCCATATATACCTCTCGAGCCATCTATACTGTCTTATAGTAAAGGCATACTTTCAGCGGTCAGTACCCGCTTGTGTAAGGGCACGAATATAACAAAAAATCAACAATATAAAAAGGATACCAGCCCAATAACCAGTGTCAACACAGTAGTGCCAGTGCATTCGGCATTGACAATGCATTCATCCAGGCGCCAGCCATAGACCATGATGTTGGTCGAATCATCCTGTAGATCCACATTCAGTGTGTAGTCAGGAGTGACATGATGTTTCCCTCATTACTCGACATCTGACGTGGCAGGCGACGATGTCTTTGTGCGTCGCAATGTTTTGGCGTAGTCATGCGCCCGTTTGGGGTTTGTGAATATCTTGGCCTTGTCATCTAGTCCAATGCGAAGACGTGCCGGGTAGAACATGGCGTAGGGGATCTTTTCTGTGAATAAAATTTTCTTGGTCGCCTGAAATTCTTTACGTGCTGCCTGCACTGTTGTCGTAAAATCAGGGTAGAAGGATAGTGCATTACCTTGATAATTGACATTACCTTTTTGTCTGGCAGCTTTTAGTATAGCGTCTCTGTCCCTATAATTAAGCAGGCGGGCTATGACTGGTCTGGGTGGTGCTCCCGGAGACGGCCGCGCCGCCAGTGATCGATGAGCCCTTTCCACAATAAACATACTGGATAGTGTTTCATCTCCACATAGCTCACGGAACAGATTTTCAACGTAGGTTTCTAGGCGCCCAACATTGGTCGATTCCGGAAGTCCCAAAATGCGTACATTATTGCGCCTAGAGCGCGCTTCAAGGTCTTCGTTTTTTGCTTGAATGACCGCCAATAGTCGTTCCATGTCGTTTGTTTTTGTCTCAACTTTCTGTAAGCCGTCCTCTGCGTTCGAGATTCGCTGTTCCGCTTCCCCAATGCGCAGGTTTTGCTTGTCCAGTTTGGTGGAGATGTTATCAATTCGCCCGTTTAGGGCCTCCATGTTGTCATTTATGGATTGTAGGCTCGTATTTATAGCGGCTAAAGTCTTCTCCAGCGTATTCGAGGCTGGGGTGGCATTGTCCAGTTCTGAGTCTGAGGCATGCTGGGGTTTACCGGATTTGCGCAGTTCGAATGTGAGACGTGGTTGGCCCTTGTCCGGCTTACCCATAATGTGGCCGTTCCAGCACCCCTACGGTAGTATTACCCCAGCTGACAGTTTATCAAATGGCTGGGAAGATCCTTCACTAGCTTCAAGTGGGTGAAAATGTTGCAGTCTCTCAGTGAAGATGAAATCCACTTCAGCCTGGGTTTTCAGCTTTGCCAGGTATCCTCATACATTTAGTTGATGAGTATGTCGGATCATCACATCCTCTGTATCATATAGTGCAATGGCGTGCTTGTAGAGAACTATACACACTTTCAGGCAAACAACACTACACCTTAGGCACGGCAATCCCCCTGTGCCCACCGCAGCACCGCCGGTATCAGCAATACGACGTGCAGGTCTATTGGCATGCGAGGATAGGAGCTGGGGGGGTCACAG
The DNA here is from genome assembly GCA_963921515.1 of Calotriton arnoldi. Classification (NCBI taxonomy): domain Eukaryota; kingdom Metazoa; phylum Chordata; class Amphibia; order Caudata; family Salamandridae; genus Calotriton; species Calotriton arnoldi. The sequence goes on along the minus strand of CAWUFW010002592.1, from coordinate 709,382 downwards.
ATTGTGGTGTGCCACTTTCCACTACTAAGGGTGACGACGCTGCCCACTCAGCTTTCAATCCGATATGTAGTGATACTAGCAGCTCCAGGAAGCCTTGCTAGTGCGCCGGCATGTTCATGCTTTACATCTAGCAGTCGCAGTTCACCCTCTCAGCCTACTGTGTTTATCACGCCGCTGCACCGCCACCACCGAGGCAATCAGAGCGCCACCGCCGGTATCCTCCGATGCGCGTTTCTCTGAGCTCTCCGTCTACCCCACATCCGCATCAGGCCTCACGACGCGAGTCGCCGCGTATGCAGCTCACCTCAGTGCTCTCGATATGCAGCAGATGGATCGCCAGTTGTTGATGGCAGTCTTCTCCGATGGCCGCACAGCGAACGCCGCACTTCGGCCGCTATCACTCAGGGGTAGGAAGCAGCCAAAGCGGCGATCAGGAGCACCACAGCCTCGATGCGGCGCTCAGCAGCCGGGAGCCGCCATCTTGGCTCGATCGCAGCGCCAGGCAGGATCGTCTGCACACGCCGCGTTAGTGCTGTTCTCCGCTGCAGAATTCGCTTTCGGGCAGTCCGGCCGAGTCAGGGCAGCACGTAGAGTAGCTTAGCAGGGTCAATGGCTCTCGAGGCATAGGATCAGTGCAGGATTCTATCGGTGGCCGGCCGAGCCGCGGTATTATGCGGCCATCTTGCCGTGCGCCAAGCCACGCCGTTATTTCTATTTATACTGCTCTTTAATCGGATTCAAGCATGTGAATCTATAAAAGATTCAATTCTGGAGAAAAAACAAGTTACTTACCTGTACACTGTGGTTCTCCAGTATTCATAGCCCTCCTCCCGGTTAGGCTCACCATTCTACCTCAGAGTAAAATATATATATATATTTGCACACTTGTGCTCGAAATCTGAGGTGTGGTGGCTCCGTGGCGAGGGTTACTCTGAGGTCTCTGTTGTGATTGGCTGAACTTTGGATATTATAAAATGAAGTTGATAGAGTGCTCAATTGAATTTTCTCTCTATGGAGGTCTATGTAACGTATTCAGTACTACTATTTCTACTGTTACCATGGGACTCCCACCATGACGACAGGGAAGATTCAAGCATGTGACTCTATAAAAGATAAATACTGGAGAACCAGTGTACAGGTAAGTAACTTGTTTTTTGTATCAAATGGTTGTAGTTTGGTCTCAGCTGAATCCAATCCAAGAAAATTAATTAAATGTGCATTAAGGATTCATATATGAATATCAGCATATACATATGTGTGGTTACTCTTGTGTCAGGAGATCATGAAAAAGGATAGTTTATATAAACCATCAGTTTTTCAGTACTAAATGACAGATGGTGGTGCCATTTTAATCAAACAATGTCAAAACAATAGTGCACACAGTAAAATAGGCCACACAATATTATACAGTCCATCAGTACGTAGAGGCCTTAGTTAGTGTAGCAACCACTCAACCAGAAATTGCTCCCATATGGAGATCACTGTGTGGTGATATTTAGGCTGATGTGCCATAATCATAGACATTGTAGTCACTTGTGTCAACAGTCTGTGAGACCACCTTCAGGGCTAGGTGTGAAGATACAGCAGTGGCTGTGCTGACCTAATAAAGCAGGTCCAGTTGATTATCCCTGCTAGATTCCTAATCTAGTAATCAATGTCAGAAGGAGACAAAAACCAAACAATGAGAAATGGGGTAGCGATCACCCGAAACGGTAGCCACCACAAGTATAATAATATTCCTATTATAATGAGTTCTAACAACATTACAGTATTTATCACCAAATGAAAAATAGAAAGATTCTGCTAGGCACCTTACTAATCATTTTTCTTACACTAGCCATACTTTCTCTCACAAAATGTCAGCTACCGGAAAATAAAATAATTTCCAATGTTTTAGGCATGGAATTGTATTACTTTATATCTAAATATGTGGCTGAAGTGCTCTAAACACTAGCCTTGTTCTTCTTCTTCTCTTCTCCACACAAACGCGGAAACACTTTTTATGCGCTTGGTGGGAAGGGAGGAAAGTTAGCCCAAGCTCATTTGGCATTCCTCTCATCCGAAACCCAGGGCAAATCATTCCTTCACTCCATTAGAGGCGAGGGCTAAATGGTTTGGAAGAAGTTAAGCAGCATAGTGGACCAGGTCCAGAGAGACATTTATACTTCCCTGAATCCTGATGGTTAGATTCACCATGTGCCTTTTCATTGGGTTACTCTTGTCTGAAATGTAAAGAAATACGGAGAGACTTTTATAGTTTCTCACTAGAGATATACGTGGTGACTTATAGCCTTTTCACAGTATCCCATTTTTGCCCACCCCAGCAGTATGTGGCTCCTACTTTTGTACTGCTAACACAGCAATTCTAGGAACCCCTTTGCAGCAAAGATACTGTGAAGCCCTCCCCTTCTTTTCTCAAACCTAAGAAATAGACATTATTTAACAGTGTATGTTGTGGAGCTGTATAATTAATCCAAGTATGTGTGAATGTTTTTTTTCTCTTTCAGGGGTTCTCCATTGACAGTCATAAGCACTGAATAGTCCCGGCCCACATGCGGGGATCCCGGAGCACTTCTTTACAACATATCTTCTTCAGTGTAGATGTTCTCCTTTCTTCAGTAAGGTCTGGAGAAACACATAAAGGCATTAATGTTTTGGAGCCTATAAGGAAGGCTAAATTGACCAAGTGCTTCCGATTGCATTACTAAAGGATAATAAATATATTTAAAAATATCTGGCAAATTAACTGGAATTGTAATATTTGACTGTTTAAATCTCTTTCACAAACCCTTTTTTAAAAGGAGAAAGAAGAAGTAGGAGAGGAAAATGTAGCCCCATAGGATGCCATTATGTAAATGTGAAAAGAGCATCTGTGCCTTTAAGGGCTCATAGCCCACCAGTATCCCATCATGACCAGCAGGTGTCAGTTGCTTCATTTCTTTTTTCCGGCTCCTGGACAGGATCATGGAGCACTGAGCTCAACCTTTTTGGCTTTTTTTCCTTAGAAATTTTACAAATGAAAGTTTTGATAACTACTTCTCTTGACAAACTTCATCAGTATCTGAGCTTTTCTGAAAACAGGAAAACATTTCCATTCGTCAAATAAAATACTTTTTTTTTTTGACAAGTGTCCTACCTATGAAAGAAAGAATGCCAAGTCAGACCCTCATGACGTCTACATCACCTGCCTTCTTGAAAGTCACATTCCTGATATGATAGGCAATTTATAATGCGTGCAGCTACTCCCAGGAGTGTCCTGGCGCAGACATAGAGAGGTTGGGCGGATGACATTAGACTTGCACAAAGAGCCAGGTTTTCAGTTTCTTCCTGAACAGCAATGAGTTACTAACAGCATAGCTCTATCGGGAACTGGTTCCATGCTGAAGCTCCCAGAAATGTTAGTGATCTGCCTCCAGATATTTGACGCTGGTACTTTGGGATCACAGCTAGGAGCTTGTTGGTAGAGCGTAAATGTCTAACTGGGTTATAGAAGCTAAATCTAACTCTAAGGTATTCAGGGCCTGTCGATTTCAAAGGTTTCCACGACGTCAAGGCATAGGAGAAGTTCGACGTCGAGGCATAGGAGCAAATCGACATCGGCGAGTCTATCGACGTCGAGGCACTCCAGATCTGTAGAAAGAATCAGAAAATCAAGACTGAGGCATTTACCATCTACTTCTGATTCAGAATATTCGAAGGCATATTCTCCATATTCGCCCATATTGCTTCCAGATTCTCCAGCTCATCCTCTGCTTCCGCCACCTCCTCTGGTGTCTCCTCCACCTCCTACACCAGCGCCTCTCCCACTACCAGATACACCTGCGGAAGCACCTTTGCCGGCGAGACCTTTTACCACTCCTCCGAGATCAAGATCTCTTCACTCCAGGTCTCGACATAGGTCAAGAGCACAAACACCTTCAAGACATTGCCATCGGCCGATCTTCCCGGCATTCACACCATTACCATCCTGCGTCCAGATCTAAATCTAGGACTAGGTCACGATGCAGATCGCCTTATTTGACTTTTTCCTCTAGCACTAGAAGATATTCGCCAACTCTGTTTGACTTTCCTCAGCAAAGGGTCTCTCCGATCGAAGGCATTAACACTTTTCAAAAGGTACACGTGAGAGGGGCACCAAAATTAAATACTCCATTGTCTTCCCCAACACCATCAGGATCAGTTATTTTTTAGATGCTTCACCAATGAACGGCGTCCAGACCTTTCCTACCCCTGGTTCCGGGGTTATTGGAACCAGCAATGGAACTGTTCCTCACACCGGCTGCAGTCAAATCAGTCCGTCAAGCTTCAGAAAAAGCATAGACCTCTGGAGCAGGACCCATTATTCCTCCATTTTCCCCCTGATTCTGAGGTCATTCTAGCGGCAAAAAAGGTGCATTCTACCACTTCTTGGTCTACAGGTCTCTTGACAAGGAGAGTAAAAAACTTAATTCTGTAGGATGCAAGGTGTGTGGCATGGTGGCCACTACAATTAGACAGCAAGGACATCTGCCCTGCTTGGCCGGTAAGACAGAGCCCAGAACCTCGCGAGGGAAGATTTCCTCAAAGGGGTGAATGAGGGCATGATGGTCTCCAACCAAGTCAGTGCTGCTGCAGACTCTTCACTGCTAGCAGCCCACAGATACTGTCACGGATTGGCCCTTAGAAGGCATTTTTGGCTTAGTTCAACAGCACTAAACAAGAATCCCAGCAGCTGATCCTTACTGTACCCTTTTCAGGCAGCACCTTGTTCGGCAGCCATACCGCCGATGAAATGACTAGGGTGAAACCCGAAATAGAGACCTTAAAAGCATTGGGTCTTGAAAAGCATAAGAACAACGCAGACAACCTTAAAAGCTGTATGAACAAGGTTTTATCCACAGAGGGTTCAAACCGCTCAATGGTTACAAAGTCACCATCATCAACAACAACAAATACCTTTTCAGCAACACCAATGTTGTGGAAAAGTAGGATCTGCTTACATGGTCACTCCCACTTTTTGCTGGTGTCATTATGTTTTACTGAGTAGTCTGACTGGGATCCTGCTGATCAGGACCCCAGTCTCTGTGCTTCTCCCCTAAATTGGACAAGGTGAGTATGTAGGTGCACTCCAGATTGGCTAATGGTGTACCCTTGTAAGTCCCTAGTATTTGGTACTAAGGTACCCAGGGCATAGGTACACCAGGGGACTCCTGTGGCCTGAAGCATGTATTATGCCACCCATGAGAGACCACTCAGATTGTGACTACAGGCCTGCCGTTGCAGCCTGTGTAAGCTGGTGCTAGCACCACTTAAGACAGATATAAGTTTCCTTATAGCTGAGGTCACTGCACTTAAAACCTATAAGTCACCTGTTAGAAGCTGGCTTAGTATATGGCGCTCACTTATGCAAGTGTAGCACCTTACACTAATCCAGACAACCCTGATGTTGATTATAGTGGTCTTAGACAACCTTACAAAAAGCTCTCTAAGTGGTAGCTGTGGAGAGAAGCCTTCAGGCTTAGTCTAGAAGGAGTATAAAGCAGCTTGTTACCAGACCTTAATCTTATTGGTATAGGTTAAGTGAAAAAGAACCACACAGTGTATTTATAAAAATAGGTATTTATTATAAGACACTAACACATAATGTCTTCTACCCGGAGATATAACACAATGCACATAATACTTTGCAAATAAAACAGGTAAGTAGCACAAATACACAGTAGTCGCCAGGGGGAGACCAAACAATATACTAAAATAGTGGAATGCGAACCATGACTGAAGACCAGAGTGGACCCAGAAGTCTTAGAAGAGCTGGGGACCCAAGGAACCACCCAAGGTGAGTATCTAGGAACCTCACGGAGGTCGTGTGCAGAGTGGGAACACTCAATTCAAGTCAATGGGTAAGTTGCGGTTGCAATTTTGAAGAAGGAGGACCCTTCCCAGTGGACCCTGAAGAAACCCCGTGGAAAACAGAAAGGTTGGAGAGTCACCCCACCCATGGATACCCTAGAGACCAGGATACCTACACCTGGGAAGCCGGTTGCATAGGTGTGAAGTGACGTCGGAAACCGCTGTCAAACCCAATAGAGGACTTCAGGAAGTTGCCGCTAACGAAGAAGGTGAAAGTGTCCGGTTGAACCCAAAGGTGGATTCAAGTTGAAAAGAACCTGCAAGCAGAGGGGACAGAGTCTATGCCACTCAGGAGTGACCCGGAGGCACGGATAACGAATGCCCACCGATGTTAGGAGATGCAGGAGAGTTGACAATGACCTTGGAGCTGCAGCTGTTAGAACCAGGCGACGCTGAGGAAGACCAGGAGCTGTTCAAAGTTGTCCCACGCCGGATGTCAGGAGCTGAGGGGTCGGTGTCCGTCAGGAACACCAACAAGCCTTGGCAACCGCACACATTGTGGTAGGCGAAAAAGGTGCAGTGTTGGGACCAGCAAGGTCCAAGGGACTCACCATGAGCAGGGGAGTCGGAGTAAGCCCCGAGAAGGCAGGGGAGCCAACTGAAGCCAAAGAAGACCCTCAAGAGGAACCACAGGCCGGAGGCACAGAAGTCGCAAGAGGGCCTCAAGCAACTCACCAAAGATGCAGGCCCATGGTGCAAAGGATGTGGTGAGGACGAAGATCTTGGCTGCAGGAGATGCTTGAGGCTTGAGGCTGCAGCTTCTTGGAGCCCGAAGATCTCTGGTGAAGAGAGTCAACAAGCCTTGGCAGTGGCAAGTCGACGCGGTGCACAGGAGTTCAGTTCCTGCGGTTCCGACGAGGGATACTGCCTCAAACTTGGTGAGAAGACAGTGCAGGCCTCGAGGGGTCTGTACAACCACCACCTGTGTTGCTGAGCTTTTTGGAGTCCGTGGGAGCCCAGGATCAGCAGACCGGTCAGCTGTGTTGCGGTGCCTGCAGATGCAGGGAAGTGACTCCTTCACTTCAAGGGAGATTCCTTCAGGTGTCTTGGATGTCCACAGGCCTTGGAAGGTTCCTGTATGGAGCACGGGCACGGACGTTGCAGCAGGCTTGCAGGATGATGAGACCAGGAGCAGCAGGTTCCCGGTTGCAGTCTCGGTGTCCAGGATGAAGTCCAGAGTGCCCAGACGGTCAAAGATGAAGTGGTTTTGGATCTGAATCTTGTCTCACGACGAATCAAGGGCCTCACCCACAGGGGTCCCTCCCAGAGGAGGGGCTGGACAGTGGGGAGGATACTCCCATGTCCTTTGTCCAGTTTCTCGCCAGAGTGGGAGCCAACAGCTCCCTGAACTGGTTTGAACCGGAGTATGCAAGAAGGGCACCAAATGTGCCCCTCAAGCAGACTGAGTGGCGCTGGCAAGCACTCCCACCCAGCCCCAATACACTAAACCCTGCATGGGTACAGATGTTGCAGAAGACCAGCAAGACGACAAGACCAGGAGGAATCTTCCCGGTTGCAGTCTTGTTTCCCAAACCGAAGTCCAGAGTGTCCAGACGGTCAAAGTTGAAGTGATGCTCGATCTGAATCTTGTCCCACGACGAATCTAGGGACCCACCCACAGGTAAGCCTTTAAGTACCCTTAGGAAAGGGTTGGTACAATTCAGGAGTCCCTCCCATAGGAAGGGCCAGACAGTGGGGAGGATACTCCCATGTCCTTTGTCCAGTTTTGCGCCAGAGCGGGAGCCAAGGGCTCTCTGAACTGGAGTATGCAAGGAGGGCACTAAATGTGCCCTTCAAGCAGTCTCAGTGGCGCTGGCAAGCGCCCCCAACCTGCCCCAATACACTAAACCCTATCTGGGGGGTGGTCACACCTCCCTGTGACAAGATATCTATTGTTCTACCTTCCCCTGCTCAAGCGTGGCTCAGCAGCAGGAGGGCAGAAACATGTCTCTGCTCGGCAGCAGCCCTAGCTTGCTGTCCGGTTCTGGAAGACTAGTATCGGAGCACTGAGGGCCTCCCGGGGGAGCTTTACAGTGCATGGGTTTGATACCAAACATGACAGGGTTCGTTACAGCCAGTTTAGAGCTGGTCAACGCGTAATGAGGCATGGCCACTCTATATATCGTATAATGTGATTCGTGTCCTTGTTTACTTATTGCAAATATTTCGACGATAGTTCCATTTCACACTGTTCCCTTAAAAAAAACACACTTTGTTCCTGATGCACAATTTGCTTAAGGAGGAGAGACAAAACGCGAACACTGTAGCTGTTTCGCCGCGTTGCTGATGTTGTTCCAAGGAAAGAAGAATCACATACTCTATTGTTGTGGAGACCGTTTCAATCTTTGTTAACGGACCCCTCGTGATTCTGCTGGAATCCGAACTACAAGGACCAATGACTCCTTCGTTTTTCTGAGCAATCGGCGTTACTGGGTTGGAATCTCGGTGCATCGGCGTTTGGCAATTGAGCACGGACTGTGTTGGGCAGAGCTCCCGGTGTATATATATATACAAATCTAAAAAACAAACAATGCAGCCTTACAGAAACCAACAGGCTAAGCAAAGCTGTGAAAACTTGTCTTTGCACATACACAAATAAACCAGGAAGACCAAAAGGCACTTGAACTGCTTTTAATGAACAGCAGAAAAGTGGTCCTGCAATAGAAAAGCAGGCATTGTTAGCCCATAAGCTGCATTGTAACTTCAATAGCATAGAAACAGAAAGCAAATGTAGAGAATCAAAAACTGGCACCGTGCCTTTAAGGCAGCCATGACCCCTAGCTTCCCTTCATGCCTCAGGGGTGACAGTTAGGTCAGTTCTTTCCGGCTCCTTCAGTCAGGACCCTGGTTAATCAGCTCCATAGATTTTTGACTTTTCTGTCAGAAGTTATTTTCCTTTTTCACTTAAAACCCTTTTTACTTCGTCATTTTACACCTGTTGGAGTATTCCTTTACCTTTTTTTAGGAGTTTGGCATTTTTTTTTCCATCTCTCAGAAATGCCTTCCCTTTTTGATCCTTGCCCTTCCTGTGGCAAAAAGAAGGCCAAAACAGACTCCCATTCTGTCTGTATTCTTTGCCTTCCGGATTCTCATGTTTCTGAGACTTGCCAACACTGCCCTTCTTTATCAAGACCAACTCTCAAGGACAGAGAGAGGATTCGCCTTTATGGGCTCTCTGAAAAAGGTAAAGCTTCTTCCTCTAGAGGCAGGTCTCCTGTGAGACAGGAGAAGAAGAGACCCAGATCATCTTCCAGAAGAAAGATTCCGGTCTGTTCTTCATCGGCGTCGGGCTTGGTATCGAGAATGCCTCCACCGGCGAAGAAAATGTCGATGACAATCACATCGACGGCGGGCTCGTCGAGAGAACATCGGTCGTCGAAGACTTCCAAACATAGAGGTACGTCATCAGCGACGAATCCTCCGCCACCGTCAACCGGGTGACGGTCGGTGTCGAGGAGTCGCTCTCCTTTGGGTGCGGGATCGCCCAACGTCGAGACACCGCTCGCCGTCTGTACGGCGTTCAACGTCGAGGCGCAGCCCTCCGTTACGGTCAACCAGGTGGCGGTCAATGTCAAGGCCTAGGTCATCAACGTCGTCAAAAAAGGATTCGAAGCAGATACCTCCGTCACAACCATCAAGACACTCGATGTCGAGGCCAAGGTCATCTGCGATGTCGAGAAGAGATTCGACGTCGAGGCGGACTCAGTTGCAGCCCACGAGACGGTGCTCATCGTCGAGGCCTAGATTGACGGCGTCGAGAGGTTTGATGTTGAGAAGGATTTCACCATCACCTTCCCCACGTACGATGTCGAGACTTGGTACTCCGTTGGGTACTCCTCTTCCAACGCCGAAGCACAAGTCTCCATTGACGGGACATCGGTCAACGTCGAAACACAGACGACCGACGTCGAGGCAGAGGTCTCCTTCATTGGACTCGCAGGTCTTAGTGGTGCATAGTCGCTCGACGTAAAGACATTCACAATTATCGACGTCGTCACACCATTCGACCTCAAGGAGACACCACTCCACGTCAAAAGAACTCTCAAAACCTTCAGTGTCGGCTGCAGGATCCTCATCTCGACGTCGAGAAGCTCATCTTCTCTGTCTCCAGAACGGCTGGTACAGAAATGCACCCCGCAGATCACGGCTCCACCTACGCAACGAGGGGAAGAACACAGATCTCCCTCTGTTCATCTCTCTCCCAGATGTCTTCTCCCGGTTCATCATTGGCAGAAAGAGCCTTCAGCACAGGTTCAACAGCCTTTGGACTATTCAAGCCCTCTGCATAGATCCCCTCTGGCTCGGCTGGTGCAGGCAGTTGACCGATCACCCACCACACCATCCAGGGGTCGCCAGAAGGACAAGTCTCCGCCACGTAAATCTGCTTCTCATGGAAGTCATAGGAGACGAAGATAACCCTCTTGGTCGTCCTCCTCGACCCACTCCTCCAAGAGGGATTATTCTCCCACTCTTACAGACAGTCCACCCTCCAGAGTGTCACCTGTTGATGACATCAACACCTTCCATAATGTCCTATCTAGAGGAGCACAAACGCTAAACATAGAGATGTCTGCACCTCAGACATCTACATCTGTTATATTTGAGACTCTGCATCAGAGGTCCGCGTCGAGGACTTTGCTGCCATTAGTTCCTAGTCTTTTACAACCAGTCATGGACGTTTTCATTACTCCAGCAACAAAAAAACAGCTCCAGAAAGGATCTTAAAGAAATATAGACCAGCAGAACAAGATCCCCTGTTCCTCAGGTCAGATCCTCCACCAGATTCGGTGATTATTGTGGCTGCAAAGGAGACCCATGCAGTGGCTTCTTCTTCAACGGTTCCTCCGGACAAGGAGAGCAGAGCCCAAGATTCTTGGGGGAGAAAAGCTTGCGGCTCTGCAGCAGCATCTTTGAAGGTTTCCAGTGCGGCGGCTCTGTTGGGCCGTTACGATAGAGCGTTGTGGGACTCTCTAGAACGCTTCAAAGAAAAACTACCCAAAGAAGACCATCAAGACTTTGGGGAGCCCTCGTGGCCAACCAAATGATCAGTGCGGCAGCTGATGGGGCATCTTTAGTTGGTCACTCATATTTGCATGGTGTATGTGCAGGAAGATCCTCCTTTTTGCGTCTTACAGCTTTGAAACCGGAGGCCCAACAACGCATCCTGAGCCTCCCTTTTTCTGGAAATTCATTGTTCGGCTCTCACACTGACGAGGAGATGGCCAGGATGAAGTCTGAACTGGACACTCTCAAAGATCTCGGTTTAGAGAAAAAGAAAGAGTTCAGACGTCTGTACAGGCCTTACGATCGTAGGGCGTTCCATCAGAGAGTTCAAGCCCCTCAATGGTCCCCAAGGCAGTACCATCAGGCCAAATCTCACTATCAGGGACGTCGCCCTTACAGAGGTAGAGGAGCTCCCCGACAGTCCTCTTCAACTGCCAAGAACACTGGCAAACAATGAAAGTTCACTTCCTCTGTCGCCGTCACCCACTCCAGTGGGAGGAAGTATCTCCGGACATGTAAAAGAGTGGCGCGAAATAACAAACGATCAGTGGGTGCTGAATATACTACAAAATGGTTATGCACTCCGTTTTCATGCCTCTCCAAAGAGCATCCCCCCAGTGAAGTCAAGAGTTCACCAACTGCCGCTGTTGCATCGGGAGGTATCCACTCTCCTACAAAAATTGGCCATAGAAAAGGTTCCTTGATCACAGCGAGGAAAAGGGATATACTCCAGGTACTTCCTGGTGCAAAAGAAGGGTCAAAAAGAGAGTTTCAGGCCTATTCTGGATCTATCTTTCCTAAACAAAAACATCCAAAAAGAGAAGTTTCGTATGCTGACGCTCCATCAAATATATCCACATCTTTAAAAAGGGGATTGGATGTGCTCGATAGACCTCCAGGACGCTTACTTCCATGTCCCTATTGCACCACGGCACACAAAGTTTCTACGCTTCATGGTAGGCGCAAAACATTATTAGTACACAGTCCTACCATTCGAGCTGAAATCTGTAGCTCGAGTATTCACAAAATGCATGGTAGTGGTAGCCGCAGCTTTACGTCGCCAAGGTCTGTTCGTCTACCCGTATCTCGACGACTGGCTTCTAAAGGGCTCATCTCAAATGGTGAAAAACCACTATCGAATATGCCTGAACTTACTGCAACGCCTGGGCCTTCATGTAAATATGGAGAAATCAATCCATCGACCAACTCAAAGAATTCACTACCTAGGGGCTACTCTGGACTCCAGCGTAGGAAAAGTGTTTCCTTCGGAGGAGAGACTGTTATCAATCCAGAAGAAGTGCAATCTCCTTCTTCAAGTTCATCAGCCCTCAGTTCGACAAGTTGCATCACTTCTGGGGTCGCTGGCATCTTGGGTTTTTCTTGTTCCCAACTCCAGACTGAGAATGAGGCCTCTACAACAAGATTTGGAAGAAAAATCTGATCAGACTTCGGCACGATGAGAAGACAGGATTCTTCTCTCCCAGTCTGCGAAAGCATCCATTCCCTGGTGGACTCATCGGAAAAATCTCTTATTGGGAGTCCCTTTCCACCAACCTCCTCCGACACAATCCCTGATCACAGACGCCTCACTTCAGGGTTGGGGAGCACACATGGGTCTTCTACAGACTCAGGGCAGGTGGTCGAAAAAAAGAACAATCGTATCATATAAACATGCTGGAACTACGGGCAGTACATCTAGCCCTCAAGGCGTTCTACCCATCGATACAATCCAAGTCGATATTAGTACAAATGGACAACACGACCACCATGTACTATCTAAACAAGCAAGGGGGGGGGACTTACTCTCGCCCTTTGTCCCTGGAGGCTCAAGCGATCTGGCATTGCCTCCTGGCCAGACAGCTCTCTTTCACGGCGGTCCATCTGCCAGGGGAACAGAATTCACAGGCGGATTCTCTGAGTCGTCACTTCGAAGATCAGCAAGTCTGGGTATTAAACGACGAAGTGGTGGCAGACATTTTTCTACAATGAGGTCATCCAACCGTCGACGTCTTTGCGGACGAGTCAAACAAAAAAATGCCACGCCTTCGCGTCAAGGTTTTACTGACCAGGATCGATAGGGAATGCCCTTTTGATCGACTGGTCAGGAACCTTTGTTTAAGCTTTTCCGCCTCTTCCCCCTCATCCCGAAGGTAATAGCCAAACTCACACGCTCCAGGATGAGAATGATTCTGATAGCAGCAGACTGGCCATGGCAGTGGTGGTACCCGGACCTGCTACACCTCTCGGGAGTGTCCACATAGGAGGCTTCCGTGCAGACCAGACCTTCTGTCCAAAATGAACGGGAGGATTCATCATCCCAACCTTCCCTCGCTGAACTTGGCAGCATGGCTCCTGAGGTCTTCCAGTACGGCCACCTAAATCTCCCTCAGGACTGTATGAACATTTTGAGGGAATCTAAGAGGCCTTCCACAAGACATTAATATTCTTTTAAATGGAAAAGATTTTATTTGTGGTGTATACGTAATGGTTTTCAGCCTACTAAGGGTCAAGAGGAGGTAATTTTACCTTATCTCCTACATTTGGCAAAATCAGGTCTAAAGTTTAATTCCATTAAGGTGCACTTGGCTGCCATTACAACTTACAGAAAGGCTCCAAATCAACCTTCTTTCTTCCAGCTCCAGGTGGTTAAGGATTTCCTTTAAAGAAAGTGTTCCCCCCTGTCAGGCCTCCTCTCCCCCCCATGGGAGTTGAACCTGGTTCTTTACAAACTAATGGGCCCCACTTTCGAACCTATTCATAAGGCGACCCTTCAGCATCTCACATGGAAAGCCGCCTTTTTGGTGGCAATTACTTCAGCTCGTAGAGTAAGCAAAATTCAGGTGCTCTGTTCCAAAGAACCGTACATGGTTTTTCATCACAACAGAGTGGTTTTAAGGACCCACCCCTCCTTCCTTCCGAAGGTGGTGTCGGATTTCCATGTCAACCAAACGATCTCGCTACCTTCTTTTTTTCCCAATCCATCTACGCCAGCAGAAAAATCTCTTCATTCCCTTGATCTTAAGAGAGTTCTGAAATTCTACTTAGATAAGTCCAAGACGATTAGAAAGTCTGATCAGTTATTTCTAAACTATGGTGCCATCAGAACAGGTTTCCAAGCGTTCCATCTCCAGATGGATAGTGTCTTGCATCAAGCTGGCATATCAATTGGCAAATAAACCCCTTCTGGCTTCGCCCAAAGCACATTCCACTAGGGGAAAGGCAGCTACAGTGGCTTTTCTACACAATGTACCGATGGCTGAGATCTGCAAAGCAGCCACTTGGAAATCAGTACATACTTTCACGAGACACTATTGTCTCGATTCTGATTCCAGAGCAGATACTCAAGTAGGCCAAGCCTCCTTGAGGAATTTATTTCAATGCTAAATTAATTCAAATTGGTTTCTTAATGTTACTGTTTTTTATGGTACTCATATGCCCGCAGGAAGAGGGGATGGGCTTGCTACTCGATTCAAGTGCTTATGACTATTGATGAGGATCCCCTGGAAGAGAAGGATGTTGTAATCCTAGTTGTCTTCCAGGGGTATCCTCATCAAAGTCATAAGCAACCCACCCACCTCCCTGGGCAAATGAGCCAAGATTGTCATCTCTTTGTGCCCTGACCTCCGGGTCTCCGCAAAGAACATCTGACCTAACTGTCACCCCTGAGGCATGATGGGAAGCTAGGGGTCATGGCTGCACTGTAAAGATCCTCCGGGAGGCCCGCAGTGCACCAGTCTTCTAGACCCGAAAACAAACTATGGCTGCTGCCGACCAGAGACACGATTCTGCCCTCCTGCTGCTGAGTCAAGCTCGAGCAGAGGAAGGCAGGACGCAGTTGTGTTCCCACTCTGCACACAACCTCCATGGGGTTCCTAGATAATCACCTAGGGTGGTTCCTTGGGTCCCCAGCTCTTCTACGTCTTCTGGGTCCATTCTTGACTTGAGTCGTGGTTCGCATCCCTCTATTTTAGTATATGGTTTGGTCTCCCTTTGGAGACCACTGTGTATTTGTGCTATTTACGTGTTCTATTTCCTAAGTATTGTGTGTATTGTGGTCATATCTCCGGGTAGGAGATACTACAATGTGTTAGTGAGTGTTTGTAATAAAATACCTATTTTTATAACAACACTGTGTGATTCCTTTTCACTTAACCTATACCATATGATTAAGTTCTGGTAAAACAAGCTGATTTACACTCCTTCTGGACTAAGCCTGAAGGCAGATGTCCACAGCTACCACTTAGAGAGCTTTCTAAGGTTATCCAAGACCACTAAAATCACCATAAGGGTTGTCTGGATTAGTGCAGGGTGCTACACTTACATAAATGAGCACCATATACTAAGCCAGTCTCCTACAAATTTCGTCCACCTAAAGGAAGATCTGGCCACCAGCCTGTCCAAGCAGAAAAGCCTCCAGCAGGCTCCAAGCAGTGAATCTCTGCTTCCCCCTTTCGTTACCCACTCCTCGAGGGGGAAGTATCTCTCATTTCCTGACAGAGTGCCAATCCATCACAAAAGATGCCTGAGTTCTGAATATTGTACAGAATGGGTATTGTCTCACGTTTACCAGCCCTCGAGGCACAGGGCTTTATCCCAGGTATTTTTGGGGGGAAAAGAAAGGCCCCAAAAACTAATTCAGACCAATATTAGATCTCAAACTAGCCAACAAATGGATTCGGACACAAAGTTTCTGAATGCTAGCATTAGATCAAATATATCCGCAAATCTACCAGAGACTGGCTCTGCTCAATAGACCTCCAGGTTGCAGACTTCCATGTCCAATAGCGAGAAAACACTGCATATTCCTGAGATTTGTAGTAGGTCAGGATCACTACCAGTAAAAAGTACTTCCATTTGGGCTCAAATCAGCCCCCAGAACTTTCTCGAAGTGCATTGCAGTGCTTGCTGCACATCTCAGGGATTCCGAATATTCTTCTATCCATACGTGGACGACTGGCTTATCAAGGTGTTATCGGATAGAGACATCTAGCCGCAGATTCCTTAACTTTTTCATTCTCTCAAGGCGCTAGCCTGGATCCAGGACTTTTTCTAGCAGTACCTCTGTGCGATGGGGGTGCCGTCGTACAACTCCGTATTGAAGTCGACTCCGGTTGTGACATCAGCAGAGTCATTTAAGTACTCTCCGGCGCGTGGACGTCAGTTTCTTCTTTTCCGCGCTGCAACGCGGATCTGGAAACGCAGTTCCTCAGGCCGTTTTCTGGCCTACTTCGAAATTTTTTGTCGGGTTGGAACAGTATGGCTTTTTTCCTCATGTCTTCTGGCTTTAAGCCTTGTGGGTGTTGTGCATGACAGTTGTCGGCTATGGACCCTCATTCCGTTTGCATGTGATGTTTGGGAGAATACCACGACTCCGAAGATTGCGGCTTCTGTCGGAAGCTAAAGCCAAAGGCGCTCAAGGAACACCGAATAAAACTCCTGGCGGCATCGCTGACGCAGTTCTCTGAGACTTCTCATCGACCTTGATCTCCTTCGACAGCCAGTTCGCAGGCTGTTCCAGGAGCAGTTGATGTGGACGTCACTCCCCATCAACGCCCCAAGGTAAGCACAAAAAGAACAACTGATGGACAGAATGTTGAACAATGTCAAACATTCACCCCAGTACAGAGATCTGGGGCTAAATACATAGTTTTGTTGCTCCACATGCCATTCCAGTTTGAATCCAGCCATATGCAAATCAGTCTTGACACTGTTCCCATGAGCCCGAACAGCCAGACCAGGTTCTCCCTGGACCGGAAACAAGCATCCTGGGACAGGTTTCGGGGTAACACCCCTCTTCAGCCAGGCTAGCTTGACTCCAGTGGCATGGAGAGCACGAGACCTACGTCGGCATACCCGTCCCACTCGGGGTGACAAATGCAAAAAGAACAACTGATGGACAGAATGTTGAACAATGTCAAACATTTTCCGGAGGGGCCAGACCCAGGACGGTTCTTGCTTGCATGGCTTAAGGATACCCTTCCAAACGCACAGTTCTCACCCTGCTGTATAATAGAGCGAGCCAACAGACTGCCAGGCTTCCGGGTGCCGCCAAGTGCCCCGCCGAGACCACTGATTGCCCGATTTTTAAACTTTCAAGACCGCCACTTAATACTTCGGGAGCTGAGACAAAGAGGAGAAATCAAACATGCTAGTACATGAATAATGGTCTTCCCTGATTACTCCCAAGAAGTACAAAAACAGCGACTAAGTTTTGACGCGGTCAAGGCAAAACTGAGAACACTGGCGATCCAATACATGCTCCTCTTTCCGGCAAAACTTAAGGTAATCTTCCAGGCCTCCACACAATTCTTCCAGAGCCCAGAAGAGGCGTGGGCCTGGATTGAGGAATGCCCCCCTTGAGACGTCGTCCGGGACAGAGTGGGACACCTCAAACAGATAAACCGGGGAGTTCGAGCTCTGGTAGATCCAGAGGAAAAAGGCCGCGACGCCGGACAGCTTCACGGGAGACCCAGATCGGAACGCCATACAGCGCCAAGCAGATCTCAAATGAAAAGATGCAAAATTCAGAATCAGATGAAAAAAATCTCAAGAAGACTCACCAAGCGATTACTACACTCAACACGGGAACGAGCAGCCTCCGAACCGCAGTGGCGGCTGGTGACATTTGAAAGTGGTGTGGCGTAAAAGTTCTGGATGAGTGGCTGGTGGCGGGTAAGCATAGCGAGCGAGCCTCAGTGTCATAAGGAGGGTTCATGGGAGTTTTCCCCCTGGGAATTTTTTTTTTAAAAGAGTGGGCAAACAGTGCATTTTCAAGCAAATTTGAGAAAGCAAGAAGGTTAATAAAGCAATTGTGAAAGTGTAGTTATGCAGTGCTGTCAGGTTGTGAATGTGACATGAAGTGCCACATAATCCATCTTATGCTGCATAATTGTCAGATTTGAACAAAAAACAAATTTGTTTCTAGCTCAAACAGATCAAAAGTTTCTAAAAACATGGCAGCATGTGTTCGTTCTTTTGCAGCGGAAAGCCCGTCTCAAAGGTTGACTAGTCATCTTTCAGCTGCTTAGTACTGTATTTGGGTGGTAAACTGGTACTAATAAAGTGAAAGCTTTCCCCAGGAAGTTACCATATGTAAAGACCCTGAGTTCACACACGCTGCACTTCAAAAATTGAATAAAAACACAGCCTGCTTTCCTGCACTGAGCAGATAAAACCAGTGACACTAACCCCTCTCACAATGCCATGATCCTGCTATCCACCTGCACCCCTTCACCCCTACTCTTGTGATGTGTATAAACCATATCAACACTACTCCATGATATGGCTACTGGCTCTTTTTTCATCTCTTCCTATGCATACGCCTTGCAGTGCTCACTGACTGCATCAAACCTCTGGAAAAACTCATCGAACCTGTCCTTAAAAGCGCTGATAGAGGCTGAAACTGTTAATGACATTTGATTCCCGGTAAAAAGTAGCATGAAAGAAAGCATTTATGACACACCAGACAGGCTACGAAAGAGAGGGGCTAAATAGATATGTTTATCTATCTCATGCATAAGTTTTCTGTCGGTATTTTCAACAAGTTATGTATTCGATTCCTGATGCTATATGCAGCACTCCACTCTACCGAGCCTATAGGCAATTTTCAGAGTCACTTCTGAAAGCTGGATTAGTTACAATATTCTTGAACCGAACCCCTTGCAGGGGTGTTATAGAGTTGCCAAATTTCCCGGTTCCAAGTGTAACTCGGTAGTCCAGTCCTGGTGTTTCCTTAGAATTCTCGGTGTGGCAGCCCTAGAGTTGTACTGGGTTAGGATTAAATAATACTACAAGGCCCTGAATTCTAAGATTAAACTGAGAGTGACCTTACTAACCAGACACGACTGCTATGAAATGGGTTATTTTTACGATCTTTTGCACTAGAAAATAAGCAGAACCCTCCTAAAAGCAAGTTTACCAGATGGCTCCATCAGCAAGGGCTCAATGCTTATGGTCTTTCTTTTACACAGCATTGTATTGAGGTACTATTTGAGGTGAAGTGAGTCAGAACTTCAATACCCAGAATGCATTTAATTGACAACATCTGGCACTGAAGACCCGTCACAGTATTCTGCAAACCTTGCTTACATGCAGAGCATGTGCACGTGTGAATCACGCGCCACATTTCTCGTTCCACTCCCTTCCAAGGCAACGCTCGGGGTGCAGTAGCTTTGCTCACCAAGGATGATATACACAGCACAGCAGCATATACAGTACTGCATATTGTGCACACAGAAGAGTGCAGTGTTCCTGACACATACAAACGGGTCGGAACATGGGAGCCCAACCTGTGATGGAAGAAAACAATCCTTGCACCACACCTGTTGTACACCTTTAAAAATACCTAGAAGTTCAGAAATAAACGGTTTATTTCTGAACTTCTAGGTATTGTTAAAGGTGATGGTAGCATAGGTTTATTATAAATCTATGCTACTATCTTCGCCAGACAGCTCCCGATTGTTTTCTTTGCAATATAGTAGTCCCAGCCATGAGCACAACAGGACTCCGAGTACCAGAATGCAACGCAAAAGCACAGAGCTGGTAACTTCTCCCACCGGGTAAAGGATCTTTGATACAACAATTAAAAATAATATGGGATTTGCTGACCCACGTTTTTAATAATGCTGCTCTGCCTACCGGAACGAAGCTGAATTTTAAACTGCAGTGAACTTTCAATGCCCCGTTGCTTTGCGAATCTATGCACTTGCCTTGACATTCAAGTGCCCAATAAAAGCCATGCTTTAGAACACACAGCTCCGTTTCTTCATCGTGGCCCCCTTCACTCTGCTTACACCAAGAAATATCGGTGCTTTCGGTGTGTGAGAACTTGCAAGTGGTGGAACCGGCCAGGATTTATTTTTCATCATACTTTGGCCCAGAGCAAGAGAGAGAAAGGAGAGAAAAAGTGAGTCAAAAATACGAAAACAATGACCAATGTTTGAAGCAGAAATAGAGAGGAACTTGCAAGAGTGAGATAAGTAGAGGAGAAAACGTAGGGAAGTGGAAGAAAAGAGGCGTGGGGTGAAATCAAGGCTACATCGCCAACGTATCGTCCAAGCACTCGGCAGCACCAACTTTGCTCTCCAAAGAACCCTGCTCTTGTGCTTTTCCCCCCTGCAAATTAAGCACTGAATGCCCCCAGGATTAGCAGTCATTCACCTTGTCCTAGAAGGGTAGTCAGCAGCGCGGCCAGCAGCCCAGTCCTCCAGACACGTGGCAATCAATCACTTTTTACAGAGAGGCAGCAGGACTCTAAGGGCTCTGAAAGGAGCCAGCATAAATCAAAAATATACTTACCTACGCTTCCTCTTCCTCTGCTCCTGTTTCTTCTAGAATGGAGTCTGCGCGAGTCCTCCTGGAGCCTCAGCCAACTCCCCTCCACGATTCCGGAGTCGGACTCTGGGGAAAGGAGGGGGAATGTTCTAGAGAGGCATGCTCAACCGAATCAGAATGATTGCTGCTCTGTGCTGACATTAGTAGGGAAATCTCACAGGCAGTACTCTACAACATATACAGCTTGCATGTTTCTATAAAACTGAAACATGTGCACTGTATCTGTTTACAGCATGTGACCCGATACCAAAGGGGATGATGGACGGAGCGCTAGATCAAATCAAACACTCACCCCCAGTCAACTGATCTGGGTTTAATCCATCATCATTCTTTAGCTCACTCCACCACCCCAGTTCAGACATGGCCATAAAGAATGATGATGGATTAAACCCAGATCAGTTGACTGGGGGTGAGTGTTAGATTTGCTCTAACGCTCCGTCCATCATCCCCTTTGGTATCGCTTTGTTCGCCCTAAGTTGGCAGGGTATGCCCAGACGTGGGTCCCTTGCTCACTTTGCCACTGGATTCAAGATAGCCTGGCTGATGAGGGTTTTGAACCCGAAACCGGTCCCAGGATGCTTGTTTCCGGTCCAGGGAAGACATGGCTTGGCAGTTCGGGCTGGACTGTTCCCATGAGGCACAGGGTCAGACTGATTTGCATATGGCCATGTCTGAACTGGGGTGGTGGAGTGAGCTAAAGAATGATGATGGATTAAACCCAGATCAGTTGACTGGGGGTGAGTGTTTGATTTGCTCTAACGCTCCGTCCATCATCCCCTTTGGTATTACAGCATGTGACCCGGCGTCCGTGATGACGCCTATCACATGCACTGCCTCCAAACCAAACCCTCGCTGATTGACACACTCTTTTGGGAAGCCCAGGCTGCAGCCTGAAGCGCCCAAGTGCAATCAATCAGAGAGGGTGGGGTTCATCAAGGAGGAGGAGTGGCCTTACGCTCCGGCAAGCCACAGAATCAAGGGCTTAAATCAGACAAGCCCTGCAAATCCTGCGACATGCTCATGAGCAGTAAGTGCATGAGCCTGTCCATGCTTTGACTGCCTGACCCTCGCGCAAAGCGAGGGTCAGAAGCTATGCTGATTGCTGATCAATCAACACTTACTGCAGGTCGGATTTATGTAATTTAAAAAAATGAAAGAGGCAAGAATTATGGGGGGCGTAGCCCCTGCGCCCTTTAAAAGAAACCGCCCCTGCCGAACCTTCGGAAAGAGAATATGCGGCGGATGTGGACAGCGACCACCCGCTTCTCAAGGACATTCACCAAATAGAAGACTCAGGCCCAGAACTTGCAGCCCCAACTATCCAGCAGCAGCAACAAGACAAAGGTGGTGACGAAGGCTGAGATGCAGTGGCAAGACAGCCACCAAGAGACAGTAAGCCACCACTAAAGGCCCACGAGATAATATAACATTCTGCCCATGAGGCGGTGGAGCCAACAGTGGAGATATAGCAAGTGATTTATAGTTCATTCGTTTGAGGGGGGGTGGGAAACAGACCTCTTAAACTTACCTGTGCCACAGTTCTCATGTTGACGATCCGGGGGGCGGCGGGGGTAATGGAAGAGAGTAGGGTGAGGGGGTTTATGTTACATGTTGGGAGTTATCCAGGGATAAGATATGTTCAAATACAGGTGATTGCTAGAAGAGACCGTAAGGATACCGATAGCAGGGGCAGGGGCAGAAGCGGACATAGCGGTAACAAATCACACCAGAGGAATCACAAGGAAAAAAACACACTAGCAATGAGTGAAGGGGAGTACATGGTAATGACGTGGAAGTCAACGGGTTGGGGAACAAAATCAAAAGGGGGTTGGTCACTAGATACCTCAAACGACTCAAACCAGATATTGTCTTCTTACAGTATACGCACTTAATGGGCACACATTGCGCATTCCTGGGAAGGGTCCCCTATAACACACTCGCACACACAGGATTCTCTACAGGATCAAGAGGGGTAGCTATATTAATCAGGAAGACACGCCCGTTCAGGTTAACAAAACATGGGTAGATCCTAATGGTACATTTGCGGCGGTACAAGGGACATGGG
Organism: Calotriton arnoldi; assembly: GCA_963921515.1. Lineage (NCBI taxonomy): Eukaryota > Metazoa > Chordata > Amphibia > Caudata > Salamandridae > Calotriton > Calotriton arnoldi. The sequence goes on along the minus strand of CAWUFW010002592.1, from coordinate 687,091 downwards.
GTCGCAGAGACTATGTTGATGAGCATATATGCACCCCCGAAGTTGCAAAGATATACTCTAGATAAGGTAGCCGGGATACTCTTGGATTCGAGACCCTCCACACATATTATGGGGGGGGACTTCAATGACGTCGTAGATCCACTCGTGGATCGCACACGAGCCGATCCGGAGTTACGCAGCCATGCTCACTTAGCCCAATTCCAAGAAATGCTTGGTTTAACCGACCTGTGGCGTAGGCATCAGCCGAATGACCGAACATAATAATACTTCTCAGGGGCCCATTGGGTATTCTCAAGATTAGACCACCTATTCGCCCCGGCAGGAGAAGTGGAGGCAGTAGATAGAGTGGAATACTTGGCTCGAGGCATATTTGACCACTCACCACTCTGGCTAACAGTAGGAGGTAGAGCGGGCATAGGACTACAGGGATGGAGACTCAGCACAGGGGCCCTAAAGGACAGGGAGATTGCAAACAAAATTAGGACCGCCACAGGGCTGTACTTTAATGAGAATAAGGGATCAGTGGCATCGGCAATCACCCTCTGGGAAGCTTCCAAGACAGTGATAGGGGACAGGGCACAAAATATCGTAGCAAATAAAAAGAGAGAAGAGACCCGGGAGGTGGAAACCCTGGAGAGCAGGTTGTTGGAGCTTGAGAGAGGCATAGGCCCAGAGACGGACCAGCACATGCAGCGCCTGGTGGAGATAACACGGGGGGAATACAGGGCCCTGGTAAATCAAGAAGCCACAGCCCAAATCCAAGCCACCCAACATAAACTATATGAAGCGGGAGACAGAGCTGGAAAGCTCTTGGCCTGGTTAAGCCAAAAAGAGAGAGAGACAAGGTTGGTAGCCGCCATACATGATCAAGACAAGTTACACATAAAAGCCCAGGACATAGCAGACGCCTTTGCTGTTAGCCCAAAACTGGTCCCAGGATGCTTGTTTCCGGTCCAGGGAAGACATGGCTTGGCAGTTCAGGCTGGACTGTTGAGGCACAGGGTCAAGACTGATTTGCATATAGCTGTGTCTGAACTGGGGTGTCAAAGTGAGCTAAAGAACGATGATGGATTCAACCCAGATCTGTGACTGGGGGTGAGTGTCTGAAAAGTTTCAGCGCTCCGTCCATCATCTCCTTGTGTTTGCCTTTGCCAAATACTACACAGAACTATACATGGTAGGCAGCTAACAGAGGACACCCAACTTCACAAGTATTTAGAAGCAATAGACACGCCCACACTTTCTCGGGAAGACAGGGACGTGTTAGAGATGGAACTGACCCTTGAAGAAGTGATTGATGCCATCGGCAAGCAGAAAACAGGGAAAACCCCGGGCCCCAATGGATTACCCGCAGAATTCGTCAAACAGAATGCTAGCCTACTGGGTCCCCATCTTTTAAACATGTTTTTGGCGGCCAGGAAGAGGGAACTCTTCCACCCGACCTGCGTACAGCCACAGTGGTAGTGCTCCACAAAGCAGGGAAACCCCCAACACAATGTGTGTCTTACAGACCAATCTCATTGCTTAATATAGAAACAAAGATCTTGGCCACCATCCTTGCCACATGCCTTCTGACGGTCATCACATCTCCTATACACTGGGACCAATCCGGCTTTATGCCCAAAAGAGCAACACGCTTCAACCTACGCAGGCTTGCCAACTGGATAGACACTGTGAAGCACAGAGACGCTCCACATGTGCTCCTCTCCTTAGATGCCGAGAAGGCATTAGATACAGTCCACTGGCCATTCATGAAGCAGACACTGTTGAAGTTTGGATTTGGGCCGGTCTTCACAGCCTGGGTAGCTTTACTGTACACAAGTCCAGAGGCCAGAGTTCGAGTTAATGGGGCAACTTCGACAACCTGGCAGGTGCGGAGGGGTACTAGACAGGGATGTCCCCTGTCCCCATTACTGTTTGCACTGGTGCTAGAACCGTTGGCCTGTGTGATTAGATCCCATCGGGATATAAGTGGCTTTCAAGATGATAAAGAGGTCCTGGAAGACGAACGGATTTCGCTTTACGCGGATGACATCCTCCTATATATCACTGATCCAGCCAGGACGTTCCCAACTATCTTAACTGTAGTTAAGATAGCACCGCCGAACACCTGCACTTCCAGATCCACACTGACCCCAACACCACCCTCAGAGGAACGCTCGTCTACAGACCCCCCGGAACCCGGCCCCAGTTCAGCGACTCCATCGCCGACTTCGTCAGCACGCACGCCCTGGCCTCCAAGGACTACATCCTCCTCGGAGACCTGAACTTCCACCTCGAGAACAACAACGACATCAACTCCACCACCCTGATCGACAACCTCGCCAACCTCGGACTCAGACAGCTCGTCACAACGCCCACCCACTCCGCCGGCCACACGCTTGACCCCATCTTCTCCGCAAGCTCCCACGTCACCTTCAGCCACACCACCGAACTCCACTGGACCGACCATCGCTGCATCCACTTCACCTTCCGGAAACCCACCACGCACCACCGCACTCAACAGATCCCCCGCCGCACCTGGAGCAAAGTCACCGAAGACCAGCTAAACACCACCCTCGCCCGAAGCCCACCCGCCGACGCCACCGACACCCGCAACCTCAGGCGATGGATCGACGACTGCGCCAACACTCTCGCCCCGATCAAGAAACCCTCCAACAGACGCACCGACAAGAAAGCCAGCTGGTTCACTGCGGACCTCCAGGCCTCCAAGCAAACCTGCCGGAAACTAGAGAAGAAATGGCACCGCGAACAGACACCGGACAGCTATGCGGCCCACAAGAACACCATCCGCAGACACCATCACCTCATCAGATCCGCCAAAAGGACTACCTTCAAGGACCGCCTTGACCACAACAGCAAAGAGCTCTTCAACATCGTGAAGGAACTCTCCAACCCCAGCTCCAACACCAACGACATCCCACCATCGCAAGACCTGTGCGACTCCCTAGCCACCTTCTTCCATCACAAGATCGCAGACATCCACGACATCTTCAACAACCAGACCGCCCCGGCAGCCTCCGACACCTCAGTCCCGCCGCCCACCATCCACTTTGACCCCCTGCTCGCCTGGGCCAACGTGAACGACGACGACACCATCAAAATCATGAACACCATCCACTCCGGCTCTCCGTCAGACCCATGCCCGCACCACATCTTCAACAAAGCCAGCGCCACCATCGCACCCCATCTCCGCAAGGTCATCAACATCTCCTTCAAGACCGCGACCTTCCCGGAGAGCTGGAAGCACGCCGAGATCAATGCCTTACTCAAGAAACCCAAGGCGGACCCGAGAGACCTCAAGAACTTCCGGCCCATCTCCCTGCTCCCGTTCCCGGTGAAGGTCATCGAGAAGATCGTCAACGGACAACTGTCCCGCTACCTCGAGGAGAACAACATCCTGGACCCGTCCCAGTCCGGGTTCCGCAGCAACCACAGTACCGAAACTGCCCTCATCGCTGCCACCGATGACATCAGGGCCCTGCTGGACAACGGTGAAACTGCGGCCCTCATCCTCCTGCACCTCTCAGCCGCCTTCGACACTGTCTGCCACCGCACCCTACGCACACGCCTCCACAACGCAGGGATCCGAGACAAGGCTCTGGAATGGACCACCTCCTTCCTCTCCGGCAGAACCCAGAGCGTCCGCCTCCCCCCATTCCGCTCCGAAGCCTCCGAGATCATCTGCGGCGTACCCCAAGGATCATCCCTCAGCCCGACATTGTTCAACGTCTACATGGCACCGCTCGCCCACGTCGCCCGACTGCACGACCTCAACATCATCTCTTACGCCGACGACACCCAGCTGATCCTCTCCCTCACCAAGGACCCCCTCACCGCCAAAACCAACCTCCACGAAGGAATGAAGGCCGTCGCCGAGTGGATGAAGAACAGCCGACTGAAGCTGAACTCAGACAAAACGGAGGTCCTCATCCTCGGCTCCACCCCCTCAGCCTGGGACGACTCCTGGTGGCCCACCACAATGGGAGCAGCACCGACACCCACCGACCACGCACGCAACCTGGGGTTTATCCTCGACTCAACACTGTCCATGACCAAGCAAGTCAATGCCGTCTCATCCTCCTGCTTCAACACCCTCCGCATGCTCCGCAAGATCTACAGATGGATCCCCACGAAACAAGAAGAACGGTCACCCAGGCCCTCGTCAGCAGCAGGCTGGACTACGGAAACGCCCTCTACGCGGGAGCCTCGGCCAAACTCCTGAAACGACTGCAACGTATACAGAACGCCTCGGCACGCCTGATCCTAGACGTCCCACGCCACAGCCACATCTCACCCCACCTGAGAGACCTGCACTATCTCCCCGTCAACAAGAGGATCACCTTCAAGCTCCTCACCCACGCACACAAGGCACTCCACAACACCGGACAGGCATACCTCAACAGACGACTCACCTTCTACGCCCCGAACCGCCAGCTCCGCTCAGCCAACCTCGCCCTCGCCTCCGTCCCCTGCATCCGAAGAGCGACCACCGGCGGCAGATCGTTCTCCCACCTCGCCGCCAAGACCTGGAACACCCTCCCCATCCTCCTACGGCAGACCCAGGACCTGCTAACCTTCAGGAGGCTACTCAAGACCTGGGTGTTCGAGCAGTAGCACCCCCCACCCACCCCCCAGCGCCTTGAGACCCTCACGGGTGAGTAGTGCGCTTTACAAATGTTCTGATTGATTGATTAGAGAATATGGCCGTCACGTAGGATACTGCATTAACTGGCCTTTACATTACCACTAACGAGGCAGCGAACCTAGCGCAGAACATTACAAGGGTCCTAAAGGAATTTCAGGAAGATGTAGGCAGATGGGGACGACTTCCACTGACAATAATAGGAAGGGCAGCCATGTATAAAATGATCACGCTTCCAAAGCTGCTATACATGTTATAAAATACGTATACCAGAGACAATTTTCACAATACTAAATAGTGAATTGCGCACGCTCCTATGGGACGGGCGCATCCAAGAGTGGCATTGCAAACATTACAGCGTACTCAGTACAACGGGGGCCTTGCACTACCAGACGTACGAGCATACTACAGGGCGGCCCACCTAATAGTCCTTAATGAATGAGGACACGCGGCAGGAGGCCATCCCATATACGCATTGGAACAGCTTCAATTTAGAAATCATACCTACCTACACTACCTATATGGAGGTAAGGGCGTCAACCAATTGCTGCCAGCCACCCAGAGAGTTATAGTAGCCTGGAAAGGGCCAGAAAGGCAAATGAAGTGGGACGCCAAAATTTCGAACGAAAGGTAATGGAACAGTAGTGTGGGCTATATGGGCTGTACCAGTAAATAAGTCCTCAAAATCTGATATAGCACAAAGGTGCTCACACTTGACTTGACCCCACTACTGAGCGGTCAAATTTCAGAGAAAAATAATTTCTCTTCTAATAGCAAAGATAGTATCAAGGAGCACACTAATATCTAAAGCAATTCAAATGTCAAGTACAATATAATCTTTTAAATCATGGCATTAATGAATCATATGTAGACGGGAATCTTGATAGTTCTTGAATTCAGTTATGTTGCTTTTATTTTCACAGTTAGAAGAATGAATACATGCATCAGCCCAGCCAACGCGTTTCGTCCGTAAAAACAATTAAATAAATTTTTTTAGTATCAACTAAATAACTTCAAAATTAAAGCACAAAACTTAAATAAAGACACAAGATATACAAGACAACTATCAGCAAGACTAGTACGTTCTGTCCCTAATTCTTAGACCAAAAGAGCATCCGTTAATCATTACACAGTCAAAATTGCATAGGCGACCCCCTGCCTATATACACTCTAATTTACAATAATGATAACAGTTATTTTCACAATAATTGTATACTCATTTTATAATAGATCTACGTAGATCATAACATCAAGAAAAAACACAATGCACAAAGAATTTATACAATCTTATAAATTCTGGCTAAGTCGATATGTTCTCAATGCACTAAGCGGGATGGTAACCAGTTTCCTATAAATGTCACCTTTAAAGCTAAAAAGAAGATAGGTCAATCATATTTGTTATCATCTACATCTTATTTCCACGTTTCTCCAAGCCCCCATGAACAGATGTTATAGTCTTCTAAAAATCAGTTAGTAATCTCCACAGCATAAGTTTTAAGTATAAACAAAATTAATAAGCACTGAACCATCACTATAATAAGTTGTAAGGTCTCTATATCTTCATTTTGCGCTGAATAATATTCATAGCTAAATGCAAATAACTCACTTAAAATATGACGTGGTATCAATACCAATGGAGCAGGCCTTCCGATGGAGAATAGTTATATTTCGTGTAGTGAATCCCCCATAGTGTGCTATCAATCACCCAAATTAAAGCCTCGGTTCTTCGGTCTATAAAAATTGAAAATGCAAAGTGAGCCCAGTCCGGAATCCCATTATATAAAAAAATCTAAAAAAGGGATAAACATCTAATCATACTCACTGAGATAAGAATTTCCAAGAATGGAGTGATTCTTTATTGATAAATAGATGCAGTTGAATCTTAACAGAAAAAATCCTTCTTGATTAATATATAATCGCTGGGATTCCCCGTAGCGTAAAGAAGGTAATGTCTATGAACAAAGAGCAACAGTAAGATATCATCATAATACTCATTGCCCGAATATACACAATGATGTATCTACAATATGAGTCACCAGTGTCCCCCTGAGCTAATTTGCTTAAAGGTAAAATTCACCGAAAGAACTTTTGGAAGATCGAGGTCTGTCAGCAAGAAAATGTTCACACCAGAAAAGTCTGGTCCAAATAGTAATACCAAAGTGTTTAAGGTTAGCTTAAACCACAAATATTGACAAACTACCTACCTATGAATAGCTGATTCATTATTAAATTGATACAAAAGGGGATGATGGACGGAACGCTTGAGCCAATCAAACACTCACCCCCAGTCAACTGATCTGGGTTTAATCCATCATCATTCTTTAGCTCACTCCACCACCCCAGTTCAGACATGGCCATATGCAAATCAGTCTGACCCTGTGCCTCATGGGAACAGTCCAGCCCGAACTGCCAAGCCATGTCTTCCCTGGACCGGAAACAAGCATCCTAGGACCGGTTTCTGGCATATCAGCCGTCATCAGCCAGGCTTGCTTGAATCCAGTGGCAAAGTGAGCAAGGGACCCACGTCTGGGCATACCCCCGCCAACTTAGGGCGACCAAAGCGATACAAAAGGGGATGATGGACGGAGCGCTTGAGCCAATCAAACACTCACCCCCAGTCAACTGATCTGGGTTTAATCCATCATCATTCTTTAGCTCACTCCACCACCCCAGTTCAGACATGGCCATATGCAAATCAGTCATTTGACTGGGGGTGAGTGTTTGATTGGCTCAAACGTTCCGTCCATCATCCTCTTTTGTATCGCTTTGTTCGCCCTAAGTTGGCGAGGTATGCCTAGGCGTGGGTCCCTTGCTCACTTTGCCACTGGATTCAAGCAAGCCTGGCTGATGACGGCTGAAATGCCAGAAACCGGTCCTAGGATGCTTGTTTCCGGTCCAGGAAGACATGGCTTGGCAGTTCGAGCTGGACTGTTCCCATGAGACACAGGGTCAGACTGATTTGCATATGGCCGTGTCTGAACTGGGGTGGTGGAGTGAGCTAAAGAATGATGATGGATTAAACCCAGATCATTTGACTGGGGGTGAGTGTTTGATTGGCTCAAACGTTCCGTCCATCATCCTCTTTTGTATCGCTTTGTTCGCCCTAAGTTGGCGGGGGTATGCCCAGACGTGGGTCCCTTGCTCACTTTGCCACTGGATTCAAGCAAGCCTGGCTGATGACGGCTGAAATGCCAGAAACCGGTCCTAGGATGCTTGTTTCCGGTCCAGGGAAGACATGGCTTGGCAGTTCGGGCTGGACTGTTCCCATGAGGCACAGGGTCAGACTGATTTGCATATGTCCGTGTCTGAACTGGGGTGGTGGAGTGAGCTAAAGAATGATGATGGATTAAACCCAGATCATTTGACTGGGGGTGAGTGTTTGATTGGCTCAAACGTTCCGTCCATCATCCTCTTTTGTATCTCATTATTAAATTAGCCAAGAAAAACATTTGCCCTTCATAAAAAAAAAAAAACATTACCCACAAAGAAAGTGCAAAGTTGCCAAAAGTGCGGTTATTAGCAAAAAGTTTAGGCGCTCACCTACAGTTAATCCTCTCACCTCCTGAGCAAATATCCTCAGTCTTCTTGCCAGTCGTCTATCTGTGAGTGAGGATTCCCCATCACCTACACTCCTTTTAAACCGTGACACAACCAACCATCAAGCATTCATGTTGCCGCCAAAAATATCAGCCTATCAGAGGCGCACTTAACCAACCCAATACAAACGTCATGCCGAAAATCGGGTGCGGTTTTCACTCTGGTCCACCATATCACGCTGCCAATCAGAGAGCGAGTTTCACTCAACCATTCTGGGGCAGTTCAATGTGCTCTCCACTCTAGTATCTCCTCCTATCAGATGAAAGCTCGGTCAAGCCTAGATTTAGCATAATAGTTATGCAGAAAACCGATAGAGGTTTTCACTCTGGTCCGCCATATCATGGGGCCAATCAGAGAGCGAGTTCTACTCAACCATTCAAACCGATAGAGGTTTTCACTCTGCCAAAATTTCAAGGGAGACTCCCCTATGGGAAGGGACATCATACTCACTGAGATAAGAATTTCCAAGAATGGAGTGATTCTTTATTGATAAATAGATGCAGTTCAATCTTATCAGAAAAAAACCTTCTTGATTAATATATAATCGCTGGGATTCCCTGTATAGTAAAGAAGGTAAGGTCTATGAACAAAGAGCAACAGTAAGATATCATCATAATACTCACTGCCCGAATATACACAATGATGTATCTAGTATCTACAATATGAGTCACCAGTGTCCCCCTGAGCTAATTTGCTTAAAGATAAAATTCACCAAAAGACAGGGTAAGTTCTTCCTAATCTACGTTTGGAAGATCGAGGTCTGTCAGAGAGAAAAAGTTCACACCAGAAAAGTCTGGTCCAAATAGTAATACCAAAGTGTTTAAGGTTAGCTTAAACCACAAGTATTGACAAACTATCTACCTATGAATAGCTGATTCATTATTAAATTAGCCAAGAAAAAAATGTGCCCTTCATAAAAAAAAATTGTTTTACCCACAAAGAAAGTGCAAAGTTCCGAAAAGCGCGGTTATTAGCAAAAAGTATAGGCGCTCGCCTATAGTTAATCCTCTCACCTCCTGAGCAAATATCCTCAGTCTTCTTGCCAGTCGTCTATCTGTGAGTGAGGATTCCCCATCACCTACACTCCTTTTAAACCATGACACAACCAATTATCAAGCATTCATGTTGCCGCCAAAAATATCAGCCTATCAGAGGCGCACTTAACCAACCCAATACAAACGTCATGCCGAAAATCGGGTGTGGTTTTCACTCTGGTTTACCATATCACGCAGCCAATCAGAGAGCGAGTTTCACTCAACCATTCGAGGGCGGTTCAATGTGCTCTCCACTCTAGTATCTCCCCGTATCAGATGAAAGCTCGGTCAAGCCTAGATTTAGCATAATAGTCATGCAGAAAACCGATAGAGGTTTTCACTCTGGTCCGCCATATCATGCGGCCAATCAGAGAGCGAGTTCTACTCAACCATTTAAACCGATAGAGGTTTTCACTCTGCCAAAATTTTCGAGGGAGACTCCCCTGTGGGAAGGGACAAGGCTATGGGAAATTAGTAAACTCCAGGGCTTCAGACAATGGGACATGATTGGAATCTCCAAATTGGGAGATCTCCTAGAAGGAGGCACCCTTGCCTGTACTTCTGAGGGTCATCTTTTAGAAGATACGGAGGAGTCGGGCCTTTTGCAGCCTATATCTGAGGCTGTTGCGCCTTTTATGGAGGAGAATTGGCTGTCTGCACTAGTAAATCTAGTGGGTTAGAGTCTTGCCCAGCTTCGGGACTTCTTTCCCCTCCTAGCCTTGCTACTGAGGCTGGCTCCTCTTTTGCGGACATGTTAAGGAGAGTGGCTATGGTTTTAGAGTTAATTCTTCTTTCTTTGGAAGTTTACTGATCCCCTGATCGACGTCCTCTGTCAAGGTCAGACAAGGGTCGAGCCTGTTCTCCCATATAGTGAGGCCCTGTACGACATTTTGTGGGCACTTAGGCTAAACCTGATACAGGGGTCCCTGTGGACCATTCTATATCTCGCAGGCACCAACCGGCTCCTGGAGAACCGGCTTGTCTCCTCAGACATCCTACTTCTCGTAGTTTAGTGGTACAGGCTGCTTCAGCCCTACAGAATATGGATTCTCTCCCTAATGTCCCATCGAACAGAGATTCTAGGAGACAAAATACATGTGGCAAGCATATTTACTTTTCTACAAGTTCTGGTCCATTATCTGATAGACTTCTAGCTGGAGATTTCTCACCTTTGAATTTCCCAGGCATCAGGCTGGAGCCAGAAACTTTTGCTGAGCAATACCTCTTGCGCACGCCGTCGGGTAGCTTAATTCCGCTCCACGTCACGTATATAGGCACCACCCAGACGCACAGACGTCTGTTCTTTTCTTTCCGCGTCAGTTAAGCGCTAATCTAGGAAGAGCTACCCCTCTGTTGCTTTTTGACAGGGTTTTTCTCTGCTTTTTCTCGACTTCCAGATTTTTTCACATCATGTCTGAGGATGTCTTTTAGGAAGACAGGGTTTAAGCCATGCAGGGCCTGTCCATGCACAATGCCAGTTACTGATCCCCACCTCGTCCGCCTCTGGTGTCTCGAGCGCGACCATGATCCAAAGTCGTGCTCAGATTGTTGAGCCATGGCCCCAAAGAACTTACGGGAGTGGGCTTTGAAGCTCCTTGCGTCATGACAGCCGACACCGTCAAGTGAGACTCAGCGGAGGTCCCAGTCTCGATCGAGCAAGAGGAGGTCACAGGACCGCTCTCGGAGCCCAATGTCCTCTTCGTCCCACTCAAGGTCGTCGGGACTCTCGGGGAAGAGGCACAAGAAGAAGAAGCGGACTTGATCTTCACCCCGACTATCGTCCGTCAACGAAGGAGGTAAGGAGCACCGACGCTCTAGGCATGGTTCTACGGAGCCAGGGTCGACTTTGCGCCACCCTCCTTTTCCAGGAGCCGGAGCAACCCCCGCTCATATCAAAGATTACTACGAGGCCTTGTGCTATGTATCTGAGCGGGCCGACTCCTCTGGTGAGCCTTTGGGCCCCACGAGGTCGGAAGGGGCCCTGTCGGATTCGATGCCGACAGCTCCGACCACAGTGCCGGTGGGGCCTCAGAGATCTGATCTTGGATCTGGGTCGACGCCACTCGTGCCACCACGATCTCCCCTGGCGTCAGACTCGAAGTCGGTGCTGCATCGGCGGTGCCAGCCCCATCCTTATCCTTGACGACATAGAGTCGGAACGACATCGCTTGATGCCGATTCCGATGTCGATTGTACCCAGTGGTTCTATGTTGTTGCCTGAACACTTTGTGGACGTGTTAGGCTCTAGAGAGGAATGGGAGGGGTCTATGGACCCTCTGGAACACCAAGATGAATCTGCAGAGCAGTTGGACTTGTATGGGGAACTTGGGGAAGCCAGTGGACTTTATACTTCTCCAGGTACTGGCATACTCTCTCCGCCAACTGTAGCTTTGGAGCAGGGGGCATCTTATGCCATGGTGGTCAAGAGGGCAGCCGAGGTCCTTTTGCCCTTCAATGAAGCACTTACTGATGTCCTTCTAGGCATGTGGTCCACTCTTAGCACAGGGGCTTCTGTGAATAGGACAATTGCATGCCACCATCGCCCAGCTCCTGGCGACCCAAAGTTCCTCAGCCAACACCCCACCCCAGAAACTTTGGTGGTGCAGGCCTCTACGTCACAGGGGGCGTTCCCTTCCGCTCCTCTGGATAGGGAATCCAAGAGGTTTGATTCATTTGTGAAGAAAATGTTTTCTTCCTCCAGCCTGGCATTGCGGTTGGTGAATACCGCGTGCTTATTGGGCCGTTTCTCCCACTCCTTGTGGGAGACGGTTGCGCAAGTGCTGCCACAAGTCCCGGAGAAGGCCCAGTCTGTGCTCTCTTAGGCAGTTAATGACGGGAGAGATGCAGCAAAATTTACCGTAAGCTGTGGCCTTGAACGATGGATTCGCTGGGCAGATCGATTTCCACAACAGTGGCCTTGAGGCGCAACACGTGGCTTAGGACAACTGGCTTCTCGGTGATGTCCAGGCAAATCTGATGGACATGCCCTTTCATGGAACCCGTCTTTTTGGGGAAAAGGCAGATTCAGCCCTAGTGGTATTCATGGATTCTCGAGCTACGGCCAGATCCTTGGGCCTCTATAGGAAAGTAGGATCTGCTTTCATGGTCACCCCCACTTTTTGCTGATGTCATTATGCTTTACTGACTAGTCTGACTGGGATCCTGCTAATCAGGACCCCAGTCTCTGTACTTCTCCCCTACTTTGGACATGGTGAGTACTTAGCTACACTCCAGATTGGCTACTGGGGTACCATTGTAAGTCCCTAGTATATGGTACTAAGGTACCCAGGGCATAAGTACACCAGGGGTCTCCCATGGGCTGAAGCATGTATTATGCCACCCATGAGAGGCCTTTCAATCTTGAAGACATGGTGCTCGGTTCTATGTGGGAGGGTGCCCCTGCATGAGCGGGGCACCCCTACAATTCACGGAATCCATTCTCCCAGGTTGTAAGTCCATCAACCATTCCGATACATAGAGTGGCCATGATTCATTACCCGATGACCATCTCTAAACCGGCTGTAACGAACCCTGTTGTGTTTGGTATCAAACATGTTGGAACCATACCCCCCACACCGTAAACGGTGTGGCCGGTATGATTCCATGCGCTGTAAAGCTCCCCCGGGAAGCCCTCAGTGCTCCCAGTACCAGTCTTCTAGACCTGGACAGCAAACTATGGCTGCTGCCAACCAGAGACACTATTCTGCCCTCCTGCTGCTGAGCCAAGCTCGAGCAGAGGAAGGCAGGACAAAAGGTATTCTGTCACAGGGAGGTGTGACCACCTCCCAGACAGGGCTTAGTGTATTGGGACAGGTTGGGGGTGCCTGCCAGCGCCATTCAGACTGCTTGAAGGGCACATTTGGTGCCCTCCTTGCATACTCCAGTTCATACTAGTTCAGGGAGTTGTTGGCTCCTGCTCTGGTGCCAAAACTGGACTAAGGACATTGGAGTATACTCCCCACTGTCCAGCCCCTCCTCTTGGAGGGAACCCTGAATCGTTCCAGCCCTTTCCTTAGGTTACTTAAGGGCTTATCTGTGGGTGGGTCTCTAGATTTGTCGTGGGACAAGATTCAGATCCAATACCACTTCAACTTCGACCATCTGGCACTCCGACATTGCTGGACTTCGCTTTGGGGGACCGAGACTGCAACTGGGGAGACTCCTGCTGCTCCTGGTCTCATTGTCCTACAAGTCTGCTGCAACGTCTGTGCCTGTGCTCCATACAGGTTCTTCACAGGGCCTGTGGACATCCAAGACACCTGAAGGAATCTCCCTTGGAGTGAAGGAGTCACTTTCCTGCATCTGCAGGCACCGCAATAAAGCTGACCGGTCTGCTGTTCCTGAGCTCCTACGGACTCCGAAAGGTCCAGCAACACAGGTGGTGGTTCTTCAACTCCCTTGAGGCCTGCACTGTCTTCCTAGCAAGTTGGAGGCTTGTATCCCTCATCGGAATCACTGGAGCAGTACCCCTGTGCACCTCATCGACTTCCCGTTGCCAACGCTTGTTGACTCTCTCCTACAGAGATCTTCGGGCTCCAAGAAGCTCAAACCCCAAGCATCTCCTGCAGCCAAGATCTTCGCGTGCACAAAAAACACCACACAAAAAGAATGATGTTTTGCATGGACAGGCCTTAACCAACGGGTGCTAATGTAATAACCAGTTCTGTATGTTAAATCATTGAAAAAAGACCCCTTTTTCTTAAATTACCTTAATTCCTTGTTCTTTCCAAATTCTATCTCACATCTGAGCACACCTTTTTCACTTTTTCACCCTCTCCCCTGGAGCAACCTCCCTATATCTAATCATACAAATATGTTCTAACTTATGTTTCTGATACTATGAATAAAATAGACAACTTTGTTTGAAACAGTGGGTATCTATACTTCTCTTTTTATAATGTGCATTGTACATTGACTATTATATGCCGAATATGTTTCTGCATGCAAACTAAAAAGTTAAACATTTTTGATAACAAAAGGAGTCCAATGACCAATTGTTGTTCTTAACCGTACAGTACCCAGGTCCACGGACAGTGATTGGGTTACCCCATTAGTTTATAATGATAACCCTTCACAGACAAATCCTTCCTGAAGGACATGGAGTAAACCAATTTAGTGTGTGTTAACATAAATTTAGTTTGGGGCGGCATCGTCAATTTGTAAAAATAGGATTGCGGGGCAGACAGATTGTAACCAGAGAAATACACAAATTTACTTTGTTGGGTCTTTCAATTTCCCTGTAACGGTGTTGGGCAATGATCCCATTGGGTATAATTACAAAAGGGTCTCTGTGTTTTGGTTTTGTGTAGGAAATGATGGCCATAATGTTGATAACAGAATAAATCTGCATAATTAGCCAAATTCAAATACAAGTCTTCAGTGTCAAATGCAGCAAAAAAATTAAAATCAGAGAACAATGAATGAATGGCATGAACATCCCAGTCATCTGAATGTATGTCGGGCGAAACCACATCTCCCAAGAAAACGCGGAAGACTTAAGGAATGTTCAAAATTTCGGTCGGGCCATGGATATTGTATGATACTTTATCCCAGACAATGCCATCAACAACAGGAAACGCTGATATATTGACAAGGGCTTGGTCTCTTTTCATTATATGGGACGACGTGTGAGTGGCCAGAACTCCGTCAACAAAGTTCACATCAGAGCGATCAGGTAAATAATGGCCATTAATGAGTAGGAAAAACACAGTCACAAATCCGATCCACATGAAGAGGAATATCATCATAAGCACCATCCAGATATATGTCCAGGGCGGGAGCAAGTAAGGCTTTTTGAACCAGGAGATGAAAACACTGGTATGGGTCGGGGTCTCCAGCACAGAAAAGGACGAAGAAGATGTGTTAGAGGAAAAGCTATTACGGTCCATGTAATAACCATTGGACCCCAGCTGAAATAACGGGGGATGTGCTGCATTGGACGTTTCAGGTAAGGCACTCTCAGGAATGTCAATTATGACTTCAACTGGAGGAGAAGCATACTCAATATCTGCAGACATGGATGTAGAAGGAAAAACAGGCAATAAATCAATTGAAGTTTCCATCTCCTCTTCGGTTTGCTGGGGAGCAGTCGAAGAAACAGAAGCCATCGGATTCAGTGAAAGATCTCAACGTGGAATGCTTGGAGGCATACTACTCAGTATCGGCCACCTAGTGTAGCTTGACATGCTCGATTGAAATGTAACGATTCTCCTAATGACCAGGTAAAGGAGACAGGATCACAGTACGGGTGCCTTTCAAACCAAGGACTCTGACCGGTGGACGGTACAATGGGCCAAATTCTTTTTTGTTCTCCACCTTTTCTCGGACCAGATCTCCAACTTTAGGAAGCCAGCCAGAAACAGGAATCAGCACAGCTGGATCCGCGGAAAAGGGCAGCTGGGCTCTTGTTTGTGAATCACGAGCTTTTTGTAGATTCTGTAACATAGCACAATGATTATCTACGTCAAAGGTTGTGGCAGCCGCCACAACGTCTAGACCATCAAGGCCTGGCACAAACATTTTAATACCAAAGAGCATTTCATATGGCGTCCGCCCACCCAGAGATCTTCTAGGGAGATTATTTAGTGCACATTGGACTCCATACAGATGAGTCAGCCAACCCCTGTCAGTACATAAGACTCTCGCTGTCAAAGATTGCTTTAAGTCACGGTTCATCTGTTCCACAACAGAATTGCCCTCAGGCCGATATGGAGACGAAAATTGCACCAGCACCCCAAGAGACTTTATCGCATCCCGGTAAGCCTTAGAGGCAAACACAGAACCAGGGTCAGAATGGAAGGTGCCACAGGAAAATGTCCTGACAAAGACACGCAAATCTTTAATGACAGTTCGAGCATCAGCACTATGTTGCGGCCAAACCCAAAGGAATCTAGTGCACGAATCCACTGCAACCAAAATGTGTTTAAAAGCAGTGTCAGATGTCAAAGGACCACAGTGATCAAGATAAATGCAGCCAAACGACTGATTAGAGATGTAAAGTTGAGTGTGGGGTGGACGTGCAACAGTAGAAGGTTTAATTTGTTGACAAATGTCACAATAAAGAACATATTTGTGTGCCTGTTGATATAAACCACGCCACCGGAAAGCTGCTGCAAAAGAGACACTGTCGCAGTCACTCTGGCATGCGCAGAAGCTACGCCTTCATAAGCGGCAATGATCAAGTAAAGTCTTCGGTCCTCGTTGAGAATCAGCCGATCCCCAACGGGCGGTATAGTTGCAAATGGGACTTGATCGGAAGACAAGTGCTATGAATAACGTGAAGGGAAACCTTGGGGAAACTCTGTTCCCTCCTTCGTCGCAGCAGTAGCCGCCAAAATATCATCATCAATTTTAGTCATGGACCTAGTGACTTCTGCGACTGAACAAGTGGCTACTGCAGATTTGGCTGCCTCATCAGCCATAGAATTACCAACAGCGTGTGCTCCCACACGTTGATGGCCCAAAGTATGAATAGCATGTGTGAGTGGCAAGCGCTCATTAAGACCGGCCACTTTAACCCAAAGCGTTTTATGCTTAATTGTGCTACCTTTAGAATCACGAAAATCATTTTGTGTCCAGAAGAACAAGTTATCATTGAAGGATTGTACACAGTAAAACGAATCACACACTACAAGAGTAGGAACATCAGGATCAGCAAATTCAAGAGCCAGAACCAAAGCACGTAGCTCCGTCAATTGAGCCGTGCAACTCCTAGAGACTGTGTGTGTGTACCAAGGAGTATTAAAATCCCCATCAACAATCTTCCCTGCCACAATTGCGCAGGCAGCAGAATAAGCATGTTTAGAACCAATGGCTGGCTGCGCAGATCCATCAGTGTAAATAATACCTTTGTACTGAAGAGGAAGCAATGACAAAGAAGGCGGGTGAACAAGTTCATACTGTAAAAACTCCTGTCTCTGTAAAGAAAGGTCAAAGATAACGTTGACATCAGCCGACGTCAAAGAACTAGCCCATTGTATCCAACGTGGATGCAAGGTCTTTGAATTCGGGACACTTTCCTTCGTAACTGCTTCATAAGCAGGCACAGGCGAGACCATAAAAATTTGTTTACCCTGAGCCAGAGAGCGTTCTTTCAGAATCGTCATCTAGACAGCCGTCAAAAAATGTTCTGTAGAAGAGAAACGCATCTCAGCTGAAGTGTTCAAATGCGATTTATATGCAATGGGAACCCTGTCCCTTCATTGAACGTCAAGTATGTAAAACCCAATGCGCCAGGTACAATCCTTGTGACCAGATTTGTAGAATTGTCTCGTGTTAACAAGAAGTTGGTCGCAAGCAGATCAGACTGCAGCGACCGAAGTATCGTGGTATGTTCCGGAAGCCAACAGGAAGCCAAGAAAGACGGTTGTGTCAAGGAGTAAAGAGGTTTGATACGCTGGGCATAATCAGGAATGAAGGTCCTCCCGAAATTCAAAAAACCCAGCAAAGATTGTAATTTTTTAAGCGTAGATGGAGGTTGCAATTGAACACATTTCTCCAGAAAGTGGAGGGCCAACCCCCTACCTTCATTGTTGAGTTTGTAACCAAGAAAAAGAACTGCCAAGAAGGCAATATGAGACTTAGCAAAGTTGAATTTGTATCCAAAGTTTGCAAAAAGTGTGATAATATGGTCCATATGCAAGAGATGCAGCTGTAATTAATCATCCGTCAAGTATATATAATCGACGTATGAGAAGGCATCTGGGTCGATCTCATGAAAAAGGGACACTATGCGTGCCGCAAACACACCAGGGTTATTCTTATATCCCATAGGCATCTTGCATATCGGCGCTGATTGCCTAGCGCACTGAATGCTGTCCAATCGCTGCTCTCAGGAGCCAAAGAGTGACTGAAAAATCCATTGGAAATATCCAAAGTGGTTTTGTTATTTTTTTCGAACAATGTTATTCACTAACGCAGAGCTACGTGTGTTCTGTACCGCAAAGGTACGAACGTGACTGTTTAAATGTCTGTAATACAAAACTATCCGATATGAACCGTCCGGCTTCGATACCGGAAAAAGAGGATTATTCATCGATGAAACACAGGATTCAATTATACCCTGATATTCCAACTGGGTCAAGATCTCACTCACGGACGCTCTCGCATCTCGTTTGATTGGATACTGTGTTTGGGGCTGAGGTGTGGAACGCAAAGGAATCACATGAACTGGGGCACCCTCGTCCCAACCTTCCTGATTGTGATATAACGCCGGGGCTAAGGCTAAAGCCCACTTGGAGGCATAAGCCATTTTGTCATCATCAGGAACATATTTCGAAAAACTAGGAAGAATAACATCTTCCCCTCTGGAGGAAGCTAGTACAAAAGCCAGAGGCCAATCAACCTCCGCCAATAAAATGTCATAAGAAGAAGTAAGGTTTTCCCAAAACACTGCTTTAATTGGGCGTTTAATATCACCTTCAATTTGGAGGGTTACTTCATATAGTCTATCAGGGAGTGCAACTCGAGTATCAGCCGTCTCTACTGTGATAAAAGTGTCAGTTGCTTTTGCTTCCAGACGCTGGTGGAGTGTCTGTCGCACTATGGTAAACTCTGCCGCGCTGTCGAGGAGGGTCACCTTCTAGCTCCTGTCAAGGAGCAGGGTTCTCACCGTTTGAGGCATACTTTGCAGTCAAAGTGGCAATTTTCTTCTGAAATGGGGCACGATATTGAGGTGGTCCATCCGGTTTGGCTTTTACATCAAACTGGTGCTGTGGGCCACATTGTGGCTGCGTGGACTCGCCCTGTCTGTGATCCTGCCTCTCTCCTCCACCGAACTGTTGATCCAATGATTCCTGAAAGGAACGAGGAGAACGAGGATCAGGAACCTTTAACCTCTCGGGTGTCTTAATTTTAGAGCGGTCGCGCAAATCATATCTACGTTCAGAAGCGTCCTGTGGTGGCGAACCAGCACGAGAGGCAGGCTTCTTCTGTTGCTGCCACTGATTTTTATTCCAAGTCTTTTTAGGAAAGACTGGACAACTCTCCTTCTCTGGAAGAGACTTATTTTGTACCTGAGTAAAAGGTCTTACTCCCAAACTATTGCGACCCAATGATGTGTACACATCCGCAATAATAATCGACAACTGCCGTTGCCTGTCAACGTCCGCCACAGCCGATAGGCATTGACGAACTTATAAGCTAACTGCTTCACCTTTGACATTGGCCAGAATCATATTGGAGACAATAGGGAACATGCCCACTAATCTCATCCCCAATTGCAGGGCTGGACCACCCCCGTGTTCATCTTGTACCTTCTTTAGAACGCTCATGGAGGGGATGCCAAAGCAGAGTGTATACACCGCAGCAAACACCGTCCCCCAGGTGGTGCAATCAGCTAAAGCAGGAACCATACCACTCAGTAAACTCATTGTGAGGATCCTGTGTTTCTCAACAGGAGTAGTATGTGGAAAAACAGCCTCAAGTTGCTCAAATTTCTCTGCCAGCCAATATGGCAAATCATCTCTATTCTGAGGATGCTTGCCCATCACTGAATTAATCATGATGGGACTAATGACAAGACCACCACCATGGCCTGGTGGTTGAGGAGCAGCTCCAGCCGGAGCCACTTGAATATTACGTGACATAAATTGTATGACACTTCTGTGTATATGAATTAAAGAGGTAAGTAACTGACGTAGCTCTGCGAGTGTAACACCAAGATAATTTGGATGCGGTGTGAAACCAGCCAAAACCAGCCAAGTGGCCCCGTCGACCGATAAGGGGCCTAAATGGACCACAGAAACAGGGTGAGGAAGGGCGCTATTAAACCAAATGGTATGCTCCCAGGCTGTCAACGGAACTTCAAGTAATGCATAAGGCGATAATTTCGCGGAACTGCAGCCGCTGTATATTCATGAAAGAAATTATCATTCCCATCCACTGCCGGGAATGTAACCCAAGAGTAAAAGACCTCGAAGCGGTAAGCCGCATCCGCCTCAACAACAAAGATAAAGGAAGCTCCCGCAGCAGGGACTCCCCTTAGAGTCAAAAATGCTGTAACCGCCGCGCGGTTAGGTGCCGCAATTGCGACCGGTTGTACCATATTAAAAATGGAATTAAGAAACAAACAAAACAGTAGCGCAAAATAGGGTATAAGAGTGGAACTAAACCTTTTAAAATTCAAGCTTGAAAAACCTATAAAACACAAATATAGGAGGCTAAGCCCTACCACCACGGACGTCTCCGGAAACTGGTGAGAGGGGACTGTGGACAAGCACAAGCGCTACTCAGGGATCCTGTGAATAAGTACCAGACCAAACGTTAGTGGCGCCATGTTGCAGGGATTCTGCACAAATACAGAACTATGCGCAGGAATATGGGACCTTGGTGTATAGGGACTGGGTCTTCCTATCACCTTAGTACCCACAAACCCAGGACCGACTAGCTATAGTGTCTCACTTGCTCTCCTACTCACTCACAGAGAAACAAATGATTAGACACCCCAGAACACAACAGTCCCAGATCTCTCAGGAATCCCGGTAACAAGACACACCCTTTCGCTCACTCTCTTGTACTTGTCCACAATAAGATCTGACAGAGACACAGAATAGTTTAAAATATTTATTTTAACTAACGTGCCCTAACATGCAGTAAACGTGCCACAACAAGCAGAAAAATGCATAGTACAAATACAGTCAGCTTAGCAGCTAGTCCATTCATCATGAAGGGAGATGTCATCATAAAAGTACAATGGAGAAAGGACTATAATGCCTAACCTCCATCCCCTTGCTAAGAAGAAATATTATTATATAATAGAAGATCTCTGGGCTTTGTCAGCAGACCCCATACCTTAGCCTATAGATGGTAGATCTACATCAAAGGTGCTGTCTCCCTCTTCTCCCTTGAAAGGTCCCTCTCCAAGTGCGTGTCACCTATTCGTGTACCCCACTAAAAACCCAAGTACGCTGTCCAAACAACAGCTGCATTGGTATGTTTTGTCTAAGGGCTAATGTCTGGCCAGAACAAAATAACAAGGGGCATTGTTGTTCGACCTTGCACATAATGTTCAGTCAAAATCCCAGGAACATGCAGAGAGTGAACACAGCGATGAGTTCTCATGTGAAAGCAGTAATGGAAATTATTGCAAAAAATAAAGACGTGTATTAAGGTGTGCAAAGCAGCAGGCAAGCTGCAACGTGCTCATGCTAACTTAATGAAAAACAACAATGTCCCTATTGTCCACGTGACACTGGTGTACCCATGAAGTGGACACAGGCGACAGCCTGCCTGTTAAGAGTAAAATCTACAGACAGCCTGATCATGTCAGGGATTGCATCAGGACGGAAGTCCAAAAGATGCTGGAATTCGGGATCATTGAGCCTTCAGATAGCCCCTGGGCTAGTCCAGTAGTCCTTGTGCTAAAACCTCACCCCAAGGGTGGAAAAAGAGAGATGAGGTTTTGTGTGGACTACAGAGGCCTCAATGCAGTCACTAGGACTGATGCCTATCCTGTTACAAGGGCAGATGAACTTATAGATACTTTGGCCTCAGCCAAGTTTCTGAGTACATTTAACCTGACTGCTGGCTACTGGGAAATCAGGCTAGCTGAGGATGCCAAGCCAAAAACAGCATTCTCAACACCTAGTGGGCATTACCAATTTATTGTGATGCCCTTTGGTTTGAAGAATGCACCTGCCACATTTCAAAGGTTGGTGAACAAAATCCTAACAGGTCTGGAAGCCTATAGTGCAGAATATCTAGATGATATAGCTGTCTTTAGGTCCACCTGGTCCACCTCAGAAATGTTCCGGAGGCCCTGCAAAAGGCAGGCCTCACTATCAAGGCCACTAAGTGCCAGATAGAGTAGAGTGAGGTTGTGTACTTGGGCCACCTGGTAGGTGGAGGCCAGGTTCAACCATTGGAGAGCAAAATTCAGACTATTGTGGATTGGATTGCTCCCACTACCCAGACTCAGGTCAGAGGTTTTTTGGACCTGACTGGGTACTACAGAATATTTGTCAAGGGATAGGGGTCCATAGTGACCCCCTGAATGATCTTACATTCAAGAAAATGCCCAAGAAAGTTCAGTGGACAGTAAGCTGTCAAAAGGCATTTGATGACCTGAAGCAGGCCATGTGCACTGCTCCCATTCTGCCAAGTCCTGACTGTTCCAAAACCTTCATTGTCCAGACAGATGCATCTGAGATTGGGGTAGGCGCTGTGTTGTCACAAACTAAATGCAGAGGGCCAGGACCAACCAGTAGCTTTTATAAGTAGAAGGTTGACCCCCAGGGAGAAACGTGGGTCAGCTATAGAGAGGGAGGCCTTTGCTGTGGTCTGGGCCTTGAAGAAGTTGAGGCCATACCTGTTTGGTACTCACTTCCTTGTTCAGACAGACCATAATCCCCTCTTATGGCTTAAACAAATAAAGGGTAAAAATCCCAAACTTTTGAGGTGGTCCATTTCCCTACAGGGGATGGACTTTTCAGTGGAACATAGGCCTGGGAGTAACCATGCCAACGAAGATGGACTCTCCAGATATTTCCACTTGGAAAATGAAGACTCAACTGGGCAAGGTTAGTCTCATTTCCTTACGTTTGGGGGGGGGGGTTGTGTTGGAAAGTAGGATCTGCTTTCATGGTCACCCCCACTTTTTGCTGGTGTCATTATGTTTTACTGACTAGTCTGACTGGGATCCTGCTAATCAGGACCCCAGTCCTTGTGCTTCTCCCCTAAATTGGACATGGTGAGTACTTAGGTACACTGTAGATTGGCTACTGAGGTACCCTTGTAAGTTCCTAGTATATGGTACTAAGGTACCCAGGGCATATGTACACCAGGGGTCTCCCATGGGCTGAAGCATGTATTATGCTACCCATGAAAGACCACTGAAATTGGGACTACAAGCCTGCCGTTGCAGCCTGAGTAAGCTGGTGCTAGCACCACTTACAACAAATATAAGTTTCCTTATATCTGAGGTCACTGGACTTAAAACCTATGTCACCCCTAAGTCAGGCCTTTAAATCCTGAAGGCAGGGTGCTCGGTTCTAGTGTGAGGGTGCCCCTGTATGAGCAGGACACCCCTACAATCCACTGAGTTTATTCTCCCGGGTTGTAAGTGCCTCAGCCATTCCGATACATGGAGTGGCCATGCGTCATTACGCAATGACCATCTCTAAACTGGCTGTAACAAACCCTGTCATGTTTGGTATCAAACATGTTGGAATCATACCTTCACACCGTAAACGGTGTGGGAGGTATGACTCCATGCACACTAAAGCTCCTCCGGGAGGCCCTCAGTGCTCCCGGTACCAGTCTTCTAGACCCGGACAGCAAACTATGGCTGCTGCCGACCAGAGACACGATTCTGCCCTCCTGCTGCTGAGCCAAGCTCGAGCAGAGGAAGGCAGGACAATAGGTATCCTGTCATATGGAAGTGTGACCACCTCCCAGACAGGACTTAGTGTATTGGGACAGGGTGGGGGCGCTTGCCAGCACCACTCAGACTGCTTGAAGGCCACATTTGGTGCCCTCCTTGCATACTCCGGTTCAAACCAGTTCAGGGAGCCATTGGCTCCCGCTCTGGCGCAAAACCGGACAAAGGACATAGGTGTATCGTCCTCACTGTCCAGCCCCTCCTCTGGTCGGGACCCCTGAATCGTTCCACCCCTTTCCTTTGGGTACTTTATGGGCTTACCTGTGGGTGGGTCCCTAGATTCGTCATGGGACAAGTTTCAGATCCAATACCACTTCAACTTCGACCATCTGGGCACTCTGGACTTCGCTTTGGGGAACCAAGACTGCAACTGGGAAGACTCCTGCTGCTCCTGGACTCGTCGTCCTGCAAGTCTGCTGCAATGTCTGTGCTTGTGCTCCATACAGGTTCTTCACAGGGCCTGTGGACATCAAAGACACCCAAAGGAATCTCCTTTGGAGTGAAGGAGTCACTTCCCTGCATCTGCAGGCACCGCAACAAAGCTGACCAGTGTGCTGTTCCTGAGCTCCTACGAACTCTGAAAGCTACAGCAACACAGGTGATGGTTCTGCAACTCCCTCGAGGCCTGCACTGTCTTCCAATCAAGTTCAAGGCTAGTATCCCTCGTCGGAACCACTGGAGCAGTTCCTCTGTACACTGTGTTGACTTGTCGTTGCCAAGGCTTGTTGACTCTCTCCTCCAGAGATCTTCGGGCTCCAAGAAGCTCCAACCTCAAGCATCTCTTGCAGCCAAGATCTTCGCCTGCACCGCATCCCTTGCACCGTGGGCCTTCATCCTTTAGTGAGCTGCTCGAGGTCCTCTTGTGACTCCTGTGCCTTCAGCCTGTGGGTCCTCTTGAGGGTCTTCTTCGATTCCAGTGGGCTCCCCTGCTTGCTCGGGCCTGCTCTAACATACCTGTCTGTGGTGAGTCACTTGGACCTTGCTGGTCCCATCTGCACCTTTTTCAACAACTAAGCTGTTTGCCACTGCCAAGGCTTGTTGGTGCCCCTGCCAGACACTGACCCCATGGCTCTCGACATCCGACGTGGCACAGCTCGTGAACGGTTCCTGGTATTCCTCAGCGTCGCCTGGTCTGTACAGCTGCAACTTCAATGGCACTGTCAACTCACCTGCATTCCTGACATCGGTGGGCATTCACCTTCCGTGCCTCCTGGTCACTCTTGAGTGGCATAGACTCTGTTGCCTCTGCTTGCAGGTACTTCTCGCCTTGAATCCACCTTTGGGTTCCACCGGAACTTTCTGCTTCTTTGCTAGTGGCATCTTCCTGAAATCCTCCATTGTGGTCTAGGGCGGTTTCCGATGTCACTTCGCGCCTATGCACCCGGCTTCCCTGGTGTAGGTATCCTGGTTCCTGTGTATCCATGGGTGGGGTGACTCTGCAACTATCCATCTTCCACTGGGTTTCTTCAGTGTCCACTGGGAATGGTTCTTCTTTAAAATTGCAACCGCGACTTACCCATAGACTTCCATTGAGTATGTGGTCGTGTTCCCACACCGCACACGACCTCCGTGTGGTTCCTGGATACTCACCTGGGGTGGTTCCTTGGGTTCCTTCTACGCCTTCTGAATCCACTCTTGACTTAAGTCGTGGTTCGCATTCTACTATTTTAGTATATCGTTTAGTCTCGCCCTGGAGACCACTGTGTATTCTGTTCTATTTACGTATTCTATTGACAAAGTATTGTGTGTATTGTGGTTGTATCTCCGGGTAGGAGATACTGCAATGTGTTAGTAAGTGTTAATAATAAATTCATATTTTTTATAACTACACTGTGTGGTTCTTTTTCACTTAACTCATACCATAAGATTAAGTGCTGGTAAAACAAGCTGCTTTCCTTAGGGTACTTAAGAGCTTACCTGTGGGTGGGTCCCTAGATTCGTAGTGGGACAAGATTCAGATCTGAACCCACTTCAACTTTAACCGTCTGGGCACTTCAGACTTCGCTGAACTTTGCTTTGGGAACCGAGACTGCAACTGGGAAGACTCCTGCTGCTCCTGGTCTCCTCGTACTGCCAGTCTTCTGCAACTCTTCAGTCTTCTGTGCTCTATACAGGTTCTTCACAAGGCTTGTGGACATCCAAGAAGTCCTCCATTGTGGTCTACGGCGGTTTCCGATGTCACTTTGCACCTATACATCCGGCTTCCCTGGTGTAGGTATCCTGGTTCCTGGGGTATCCACTGGTGGGGTGACTCTCCAACCTATAATCTTCCACGGGATGTCTTCAGGGTTTGCTGGGAAGGATTCTTTTTCTTTCAAACTGCAACTGCGACTAACCTATTGACTTAAATTGAGCACACAGTCGTGTTCCCACTCCGCACACGTCCTCCATGGAGTTCCTAGATACTCACCTTGGGTGGTTCATTGGGTCCCAGGCTCTTCTACGTCTTCTGGGTCCATTCTCGACTTAGATCGTGGTTCGCATTCCACTATTTTAGTATATGGTTTGGTCTCCCCTTGGGGACCACTGTGTATTTGTGCTACTTACATGTTCTATTTCCAAAGTATTGTGTGCATTGTGGTTATATCTCCTGGTAGGAAGTATTGCAATGTGTTAGAGAGTGTTGATAATAAATAAATATTTTTATAACTACACTGTGTGGTTCTTTTTCACTCAACCCATACCATAAAATTAAAAACTGGCAAAACGAGCTGCTTTACACTCCTTCCGGACTAAGCCTGAAGGCTGCTCTCCACAGCTACCACATAGAGAGTTTTCTAAGGTTGTCTAAGGCCACTAAAATCACCATAAGAGTTGTCTGGATTAGTGTACACTTATGTAAGTGGGCACCTTGCACCAATCCAGACAACCCTTATGGTGATTTTAGTGGTCTTAGCCCCAACCTCAAGCATCTTCTGTGACCAAGATCTTTGTCCTCACCTCATCACTTGCACCATGGGCCTGCATCTTTGGTGAGTTGCTTGAGGTCCTTTTGCGACTCCAGTGCCTCCGGCCCGTGGTCCTCTGGAGGGTCATCTGTGAATTCTGTGGGCTCCCCTGATTGTTCAGGGCCTGCCCTGACTCCCCTGTTGTTGGTATGTCTCCTGGACCTTGCTGGTCCCGACATTGTACCTTCATCGACTTCTACGTTGGTTGCAGTTGCCAAGGCATGTTGATGCTCCCGACAGACACCGAACCCTCAACTCTCGATATCCGACGTGGGACAGCTCGTATCCGGCTCCTTGTCGTCCACAGCGTCGCCTGGTACGCACAGCTGCAGTTTGAAGGTCACCGTCAGCTTCCCAGCAACACTCGACATGGGTGGGCATTCATCTTCCGTGCCTCCGGGTCACTCCTGAGTGGCATAGACTCTGTCCCCTCTGCTTGCAGGTACTTCTCTTCCTCAACACACCTTTGGGTTCCACCGGACACTTTCACAATCTCCAGCAGCGGCATCTCCCTGAAGTCCTCCATTGGGTTCGACGGCGGTTTCCGACCCCACTTTTGCACCTACGCACCTGGCTTCCCTGGTATAGGCATCCTGGTTCCTAGGGTATCCACTGGTGGGGTGGCTCTCCAACCTTCTGTCTTCCACATGGTTTCTTCATGGTCCACTGGGAAGGGTCCTCCTTTAAAATTGCAACTGCGACTTACCCATTGACTTGCATTGATCCCGCGGTCGTGGTCCCACTCTGCACACGGCCTCCGTGCGGCTCCTGGTTACTTACCTTGGGTGGATCCTTGGGTCCCCAGCACTTCTACATCTCCTGGGTATAGTCTTGACTGGGTCGTGGTTCGCATACCACTATTTTAGTATATGGTTTGGTCTCCCCCTGGTGACCACTGAGTATTTCGTGCTACTTACCTGTTCCTATTAAAAAGTATTGTGTGCATTGTGTATATCTCCGGCTAGGAGATATTTGTATGTCTTAGTGAGTGTCTTATTATAAATACATATTTTTATAAATATACTGTGTGGTTCTTTTTCACTTAATATATACCTATAAGATTATGTTCCGGTAAAACAAGCTGCTTTGCCCTCCTTCTGGACTAAGCCTGAAGGCTGCTCTCCACAGCTACCACTTAGAGTGCTTTCTAAGGTTGTCTAAGACCACTAAAATCACCATAAGGGTTGTCTGGATTGATCCAAGGTGCCTACTTACATAAGTGTACACCATATACCAAGCCAGCTTCTCACATTGGTGTGCAGCGGTTGGGATTCAAGCCTGCATTGTTTTACCAGATAATCTTGGTGTGGATTAATTGGAAAAACCATCACTAATATTAGGCACATATACTACATCTTAGAATAAGTAAGTTCTACAGAACTTAGGGTTGGGTAGTTAAGGGTCTAGCACAACCCTTTCTCCATCCTCAGAGTTTAGTTTCCACTATTGTAGGTAGGTGCAACACCTCACTACACCTAGAACCATGTCTTTAGTTGGGGATACTAGTGTACCCCAGTCTGCTAAGTACAGTGGTCTAAAGTTCCAGTAGCTAAGGACCATGTGTAGTCTTAGAAAGATAAAGACAGGTGGCAACCCCACCATTAAGCTGCTCTTAGAGCTGCTGCATCAGGATGATAGCCTTTCTGTAGGGGCATAAGAACAAGAAAGTGTGGGAAGGAGTACCAGGGGTTCCCCCGATGATCTCAATTCTGAGTATGGGCAGGAGGACTCAAATGATCCCAACCTGCCAAACTCTGTCCCCTCAGGGAATAGTGCAGAGGGCACAGAGGATATACCATGTGTTCCTCCTGGGAGGATACAGAGTAGACCAAGGAGGTCTAGATCCTCCTCTAGAGAATCCAATGTTTCAGGCACTTCCATAGGGACCTCCATATCTAGTAAGAGGGACCACTTTTTTGACAGGGAATACTAACTGCTCAAACTTGAGAAAGTCAGACTTAAGCTCAGGAGAGATCAGTTGGCCCTTGCCAAAGAGTCCCTTAAAGTACAGAAGGCTAGGAAGAAACTGGGACTAAAGTTCCATGGTGGCAGCAACAGTGTCCCTAGAATCAGAGAAACTTCTTTTGACAATAGGAACTTGAGCAGGATAGTCCCTCCCTACCAGGAGGAGGATGATATCCATAAATGAATCACTGCTTTGGAGAGGGCCTGCAAATTTCAGAGGGTCCCTCAAGAGCAGCGGGCAGCTATCCTGTGGCTTTCCTTTGCTAACAAAGGTAGAGATAAGCTCCTCGCTGTTAGAGAAGAGGATGCTGACAATTACTCAGTACTGAAGAGTGCTCTCATAGATGGGTCTGGCTTAAACACTGAACAGTATAGGATTAAGTTCAGAGACACCCAGAAAGCACAGGCTCAGGACTGTGTAGATTTTGTAGACAATGCTATTAGGGCTCTGGAAGGCTGGCTTCATGGAAGCAAGGTACAGGACTATGAAGGATTGTACAATTTGATTATGAAGGAGCACATCCTTAATAACTGTCAGAACCAACTTTTACATCAGTACCTGGTGGACTCTGATCTGAATTATCCCCAAGAATTGGGAAAGAAGGCAGACAAATGGGTCCACACTAGGGTTAAGCAGAACAACCGTGGTAATGGAGCTGACCAGAATAAGCAGGATTCTTCTAAATCCCAGGATAAGGGTGGGGACAAGGTTAAAGATAAAAAAGAGTCTTCACAAGGGCCCCAAAAACCTGCATCTGAGGGGGGGGGGCATCCCACAATTCCAAGAAAGGCAAAAATAATCCTTGCTGCTACCTGTGTAAGGTGAAGACCCATTGGACAAGGGATGCTGATTGTCCAAACGCCAAGGAAGCTACTACTACTACTACCACTGTCCCTAAGGCACCTTCTCCCCCTAGCACAAGTACAAGTGGTAGTACAGCAACCAAGAGATTAGTGGGGTTAACCTCTGAGATGGGTTCTGACTTAGTCAGAACTCCAGCTCGGGCTGTTCTAGTCTGTGATGGTGGTATAGATCTTGCCACCTTACTAGTCAGTCCCACTAACTTGAGCAAGTACAGACAACAGCCTTTAATTAATGAAAAAGAAGCAATGGCTTACAGGGACACAGGGGCCAATGTCACTATGGTGACAGAGAAACTTGTGTCCCCTGATCAGATCATACTTGGACAAATGTACCAAGTCACCAACGCTAGCAATGTCAGGACTGACCATTCCTTGGCAGTTGTAAACCTCAGCTGGGGAGGGGTAACTGGACCTAAGAAGGTTGTGGTATCTCCAGACCTGCCTGTAGATTTTTTGTTGGGCAATGATCTAAAAACTTCAGCCTGGGCGGAAGTGGAGTTCAGGACTCATGCAGAGATGATGAGCATCTCTGCCAGTGTGTTTCATGTCACTAGGGCTCAGGCCAAACAGCTCACCACAGACAAAGCACTGGATCCTGGAAAAATGGACCAGGTGCTCCCCAAGAGAAGGAGCAGGAAGGGTAAGGAATTGCCCTCCTCACAAACTCCCAGTGAGGATCAGTCTCCTGAGAGAGATGATCTCAGCTCCTGTGAAGGTACTGTCCCAGAGGAACTTGGGCCTGACCAGGCAGAGTTCTTGGGGGCCCTTCCAGGGCAGACCTGAGTTTTGGGCAGCAGTCCTGTCCCTCTCTTGAACCCCTCTTACAGCAAGCTGCTGCTGAGGAAGCTGGGAATATCAGTGGGTCCCATAGGATCTATTGGGAAGATGGGCTTCTGTACTCTGAAGGTAGAGACCCCAAGCCTGGTGCCACCAGGAGGTTGGTAATACCCCAGACGTTCACAGGTTTCCTACTCTACCTGGCACATGATATTCCTCTTGCATGACACTTAGGGCAAAGCAAGACTTGAGACAGGCTTGTCCCTCACTTTCAATGGCCCCATATGTCTGAAGACTCAAAGGAGTTTTGTCGCTCCTGTGCCACTTGCCAAGCCAGTGGTAAGTCAGGTGATACCACAAAGGCCCCCTTGATTCCACTTCCAGTGGTTGGGGTCCCCTTTGAAAGGGTGGGGATTGACATTGTTGGTTCCTTGAAGCCTCCAACTGCTTCTGGGCACAGTTATATACTAGTGGTGGTGGACCATGCCACTAGGTACCCAGAGGCTATTCCCCTTAGAACCACTTCAGCTCCTGTAGTGGCCAGGGCCCTCCTGGGAATCTTTTCCAGAGTGGACTTTCCTCAGGAGGTTTCAACAGACAGAGGTACAAACTTCATGTCTAGTTATATTAGGTAATGAGAGAAGGTTCAAAGGTTCCCCTCCTGAACGTTTTAGCCTTGTATTTTGTGTTGAAGGCGGTGAATCTCGAGGTATTGAACCTTTTTGTACCTCAGTCAATGATCAGTGGGGGGTAAGTGAGTACCTCCTCCTCCTCCTTTTCTCAGTTCATTCTGGGTGAAGAAATGCTTTCTGAATCCTGGTTGTGGTTTCCCATATGTTTATTTTTCCAATATTCATTGCATATTGAAACAGAAAGAACTTTTTAAACCAGCCAACACGTGTTTCGCCCTTTTGCGGTCATTCGGACCAGGGCTTCCTCAGGGCTTTTTTCCATTCATATCAGGTCTTGTGGTTTCAATTAGCATTACAGTAAATCTCTCAGCAGCGTTAATCTGGCCTCCGACCCGCCACCTCACTCCCGGATCCAGCGGCCCCCAGCAGAGTGGGAAGGTAGTATTGAGGACTCATCCAAATTCTTACCTAGAGTGATTTCGGATTTTCACATTAACCAGGCCTTTCTTTGGCTACTTTCTTTCAGCAACCTTCCACTCCAGCTAAAAGAACTCTCCATACTTTAGATGTCAGGCGAGTTTTAAAGTTCTATCTAGATAAAATAAAGAATATCTGCATGTCGGACCAGTTGTTTGTAAACTATGGGCCGGTCTGTTCAGGTTTAGTCACGTCTACACAATCTATATCCCGATGGATAATGTCTTGCATTCTGTTATGCTGCCAGAAAGCAAATAAGGTTCTGTCCGGTAGACCTAAGGCCCATTCCTCTAGAACGAAAGCGGCTACTGCTGCCTTTATAGCATTCACTGAAATATGTAAAGTGGCTACGTGGAGATCTGTTCACACTTTTACCAAACATTAGTGTTTGGATTCAGATGCTAGACCACATTCTCAAGTAGGACAGGCCTTCCTTTTCTGCTTAATCTGGTCTATGGTTTGTCTCTGCTTCCTTTCCACTGCAGTTTGTGGGGATGGACTTGCTACTCTATTCAGTTCTTATGACTATCAATGCAGATACCCTGAGAGAGAAGGAATGGTTTCTTACCTGTAATCCTAGTATTCTCTCAGGAATCTCCATTGAAGTCATATGCAACCCACTCTCCTCCCTGATGGAAGTAACAGAGAGGATTATTGGACAATTTTCCTACCTAAACTGCCACTATCTCGGTAAAAATAACTGAGGCAACTGCCACCTGCTGGGTATGATGGGATACTGGTGGGCTATGAGCCCTCAAAGGCGCAGACGCTGTTTTCACATCTACATAATGGCATCCTATGGGGCTACTACATTGTCCTCTCCTCCTTCATCTTTCTCCTTTTAAAAAAGGGGTTTGTGAAAGAGATTTAAATTAACAATTATCATTCATTCATATATCTTTATTTCGGCAGTTGCCATAAAAGTACAGAATAAATACATAAAAATATTCATTTTTTCCTTTCATAAAAAAACATCTTGTTTACAGTAATTAAGAATAAAAGCAGATAATAAGCCACTAGCAGCAAGTCTCATACAGTGCAATAGCAAGCAACAGCAGAGGAGCAGAAACAGATCAATTGAGACCCAAATATTCTCAATCTCCCTGCAAAGGATTCCTAAAACGCAAGGGCCCTTGGTACCATCTTGGCAAGGGTCATACCCAGCAAGCTGCCCTGCTGTTTTTCTAGATACAAAATATTAAGCTTGAACATGGGTATTGGGATCATAAGAACCACATGCATGTACACCACATTCTGTACAGGTATCTTGAGACAGCAAAGACAATAGGCTGTTGGATGTCATACTTCGAGAGCCTAACTGCTTCTAGACAATGTGGAGTCCCCAAGTTTCTGCACAATTGTATTAGCCATTTTGATCTGCATTTTTTGTAGGCTGGGCAGAAGAAAAACACATGCAGTTCTGATTCCTCAGCTACACCACAAGCTGGACACTTGGGAGATAAAGTACCAACCCATTTGTTGGTAAATGTGCGTAGAGGAAGTGAACCATGTCTGAATTGTATATAAAGTTTCCTAGCTAAGGTGGGCTGAATATCATCTAAAAAAGGCTCTAGACAATAGATGTCTTTTACCCCAATAAAGGTTACTGTTAGAGAGCCTAGTCTCGTGCTGCCCTGGAGAAGAGGAAGTTTGTGCCCCTTGTAGCACTTGAGAAGTTCCTTTCTAGATGTTGCTTGACAGGACGCCGCTGTATCGCTCTAAAGATTAATTTTGCAGATGCTATTCAGCGTATCCCTAATGTAGATAAACCAGGGTAATCTTCCAGCCCCAGGTTACCCCAGTATCTCCTCTAGTTCAAGTCTGTAGTAGATCAACTCAGGGGTGGCCCAAATTCTTCACCAAAAAGTAAGCCGTCTGAGCCCAATTTCCTTTGAGATCGGTCTAGTCCTAGGTCTAGTCGAAGTAGAACAAGTGGGGTGCTAGAGGGGAGACTAACTAGCTGTCTGATGAAATTGTTTTCAATTTTGGTGATATCTTTCGTGGAGCTATGCCCCCAGAGTTCTGCTCCATACATACTAGCACCCAGGGCTTGCACTTTGTAAATCTCAAAAGTGGGGCTGATCGGCTTATAGAACAAGTTCTTGTTCATATTGGCCAGACCCCGATATTTGAGCTAATTTAAGACTCATTTTGGTAATATGAGTCGACCAATACATGTGTTCAGTGAGGGTAAGCCCTAGATATTCAAAGGTAGATACCCTCTTAGGAGGGATACCATTCGGGCAAGGGGTAGGGCGTGTAGAATTTACCGGATTAAAGACCATATATCTGAAAGAGACTGTTAATTATAGATTCCTTACCTTGGAATTAATCCCAGGCGTCAGACTGGATCTGGAGAATTTTTTCTTAGCAGTACTCCTGCGCGTCGGTAGGTGGCGTCGGTCGACTCCACGTCCATCGTCGGCGTCGTGGTCGCCGTAATGATGTCGCAGTACCTACATAGACACCGCCTCTGCGCGCTGACGTCAGTTCTTTCCACGACAGCCTAGCGCAGATCCGTAGAGAGCTACCCTTTAGTCACTTTTTGACTAACCTTTTTTCGACGTTTTGTCGACTTCTTTTCGAGTCCATCGACTGCGTGAGGGATGTCCCAACGCCAGACCGGGGTTCAAGCCTTGCGACTCCTGTCACAAGCTAATGTGTGTGACTGATCCGCACCTCGTGTGTCTGTGGTTTCTGATGGATACATCTGCCTGCGGATTCCTCACCTTTTGGATTCCTCACCTTTTGAATTACCCCTTTATCCAGCATTCCACCCCACGTCGTCGAGGACATCACAATAGCACGACTCCGCTTGCGACTCCGTATGATGTCATCGGAGCCATAAGAAGGCCTCGTCAGCGTGCTGACGTCAGTTCCCTTTTTTCCGTGCTGTTGACGTGTAACAGTTTTTTGCTAGGTCTCTCCATTTATTTGTGGCTTTACTTTGCTGCAGTTTTCCTGAAACTGTTTCCTCATGATGGCTGCTCAGAAGAAGCCTGGCTTTAAACCCTGGAGGGAATGTGGGGGCCATATGTTGGTTACAGACCCCCATTAAGACTGCCTCTGGTGTTTGTCGTAGGACCACGACGTTGGAGAATGTTCTTCGTGCCTTCGGATGAATCCAAAGGCACTCAAGGAAAGGCAGGCAAAGTTGTTCATAGCTCGTGCAAGGAAAGAAACGAGGGGTCGAAAGAAGACCAGGTTGAAGTTGCCCACTCCTCATACCTCGAGATTGTCTAAAAAGCATAAGAAAAAGAGACAACACAGATCCAAGCATCGCTCTTCGAAGGATAAGTCGTCGAAGTTGGTGTCTCCTGTTCGGCATCGTCATAGGAAGGATGATGTCTCTCCTCCTTCGCCGCAGGTGTCTCCTGCGCGCTCTCCATCTCCGAAGGGCTCTCTGACGCCAAGGACCTCTCCGACGCCCAAAAGAGAGTCGCCTGCTCCTATGGACGCTACAGTCCCGGCTCTGGCATCTCCGGCGCTGCAGGCGGAGCCTGTTCTATGACCTCATTCTCTTTCAGGTCAGACGGTCCCAGATCTGTTTCCACCTTTCCCGGCTTTAGGTGCGGATCTGTCGCATTTCCTCAATGCGATGTATGGCATGTTTGCCAGGGCGGCTAACCCATCCAGAGTGCCAGTCGGCCCCGTGGGTCCGCTTTCTTTTAATCTGGGTGTCCCACAGCATTATGCTCAGGCCCCTTTCATGCCGTTTATGCAAATTACTCCGTCTTGGCCATTCCCGACGCCGTGGTTCTCGGCGCCGAAGCCTTCTCAGGAGGGAAGGATAGACTTTTCTTCGGCGCCGTCTCGGCTTCGATCGACGTCGTTGCCCGCTTCTGAAGGTCCTCCGTCGACGCTGGCTCCGAGGTCTCCGGCGCCGCGTTTGGCTCCACCGATGCTGACTCTGAAAATTCGTTTGAGGAGAGAGGCTCAAAGACTCCTAGAAGAGGAGACATTTCAGGAGCAGCAGAAACAGGCTGAAGAGGGGGACATTTTAGAGTCAATGGATGAATTTGCAGGTCAGCAAGAAGCCAGTGGGCTTGAAACTTCACCGTAATGGGAGCTTTCCTCTCCAAAAGCTCTTCTGTGAGAAGTTGGCCTGGTATATGCTGTTCACTAGTTAAAGTGGACACCTTGCACCAGTACAATTCGACTCTTATGGTAGGTAGGTTTAAGACAACCTTTATAGAAAGCTATCCTAGTGGTAGCTGTGGAGAGCAGCCTTCAGGCTAAGTCTTGGAGGAATGTAAAGCAGCTTGTTTTACCACACAATCTCTTGAATCACCAAATGAAAAGACACCACACAGGTATATATATCAAATATATATGTATTTATTACTAAACAACTCTCTACTAATCTCTTTATGAGATTAGAAGTCAGGAACATATGCACAAATCAACGTTTCACAATAAATTAAGCACAAATATGGCTGGGGCCCTAGGGGCGTACCAGACCATATACTAAAAAAGAGACTTAAGAACAACGACTTGCAAAGAGACAAGGCCCAGGGCCTTCAGAAGTGCTGGGGCCTCACGAAACCACCCAAGGTAGGTAAGTAAAGGACCCACGGGGGACGCGTGCAGTGCGTGAACACAGGCGCGGATCGCCGTAGACTTCAATGGGGCAAGTCGCGGTTGGAAATTAAGAGTTTAAGGGCACTTCGGGAGTAGCTACAAGCAAGTCACTTACAGGGTAAGTAGTTCTAGGGCCAACACCCACAGGAGCACCGTAGTGCTGGAGTTACCTCACCCAGGGAAGCCGGGTGCATAGGTGTCCTTTGGTGTCGGGTCGCGGCGTCGTTTTCAATGGGAGCCAATGAAGACTTGCTGCTTGTGAAGCCAGAAGAAGTGTCCGGTGGAATCCAAGCCTGGATTCGGAAGGAGGAAGACCTGAAAGCAGAGGGGACAGTGTTCAAAGTCACTGGGCAGTGACCCGGGGCAAGGAAGATGAATGCCCACCGTCGTCGACAGATTCAGGTCGTTCACGGGTGTCTTGACTCTTCGGCCACGAGGTCCAGGAGGCGTCGAGGACGACCAGGAGCTGGATTCAGCGTGTCCCACGAAGTCTGCAGCTGACTGCGGAGTCGGCGACCCGATTGGAGCCAACAAGCCTTGGTAGCAGCAAGTCTCGTGGAAAGCGTAAAAAGTCAATGGTGCAGACCAGCGAGGTCTGGGGAACTCACCCAGCGAGGGTAAGTCAGGGCAGGCCTGGAGCAACCAGTGGAGCCCTTTGGTTCTGTAGAAAAGTCTTCAGGGGACCCACAAGCCAGCTGGCAAGGGATCGCAAAGACGCCTCGGGAGGAGTCCTTCAACAGGGGCCCACGGTCACTCGGGACGGGGTAGGCCTCTGATCGTCGGAGGGATTCCTGCTAGAGGCTGGGACCACACGTGGTCCAAAGCACAGGTTCGTAGAACGTCGTGAAGGGGTTGCACCCGACAATAGTGCACAGTACCCAGGGACTGCGGTTCCTCGTCACTCGTGGGGTCCACCGACCTCAGCTTCGCTGGGGACTCACGATGGCCTTGGAGAAGTCAGGAAATCCTCGTCTTGGGCTGCAGGGACCTCGGGCTCCGGCGGGAGCAGCGTAGTTTGCGACCGTCGTTTCAGTTTTTGGTGCCTGCCAAGCAGAGGAGTCACTCCTTGACTCCAAGGAGATCCTTCAGTCTTCCAGAGGTAGTGGAACGTCGAAGGTCCAGGATTCTTCTTCAGAGCGTCGTCCAGGGATATCTAGTTTGCAATGGCAAGGGTTCCCTACCTTATACTAAAAGGAAGGGAGGGACTAGCTCTAAGACCCCACCTATGGGAGGGTCAGGGAGTGGGTGGCTACACCCACTTCCCTTTGTCCAGTTCGCGCCAGAGCAGGGCAGGTAGCCCCTGAGCCGGTTTGAACTGGGGTATGCACAGAGGAGCCTTCTGCTCCCCCAGTGCAGGACTTCAAAGCACTCTAGGAGTGCACCCACCCAGCCCCAATACACTAAACCCTGTCTGGGAGGTGGTCACACCTCCCTGTGACAGGATACCTATTGTTGGGCTTCCTCCACTGCGAGTTTCGGTCATCAGCAGGAGGGCAGCCCAGTGTCTGTGACTGGTGGCATCCATTTTGTGATGCCAGGGCTCTTCAGGATCCTACCGCGTTTCCACAGTAGGTACATGTCTATCCCTCTAGAAGGGTGGAATGCTACCCCCGCCGCCAGAACTGGCGGGGGGTAGTATTCCAAGATGTTTGACACCAAACACGACATGTTTCCGTGCAGCCATCCCAAAGTTAGCATTTAACGCGAGGTTATAATGCGCTTAAGAGTATATGGTCAGGCTGCACTACAAACAGCCTCAGAGAAGGGTCTCCGAAGGCTGCAGAGGGGCTCTGCTCACGCAGGGGCACCCTCTCACATAGGAACCAAGCACTCTGCCTTCAGGATTGATAAGGCCTGCCATAGGAGTGACTTATAGGTTTATATGTGTGTATCTATGTAGTGATATAGGTAGCCTATACCACAGTAAGGGGTGCATGCACCACCTTACCCAGGCTGCAGTAGCAGACCTGTGGTGTCAGATTTAGTCTGCTTCCCAGGGGTGGCATAATACATGCTTCAGCCCCTGGTAGGCCTGTGAAGTACCTATGCCCTTGGCACCTAAGGTACCATATACTAGGGACTCATAAGGTACCACAGTATCCAATCACTAGTGCACCTAGAGTGCACTCCAAGTCGTTTAGAGAGAACAGAGAGGCTGGGGCCCTGATTGGCAGGGTCCCAGCCTGACTATAGCCAGAAACCAGTGTAAACATCAGAAAAAAAAGTGGGGGCAACATAAGAGGCAGATGCTACTCTCCTACATCTTCCCTCTCAGGATGTGGCCTCATATCATTCGGTTATTAGAAAGGCTGCTGATCTTCTGGACAGACAGTTACCAACAGCTGAGGTAAAATCAAATATTTTGACAGAGGTACTGCATTCCCCTTCTGTGGTAGAGCCTTTGCTTCCTTTTAATGAGGCCCTCACAGATCCTATTTTGGATGTATGGCAGAAGCCAATATCTGCCCCTGCTCTTTCAAGGTCAGTAGCAAGGCGCTTTAAGGTGGCACCGGGTGATCGGACATTTTTATCATCTCACCCTTCACCGGAGAGCCTTGTGGTGCAGGCCTTGTGTTCTTCAAAACAGTCTGCTGGTTCCTTTTCTACAACCCCAGGGGACAGGGACTCCAAGAAGCTGGAGCAATCAGCAAAGAATGTGTTCTCGTCGGCCAGCATGGCCTTGAAATCCACCAATGCTGCATGTTTGATGGGGAGTTACATACATGCTCTTATGGATTCAGCCAAGGAAGTGATTCCTAAGTTGCCAGATGATGTTCAAGTTCATTTCGCCAAGTTGTTATCGGACACCCAAGCTGCAGCCCGTCAGGTCATCCAAACAGGCCTGGATACAGCGGACTCTGTAGCCAGGGTGATGGGCTCTTCGGTAGTGACTAGGAGACATGCCTGGTTAAGATGTCCAGGCCACGTTGTTGGACCTTCCCTTCGACGGATCAAGGCTTTTTGGAACCAAGGCTGACTGCCTTACAGAGGTTTAAGGATAGCAGGGCTACTGCTAGGTCCTTGGGTTTGCAATCGCAGCCTGGGGGCTTTGGTTTCCAGAAGGTCCGGAGGTTTGGGAAGACGGCTCCTTTTCGTGGCCGACAGCAACAGCAGCAACAGAATCCTCTGTACCGT
This sequence comes from Calotriton arnoldi, assembly GCA_963921515.1. Classification (NCBI taxonomy): domain Eukaryota; kingdom Metazoa; phylum Chordata; class Amphibia; order Caudata; family Salamandridae; genus Calotriton; species Calotriton arnoldi. The sequence goes on along the minus strand of CAWUFW010002592.1, from coordinate 648,059 downwards.
TCATACAGAGGGAAAGTCCCCTCTTCCTCCTCCTCCTCCCCTGTCCCCACCACTGGTTCTGCAAGGAAGCAGCTCTAGATCCCGCATCTTGGAGCATGTGGGTCCTGTGGGAGGTCGGGTGTCCCATTTTCTACAAAATTAGAAATCTGTTACATCGGATCTTTGGGTTTTGAATCTTGTAGAAAAGGGGTACGTCCTTCCTTTCCAGGAGTTTCCCCCTCCTTACCCTCCTCGCCAGGGCTGGTGTTTTGAGGACCATTTGTTGCTTCTGCAGCAGGAGGTCCTGTCCTTATTGCAGAAAGGTGCGATAGAGGTGGTCCCAGAGCAGGAAAGGGATCAGGGATACTACTCCCGGTATTTTCTGATTCCCAAAAAGGACGGGCGTTTGAGGCCGATCCTGGACCTCAGGATCTTGAACTTTTACCTCAAACAGGAGAAGTTCAGGATGTTGACCCTAGTTCAGGTTTTTCTGGCGCTGCAGCAGAAAGACTGGACGGTGGTGATCGATTTAAGGATACGTATTTTCACATCCCCATCCTGAAGTCGCATCGGAAGTGTCTCCGTTTTACGGTAGGGTCTCAGCACTACCAGTTTGCGGTCCTTCTGTTCGGTCTTACTTCCGCACCACGGGTCTTCACAAAGGTGATGGCAGTGGTAGCAGCACATCTCAGAAAGTCAAGGATTCCAGTATTTCCCTATCTGGACGACTGGCTGCTCAAAGCAAAGTCTCCAGAGAGGGTGCTTCGTCATCTGCATGTGACAGCTCGGCTGTTGTTCGACTTGGGTTTTTCAATAAATGTACCCAAATCTCACCTGATGCCCTCTCAGCGCAACCTGTTCATAGGTGCAGTACTGGACACTAATCTGAGTCGTACTTTACCGCTACCCCAGAGCATTTTAGACATTCAGGATATGATCCCATTGTTCAAGAGTGGGGCACCTGTTCCAGTCCTGAAGGTCTTACGCCTGCCCGGTCTGTTCGCTTCCTGCATACTGTTGGTCAACCATGCACGCTGGCACATGAGAGCACTCCAGTGGTGCCTCCGCAGGCAGTGGTTTCAACACAATGGAGATCATAGGGAGATGGTCAGAATCTCCAGGGACACTGCAGCGGATCTGTTATGGTGGAGTGTTCCAGGCGACCTGTCTCAAGGAAGCCTTTTCAACCTCCTTCTCCGGTGGCCACAGTGATAATGGATGCCTCCACTCTAGGGTGGGTTGCTCATCTGGGGGATCTGGAGATCAAGGGTCTTTGGTCTCCAGAGAGAGATTGCTTCGCATCAGTCTTCTGGAATTGCGGGCGATACGTTTAGCTCTCAAGGCCTCTCTTCCCTCCCTTTGCGGTCAGTCAGTCATGGTCCTGACGAACAACACTACCGCGATGTGGTACATAAACAAACAGGGAGGAGTAGGGTTGTATCATCTCTGCAGAGAGGCTCTACGTCTCTGGTCCTGGGCTCAGGACCATCAGATTTGTGTGATTGCAATCATCTGGCCGGAGTGTTGAATGTGCGTGCGCAATTCTCGGCCGATAACGAGTGGCGGCTTCATCCGGAGGTGGTCCATCTCATCTTCAGGATGATGGGGGTTTCCTCGGTTGGACCTATTTGCCACTCTCAAGAATGCACACTGTCCGGTGCGTTTCAGTTGGATTGGGGCTCAGAGCTCCTTTACGCGTTTCCCCCCATACCCTTGATTCCTCAGGTTCTGAGGAAGATTTGCCAAGACCGGGCCCAAGTTATATTGATCGCCCTGGATTGGCCAAGAAGGGTGTGGTACACAGACTTACTTCTCCTCTCATCGCACCCTCCGCTCCATCTCCCTCTCAGGACAGACCTTCTCTCGCAGTCGCAGGGGCAGGTTCTACACCCCCACCTTCAAAGCCTGCACTTTCATGCCTAGAGATTGAGCTTGGCAACCTGAGCTACCGGACGTGGTGGATGTTATATTATCAGCCAGAAGATACTCCACCAAATCTATCTATTCCTCTAGATGGGCCAGATTTGTTAAGTGGTGTGGAGAGAGTTCAATTGATCCATTTGTCTGATGTGCTTAGTTTTTCCCTTTCCTGGCTCAGCAGGGTTTTGCTGTGGCAGCTGTTCAGGGCTACTTGTGGGCTTTATCAGCCTTCCTCTGTTTGCCAGATCAACCTTCATTATTTAAGTCCCCCATGTTATGAGGTTTATTAAGGGCCTTACTAATAAATGTCCTCCCACTCCCTTTATTATGCCTCAGTGGGATTTAAATTTGGTTCTTACTTTCCTGATGGGGTCTCCTTTTGAGCCTCTTCATAGTTCTCCTTTAAGACTGCTTACTTTTCTGATTGCTATTACCTCTGCCAGGAGGGTAAGTGAGCTTCAGGCTGTTAGTTCTAAACCCCCTTTTTTTAACCATTAATGCGAATAAGATGGTTATCAGGACCAGAGCTGCTTTCCTGCATAAGGTGTTAACTCCTTTCCATTTAGGGCAATCAATCACCTTACCTACCTTCTATCCTCCCCCTCACCCTTCCAAGGAGGAGGAGAGACTTCATCGTCTGGACCCTAAAAGGGTGGTCAGCTTTTACCTGGACAGAACCAGGGACTTAAGACTGGATGACCAGCTCTTCGTTGGTTATGTGGGAAGGATGAAGGGCAAGCGAACACTTTCCAGGTGGATCATCTTGTGCATCAAGATCTGCTACGCCTTGGCCAAGAAGGAGCCGCCTGAAGGTATTAGAGCTCATTCTACTAGAGCGAAGTCTTCTTCTTCCGCTTTGGCTAGAGGTGTCCCTGTGGTAGACATCTGTAAGTCGGCAACTTGGGCCTCCCTCCACACTTTCGCGTAGCATTATTGCTTAGATTCAGAGGTGAGGAGGGACGGTCATTTTGCTTGTTCAGTGCTTCAAGATGTTTTGGTATAGGTAGGTGGATACCCTACCCCGGGAGCGGGACTGCTTTGGGATTCAATTCAAAAGGTGAAGAATCCACAGGCAGATGTATCCATCAGAAGTAAAAGTTACTTACCTTCGGTAACGCTTTTTCTGGTGGATACAGTATCTGCCTGTGGATTCCTCACTGACCCACCCGCCTCCCCGTTGTCTACCTACTTATACCGAAAATATTTTTGGCATGAAATTCATGTATTTCGTTGTTATTCGAAATGATGTGAGGTTTGACTTTAGGAAATGTCTATATTTTAGAATTTCCATGTTTTATTCTCTTTAAGTTGTTTACTTGAGGAAATTTTGTATACTATGTATGCTTGAGAAATGCCGGTTCTCCCGTTCGCCTCGAAGGCACGGAAAAAAATGTGTGGAACTGATGTCAGCACGCCGACGAGGTCTTCTTATGTCTCCGATGATGTCATACGGAGTCGCAAGCGGAGTCGTGCTACTGTGACGTCCTCGTCGCCGTGGGGTTGAATGCTGGCACATGGGGTAATTCAAAAGGTGAGGAATCCACAGGCGGATACTGTATCCATTAGAAAAAGCATTACCGAAAGTAAGTAACTTTTTCATCTGGAGCGCGACCACGACCTGAAGTTGTGCTCCTACTGCTAGGCCTTGAATCCAAAGTCTTTGCAGGAGCGGTCCCGAAAGTTGTTGGAGGCCTGGCGGTCAGCTCCGTGTTGCTCCTTGTCTCGTACGAGGGGAAGGTCTCGAGACCGCTTGCGGAGCCCACACACCTCGTCGCACTCCAAGTCTTCGAGGCCTTCGGGTAAGTCCATGAAGAAGAAGGCGAAGAAGCACCGGCACTCTTTGCCTTCTCCCCGTCGGACGGCTGACGTGACGCGAGACTCGGAGCGTCGTCACTCTAATGCCCTGTCTCCGGTGCCTACTTCAGGGTCGACTTTGCACCTCCCCACGTATCCGGGTGTTGGAGCATCCCCTGCCCAACTTCGTAAGTTCTACGAGGCCCTCCACCTTGTCTTTGGGCAGCCCAACTCCCACGGCGCGCCTTCGGGCCCCACGGAGCCAGTATGCGGCCTTGGGCCTTAGATGCCTGCGGCTTTGGCCCCGGCGCCGGAGGGCTCCTGTGGATCCACGCCAGGATCCGGATCGACGCCGGTTGATCTTACTCGACCTTCCCTGGCGCCAATCCCAGTGACGACGCTCCCGGCGCCTGTCGAGCCCCACCCTCATCTCCAAGATGGAGCCGGACCGACGTCAGTCGACGTCTGTACCGACGCCGGAGGGTACTTTTGTTCCCCTGTTCATCCCTGGTGTTCCCTACTGCCCAGAAGGTGGTGCTGAAGACTAGAAGAGGTCGCTGGACCCTTGAGCAGGCCAGCTGGAAGAACCGGACAGGAGAGAGGACCTGAGTTACGCCAGTGGTCTAGTCACTTCTCCAGACCTTGGCATGCTTTCTCCCCCTACAGTGGCTATGGAGTAGGGAGCGTCCTCTGCTTTGGTGGTGCGAAGGGTGGCCGAGGTCTTGGGCCTTGAGCTCCCTTCAGTGGCAGTCAGGACCAACATCCTGACAGAGGTGCTTCAGCCTGTGGCATCCTCCTCTGAACCCCTTCTGCCCTTCAATGAAGCCCTCACTGACTTACTCCTGGGCACCTGGTCGAAGCCCAGCACAGGGGCTCCTGTGGAAAGGACGATTGCCCGCCACCATCGCCCGGCCCAGGGCGACCCAGTTTTCCTCACCCAACACCATTCCCCTGAGAGCTTGGTGGTCCAAGCCTCTACGTCAAAGGGCGCATTCCCTTCTGCTCCCCCTGATATGGAATCCAAGAAGCTAGATCACCTTGGGAAGCGTATGTTCTCTTCCTCCAGCTTGGCGCTACTGTCTGTGAGTACTGTATGCCTCTTGGCCCGATATTCCCACACCATATGGGATACGGTTGCGCAGGTGCTGCCTCAGTGCCCGGAGGAGGACCGGGCCATTCTCTCCCAGGCAGTGGCGGATGGGAGAGACACAGCCAAATTAAGATGTGGACTGGATCCCACCGACTCACTGGGCAGAACGATTGCCACATTGGTAGCCCTTAGGCATTACGCCTGGTTGAAGACATCTGGCTTTCCGGGGGATGTCCAGTCAACCTTGCTGGACATGCCCTTTGATGGCCGTCGTCTATTTGGCGACAAGGCAGACTTGGCGCTCGAGTGCTTTAAAGATTCTCAGGCTACGGCCAGATCTTTGGGACTCGCAGCGCCTTCCCGACCACTCCAGTCTGCTTTTCGCCTTTGTCGTGGCTACGGAAGGGGCGCCCAGCCCTGTCCGACCCAGTCCAGCTACTGGTTCACGCAAGCTGCCCAGCCTCTGCATGGCCCCGGACGTGGGACCCAGCGACCTTGCGGGTCTGGGAGCCAGCGGGCAGACCAGTCCACCCTTTTCCCCCCTGCCGCAGCCTCCAAACCCTCCTAGTCCAACATTTCAGGTCCATCAAAGACCAGTGGGCAGCAGGATTCGCCATCACCTCCCCCACTGGCAATCCATCACGTCAGACAGGTGGGTTTTGCAAATAGTCCGAAGGGGCCACTCCCTCCCCTTCGAGACTACCCCTCCCTCCATGCCACTGTCTTTGGATTGCATGTCGGAGGATCATTGGGCGCTTCTCCGCCAGGAAGTCTCAGCCCTCTTGGCCAAGGGAGCTATCGAGAGGGTCCCTGCACCAGAAGTAGGTCGTGGTTGCTATTCCAGCTACCTTCTGTTGCCCAAAAAGGACAAAGGCCTGCGTCCTATTGTAGACCTTCAGGCCCTTAACCGCTTCCTCCGGAAGGAGAAGTTCAAAATGCTTACATTGGCTCAGGTCATGTCTGCCCTCCACCCTGGAGACTGGATGGTGGTGCTGGACTTGCGGGACACCTATTTCCATATTCCCGTCCTGCCAGCCCACAGACGCTACCTACGGTTTACGGTAGGCCACAAGCATTTTCAGTTCACCGTGCTCCCCTTTGGCCTTACCAGTGCCCCTCGGGTGTTCACAAAAGTGATGGCAGTGGTCTCAGCTCATCTGCGCACATCAGGGGTTCCAGCCTTCCCCTATCTCAACTACTGGCTGTTGAAAGGGGGCTTGCCTCAGGATGTCGTCTCCCACCTCCAGTCTATGGCGGACCTTCACTCGCTGGGGTTCACTATCAACGTGCCGAAGTCACACCTGACTCCAGTGGTGGCTGGCGGATTTTAAACATGCTGGGGCGGAAACTGTAGGTCTGAGGAAAATGTGTGAGCGCTGCAAGCCAGCCAAACTCAAAAGAGTTCTGCAGGTGTATTTCTTGACCCCTCTCCCCCAAGAAAACCTTTGAACAAAACCAATTCAAATTGTGGATTATACAGCACACTGCCTGTCATGGAAAACTTTGCATTTCATGGTAACGCGTAGAGCAGTAGCACAGTGCGCATTATTTTTACTTAGCCATAACTGCACACAAACACAAGTATGCACTGCCTTAAGAGCCATAAGATCTCAGTAGAAAATTTGTATGTGTGTAGAATACTTTCTGCCAGCAGTCGCTTTCTACAGTTCTGTTGTATGTTTTGGCCTTCAATAGGGTAACACTGTAAATGATTGAATAAATTAAGAAAGGAAGAGGCCCACAGACACGTTGATATCTTCCTTCAACATTTAAATTATTTTTAGGGTGGTTCATATAGCCCGTCATTATACTGTTAGATGCTTTAGCTCTCAAGGTTGAGAACAAAGAATTAGAGGCACGAAATAATGTACCAGAAAGCTAGAAACACACACCAAGAATGATCCTTTGACAGCCCCCAGGAGGAAAAAATAGGAACAAGAGTTTAATTGCTGTTATTTATCACAAGTACATTTCCAACTCTAGAAAATCCACATAATCATGGCATTAAAGATTTGTTCATGAAAAGATAAAGACTTTAAAATGAACTTTAATTTTACGTGTAGTGAATTTTGAATGCATTATTTCTTTTCTAATAAATGCAGAATTTAAAATGTGTCAAAATTTCAAATATTTATTTAAAAATGACCAGCAGTATTTAAGAATTCACACGCTCCATACTTTTAAAACATGTGTTTTATAAAACTATACCAAATTTCACAGATCAGAGTACAGTAACTTATGGTCTTTGGTAATGCCTGGTCGGAACAGGTGTCCCTTTTCTTTGATTTATGGGCAAAGAAAGCACCCTCAGTACTGCAGGTAGGTACACTGCCTCGACTCAACAACCCTAGGCTCGGGCCCAGGCCAGACAACAGTATTTCCTTTTCATCATGGCAGGTTTTATTTGGCGATACCAGAGCATGAATGGAGGCATGAATTAGCAAGGTCACTATTTCCATACAAGAGTCCTGTGACTGCTTGCTTTGCGGACCCCTCCCGAGTCCCTTCTGTGCAGTCTGCTGTGCTACCTCTGCACAGCCAGGGATAGTCTGAGCCTCTGGGAGACACCACGACCATTGTAAAGAAAGACTACCAGGGCAGCAAGCAAAATACTTTACTTGCACTGCACAGTACTGTCTGTGCCCGTGCTGTATAACAACACACACTGCCCAAGCTCAGCTGCATCCTAATGCACATTGGCGCAGAGTATTCAACATAGTGCCTTGGCATCATTGCCAAAAGGAAATGCAGCCATGTGTCATTTCCACTTTTGAAGGAATGGATCAGGATGGCCACCGTGGCACTAGTAAAAGAGCATTGGTCGCAAAAAATAAGAGCCTTCGCTGGCAAATAACAGCCTAAGTTAAGCACTGGTGCTGTTGGCATCTGGGCAGAGGTTAAGCACAGGAATGTTACTCAGTTGAAGTTTAAAAACTTACACTTTTAAAGAATAAAATTCACAAAATCTTATGAATTAAGCTGAAGCACTTCAGTGTGTTAAAGAAATACGGAGTCTTCAATTCTAAAGAGACTTTTCATATTCTAACCTGATATTTGTTGAATGATTTCCCCCCTCTGTAAAAATAACAATCTGAAAGAAACAGTTAGTTATAGATTCCTTACCTTAGAATTACCCCCAGGCGTCAGACTGGATCTGGAAAGTTTTTCGTCAGCAGTACCCCTGCCCGTCGAAAGGTGGCGTCGGTCGACTCCGCGTTCGTCGTCGGTGGCGTGGTCGCCGGGATGACGTCGCTGTAGCTACATAGACGCTGCCCTCGCGCGCTGACGTCAGTTCTTTCTTTTTCCGCGCCAGCAAGCGCAGATCCGGAGAGAGCGGTACCCCCAGTCAATTTTTGACTGACTTTTTTCGACTTTTGTCGACTTTGCTTTTTGAGTCCAACGACTCCTGGTGCACGAGGGATGCCCGGCTTCAAGGCTTGCGGTTTCTGTAACCGACTGATGTCAATGACAGATCCGCACCGCGTGTGCCTCTACTGGCTGGAGCGCAACCGCGACCCCAAGACGTGCTCCGACTGCCGAACCATGGCCCCGAAGTCTTTGTGGGAGCAGTCCCAAAAGCTACTCGAGGCCCGGCAGTCGGCTCCGTGGCGCAAGGGGTCCCGGTCACGTAGGAGGTCGAGGGACTGGTCGCGGAGCCAACACCATTCTTCATCTAAGTCTTCGCACTCGGGGTCAGGTAAGTCGAAGCACAAGAAGAAGACGAAGAAGCATCGTCGACTTCTCCCCGTCTGACGGCTGACGCAACGAGAGATGCGGGTGGTGCCCCTCCCGCGGCTCCGCGTGCGGAGCCCGTAGGGTCGGCTCCGGGTTTCCCCCCCTTCCGGGGACCGACCCCTGCCCAGCTTTGTCAGTTTTACGAAGCGATGCACGCCATCTTTGGGCAGTCTGACTCCGCCGGCGCGCCTTCGAGCCCCGCGGACTTGGCTGGGGCCCCTGGGCCTTGCCTTCGGCGCCGGCGGCTTCGGCGTCGCAGGGTCCCATTGTATCCAGGCCTGGATCCGGATCGGCACCGGTCGACCTTGTTACGCCTCCCCCACCGCCGATTCCACCGTCACCACGTCCGCAATCGGTGTCGGCTGGGGACCCCGGCCTCCACCTCGAGGTAGACACGGAGTCGGGACCGGCGTCGACCGACGCAGGATCCGCGGCGACGGGTACTTTTGTGCCCCTGTTCTACCCTGGCTCTTTGAGACCAGATTGGCAGCCAGAGGAGGGTGAGGAGGACTGTGAGGGGTCTGGGGACCCTTTAACAGGCCAGTTGGTTTATGAACAGGACTGCAGAGAGGAACTGGGGGAAGCCAGTGGTCTGGATACCTCACCAGACCTTGGCATGTTGTCTCCTCCTACCATGGCTACGGAGGAGGGAGCATCATACGCAGTGGTGTTGCGTAGGGCGGCCGAGGCTCTCCACCTCGAGCTACCTACGGTGGCAGTCAGGACTAACCTCCTGACAGAGGTGATTCAACTGGCAGCGAGTTCTTCGGAGCCCCTGCCGCCGTTTAATGAAGCCCTCACGGACATCTTTTTGGGCACCTGGTCCAGGCCCAACACTGGGGCTCCTGTGGACAGGATGATTGCCCGACGCCACCGCCCGGCCCCGGGCGACCCCACTTTCCTCTCCCAACACCCCACCCCTGTGAGCTTGGTGGTCCAAACCTCCACTTCCAAAGGCGCATTCCCTAACGCACCACCCGATAGGGAATCCAAAAAGCTGGACCACCGTGGGAAGAAAATGTTTTCTTCCTCCAGCTTGGGACTGCGGTCGGTAAACACTGCATGTGTGTTGGGCCATTACACCCACTCGGTGTGGGATACGGTAGTGCAGGTGCTGCCCCAGTGCCCGGAGGAAGCCCGGGCTGTGCTCTCCCGTGCAGTTGCCGAGGGGAGAGACGCTGCGAAGTTTACCATCCGCTGTGGGCTGGATACCGCCGACTCACTAGGCAGGACGATTTCCACGTCAGTAGCCCTTCGACGCTACGCCTGGTTGCGGTCGACTGTTTTTTCTGTGGATGTCCAATCCACTCTTATGGACATGCCCTTTGATGGCCGTCGCCTTTTCGGCGACAAGGGAGACAACGTGCTGGAGCGCTTTAAGGACTCTCGGGCTACGGGCAGGTCCTTGGGCCTCTCCACCACCCGCCCTGCGCAGTCTGCCTTTCGTCCCTTTTGTGGCTACGGAAGCGGTGCCCCGCCACGTCCAGCCCAGAGCCACAGGCCGGCACAAGCTGTTCAGCCTCTGGGCGGCCGGGGACGTGGGAACCAGCGCCGTGGTTCTGGGGGCCAGCGGGTGGGCCAGTCCACCACAGCCCCCTCTGCAGCAGCCTCCAAACCCTCCTAGTCCGACCTTTCAGGGCCACTAAACGCCAGTGGGTGGCAGGATTCGCCATCACCTCCCCCACTGGCGTACCATCACGTCAGACAGGTGGGTTTTGCAAATAGTCCGAAGGGGCTACTCCCTCCCCTTCGAGACTACCCATCCATCCATGCCACCTCAGTACCATCGCATGTCGGAGGATCATCTGGCTCTTCTCCAACAGGAAGTTTCGGCAATCTTGGCCAAGGGAGCCATCAAGCGCGTTCCTGCCCCAGAAGTAGGTAGTGGTTGCTATTCCCACTACTTTCTGGTGCCCAAGAAGGACAAAGGACTGCGTCCTATCTCGGATCTCAGGAACGTCAACCGCTTCCTCCGGAAGCAGAAGTTCAAAATGTTGACGCTCGCTCAGGTCTTGTCTGCCCACGACCCTGGAGACTGGACGGTAGCGTTGGACTTGCAGGACGCTTACTTTCACATCCCCGTCCTGCCGGCCCACCGGCATTACCTGCGGTTTACGGTAGGCCACGAGCACTTTCAGTTTACTGTGCTCCCCTTTGGCCTTACCAGCGCCCCTCGGGTGTTCACGAAAGTGATGGCGGTGGTCGCAGCTCATCTGCGCAGATCAGGGGTTCCAGTCTTCCCCTATCTCGACGACTGGCTGTTGAAGGCGGGCTCGCCTGAGGCTGTCGTCTCCCACCTCCAGACTACGGGCGATCTCCTGCATTCGCTGGGGTTCTCCATCAACGTGCTGAAGTCACACCTGACCCCCTCTCAGAAGCTGTGCTTCATCGGAGCGGTTCTGGACACAACGCAGTTTCAGATTTATCCTCCTGAACAGCGAGACCGGAATATTCGGGCTATGATTCCGATCTTTCAGCCTCTATCCCGGGTTTCGGTCAGGATGACCCTCCGGCTGCTGGGTCTGATGGCCTCCTGCATCCTGCTGGTGGACCATGCCAGATGGCATATGCGGGGTCAGCAGTGGGACCTGAAGTTCCAGTGGGCACAACATCAGGGGAATCTGTCCGATTGCGTCCAGATCTTGGAGGGCACTGCACACCAATTGCAGTGGTGGCTCACGAACCAGGATTGGGTCGGCTGCAGATCCCTCTCCCTTCCCCAACCAGAGTTCACAGTGGTGACCGAGGCATCACTTCTGGGATGGGGCGGCCACATGGGGGAGGCGGAGATCAGAGGCCTCTGGTCTCCGGCGGAGTCCGGGCTCGACATCAACCTCCTGGAGCTTCGGGTGATTCGTCTTGCACTCAAAGCATTCCTTCCCTCTGTCCGGAGAAGAGTGGTGCAGGTGTTCACGGACAACACTACCGCCATGTGGTACTGCAACAAACAAGGCGGGTGGGGTTGTGGACCCTATGTCAGGAGGCCCTCCGCCTCTGGACATGGCTGGAACATCAGGGCATATCCCTGGTGGTTCAGCACCTGGCAGGTTCCCTGAACGCCAGGGCGGACGAACTCAGCCGCAGGTGCATGATGGATCACGAATGGCGTCTTCACTCGGAGGTGGTGCAAGGTCTCTTTCAGCAGTGGGGAGAGCCTTGGTTAGATCTATTCGCCACCGAAGTGAACGCGCAATGTCAGCAGTTCTGGGCGTTGGAATTTCCAAGGCGGCACTCGCTAGGCGACGCTTTTTGTCGCGAGTGGAGTTGCGGTCTTCTATACGCCTTTCCGCCTATACCACTTCTGCCCAGAGTGCTGAAGAAGATCAAGCGCGACCGGGTCCAAGTCATTCATGTGGCTCCGGATTGGGCACGAAGAGTCTGGTATCCCGAGCTGCTCAACATGGCCATCGATCCTCCGATCAGACTGCCTCTTCGGGAGGATCTTCTGTCGCAGCAGCAGGGTACGGTCCTCCACCCGAACCTGTCCAGCCTCCACCTCCTTGTGTGGAGATTGAGCGGCGGCAGTTGATGTTGTTTGATCTTCCTCCCAAAGTCTGTGATATTATCTTGGCAGCCAGGCATCCCTCCACTAAAACGGTATACGCCTGCAGATGGAACAAATTTGTGGCATGGTGCACAGCAAAGGCTGTGGATCCCCTTTCCGCCCTTCTTTCTGAGGTTCTCTTGTTCCTCCTTTCTTTGGCCCAGCAGGGCTCTGCTCTGGGAACTCTAAAGGGCTACCTCTCGGCCATTTCAGCCTTCCTTAGGCTTCCTGATCAGCCTTCTCTTTTCAAGTCCCCTGTTGTAAATAGATTCCTTAAGGGCATTACTCATCTTTTTCCTCTTGTTCCCTTCGTAATGCCTCAGTGGGACTTGAACTTGGTTCTTACCTACCTCATCTGCGTTCCCTTTGAGCCGCTGCATAACTGTCCTCTCAGACTTCTCACTTTGTGAAAACTGCCTTTCTGGTGGCCATCACCTCTGCACACAGGGTGAGTGAGCTACAAGCTCTTTCTTCCACGCCTCCCTTTCTGGCTGTCCATCCGGACAAGGTCGTCCTTAGAACTAGACCATCCTTTCTTCCCAAGGTGGTAACTTCTTTCCACATTGGCCAAACCATCACTTTGCCCACCTTCTTTCCTCCTCCGCATCCTTCAAAAGAGGAAGAGAGGCTCCACCGTCTGGATCCAAAACGTGCGCTTTCCTTCTACTTGGAACGCACCAAACAATTCCGGGTGGACGACCAGCTCTTTGTTGGTTACGTGGGCGCTAAGAAAGGTCGGGCCGTGCACAAACGGACCATCTCCAGGTGGGTCGTTCTGTGCATCAAAGCTTGCTATTCTTTGGCAAAGAAGGAGCCTCCAGTGGGACTGTGCGCCCATTCCACCAGGGCGACGGTAGCTACTGCTTTGGGACGAGAAGTCCCCCTAAATGACATCTGTCAGGCAGCTACGTGGGCATCGCTGCACACGTTCACCAAACACTACTGCCTTGACAGCCAAGTCCGGAGAGACGGCTTCTTTGGCCGTTCGGTTCTCCAGGACTTTCTGGTGGGAACTTAGTTCGCAGTCCCACCTCCGGGGTTGGTATTGCTGGGGTATCTATTCTAAGGTAACAAATCTATAACTAACTGTTTCTTTCATATTAACAAGTTACTTACCTTCAGTAATGATATATCTGTAAGAAACATAGGTTAGTTATAGATTCCTTACCGCCCCACCCATCCTCCCCATTCTGCGAACTGATTTCTAGGGTTAAGGACTTCCTTTCAGGGCCCTAGATTTGTGCACCAGTGGTCAGTGTCTTGCATGGCTCTGCGCTTCTGGTGTGGAAAGTCGTGTACAGAACTGACGTCAGCACGCGAGGGCGGCATCTATGTAGCTACCGCGACGTCATCCCGGCGACCACGATGCCAACGACGAACGCGGAGTCAACCGACGCCACCTTTCGACGCGCAGGGGTACTGCTGACGAAAAACTTTCCGGATCCAGTCTGACGCCTGGGGGTAATTCTAAGGTAAGGAATCTATAACTAACCTATGTTTTTTACAGATATATCGTTACCGAAAGTAAGTAACTTGTTTGTTAGAAAACTTATGATGATGTTTCTGACCTGATGCGTGCTACAAGCTGAAAGGCTGGTATCACAGGCAGATTAAACCGATCAATGGGCGTACCGGGAGACAGCGTTTACAACTCTGGTAATACCACGCGGGTAGATAACAACGCGGACGTTACATCGTCCGTGTTGTTACCACGCATGGCATTACATCACAAGTCGTTTCAACGACTTGCGCTAGATGGCGCGCAACACCAGGGAATGTGTTGGATTTTCAATCCAACACCTTCCCTGTTGTTGCGCTAACTGGAGTAGGAATAGTAATTTATACTATTCCTAAGTCCAGCGCGCCATCTAGCGCAAGTCGTTGAAACGACTTGCGATGTAATGCCATGCGTGGTAACAACGCGGACGATGTAACGTCCGCGTTGTTACCTACGGTTTGGTATTTGCTCGCGGTGTAACATCACATATTCGCCTCCCGGTGATCGATGTGTGCCAACATTTGTTTTACTGTTCACAGTCGGTTCCTTCTTTCAGGCCTCTGCTGTAAGAAACGAGATGAGGCCCCCTCCGAAGCGAAAGGGTCTGGCTCAGGCTGCTTTCTTCACGTTTTCCAAAGTGATACCATGTAGTTTTAAACACGTGATACAGCAAAATATTCAGAAGAGAGGCACCCTTCTACACCCCGCCCTCTCTCGGGATGACCAATCCACTACCTCTTTGTCTCCTTCGGTCGCAGCTTTGCCCACCCCCTCCCATTCAAATGAATAGAGTTTTGTTAACTCCTTCCAGGGCCACTGTATTGTGCGCCCCAACGGCATCCTATTAAATTGCATTGTAATTCACCACTCCCTCTAAAATGATGTCACTGCTGCAGCTTGTGCCTGCAGGGCGAGCAATACCTCGCCCTTCTGGCACATGACATGCACAGTAGGACATGTCTACAATTCAACATGTTTATTGCCGATTAGCTAGTCGTCATTTGTTTCTAGCTGCTGGGCGTTCTTGCTCATCTTGGCTCTCCCTCAGGGTGGTAGGGCAACGCCCTCTACGCTCATTAACACCAGCCGCCCCTGCCTGACTCTCTCTCAGACGCTCCATTTCATAGGGGCTGTTCTAGACACAGTGCAGTTTCGGGCCTATCCTCCCGAGCTGCGAGTCCAGGATATTTGGGCTATGATACCGATGTTTCAGCCTCTCTCCCGGATTTCGGTGAGAATGACCCTGAGGCTGCTGGGCCTCATGGCCTCCTGCATCCTGCTGGTAGATCATGCCAGATGGCATATGCGGGCTCTGCAGTGGGACCTTAACTTCCAGTGGGCACAGCATCAGCGGAATCTTTCTGACTACGTCCAGATCTTGGAGGGAACTGCACAACAATTGCATTGGTGGCTAACGAACCAAGCTTGGGTCAGAGGGAGATCCCTCTCCCTTCCCCAACCAGATCTCACAGTGGTGACAGATAATTCACTTCTGGGATGGGGCGGCCATCTGGGGGAGGCAGAGATCAAAGGCGTCTGGTCTCTGGCGGAGTCCGAGCTCCATATCAACCTGTTGGAGCTTCGGGCAATCCACCTGGCACTGAAAGCATTCCTTCCCTCTCTCTAAGGAAAAGTGGTGCAGGTGTTCACCGACAACTGTAGTGTAGCTCCTATTTCCCTAATAGGCTCTGCGCATTGGAATAATATATCCTATAGGTTTGACATAGGACTAAGGTCAGTATGTCCCTATCGAGTATATTAAACTTAATTACTTGTGCCAGCTAGCTCAGAGGCCACTAGAAACTCCTTGACGACAAGAAGGGAGTAGTTTCTGGCAGCCGCAAAACATGACCACTTTGTTTCCCTTTAGAATCAGAACGTGTCCCAGAGTCGTGGAAACAATAGATAACTATTTCACTCAGCTCAATCGTGCATGCTTAGTTTTCTCCAAGTTACACAGAAAGAACAGACGGGCGTTTCAATAAAAGATTTATTGAACAGTCTTGTTTCTGGTGTAAGTAAAATGTGCTGTTACGATCACAAGACAGTATGCGAGATAAATAATGTACAGTGTGAGCAGTAGAAATAAATAATACTGCGATAGCATTATCTTTTAGTATATATGCATTTACATAAATGACACAGACTAAAAATGCGAGTACTCATACGATGCGTTTCTAATCTAGTTCTACCCCAATGTACCTAACCTAACCTAGGTGTAGGGAGAGGTATGAAGTAGGTGAAGTATTCCTTACTATGGTATACTAAGAGTATGTTAAGCCTAGTATGCCTAGTATGCCAAGAGTCCCTCTAGGTTCTAGTCAGCTCCATACCTGAAGAATGAGAGAGGTAGGAATCTCTTGCCAGACTCGAACTCCAACACCCCGCAAGGGAAGTCAGATCACTGGAAGCTGGACTCTCTGCGTGCAGGGATGACAGCGTCTTCTCAGTGCGTCAGGCCGGGAAACGGGCTCCTCTGAAGTCGAGGTCTCCTCTGATTTACATGGGCTAGGGAAGGTATATTTATACCTGAGAAGTACCTAAGAATGTTAGTATTGACGTGAGTCGGACAGCGGAAGACGTCATGAATGAACCCCTAAGGAATAATGGTTCATGCATAATATATGAGTCCTTGAAGAAATCAATAGTCCTGGGCTAGGGAAACTCCCGCAGCCTAAGGGTCTGTTCTTCATGAACTCGTTGTGACGTTAGGGTGGACGGATGTCAGAGACCATGCCTGTATTTGGAGTGCACGGTTTAATGCCTAAATAAGGGCTGGGATTTTATGCCTATATAAGGGCAGGGCGAATTGTGCCTATATAAGGACATGATACTGGAAAGCCCGTTTATGGACACCCTAAGAGGAATACAACACCCACTCCACTTTCGTGTGTACGATAATACTAAAATGCTAAACATTTAAAATGCTAAACATTAAATGGAGTACCGCATATTTAAAAAATAGTTCTTAAAAGCATTAAAAAACATAGTAAAAAATGCAAAAGGTACTGTACATCTGAAGCAAATGCTTTTAATTTCAGGCATAAAGTTCGAAAATAAATGCAATTGGAATGAAATAAGCAGTAATATTTACATGTGACAGAAAATGATCGATAAGTTGTTCAAAAATCAAAGTCATTTCATGTCATGAAAATTAATGAACTGTTCTAGACACACAAGATGACTAAGTGTCCGTGGAAGTACCGTGAAGTCTGTACTATAAGGCTAGTTCTACTTTAAGCAGATTGAAGTGCCATTTTCGTACTAAAAATGGGAAAAAAAGTTCAATTTTGGTAGAGTTCGAAGTTTTTTGAAAATGAAGGCCAAATTGTTACTGCATCTCTGGAACACTGTATGCTGAATCAGAGTCAGTTTACGGGTCTGGTGTAAACATGAGATCATCTATTTCTATAGACAAAACATCATCCACTGAAGTTGGTGTCAGTTGAAACACCTCGCGTAGTAGATTAATTGCACAGAGATGTGAAGCATCGCTTCCACCATAGGTTGCCGCAGCAATGTTCGCGTCCGTTGTTACCTGTGTGCCTGTAGATCTTTCTCATACCTCAGCAGCAGCCGGAAGCATCTGTGAGATCTCAATGAATGCTGACATCAGGATTGGTAGCCTCTGTGAATGTGAGACAAGTGTCTAACACGCATTCTTCCCCGCATAGCAGGCATCGTAGAACAGGTAAGATGCAATCTTGCCATATTGGTCTGAATGACAGGAACCACGTGGTATTCAGGTCCCGTAGACGAGTCATGCCCAATAGCTGTACTATTCGCTCACTGCACTTTCGTTCAAGGAGAGCTTTCTCCATTTCGCTCGGAGTGATGTCTGCGAATAGGCTGGCCATAGCGCAATAGCAGGAAGAGAAATAGAATTCCGGCAACAAGTGCTAGAATTAATGGTATGCCACCAAACACCGAATGTGCAAAGTTCGGGATGATACCGAGTATTGCCTGGAAAGGTGCTAACAGACCGGAGCAGATGCTCTTAAATACATGTACAATTCCGGTTGTATCAGACATATTGAAGATACGTCCTATCATTTCTATGAAATGTATAGGGCAGTTTGTACGTATTAAAGTCTGTTTCTGATGGATACTTCTGCCTGTGGATTCCTCACCTTATGAATACCCCTTGCGCCAGCAATCGCGCGGAAATTCTTTTCCTAGCTCTCCCACGTCGACGAGGACGTCACAATAGCACGGCTCCGCTCGCGACTCCGTATGACGTCATCGGAGCCATAAGAAGACCTCGTCGGCGTGCTGACGTCAGTTCCCTTTTTTCCGCGCCGTCGACGCGTAACGGTTTTCCAAGGACTCTCCATCTTCAACTTTGTTTCCTTGCTGCGAAGATATGGCTACTTCTAGGAAATCCGGGTTTAAGCCTTGCAGAGAGTGCGGAGGCCATATGTCGATCACGGATCCTCACGAAGACTGTCTGTGGTGCCTTTCATCCGACCACGACGTCGAGGAGTGCCGTTCATGCAGAAAAATGAACCCGAAGGCGCTTAAAGAGCGTGAAGCAAAGCTCTTTATGGCCAAAGCCAAGAAAGAAAAAAGAGGGAGAAAGCGGTCTTCTTCGTCTCACACGTCGAAGAAGCATAAGAAATCTAAGAAGTCCCGGCGTCATTCATCGAAGTCGAGGGCTTCGAGGTCGACTCCTCCACCTGAGCGACTCCGGAGAAAGGACTTTGTCTCTCCTTCACCTTCTCCGGGTGCGGAGTCGCAGCATTCTCCAGCTCGGATGTCACCGGCGTCGAAGGGCTCTTCGGCGTCGAGAGGATCACCGGCACCCTGTAAAACTCCGATGCCGGAGGAGATGTCTCCTATTCCTTTGGCTTCACCAGTGCGGGCGCCGTCTCCACCGGCTCCGCAGGATCCGAATCCACCGCAGGAGGTCCCCGGGCAAGGAGGTATGGGTTCTTATCCTCCCTTTCCCTTGCCTGGTGCGGACCCATCGCAGTTCCTCAATGCGATGTACGGGATGTTCTCCAGGGCTAGTTTCCCATTGGGTGTGCCTTCAGGTCCCTTGGCCTACAATTTGGGTGTTCCACACCAGTATGCCCAGGCCCCCTTTATGCCCTTTATGCCATCCGCTCCGGCTTGGCAATTCCCGACGCCGAGGTCGTCCACTCCGGCACCTCGAGCTCCGTCGGATGGGGAGTCGGCGTCGTCTCGGATTCGAGCGGCGTCGAACGTTGTTCCAGAGGGCCTTCCTCTTGCTCCGTTACCTCCTTCTCCGGCGCCGCGTTCGGCGCCGTCGACTCCGGTTTTGGCTCCGCCGACGCCGGTTCCGACGTCTATGCCTAAGCAGCATTCCCGGAGGGAGATTCAAAGGCTGCTAGAAGAGGAGGAGTATAGGCACGAGCAAGATCAGGAGGAAGGTGAAATAGTGGAGTCACTTGATGACTTTGAGGGTCTGAAAGAGGCCAGTGGCTTGGACACTTCACCAGAATATGACCTTTCGTCACCAAAGGCTGGTCTACCATTGGAAAATTTGCCCTACCATGTGGTTGTGAGGAAGGCAGCTGATCTGCTGGGTCTGCAGCTTCCGACATCTGAAATAAAGGCTAACATCTTAACAGAGGTCCTTAATACGTCTTCAGTGGTCTCGGAGCCACTTTTACTATTCATAGACGCATTGACTTAGCCAATTTTGGAAGTGTGGCAGAAGCCCTTGTCTGCGCCTGCTGTCTCTAGGTCGATTGCAAGAAGATATAGGCCGGCCCCTGGAGATCCTGCCTTTCTGTCTTCCCATCCAACACCGGAGAGCTTGGTAGTACAAGCTTCATGTTCAAAGCAGTCTTCAGGTGCTTACCCGACTACTCCTGGAGATAGGGACTCCAAAAAGTTGGAGCAAGCAGCAAAAAAAGTGTTTTCGTCGGCAAGCATGGCGTTAAAGTCAACAAATGCTACTTGCCTTTTGGGAAGGTACATCCATGCTTTGGTGGATACTGTGAAGCAGCTAGCTCCTAAGCTCCCAGAAGATGATAGGGCTAACTTCATGGAGGTACTTGCTGATTCACAAGCGGCTGCTCGTCAGGTGATTCAGTCTGGCATGGACACGGCTGATTCTGTTGCACGGGTAATGGGCTCTTCCGTGGCAACCAGAAGGCAGGCCTGGTTAAGGTCTTCTGGGTTTTCCCCTGATGTCCAGGCGACTCTCTTGGTCTTACCTTTTGATGGCACAAGGCTGTTTGGATCCAAGGCGGACTCTGCTTTACAACGTTTTAAAGACAGCAGAGCCATGGCTAGATCTTTAGGTCTTCAATCTCAGCCCAGGGGTTACGGTTACAAACGCCTTCGTGGGTTTGGAAGAGGTTCTTCCTTTCGTGGCCGTCAACAATTTCAACAGGGTCAGCAGCAACAACAGCAGAACCCTTTATACAAGTCCTACAGGGGCAAGAACAGAGGCCGTTCTAGGGGAGCCTCACGGCAGCAGTCCTCTTCCTCCTCCTCCTCCTCCTCCTCTCCGCCCCTCACCGTTGGGAAGCAGCTCTAGATCCCCCATCTTAGAGCATGTTGGTCCTGTTGGGGGTCGGGTGTCCCATTTTCTACAAGATTGGAAACTGATTACAACAGATCGTTGGGTTTTAAATCTTGTAGAGAATGGGTACGCCCTCCCTTTTCTAGAGTATCCACCTCCTTACCCTCCTCGCCAAGGTGGTTGTTCAGAAGACCATTTGTTGCTTTTGCAGCAAGAGGTTCTTGTCTTGTTACAAAAAGGTGCGATAGAGGAGGTTCCAGAGCAGGAAAGGGGTCAGGGGTGCTACTCCCGGTATTTCCTGATTCCCAAAAAGGACGGGCGTTTGAGGCCGATCCTGGACCTCAGGGTTTTGAATTTTTACCTCAGGCAGGAGAAATTCAAAATGTTGACTCTAGCTCAGGTTCTTCTTGCGCTGCAACAGGAAGACTGGATGGTGTCCATCGACCTGCAGG
Organism: Calotriton arnoldi; assembly: GCA_963921515.1. Taxonomy (NCBI): domain Eukaryota; kingdom Metazoa; phylum Chordata; class Amphibia; order Caudata; family Salamandridae; genus Calotriton; species Calotriton arnoldi. The sequence continues at coordinate 627,551 of CAWUFW010002592.1, read as the reverse complement.
ATGCGTACTTTCATCTTCCCATCCTGAAGTCGCATCGGAAGTATCTACGTTTCACGGTAGGGTCGCAACATTACCAGTTTGCGGTTCTACCGTTTGGTCTGACTTCCGCGCCACGAGTCTTTACAAAGGTGATGGCGGTGGTAGCAGCACATCTCAGAAGATCAGGGGTTCCTGTCTTCCCCTATCTGGACGATTGGCTGTTGAAAGCCAAGTCTCCGGAGATGGTGTTGCGTCACTTGCAGATGACAACGCAGTTGTTGTTCAACTTGGGTTTTTCAATAAATGTACCCAAATCTCACCTGGTGCCTTCTCAGCGCAGCCTGTTCATAGGGGCAATACTGGACACTACTGTTTGTCGTGCATTCCCGCCTCCACAGAGGATTCTCGACATTCAGGAGATGATTCCTTTGTTTCACTACGGAGCGGTTGTTCCGGTCCTGAAGGTCCTTCGCCTGCTCGGTCTGTTCGCTTCCTGCATACTGTTGGTCAGTCATGCACGCTGGCACATGAGGGCACTCCAGTGGTGCCTCCGCAGGCAGTGGTATCAGCACAACGGGGATCTCAGGGAGAAGGTCAGAATCTCCAGAGACGCTGCAGCAGAGCTGACTTGGTGGGGTGTGCAGGGCAACCTGTCTCAAGGGAAGCCCTTTCAACTTCCTCCACCGATGGCCACAGTAATCACGGATGCCTCCACTCTAGGGTGGGGTGCTCATCTGGGGGATCTGGAGATCAAAGGTCTTTGGTCCCCAGAGGAAAGGTTGCTTCACATCAACCTTCTGGAATTGCGGGCGATACGTTTGGCACTAAAGGCTTTCCTTCCTTCCCTTCGCGGTCGGTCAGTTCAGGTCCTGACGGACAACACGACCGCGATGTGGTATATCAACAAACAGGGAGGTGTAGGGTCGTTTCGTCTCTGTCGAGAAGCTCTGCGACTCTGGTCCTGGGCTCAGGGCCAGCAGATTTGTGTGTTTGCAAATCATCTAGCCGGGGTGCTGAATGTTCGTGCGGACAGTCTCAGTCGGCATTACTCGGCCGATCACGAGTGGCGGCTTCATCCAGAGGTGGTCCATCACGTCTTCCAGATGTGGGGGTCTCCTCGGTTGGACCTATTTGCCACTCACGAGAACGCGCACTGCCCGTTGTTCTGCAGTCTCCAGTTTCCGATGCAGGGAGCGTTGGGGGACGCTTTTCAGTTGAGTTGGAGCTCTCAACTCCTTTATGCGTTTCCTCCCATACCCTTGATTCCTCGGGTTCTGAGGAAGATTCGCCAAGACCGGGCCCAAGTCATCTTAATCGCTCCGGATTGGCCGAGAAGGGTGTGGTACACAGATCTTCTTCACCTCTCTTCGCACCCTCCGCTCCGTCTCCCTCTCAGGGCAGACCTCCTCTCGCATTCGCAGGGGCAGGTTCTTCACCCCCACCTCCAGAGCTTGCACCTTCATGCCTGGAGATTGAACGGGGCAACCTGAGTTCGTTCTCTCTCCCACCAGATGTGGTGGATGTTATTTTATCGTCCAAGCGACACTCCACCAAGTCCATTTACTCTTCCCGTTGGTCTAAATTTGTTAAATGGTGTGTAGAGAGATCTATTGACCCTTTGAAGGCTCGTTTATCTCATGTTTTAAGTTTTTCACTTTCCTTAGCGCAGCAGGGTTTTGCTGTAGCTACTGTAAAAGGTTACTTATCGGCTTTGTCGGCTTTTATCTGTTTGCCGGATCAGCCGTCCTTATTTAAATCTCCGGTGGTGATGAGATTCATTAAAGGTCTTACAAACATGTTTCCTCCGACTCCTTTTATTATGCCTCAGTGGGATTTAAATCTTGTACTTACTTTTCTCATGGGTTCTCCATTTGAGCCTCTGCATAGTTGCCCTTTGAGGCTTCTTACTTTTAAAACGGTTTTCTTGATTGCCATTACCTCGGCTAGGAGTTTAAGCGAGTTGCAGGCTCTTAGCTCTAAGCCTCCTTTCCTGACCATTCATGCAGATAAGTTGGTTCTAAGGACCAGGGCTGCTTTCCTTCCCAAGGTGGTTACCCCTTTTCATTTGGGGCAGTCCATTACCCTTCCTACCTTTTATCCTCCCCCTCACCCTTCCAAGGAGGAGGAGAGACTTCACCGCTTGGACCCAAAGAGAGCGGTCAGCTTTTATCTGGACAGGACCAGAGAATTGAGACTTGATGACCAACTCTTCGTGGGTTATATTGGTCGGATGAAGGGTAAAGCTGTTCTCAAGGGGGGCGTGGCCAACCGCCAAGCATGGCGGACACGGACTAGCGGAGCTCCGGACCGGGCCCAGATACTTCGGCAAAATACTGGCGAACTGCAGACAATCGAGCTGCCAAAGCAACGCACGACGAAACAGGGGAATTGAGGAGTGCAACGATGGGAAACAACCCTGTGTAGAAGGTCAGACAAGCGCGGATATGCTTGGGACCGTCGGGGAGAAGCGGTGAACGAAGGGACGCCTACGCACGACAACAACGAAGGGAGTGTAGGCGGGAACGCTATAATCCCTTTTGCCGCGCCGTGCCTGGGTTGTGCTGTGCGGGGGGCGCCAACGCGCCCTGTGGCGAACATTATCTGGGGGTGAATAAATCGCTGCCCGGGAGAGACCGCCAGGATTCCAAGATGGCGGGTGCTCCGACGGGAGTAACGCTGTAGACGGCACAAAGGCTGTGAGGCCCCAGACTGCTACCGCGACACCCTCTTCGCCCCCGAGACCACTGGGTGTTAGAGAGGCTGCGGAAGACCGCGGAGGGGTTGGGGCCCTCCCCCTGGCATGATACGTGGAACACCGAGGTGAGACTGCCCCCCCCCCTAGACTTTTGATAGCTGCGTGGGGCGGCCTGATAAGCCGCGCGCGGCCTCTGCGGGAGTGTGGCTGAGGGTCGCTGTACGGCGTGGAGCAGGAGGGGCACTGGCACACCGTGGAGATACTGGCACCCTGAGAGGCAGGTACGGTGAATTTATTCCTCTCTCTGCAAGTGGCTTTGCTGTGGCGAAGACGTACCCTGCGCCTGAAAGGTAGTGAGCGGGGAGCGACACGAGCGTATGGTGCCAGGAACCAAGAGGGGCTGTCGGAGGCTGTGAAGACGGTTGTGTGCGTAATAGAAGCTGCAAAGGGGTGAACAGCTTGACCAGCAGTGCATGCGGAGTGCCGAGGATTGACGAAATAGCCAGAGCATATAAGTGGCGGATTGAGGCTGACTGTCCGCCATTTGTGCCACACTGTGTGCTGTGCTGAAACGGGCAGACTAATGGAAACTGGGAGGGTGCGACTCCTAGACAGCACAGATGCATTGGAGTGTGCCCTGATGTCGGGGGAGGTGTATGGTGGCCTATGAATGCGGTCTGCTGCCGCTTTGGGACTAAGACACGGCCCGATTAAAGAGGATAGGCTGCATTGAATTAAGTGCGGGCTTGTACGGAGTGCCGCAGATACAGACAGCATTGGTTCAATATAAAGAGGCGGCCGCCTATGTCTGGAGTATAGCTCTATACCGGCAACACGTAGGAGAGAACTGAGCCAAGGGGTAAAGGGCCCAAATAAGCACACGCCATTATCTGGTCTGGGAGAATGGGGCGCCTCAAGGCCAAGACACCGGGTCCTCCGAACTCGGACAACACGGATGGTAACATGCAGGATACCGGGATGCAAAGTGTAGGGGGAGAGGTGATACCCCCGACAGAACCGGACGGCCAAGCAGATAAGTTGGACTTCATCCTAAAAGAAATAAGAGACTCGAGGATTGCGATCGAAACGCAAATCGGTGCACTGACCACCAGCTTCACTCTGCTGAAAGCAGATCACACCAAATTGGCAGACAAGGTCAAAAATAACAAAGTTGCACTAGATGACCTGATACCACAACAAGCACAGCAATCCACCCAAATAGAGCAGCTTCAAAGACAATTGAAGGGCCTGCAAGAGAGGGTCGATGATGCGGAGGGCAGATCCCGCCGGAATAATGTCCGCATTTTAGGTATTCCGGAGAAGAGCGAGGGATCGGACCCTACCCAATTTGTTGAGAGGTGGCTAAAAGAACATGTAGTGAAAACGGGCCTCACGGAGCTATACAGCGTGGAACGAGCCCACAGGATTCCAACACAGCCTCCCCCACAGGGGGCACCACCAAGGCCCCTGATCGCGCGGATCCTAAATTACAAGGACCGGGATACAATACTGCGAGCGGCAAGAGAGAACGCTCCGATAACTTTTGAGAATAAGACCATCTCACTGTACCCGGACTTTACACTGGCAGTACAGAAAGCGAGGGCGACGTTCCAAGAGGCTAAAAGGAAACTACGGACACATGGTCTAAAATATGCACTGTTGTTCCCCGCCAGGCTTAAAATTATACATAATCACAAATCACTGTTCTTCGACAATCCAGAGGATGTGGCGGATTGGCTGGATATTACTATGACACCAACTACAACACAAGACCCCCTGCGGGCGAGTAACCGGACGAATCCACGATCTCAGCGCACTAGGGGCCCTGGGAAAAGGAACAAATCACGGGCTAGAACTGACTTGAGTATGAGCCCATCCATGGAACAGGTTACGGAGAGCCAAAACAATGCTTTGCTGACAGCAGCTGCACTGGCGGCACATGATGCTACCTCCGTCGCAGAGACCGTGCAATCCTCGGACGATGCCAGTGCACACTCGGATTCTGGAAATAGTGTGGCACTATTCCCCACAGTCACCCCGCAGCTTGTCAATGACTACCTGGGCTGAAGTCGTAACACATGTCGGATGCGATGGCGTCATCCAAGGATGGCGTATGTAAAGCTATGTATGCAGAGGCAGGATTGTCTGTATGTTTATTGTATTCATGTGATAATTGGGCCGGGTTGGGGGCCGCGGTTGTTAATGAGAAGAAGCTGAATGCTACGCAGTAGGAGGCTGGCGGTGGCCACTCCCCCAAGGGCGAATGCATTATGTTATGTAGTACACGACTATATAGTTGTATTTAGTTGTTTGGTTTGGTCCTCTAGCGGTTGCTGGGGGAACCTAGTTTTGGGAATGTTCCAAGGGGTTGCAGTCCTAGTAGAGTCAGATACACTAGGTAGTCGGCATACAAGGAGATGGCTACAGGCACAAGTGTTGAACGTCACGACCCATGGCGCGAACTAACACATATACGTACACCTCCTGGAATGTTAGAGGCCTAGGCTCTATATATTAACGGCACAGAATACTAGCACAATTGAACCGCAGGCAGGCACACATAGTGTTTTTGCAAGAATCTCATCTAACGCTAGCAGAAGCTACTAAGCTCCAGAAGAAATGGAAAGGTCAATTATTCTATACGTCTTACTCGGCCTTCGCCCGGGGAGCGGCAATCTGGATTAGGAACGGTACCCGTTCAAACTCCTGGAGCATAAAATAGATTCAAATGGCAGATATGTACTGGTACACGGCCTGCTGGATGGAAAACACGTAGTGTTGGGTAGTGTGTATGCCCCGAATGTGGAGCAGGATAAGTTCCTCGACACCTTGAGTGCAGTGTTGACGGGATGGGAAGACTACCCTTGGGTGCTGGGTGGTGATTTTAATGCAGTAACAGATGTCGCACTGGATAGATCACATCCCCCGCTACAGGGGGTGGGGTGTAGGAAACAAGCAGAAGCTCTTGCACGTTGGGTGGAAGGATGGGCACTGAGTGATGTCTGGCGTACATTACACCCCACTGACCGGGAATACACTTTTTCTCCCCACCGCATGGACTACACACTCGAATAGATCGAATTTTATGCTCGCAGGCAGTACTAGTCAATGTTCGGGAGGTCACCCACTTAGGTAAAACTTTCTCCGATCATAATCCGGTGGAAGCTACAGTATCATGGGGGAAAATCCCGACGCCCATCCCAACTTGGAGGCTGCAAACCCAGATGCTGGATGACTTAGTGTTTCGGGAGGCACTGTCTACGGCAATAGGCGATTATTTTAGGGATAATGTAGGCACTGCCAGCTCACGACAGATCGAATGGGATGCCTTCAAATCTGTAATGCGGGGAGTGGCAATTAGCACCCGGGTGGGGGTGAGGACCAGGGTACTGGAAAAGATCAAAGAGACCGAAAACACAATAGGACAGTTGGAAAGAGAAGGGGTATCCCGGACCACACAACAAGAGGCATTACAAGAGGCGCGCATAACACATGCGGAACTACTGGAGGAACTCCGGGTGATCGATTATCGCTTACATACGCAGAAACAACATGCGGCGGCAGATAGGGCGGGGCCATTACTAGCGAGGATTATAAAGGAGGCGCCCTCGGCAACCCCCATATTAGAAGTTCGCACCGCGGGAGGCGCAACGCTGCAAACCCAATTGGAAATAAACATTGCTTTTAAGACGTATTACGAACAACTATATGCGGCACCCCTAGAGGTGGACGGGCAGGCCCTAGATTCCTTCTTCGACGGATTACAGCTCCCACAGATACTAGATGAATACAAATTAGTACTAAAAGGTCCCATAACCAGTACGGAAATAAAAATAGCAATTAAGGCACTCCCTAGAAATAAAACGCCAGGTAATGATGGGCTACCCGTGGAGTTCTATGCAATGTACTCTGATCTATTGGTTCCCCATTTACAAGGATTATACCAAACCTCCTTAGACGCGGGTCTACTCCCGACCACTACCTTACAGGCAACAGTGGTCTCACTCCTGAAACCAGGGAGAGATAGTACTGATATAACGGGGTACAGACCCCTTTCGCTCTTAAACACGGACTATAAAATTTTGAGTAAGATATTGGCACTTAGACTCATGCAGCTCACTCTACGACTGATCCATGCTGATCAGTGTGGATTTGTGCCGGGTCGGAGTACGGCCCTTAATATCAGGAGATTACATCAGATAATGTCATGTACACCAGAGGCACTACGGGGATGTATATCATTGGATATACACCAGGCATTTGATTCCTTACAATGGCAATATATGATATACACATTAACCAGGTTTGGAATCCCGGAGGAATTTGTGCGCTGGGTAAGGCTGCTATATACATGCCCCACAGCTAGAGCGCGAACGGGGGCCCACATATCGCAACAATACAACATAGAGAGGGGTACTAGGCAAGGATGCCCACTTTCGCCGTTATTGTTTGTTTTAGCGGTGGAACCTCTGCTGCTTAAGCTTCGCGCGATGGCGGCCCATAAAGGGATAAGAATAGGCGCAGAGACACATATCATCTCCGCGTATGCGGATGACTTAATATTATATATCAATAATCTGGATAGCGACTGTGAGCCTATGCCATCCATCTTCGCGGAATTCCAGCACATATCAGGGCTCTCCATTAATGAGGATAAATCATATGTATTCTTCTTTACTGCTGCACCACGTGCTCCTTTGTGGCGTTTCGGGCGCTGGACATTTCAAATAGCAGCTGATACCTTTAAGTATTTAGGAATCCGAGTATACAGGGAGGCAGAAGATATATTGGAGGGCAACTTCTCCAGAGCTATTGCGGGGCTGAGGTCACAAATAAAATTTTGGACGTCTCTGCCATTGTCAGTACCAGGGAGAGTGGCCATTGCCAAGATGGTAATGCTTCCCAGAATGCTGTATTATTTCACTAGCATACCTATACTTCTCCCAACACGAATGTTCAAGCTACTGGACACATTATTGGTGGAACTAATATGGGGAGCGGGCCGGAGGCGGATAGGGCTCACCAAACTCCAGCTAGACACAAAAAATGGGGGCTGGGAGTACCGGACATGCGAGCTTATTGCTATGCAGCCCAGCTGCAGTGGTTGGCTTACTGGCTGGCGGGTCGTAATCTGCATGAGATTCCTATGTCACGACAGGCATGGGAACGGGGAGAACTGCATACACTATTGTTACCAAATAACAGGGTTCCCTCGACGGTGGCACCGCTGCTGCGGACGGCGCTGGGGTATTGGACGAGATCACTGCGTTACACAAAAGCACTTACACCTTATGCCCCGAACATTCCCCTGCTTGGGCTCCCAATCTCGACAGGGAAAGTATCGCTGGGACAAGTGGCTGCTTGGTCGGAGGCGGGGTGCACACGGTGGGCGATTTCTTTACAGATAGTATGCTGATGAACCACGAAGCTTTTGTGAGAGCCAATGGAGTCCCGGATACATTGTTTCTGCTTCATGCGCACTTTACTCACTACATTCGAGTTGTCTGGGCCCCAGAGGTGACGGAACCAACAACACACGAGCTCACACACATGCAATATTTAATGGAAAAAGGGAGCAACTTGACAAAATGGCTATATAAGGGGATCCGCACGCACGTGTCAATACCGCTGCAGACCACACAAGATAAATGGACTAGGGATCTAGGTCGGGTACTAAATGACAAAGAATGGGGAGCGCTGTTGGAATATCCAAAGAAAGTCTCCAGGAATCCCAAATTTAAGCTGATACAACTCATGATCCTTCACCGCGCATACTTGACCCCACACAAATTAAATTTAATGTTTCCAAATACAGCAGATGTGTGTCCACGTTGCCAGTCCCCGAATGCTGCCCTGCTGCACATGCTGTGGGAGTGCCCGAGATTGTCATGCTACTGGTCCACAATACACGAGACACTGGGTCAGATTGCACCAGGGAGACGGATTGATACACTGGAATGCTGCTTGTTGGGACTGGGATTGAAGGGCAAGAAAGGTAACCCAACGGGTAGGTTCCTGAGTCTGGCACTGATCCTCGCTAAAAGAAATATTACCATGAAGTGGAAGTCTGCTAAAACGCCGTCAGTCTTAGATTGGTATAATGAAGTAATTAGATGGGGGAGAGCAGAAGAGGCAGAAATTAAGCAAGAGGAATTACGAGGGTTGCGTAAGACATCTATCTCATTAGAATGGCATATGTTACTAGAAGAATTTGTGGCCCTAGACCTACAGATAGGGTAAACTCAGAGATATTTGATTGCTAGAAGAGTTTATAAACACGGTGCGCAGGAGATAAGGGGAACGGTACGTACGGATCACCATGTACCAATATATGGGATGTGATGGAATAGAAATGGGAAACGATATATTGTAATGCTGACAAATAAACAAAGATATGAATGGCTAATGACATTGGGACTGCAAGGGGGGGTGGGGGCGGGACGCGGGTTATAATCGGAGTTCTTCATTGCAGAAATAATTTACGTATTATATTGTCATTGATTATTGAATTTTATGTTTTTGAAACTCAATAAAAAAAAAAAAAGCTGTTCTCAAGCGGACTCTGTCGAGATGGATTATTCTCTGTATAAAGATCTGCTACGCCCTGGCCAACAAGGAGGCTCCTGAAGGTATCAGAGCTCATTCTACTAGAGCAAAGTCTACTACCTCTGCTTTGGCTAGAGGTGTACCTATACTTGATATTTGTAAGGCAGCAACTTGGGCCTCCCTCCATACCTTTGCAAAGCATTACTGCTTAGATTCCGAGGTTAGGAGGGATGGCCATTTTGCTCGTTCTGTTTTGCAAGATTTTTTGGTTTAGTCAGGTGGACACCCTCCTCCAGGAGAGGTACGGCTTTGGGAGTCTATTCATAAGGTGAGGAATCCACAGGCAGAAGTATCCATCAGAAGAACAAGTTACTTACCTTCGGTAACGCTTTTTCTGGTGGATACAATATCTGCCTGTGGATTCCTCACTGACCCACCCGCCTCCCCGTTGTCCACCTGTTTCTACCAAAAGATGCTTTGATTGATATATCTTGATCATGTTTGCAATTTTGTTACTTAGAAATGCCTTTTCTATGGCTATTTCGCAATGTCATTCTTGAGGATGCAAATGTGAATTTATATATATGTATATGCTTGGTATGCGATGTTTGCATTTGAAAATGTGTCGGTCCGCCCGTTTGCCTCGGTGGCACGGAAACAATGGGTGGAACTGACGTCAGCACGCCGACGAGGTCTTCTTATGGCTCCGATGACGTCATACGGAGTCGCTAGCGGAGCCGTGCTATTGTGACGTCCTCGTCGACGTGGGAGAGCTAGGAAAAGAATTTCCGCGAGATTGCTGGCGCAAGGGGTATTCATAAGGTGAGGTATCCACAGGCAGATATTGTATCCACCAGAAAAAGCGTTACCGAAGGTAAGTAACTTGTTCATCTCAGCCGAAGTCCTTGCTACTTGTAGATCATAGGTTTCTTTGGCCGAGGTCAAAGGCACTGTTTGCTGTAAAAGCATGGCTTTCATTCTGCTCAAAGTATCAAATCTTATAAAAGAGACGTTCAGCGAAGGCCATAGAGGCGACTCCCTGACTGTGTCTATTGGGGCAAACAATACTTGCATACAGCAAGTGACCCTGGAGTTGACCGTTACTAGATATGGGATGCCTGGCAACATGCCGCAGCAACTCTGATCATTCAACATGAGGTAACACGCATTAGAAAGTTGTCCAAACGTTGGATTAATCACAGCAGCTGGTGTACCCTGCTGATGGCAAGACAAATTTGCCACAGAACCATTACAAGCCCCGTGTAAAGAAATGTCCTGACATATAAGTGAACCGCTCAGTGCACGTTTACAGTGTGTACCGCTCAAAAACACTTCCACGATCCCCACTCCAACATCTATATGTATACGGTAAATCCCAAGATGTCTTAATGTATTCCTTACCCAGCCTTTCATATCTGCCTGCTTGCATTTGTCTGAGGCAATACTGAAACTGAAAAGTAGTCACAGGTAATGTTATTTTGCCATGAATAAGCCATTCTGTAGCTGGTTTTTCTGCCACTGTGAATGGTAATTTTTCCAGTTTTTCAATGCTCAGCACTGTATACCTTGCTCCTCTTTGTGCCAATTCGATCTGTTTATCAGTCAGATTGTATTCTGCAAACAGAGCTGACGTGTTGATAAAACGCCAAGGCACATAGCCCGCTCGCAAAGATTGCAGCGTCCAGCTTAATAACACAATAGAACGTAATTGAGACTGACCGTGTTGTAACATCGCCAAATCTTGTTCTAGTATGTCGATAGCAGAGGATACAATGCCATCCAATTAATATATTCTGGAGGACAAAGTTGTTAACCCATTGTCGACCACAGAGAGTGTTTTCTCTAAATTAATACGATCAAGTTCACGTATTCGTTCTGCGGCCTCCATCTGTGATACTTTCCATGCTTCATTATAGGCAGCATAAATGCCGGCATATATGAAACGTTTTTGACGCGGTTTTCTTGGTCCAAGCAAGAATTCCGTGCTATTGTGACGTCCTCGTCGACGTGGGAGAGCTAGGAAAAGAATTTCCGCGAGATTGCTGGCGCAAGGGGTATTCATAAGGTGAGGTATCCACAGGCAGATATTGTATCCACCAGAAAAAGCGTTACCGAAGGTAAGTAACTTGTTCATCTCAGCCGAAGTCCTTGCTACTTGTAGATCATAGGTTTCTTTGGCCGAGGTCAAAGGCACTGTTTGCTGTAAAAGCATGGCTTTCATTCTGCTCAAAGTATCAAATCTTATAAAAGAGACGTTCAGCGAAGGCCATAGAGGCGACTCCCTGACTGTGTCTATTGGGGCAAACAATACTTGCATACAGCAAGTGACCCTGGAGTTGACCGTTACTAGATATGGGATGCCTGGCAACATGCCGCAGCAACTCTGATCATTCAACATGAGGTAACACGCATTAGAAAGTTGTCCAAACGTTGGATTAATCACAGCAGCTGGTGTACCCTGCTGATGGCAAGACAAATTTGCCACAGAACCATTACAAGCCCCGTGTAAAGAAATGTCCTGACATATAAGTGAACCGCTCAGTGCACGTTTACAGTGTGTACCGCTCAAAAACACTTCACGATCCCCACTCCAACATCTATATGTATACGGTAAATCCCAAGATGTCTTAATGTATTCCTTACCCAGCCTTTCATATCTGCCTGCTTGCATTTGTCTGAGGCAATACTGAAACTGAAAAGTAGTCACAGGTAATGTTATTTTGCCATGAATAAGCCATTCTGTAGCTGGTTTTTCTGCCACTGTGAATGGTAATTTTTCCAGTTTTTCAATGCTCAGCACTGTATACCTTGCTCCTCTTTGTGCCAATTCGATCTGTTTATCAGTCAGATTGTATTCTGCAAACAGAGCTGACGTGTTGATAAAACGCCAAGGCACATAGCCCGCTCGCAAAGATTGCAGCGTCCAGCTTAATAACACAATAGAACGTAATTGAGACTGACCGTGTTGTAACATCGCCAAATCTTGTTCTAGTATGTCGATAGCAGAGGATACAATGCCATCCAATTAATATATTCTGGAGGACAAAGTTGTTAACCCATTGTCGACCACAGAGAGTGTTTTCTCTAAATTAATACGATCAAGTTCACGTATTCGTTCTGCGGCCTCCATCTGTGATACTTTCCATGCTTCATTATAGGCAGCATAAATGCCGGCATATATGAAACGTTTTTGACGCGGTTTTCTTGGTCCAAACAAGAATTCCCTACGGTCTGCGTCCTTTTTAAGTAAGGATAAGTGTTGTTTCACATCCTGTAGTGTAGACTTATGCAGCCAATCGAGGCATAATTTTCCTACACTGTATGTTGTTACTACCCCCGGATGTTGTCTTTGGACGTATCTTGGGTCTGGCCTATGAATAGTAAAGCCCTGAGTTTTATTCAGGAATCTTTCCTGACAGTTATTCGTGTCTGTGGGCCAGATCAACCATTTTCTCCAATCAGCATTAGATCTGTTGAGTTGTAGTATATTGTCAACTGTCACCACTGCATGTGTATCGTTATCACTTGCAGGTGTTGGTACAGAAGGTGTGTTCATCTCCTTGATCTTGGCTAATCCAAGACAAGATGTTTGTTGGATGGTTTCATTCAAGAACATAATTTGTTCAGGGATGATACAGGCTCTAAATAAAGCTTATATCCCCTGCACTTGCCAATCTTTAGTACCCCAGACAGTTTTTGTGTCTATTGTGTCTTTCCATAAGTCGAAACCCTGTCTAGACAGTTGGGCAATAAATGCTGCAGAGTAAATCTGTTTTGTATTAGTTAACATAATTTTCAGTCCTGTCTTGTTTACATTTCTAAAGTAAAATGTTTCTGGGTCAGATGTATTGTAACCTGAAAAATATGGAAACTTACTAGCAAATGTTTTTGAACTACCTTTAGGTGGTGTAGGACAATGTTCCCATTGGTTAAACATAAACACATTTCTTGGATATGCAGATTTATGCAAATAATGATGACCATAATGGTTATAACAATACAGTTGTTCATAGTCTGATGAACCCTCTAAATATTCATTTTTAGAAAATGCAGCAGATTTTTCTAGGTGATACATTATGTCATTAACAGTCTCAAAGTCTCAATCATCAGAATAGGTACTGGACGAAATTAGATCATTTAGTGAAATTTTAAACAAATGTGGAATGTTCAATTGTTCCGTCGGGCCGAAGATGTCAAAATCTGTTTTGTCCCACACTATACCATCCTGTATAGGAACAGCTGTGATGTTCACTGATGACAAGTCTCTTGCTTCACGATGGGAAGATTTATGAGGTTTCAAAAGTACGTTCACATCTTTTCCTTCAGTGTTCACATGGATGTATCTGCCACTTATAAGCACGCTCACAGTTGTAACCAAAGCTAGCCAGAGCAGGAAAACAAAAAGTCCAGATATAATCCAGAGTTCAATCCATGGAGAAACCCAATAAGTCTTTTTCATAAAGTGAAGAAAGTCTAGTACTTGCTGCTTGAGTTGGAATGATGCTGGCGTCGTTTCAGGTTCACTCGGATCTTCTGAGAACGTATCAAAATTAATGAAATAGCCAGAAGCAGTTCTATCAATTGTTGGAATTGCATCAGGATTTGTAGAAATCACTGGAACCAGTTCATCACTTGCTACATTGGTGTAGACAGGCGTATTTGGACGAACTGTTACTTGGTTTTCAAGAGGGATGAGTTCCATAGCGTTGTTGCTTAGTCCTCCATCTGTTACAGCTGAATTCTCGATTGTTATCAGTCTTTCAGTCTGAACCTCTTGGATAGTAGCGAGAGGAGTGCGTCTGCTACTAGGTCGGAGTCCACAAGGCCTACTATTTAGTATTGGCCACATACTGTGGTTTGATCAGGTCGATGGACACAAATCTTTTCTCCTTTCTTCCAGCAAGGGGCGGCAGAAGTACTGTCCTTGTTCCTTGAACTGCTAGGACAGGTACTGGTTGTCTGTAAGAAGGTCCAAATTCCTTCTTGTCCGCAATCTTTTCTCTGACTAGATCCCCAACTTTTGGAATCCAGACAGGCCTTGCTGGGACCGCCGATTTTTCCCCAGTGGTGGTTGGCTGTAGGAATACGTTGCTTTGTTTCGTTCTTAACTCATTCAGTTCCTGTAAAACAGCCAAACGATCTTTGATATCAAACGGTTTATTTTCCACCACTGTGCCTACGTGTTCAAGGTCTGGTACCCACATTCTTGTCCCAAATAGGACCTCATATGGAGTGACCCCCTAGAGAACTTCTTGGCAGATTGTTCAATGAGCGTTGGACCCCATTAAGGTGTTTGACCCACCCATCACCCGAACCTAATACACTAGCTGTTATAGACTGCTTTATGTCCCGGTTTTTCCTTTCCACAACCGAATTTCCCTCAGGATGGAATGGAGAGGAGTACCGCAATGCAACGCCCAGACTGGTCATGGCTTCTTTGTAAGCCCGAGAGCTAAACGCAGGACCTTGGTCAGAATGTAGCGTGCCTATTGCGTGTGTGCCGATAAAGACTCGCAAATCTTTTATAACAGTTCGAGCGTCAGCCGAGCGCTGAGGCCATATCCATAGGAAACTAGATTCAGTATTTGTGGGATTGCACTTGTCCAGTAGGACGCAGGCGCGTAGATAGTCTAATGCTGTCTAACAATGGTGTCTGTACTGGGTTGCCGCATTCGCAGCATGGTGTCTGGTGGCTCTCTCGCTGTAATTTACAGTCTAAACAGTTGTTGATAAATATGTGAATTTCTGTATTCATTCCAGGCCACCAGTACATCTCTTTTAACGTCAAAATTGTTTTAGAGATCCCTTGATGTGACAGACCCTCCCCCAAATGTGTTTCATAAATCAAGGCTGCTCTACGTTCCATGTTTGGAATTACCCTATCCCCCACTCCAGGGATTCGAGCAAAAGGAACGTTGTTCGCATCAATTACATAAGAGTACTTGAGTGGAAACTTTTTTGGTAACGCTGCACTGCTGCCTTTGCTTCAAGCATTGACAGCCAACATTATCTCACCGTCTATTTTTGTTTTTGAACGAGTGATCGCAGCTACGGAAGCCGTCTGAACAGCCCCGTTTGCGGCTTCGTCAGCCAATGAATTCCCTGCCACGTGAACGCCATCACGTTGATGACTCAGTGTGTGGATCACGTGAGCCTTTGGTAGTTCGTTTTTCAGCTGAACTACTTGTTCCCAAAGCATTTTATGCTTTATTGTGCCACCTTTCGCATCTTTGAAACCATTTTCAAGCCAGTTTTGTATATATTCATTATACGACTGAACACAGTAAAAGGAATCGCACACTATTAGTGTGGGGAATTCTCGATCTGTACTTTCAAGTGCCAGTTTGATTTCTTGTAGTTCAGCTCGCTGAGCTGTACAATCTCCTAGAGATTTAGTTTTTGTGTCCATAGGTCTGAAGATGCCATTTCGCATGGGACCTTTAACGATTGCACACGCTGCACTGTAAGCTTGCTTACTCCCTGTTGCGGGCTGTGCGGATCCGTCAGTGTAAATTATGAATTCGTACTGATCGAGAGGCAGAATTTCAGTAGGCAGAGGACATTCTTGTTCATATTGCAGGAATGCTTGTGTTTTTAAATCTGGATCAAAAAACATATTCAACATCTGTTGCAGCAAGAGAATTAACCCATTGTATCCATCTTGGATGTAATGCTTTAGCATTTGGAATGCTTGCTTTTGTGACCGCTTCTAAAGCTGGTACCGGGGTTACGACAATAATGCGTTTCCCTTGGGCTAAGGCTCTTTCTTTTGCTACAGCGGTTTGAACTGCTGTCAGAATTTTTTCAGTTGAACTGAAGCGCATTTCCGCTTGTGTGTACAAATGAGATTTGTATGCGATTGGTATTTTCTCACCCTCATTGAAGGTTAAGTAGGTGAATCCGCATTGACCCGAAATTATTCGGATCACCAAATTTCGTTGACTTACGCGTGTTTGTAAGTGATTTGTTGCTAACATGTTAGCCTGGAGTGAACGCAAGATTTCTGTGTGTTCCTGTGTCCAGTTTCTGATCGAAAAATCAGGTTTGATTAATGCGTAGAGAGGTTTAACCCTTTCTGCGTAATTTAGAATGTATGTTCTTCCAAAATTTAGGAAACCCAGGATGGATTGTAAGTTTTTTAGCGTTTTTGGAGGTTGGAGCAGCGCACATTTCTCTAGAAAGTTAGCTGCCAAGCTCTTGCCTTCACTTGAAAGCTCATATCCTAAAAATAGGACTTTGAGATGGGCAAATCTGGACTTTTTAAAGTTGAACTTGTAGCCCTCAGAGGCGAAACCCAGTATAATGGTGCTCACCCTGCTCAAGTGTTTGTCCAGGTCATCGTCTGTCAGATAGATGTCATCGACATAGGACAATGCCTCATTGTCATAAATTTGTAGTAACTCCGTTACCCTCGCTGAGAATAACCCTGGGCTGTTCTTGAACCCTTGTGGGAGTCGACAAAAGTGACGCTGGGTCCCCATTATGGAGAATGCTGTTAAGTACCTGCTTTCAGGTGCTATGTTTTGACAAAAGAAACCATTTGAGATGTCTAATGTTTTATATTTTTTACGCACAATGTTATTCATTAATGCTGTGCAATGTGCATTTTGCACTGCAAAAGTTTTAGAACAAGTGTTTAGGTGTCTGTAATCCAAAACTAGACGATATGTATTGTCTGGTTTGGAGACAGGAAACAAAGGATTGTTCATTGAGGAGGTGCATGTTTCAATCACCCCTTGATATTCAAGTTGATCTAAGATCTCCCTGACCAGTTTTTTAGCTTCTTGCTTTATTGGGTACTGCCGTTGTGCAGTTGGTTCATGTTTCAGATGTATTTTATGGTGAGGCGAGTCCTCATCCCATCCTACATGATTTTTATATAATGCTGGGGCCTGGGCCACTGCCCATTTCCTGGCATATGTATATCTTAGGTGCATTGGTATATGGTTGGAGAAGGCAGGCATAATAATGTCCTCGCCATGTGGGCACTCCCTGACAAATTGTGGAGGCCAGTCCTTTTCTGCTAGAAGTATGTCATAGCCCTTTGATAGTCTTTCCCAAAAAGTGCTTTCACCTGTCTAGGTTTATCTCCCTCCATCTGGAGTGTTATTTCATATAACCTTTGTGGCGTACTAACCCTGGTGTCTACAGTCTCTACTTTAATGTACTCATTCAAGTCCACTATCTCCAGAAGTTCCTTCAGGTTCTGGCGAGCTATTGTGACTTCTGCTGCACTGTCCAGCATTGTCTGAGCCCATTCTCCGTTCTTGAGTTGTGTTCTCAGTATTCTCGGCATGTCTGACCTTCAGACCTGCTACTTTCTTTTTGGAGAATTGAGGTTTTGCTTTAGTTTTTGGAGCGTGTTTTTCATCTTTCGATTTCACGCGTTCTTCTCTATGTTCCGATCGTCCTCTTCTTTCCGAAGTCTTCGATGAGATCTGAAAGGGACGAGAGGAACGTGTATCAGTATCTTGATACCTGTCAGGTTTTCTCAAATTATCCCTATTCCTGAGGTTATACCTCCTTTCAGAGGGCTCCTTTTGAGGAGACCTACCTCGGATTGAGAACGTTTTTCTGAATTATTTTTATTAGTTTCCCACTTCTTTTTAGAAGATGTAGGAGTTTGTTTAATAGAGTCCTTCTCAGGACTTTCAGATAGTTTTGGCTTCACTGGTCTTCCACCCAAACTATCTCTGCCTAATTCTGCATAAGATTGTTCAATTATTCTGGGTAGCTCAGTTTTATGTTCTGTAACATCAAATTCCCTTAATTTTTGGCGGATCGCTACTGCTGCTGCCTCCCCTTTAATATTAGATAATATTATTGTTGAGACCTGGTCGAAATTTTTCAGTAATTTCATACCTAAATTTAGAGCAGGCTCTGCCCCGTATTCGTTTTGAATTTGTTTCAGGACATCTGGTATTACCGCAATTGACGGAATGCCATGTGTTTTAGTATAGATGGCAGCAAAGACTGAGCCCCAAGTGGTGCAGTCTTCCAGTTGTGGTGTGATCCCCATCGGTAAACTGATTGTCACTATTCTGTGTTTCTCATACGGGCTAGTATTTGGAAATACTGCTTCGATTTGAGTAATTTTTTGAGCTAACCAAAATGGAATTTGCTCACGTTTTGTGGGCATTTTACCCATTACTGCGTATAGAGTCTGTGGTGTAATTTTTAGTGTATTCCCCGGTTGAGGGGTTTGATTTGGAATTGTCAATGGTGGTTGGACTGTGAAAGTCCGCATGACATATTGGACCAATTGTCTGTAGATTTTTATTAACTCTGTAAGTTGAGTAAGTAGTTTCTCGTCTGACATTTCTTCAATGTCAGGATGAGGTGTGTAGCCGGCTAGAATCGGCCATGTTGCTCCTGGTCTACCTAGTGGACCGAGCCTGGTAATGTTTTTGTGATGTTTTAGGGCACCTTTAAACCAGAGCTGATGCTCCTGGTATGTTAATGGAATTTCAATATCCTCGAAAGGAATGTATTCCTCTGGTGGATCATCTTCTTTGTAGAAGTGAAACATGTGTGTTACTGGATTGGATTCAGGAAATATTACCCATGAATAGAATACCTCTGTCTGAAAGGATTCGTGTGCCTCTATCACGAAAACTGCTTTACCTCCTCTTGGTGGTAAGCCATGTTTTATGAGTTTTAGAGTGATGGCTCTTCTTAAGTTTGGATGGATGTCTATAACACCCTCCTCGGTTTCATTTAAACCTGTAATGTTAAAAACTGCTGCTTGGGCTGGATCAGCCACAGCTCCACCGTTTCCGGCGTCATTGTCGGAGTCAGGCATTTTTAGTTTTTGAAAAATGTAGAACAAGTTTCAAGGAAACAAAGATAAGGTGCACAATATTTTTGGAACACTGTATCCTTCAACGTTGAGCAAACCAAACAGCTAATATATAGGGTGCTGCCCTATGTAGCCTTGGTGGATACTTAACCCTGCCCACTCCAGACGTCTTTTGGAGTATATGGGTAGGGGTCTCTGAGAGAAAAAGCATGGCTGAGTTACTCAGTATCTAACGTTAAATTACCGCCTTACCAAACCGTTGGGCGCCATGTAGTGTAGCTCCTATTTCCCTAATAGGCTCTGCGCATTGGAATAATATATCCTATAGGTTTGACATAGGACTAAGGTCAGTATGTCCCTATCGAGTATATTAAACTTAATTACTTGTGCCAGCTAGCTCAGAGGCCACTAGAAACTCCTTGACGACAAGAAGGGAGTAGTTTCTGGCAGCCGCAAAACATGACCACTTTGTTTCCCTTTAGAATCAGAACGTGTCCCAGAGTCGTGGAAACAATAGATAACTATTTCACTCAGCTCAATCGTGCATGCTTAGTTTTCTCCAAGTTACACAGAAAGAACAGACGTGCGTTTCAATAAAAGATTTATTGAACAGTCTTGTTTCTGGTGTAAGTAAAATGTGCTGTTACGATCACAAGACAGTATGCGAGATAAATAATGTACAGTGTGAGCAGTAGAAATAAATAATACTGCGATAGCATTATCTTTTAGTATATATGCATTTACATAAATGACACAGACTAAAAATGCGAGTACTCATACGATGCGTTTCTAATCTAGTTCTACCCCAATGTACCTAACCTAACCTAGGTGTAGGGAGAGGTATGAAGTAGGTGAAGTATTCCTTACTATGGTATACTAAGAGTATGTTAAGCCTAGTATGCCTAGTATGCCAAGAGTTCCTCTAGGTTCTAGTCAGCTCCATACCTGAAGAATGAGAGAGGTAGGAATCTCTTGCCAGACTCGAACTCCAACACCCCGCAAGGGAAGTCAGATCACTGGAAGCTGGACTCTCTGCGTGCAGGGATGACAGCGTCTTCTCAGTGCGTCAGGCCGGGAAACGGGCTCCTCTGAAGTCGAGGTCTCCTCTGATTTACAGGGGCTAGGGAAGGTATATTTATACCTGAGAAGTACCTAAGAATGTTAGTATTGACGTGAGTCGGACAGCGGAAGACGTCATGAATGAACCCCTAAGGAATAATGGTTCATGCATAATATATGAGTCCTTGAAGAAATCAATAGTTCTGGGCAAGGGAAACTCCCGCAGCGTAAGGGTCTGTTCTTCATGAACTCGTTGTGACGTTAGGGTGGACGGATGTCAGAGACCATGCCTGTATTTGGAGTGCACGGTTTAATGCCTAAATAAGGGCTGGGATTTTATGCCTATATAAGGGCAGGGCGAATTGTGCCTATATATGGACATGATACTGGAAAGCCCGTTTATGGACACCCTAAGAGGAATACAACACAACACCACTGCCATGTGGTACTGCAACAAACAGGGCGGGTGGGGTCTTGGACCCTGTATCAAGAGGCTCTTCGCCTCTTGACATGGCTGGAACATCAGGTCATGACCCTGGTGGTTCAACACCTGGCAGGTTCTCTGAACGCCATGGCGGACAAACTCAGCCGTCGGTGCCTGGTAGATCATGAATGGCGTCTTCACTCGGAGGTGGTGCAAGGTCTCTTTCAGCAGTGGGGAGAGCTTTGGTTAGATCTGTTTGCCACCGAAGAGAACGCGCAATGTCAGCAGTTCTACGCGTTGGAGTTTCCAAGGCGGCGCTCGCTCGGCGACGCTTTTCGTCGCGAGTGGAGTTGTGGCCTCCTGTACGCCTTTCCGCCTGTACCACTTCTACCCCGAGTGCTGAAGAAGATCAAGCGCGACCGGGCCCAATTTATTCTTGCGGCTCCGGACTGTGCACGAAGAGTCTGGTACTCCAAGCTCCTGAGCATGGCCATCGATCCTGCGGTCAGACTGCCCCTTTGGGAGGATCTTCTGTCTCAGCAGTAGGGGACGGTTCTTCACCCGAACCTGTCCAGCCTCCACCTCCTTCCGTGGAGATTGAGTGGTGACAGTTGACAGCTTTTGACCTTCCACCCGAAGTTTGTAATGTCATCTTGGCAGCCAGGCGCCCCTCCACTAAAACGATATACGCCTGTAGATGGAGCAAGTTTGTGGCATGGTGCACAGCAAAGGCTGTGGATCCCCTTTCTGTCCCTCTTTCAGAGGTTCTCTTGTATATACTTTTTTTGGCCCAGCAGGGCTCTGCTCTGGGCACTCTTAAAGGCTATCTTGCTGCTATCTCTGCTTTTCTTCGGCTGCCAGATCAGCCATCCTTATTCAAGACTCCTATTGTAAATCAATTCTTTAAGGGCCTGCTTGGACAGCCAAGTCCCGAGGGACGGCTATTTTGCCCGTTCGGTCCTCCAGGACTTTCTGGTGTGAACTTAGTTTGCAGACCCTCCTCCTGGGTTGGTATTGCTAGGGTATCTATTCTAAGATAAGGAATCTATAACTAACAGTCTCTTTCAGATGAACAAGTTACTTAGCTTCGGTAACGATGTATCTGTAAGAGACATATGTTAGTTATAGATTCCTTACTGCCCCACCCATCCTCCCCGCTCTGCGAACTGACTTCTAGGGATAGGGTCTCCCTTATTGGGCCCTAGTTGTGGTGCACCAGTGGTCAGTGTCTTTCATGGCACTGTGCTTCTGGCATGGAAAGACGTGTCAGAACTGACGTCAGTGCGCAGGGGTGGCGTCTATGTAGGTACCGCAACATCATTTAGGTGACCAAGACGCCGACCACGGCCGCGGAGTCGACCGACACCACCTACTGACACGCAGGGATACTGCTAAGAAAAAATTCTCCGGATCCAGTCTGAGGCCTGGGGGTAATTCAAAGGTAAGGAATCTATAACTAACATATGTCTCTTTACAGATACATCATTATCGAAGGAAAGTAACTTCTTCATTTGGCCTTGGTGGTGTTAATTTTCAGCCCTCTGGCGTTCAGAATCAAAACTGTTGAGGATGTTCTGGATACCCATTGGAGATTTTGAAAGAAGAAGGGTATCATCGGCAAACATCAATTCCGGTACTTTGTTTGAAGCAAACTTGGGGGCATCATTATGCTTTACCCTGTTTAATAGATCTACCAGGCCATTGACATATAAGCAAAATAAAGTCTGGGCCAACACGCATCACTGTCTGACACCTTTACTATCAGTAAATGGTGCAGATAGCTCACCATATTTCCCATATCTGACCTGGGCAAAGTTTCCCTCATGAAGTCTCCTAATCATGTGACAGAGATATGGGGGGACCCCAATGTCGGTTAATACTGACCACAACTTGTCTCTAGGTAGTAGATCGTATGCTGTCTTGAGATCCACAAATATTGGATAGAGGCTACCGCTCTCCAGAATAATGTTTTTTCAATATAGGAGTTGCGACCTGTAAATTTGATCTATTGTGGAGGTGCATTGTCTGAATCCTGCTTGGAAAGGGCTGAGAATGTTATGGTCCTCTATCCAACCCTGGAGACGAGCCAATAGTACCCAGGCAACCACTTTCTGCATCACATCAATTAGACTAATAGGTCTATAGTTGCTTGGTAGCAAAGGAGAACCCTTCTTATGGACTGGGACAATTTCTGCTCTAGTCCATGTAGTTCATGTTTTGGGAATCGGCATTCCGCCCATTACAGCATAAAAGATTGCCTACAAGTATGGACCCCAAATTGTCGGTTCTGAAAAAAAGAGGTCCCCGGGGATTTTGTTAATGGCGCTAAGCACTTCAGACAAGTTATCACTGGGTACTCCTTGGCTTCGCATGAGACTAGTTCCCTAGTTAAATTTCCTACTCCAAGTCCCCTTAATTCTTCATCTGCCTCTGGTGTGGCATACAGGACCTTGTAATGCTCATTCCATACTTCGACGGTGATGTTGGGTTCGAAACCAGCTCTACCCTCTCTACACCCAGTGGTTACTATGTTCTAAAAGACTTTGAAGTATTTTGACATCAAGGCCCCACTGAGGGAGTCCCACTTTTCCTGCTCCCGGGTTTTTCTGCTAAGGCGGTGGTATGTATAAATAGCCTGCTTGAGTTTGGATGGATGGCCTGTTCTTGGATTTTAGAGCTTAGAGCAGGGCTAATTTGGCTTCACGGCACTGCAGATTGAACCAGGAGTGGGCAAACTTTCTTTGACCTCTAATCTGTACTTCTGCATAAAATAGGTGCATTAGGTTGTTAGTGAGTGCAGTATGCATCTTGGCCACCCCTGTGAGTGAGCAAATTGTTCCTCCCTCTGTAATAACTTTACTCATATCTAGTAGAGAGCTACCCATCACCTCATACAGAGCAGCTGTTAATTCAGGAGATTGCTGCATTACCGGCCAGCGTATTCTTCGCCTGCCAGTTGTCCATCTTGGCCTATCATCCATTTGCGCAGTTGCTACTGACCTAGCACTCACTTCAGGCAGAGCAAGGTCCAGGGTCAGAGCAATGTGGTCACTGTCATACCTGGGCAGAACAGCAAAATCTCCAACCATTGGCCACATCCTTGTCTCTACCAGGATATAATCAATTAGAAAAGAATACCCTACCCGGTTGAACGCATGCATCCCTTGGGTGTCGGATTTTGTCCACCCATTATAAGCCCGTACTGAATGATTCAAAGAAAGGGCATTAATCTGGAGGGCCAACGGGAACCAAGTTTTAATAGGGGGTATGCTCACCTCTTGGATAGCCCATAGCCTGTCCTCTTCGCAAACGGCGTCACCATAATTGGAGTCTTGGGACCCAAATTGACAATTAAAATCACCCCCTGTAACTAGATAGACACTATCCACAACAGAGGACAGAAAAGTGGGCAATTGTTCCACAACCGGGGATTTGTGACTGATTCTTATAGGTCTAGAATAAACATTAACCAGTGCCACAGCAACCTTAGGAGCAAAGGTAAATATGACACACAATATATCATTTGAAGCAAGCTCAACCCTCTTGGACGTGCAGCCCAAGTGGGTGGCAACCCATATAGTAAGCCTGCCAGATGGCCTTCCCCTCCTCCTGGTGATAGTGGCCGTTGAAAAAAGCCACCAAACCCAGCCGCAGTGCATCCTTCCTGCACCATGTTTCCTGGAACAGACATAGATCAAACTGGTCTATGAAAGACCCCGAATCACTGGAGTCTAATTTGTTCTTTAGGCCTGCAACATTCCAGGATACCACCTTAAGAGATGTTTGAGCTTTCCGGGTAACCAAAATTACTATGTTGGGCACAACGCTTTGGGATGGTACCACCCTTTGGCGCGATGGAACTCTCTTCCCCCCCGTCCCTAGTAAAAAGCTCCTACCTCCCGAAACATCGACTCCAGGGGTTCTTCCCTCTTTATTATCGGGCCTATTTCCCAAAGAGGGCTCCAGAGGGATGTGGACATATTGCAAGATACAGGGTCCTGTATGGATCAGGAGCCTATTCACTACTCCTTCTCCTCCTGGGTCCGAACTAATGTGGGCCTCGCAAGGTTCACCCTGGAACTCAACTCCTCCTTTCCAGGGCCTGTAAAAACAGTGTCTATTATGATTCCCTAGATCGTGTCTAGCCCTCCCCAACGGCCCCCCTCACAGGCTTTAACTGACTCAGAAGCAGAATGATCAGGAAGTCAATTCACCCCCTCCAGTACCCCATATCTGTTCATTACTGGAATTGGGAAAAGCATGGGCCTGGGTATCTGATGTTCATATCTACCCTACTTATAAGTTGAGTTCTGAATGGCCAGGTTGCTGTTATTTTGTTCCCTATATGGTGGTTTATAGAAATAACTGAGTGGTAGAAGCTCAATCGCTGTGCCCGGAGCCTGTACAAAGATGTTGCCTGCCAAAAAACTGTAGACGATCTATGGCTCCTTTTTAACTAGGGGACCCCAGCAAAAACCACGATATATGGGCGTGAAGCGGGAGGCAAATTCATAATAGGAAATCATGTGATGTGAGCACAGCCAAGTTCAGTCACCTCCCCTGGATCCCTGGTCATAGGCTGGTCCAAGACAAAGCTTCTAGGTGGGCAGTGACTCAAACGAACCCCATTGAAATCAGCCAGCCCCCCTACCAAGCCCCCACAGTCGTTAGCACTATTACAGCCCTCCTGGGTGCTCAATTTAAAAGCCTGTGGCGGTTTAGCCAGAGTAGGGAAAGCAGTTTGACAGGTAGCATCAACTCCGGTCGCGATGCCCCCAATGGTCTTATTCTGGATCCTCTCACACAGTTGGTTCGCTATGTCCAAATGAGCCAGAAAGGGGGAAAGTTCTTCCTCCAGGATAAGTTTGACCTTCTCACAAATGTCTGTTAGTAGGTTATAGGTTAGCAGCCCATGTGGGATATACAATGCCACCTCCTACTCTATCAGCACTGGTGGAGTCCATGTCATCTAGTATACAATGTGAATTATCAGACGCTTCTCCAGCCAGTTTCCTGCGCTTAGGCATGCCCCATGAAGCAGTTTTAGTCTTAACAGCAAAAGTAGATTTTGCACTCCCCTCCACCCCCTTTTGTGTGTCTGATCATTGGATGGGTCCCTTTGTTGGTCATTGTCACCTTGTAAGATGAGGGGTGGGTTGAACCCAATAGCAGGCTGGTCAGAGGAACTGGCTGAAAGAGGCAGCAGGCCTGTCAAAGAGCAGTGTGGATCAGAAGATAAGGAGAACGGTCTTTCTGTTAGTTCAGTTTCAGTGGCCAAAACCCCTATGGCTCTTTGCAGCATTCTATCAATTGAGGTAGGTTGTGGGGATGGAGCTGAGGCCTGTGCATGTGCCTTTCCCTGGCAAGTCCACTTTCCCATGTTCAACTGTGAGGATCTGGTTTACCCACTATTACCCTGTCCTTGAATGCTAAGATAACAAGAAAGAAACGTACAAGAGCACAGGCCAGACCAGTCACTTTTCTCACCGCTGGGAAAGATTTGCTTCAATGCGGGCCCTCAGAAGATGAAAATAAAAATGAAAGAGCCGTGGCCCAGCCTTGTCCGGCCGCGGACAGGCACAGATGGGACCGCTCTTTGCCCAGTCTTCACCTGGGCCATGCCCAGGTGCGACCTGTGCGCGTCCCGAGTTGCGGGAAGCCTCTGTTCTTATGGCACTCCTGCACCAGGAAACCAATGCAGCAGCCAGGGATGCTGGGGGATGTAGTCTCCCACCCCCAGCGAAGTCAGCGAAATCGCAGCAGCAGAAAGTGAGGCTTCCACACTGCGGGAAGCCTCTGTTGTTTTTATGGTGCTCCGGCACCAGGAAACCAATGCGGCAGCCAGGGATGCTGGGGGATGTAGGCTTCCACCCCCAGCGAAGTCAGCGGAGTCAAGGCAGTGGCAGCAGAAGGTGAGGCACCCAAATATCACAATTCCAGTTAATATGCCTGAATTTTTTAATATATTTATTAGCTTCTTTTAAATGGAATCTGAAGCAATTTGCCAAAATAGCCTACCTTATAGGCTGCAAAACATTAATGTCTTAAGTGTTTCTCCAGGCCTTACTAAAGAATGGCAAACATCTACACTTAAGAAGGCATATTGTAAAGAAGTGTTCCAGGATCCCTGCAAGTGGGCGGGACTATTTAGTGTTTATGACTACAATGGAGATTCCCCCGAGAGAGAACTAGGATTACAGGTAAGAACCCATTCGTTCTGTGTAATACACATATATTTACTGTACTAACACAACTTATGTTTCTGTCTGTAATAAAGAGTGTCTTTCATCCCTTGGAAAAGATCATGTGCATAACTACACATGTCTAGGCTCCTCTGCACATCTCTTGAGGGCCCTACAGTTCCCTTCTACCATCCTCGTACTCTGAACACTGTGCTCTGTGGCTAAAAACACTGATCCGTGACCCCATCCTGTGTCATTTTTACAGAGGTTCCTGTACCGCCGGAAGTATGGTCTATGTGCTGTCTTTTATTCTGCCACCATGCTGCCAGAAGTCAAAGGGTTGATCCAGTTTGAAGTCAGCATTGGAAACTATGGAAATAAGTTTGATCTGTCCTGTAAACCACAAGCATCTACAACCCAGTACAGCCAAGCCTTGTTTGATGGTAGGTACGATGAAAAGTCTAGGAAAATAAAGTCAAGGGAAAATAGGACATGCTAGGAGCAAAGGGTGTTTAGGCGCTGGAAAGAGAAGAAAAGGACTGTGCTATGGGGTGAAAAATAGGCCTCCTTTCGTGCCCAGTAATCTGAAGCTGTTAGATCTAGGTTTGGGAGTGGGGAGTTTCGTGTCATCTTTGATAAACTCACATTCACTGTGTATTTTAAACTAATTGTGTGTTTGAATAGAAAAGGAATTAATGGCCCCATCACCGGTACAAAATCTGCAGTAAGTCCGCGGATCTGGTGTGGTTCACTGGGACACTAATGTCCAGGGCACAGGTCGAGGGTACACTCGGGTAGACGGGGTCTTCCCCTCTATTTTCACAGGGTGGATGCCGTCTACCCTGCAAGAGGTTGGACGCCACAGAAATATGCTGAACTTGATCCGGTGTAATTTTTAGACACCGGGACAATTTCAGCAGCATTTGAAAGGGGCTTATCAGATTCCAGCTTGTCCATAACAAAAGCCAAAGTTAAGAGGCCATCAGGCCTCCTTTTTTTGGACTATCCTGGCTGAGAATTATTGGGAGCCTCACACCTAGATGCAATGGAGAGGAAACAAAGGCTCACAGCTTGTTATCACTTCACAGGTACTTAAAAGAGGCAAGCTATTGACTTTGTCCAGTCTCTGTATATAAGAGACATGCATGCACTGTAAGAATGTCAGATTTGTTGCTCTTTCCCAGTATTTACACAAATAATTTAAATACCACTATTTTGTTTTATTTCTTTTATAACGCATTAGCACTACTCATCCCAATGCAGGGTGTCAGAGCGCTTTACATCACACATACAGATTATACATTGACAGTAAGTCATATGTGTATATCACTATAAAGCAGAGGTCTTCAAACTTTTGTAGGTTGAGCCCCCCCAGCTGAATTTTTTTAGATGTTGGGCCCCCCCACCACCTGACAGAAATTTCTGGAATCTGGTACACTACATAATCGACCGCCACGCGCATATCCCGGGCCATATCCAGCAAATAATGTTCAACACAATAAGAGTGTTTAGTAAACTGCAGGTTTGTGAGTGGGTGTGGTGAAATGACAGAGGCTTATTACACAGCTCAAAACACCATTTTCCAAGATAAAATGTGCGCAAATTGTTTTTGCTAGGATGCTTTGTTTTACACATGACATAGATTGATAATAACACCGCCAACATAAATGTGATGGGTGTGCCTGTTTTTCGCCACAGAGACGGTCAATCTGTGGATGGATTTGTGCTACTGCCATCCTCCGGTTGTGCTCCACATCCAGTCTTGAACGGTACTTAGTCTTTAATACCGCAAGTGCTGAGAACCCAATCTCACATAAATAGGACAAGCTGAAAGGCAAGAGAGTTTCGATAGCAGTTTCTCTCAAAGCTGAATATTCTGCAGACATTTTCAGCCAAAACAGGGGCTGTAAGGGAGACAGTGTTGTCAAATCTTTCGAGCACTCCCTAGCTCAGAGCTGGTACACGAGAAACCAATCTTCTCTAGAAATCATTAACAAACGTTTTAGGCAGCATTATAATGGGATAATTGCCCACCAACCAGTTATGGATCGGAAGACAAAGTTGAAAGTCCACAGAGAGGGCGCTGAACGAACACCTAATTGAGAATTCCTTAGTGGTGCGATAAATTGCTTGCCTGAAGCAGTGGGGGTTTAGGACACGTCGGGCTTATGTTTAAAAAAAATAGAACTAATAATAAATTAATGATGTCTATTTTACTTCAGAGCAATGTTGTCTGACAGACTTTGTGGTGGCAGGGACATGTTAAGGTTTTTGGGTGCCCTGGGCCAAAACTATTTTGGGGGCCCCTGTTCAGTACAGCTTTGAGTTTAAATGATTTACTTTCAGCTCTGCCATACCCTCTTTAGCCAGACTACTAACGGTGCACAAGCACTATGGTCGAAATTCTAAAAGCGTTTACATCTAATATTCAGAGATAGTGATGCGTTTTCACTGTTGTAACAAAGCAGCAGCCCACTAATTTGACAGCGAATAATATCTGTGATATCCTCCAATTTCTCATATGCGAGGACCCGCTTGGATCTAAAATAAACTTTTTTATGGTTGTTGCATGAAACAAACACACTTCTCTGCAAATAGTAATAGACTCCCTCACATCAATCACATTAAAAAGAAATGAAACAAAACGGTATTTACAAAAATCTGTTTAGGAATTATTCCAGGCCATCAGGGCAAAAACAGAGCTGTCTCTATCAAGGGGCCCCTTGAAGGCTGGATTGCAGTGCATGTAAATGTGTCCTTTTGTAATTTAGGACGAAAACATTGATGGGGCACGACATGCCCATATTTGTGTACAGGGCGCAACTAGACCCGAACTTCGGGTGGGGGCTAACACTCCCAGCCAGGGCTGGCCCTAGTACTTGTCGCACACAGTGCAACAGTCTTTTGGGGCCCCCTCCCCATTTCCTCCTTCTCCATGAATTTCCTCACTACCACTCACCAACGATGCACCTCATCTCTCTATAGCACATTTCTGGCAAACATTTCATTTTTTATAGTGCTACTCATTGTTTACTCACTCAGTTCAGTGATCTGCATGGTACACGTTCTTTGTAGCAGGCACATTAAACCTCTGCACTGTGTGGGTGGCAGGAGTGCCCATGAGAGTGCACTGTGAGCCAGGGTGTGAGAGTAGGGTAAGAGGAGTGACTGCAGGGTGAGTGAGGTGACCATATGAATTTGGGTGCGGATGTAAGTGCAGAGTGGGACGAATGAATGTATGGTTAGTGATGGGCTTATTTGAGTGAGATTGCAGATTGAGCAGTGAGGGGGACAGGTGAGTGAAGTGTCACGAGTGCAGGTTGAGTAGTGTTCTTGTGTGACTGCAGGGTGAGGTACAGGGTGAACAGTGCAAGTGCATTGTGAGTGCAGAGTGATCACTGTGAGTGCAGGGTGAGCGTGAAAGTGAAGGGCGAGAATGAGGAGCGAGTTGTCTGATGCAAGGTGCAATCCCAGACTCTTGAAGTAACTCAGCATGTTATTGACGGCAGCGTAGGGTTTCAAATGTGTTAAACTATTGCTATTATGGCAGTAACCAGGGATCAGGGTGGAGGAAATAAATAATGTGCTGATCCTGCAACAAACTCCCAGTCTTGTGATTAGGGTTGCCTGCTCATTATTTTGATGTCACAGTCGGTACAAAAATAAGCAGTCACCTAAAGCTGTATTTTCAGCACTTGTCTATGCATAATTTGAACAGCAAATATAAATAGAAAGCACTTTTAATTGTGTTCTAGGGCTGCCTGAATGATCCATGACTGATAATAAAAGGGAACAAAGACAGAAAAGTCACATTACAAATTAATACATACTTCTTTATTTATAACAATATTTTGTGTCAAGACAAGCAATTTGCAGGCTGTTTAAACAACACATGGCTGGCTAGCATTTTGCGCGCCTGCCTGTGTAATTTTAAAAGAAACTTTGTCTCCTTTCTGGGAAGAGCTAACCTCCCAGGAGGGGGTTAATTCATAGAGCTGAAATGCTTCAGCTGCAGTGGGAGGCAGGACGTCTCCTCTGCTTAAACTGAAAGCAAACGAACAGTCACTTCAGCTGCAGTGGGAGGCAAGGAGTCTCTGCTATGAAATCGAACTCGAAGGAACTGGACTGTCTGTTCGTTTCCTTTCGTTTTAGCAGAGGAGACTTCCTGCCTCTCACTGCAGCTGAAGCATTTCAGCTCTATGAATTAACCCCCTCCTGGGACGGTTAACATGACAAAAGCATGGGCAGGTCCTGCC
Organism: Calotriton arnoldi; assembly: GCA_963921515.1. Taxonomy (NCBI): domain Eukaryota; kingdom Metazoa; phylum Chordata; class Amphibia; order Caudata; family Salamandridae; genus Calotriton; species Calotriton arnoldi. The sequence continues at coordinate 596,611 of CAWUFW010002592.1, read as the reverse complement.
CCCTCGATTTTCTCCTCCCTCCCCCCTTCAACCATACCGGAGTTCTCCAATAAGACTTGCGACGCAGGGAACAAAGGTAAGATTAGAGTGGAGTGCGTGCCCCCCCTGAGATGGTGTTGCGCCCCCCCAGGGGGGCGCGCCCCACAGATTGAAGAAGTCTGCTATAAAGGGTGTGTTACATAAGATATTGAGGGTTACATGGTGTAGGAGTCACATGTCCTTCATAGCTCACTGCGGTATAGTAAAAGGATTACAATTTATGAAATGCAAGTAACAAAAGAATCAGAATATATTTTATTGTTTAGTTAATTAAAACCATAACAATATGGCAATAATCTCAATACAAAACACCATTAAAATATAGCTTAAAAAGATTACAATTTTAAAAGTTCTTGTTGCAGCTGTACCGTAAAAATTCAGTTGGGGAGTGTAACAATCACGATGAATTAACAGTGCATCTATGGGTCATAAATACACACGGTATACAGGATAGGTAATTTATACAGTACATTTGATGTTAGAAAGGATACAGGCCTTAGGGCCAGATGTACGACTCTATTTTGCATGCGCAAACGGGTTTGCGCATGCAAAATCTAATAGGGCCATGTACAATCCCTATTTAGCGAGTCGCAATTTATTTGCGACCATGAATAAGTTGAATAATTGTGGTGCTAGGACACAGCCTTGCTTTAGACCCTCACTCGTGTAGATTTTTCTGGTGAGCCTCTTACTATCGACTATTTTAACCTCCATGTGTCAGTGTATAGTTCCATTATTGATCTCAGTATCTGAAAGAAACAGTTAGTTATAGATTCCTTACCTTAGAACTACCCCCAGGCGTCAGACTGGATCCGGAAAGTTTTTCATCAGCAGTACCCCTGCGCATCGGAAGGTGGCGTCGGTCGACTCCACGTTCGTCGTCGGCGTCGTGGTCGCCGGGATGACATCGCGGTAGCCACATAGACGCCGCCCTCGCTCGCTGACGTCAGTTCTTATTTTTTCCGCGCCAGAAAGCGCAGATCCGGAGAGAGCGGTACCCCTAGTAATTTTTTGGCTGAACTTTTTCTCAACTTTTGTCGACTTCGTTGTTTTTTGAGTCCATCGACTCCTCCTGGTGCACAAGGGATGCCCGGCATTAAGGCTTGCGGTTCCTGTTACCGACTTATGTCGGTGACGGATCCGCACCACGTGTGCCTCTACTGCCTGGAGCGCGACCACGACCCCAAGTCGTGCTCCGACTGCCGGACTATGGCCCCGAATTCTTTGCGGGAGCGGTCCCGAAAGCTACTCGAGGCCCGGCAGTCGGCTCCGTGCCGCTCGAGGTCCCGGTCGCGTAGGTCAAGGGACCGGTCGCGGAGCCAACACCATTCTTCCTCTAAGTCTTCGCACTCGGGATCAGGTAAGTCGAAGCACAAAAAGAAGTCGAAGAAGCATCGTCGCTCTTCGACTTCTCCCCGTCCGTCGGCCGACGCGACGAGGGATGCAGGTGGTGCCCCTCCCGCGGCTCCGCGTGCCGAGCCCGTAGGGTCGGCTCCGGGTTTCCCCCCCTTCCCGGGACCGACCCCTGCCCAGCTTCGTCAGTTTTACAAAGCGATGCATGCCATCTTTGGGCAGTCTGACTCCGCCAGCGCGCCTTCAGGCCCCGCGGACCCGGCTGGGGGCCCTGGGCCTTCGGCATCGGCGGCTTCGGCCTCGGCGCCGCAGGGTCTCCTTGGATCCAGGCCTGGATCCGGATCAGCGCCGGTTGACCTTGTTACACCTCCCCCGGCGCCGATTCCACCAGCACCACGTCCGCCACCGGCGGCTGCTATTTCCCCAGCCGACGTCAACCTCCACCTCGAGGTAGGCACGGAGTCGGACTACCGACGTCAACCTCCACCTCGAGGTAGGCACGGAGTCGGACCGCCGGATCCGATGCCGACGGGTACTTTTGTGCCACTGTTCTACCCTGGCTCTTTGAGACCAGATTGGCAGCCAGAGCAGGGTGAGGAGGACTGGGAGGGGTCTGGGGACCCTATAACCGACCAGTTGGTGTATGAACAGGACTGGAGAGAGGAACTGGGGGAAGCCAGTGGTCTGGATACCTCACCAGACCTTGGCATGTTGTCTCCTCCTACCGTGGCTACGGAGGAGGGAGCGTCATACGCAGTGGTGTTGCGTAGGGCGGCCGAGGCTCTCCACCTCGAGCTACCTACGGTGGCAGTCAGGACTAACCTCCTGACAGAGGTCCTTCAGCCGGCAGCGAGCTCTTTGGAGCCCCTGCTGCCGTTTAATGAAGCCCTCACTGACATCCTTTTGGCACCTGGTCCAGGCCCAACACAGGGGCTCCTGTGGACAGGATGATTGCCCGACGCCACCGCCCGGCTCCGGGCAACCCCACTTTCCTCTCCCGAAACTCCACCCCTGAGAGCTTGGTGGTCCAAGCCTCCACTTCTAAAGGCGCATTCCGTACTGCACCACCAGATAGGGAATCCAAAAAGCTGGACCACCTTGGGAAGAAAATGTTTTCTTCTGCCAGTTTGGGACTGCGGTCGGTAAACACTGCATGTCTGTTGGGCCGTTACACCCACTCTGTGTGGGATACGGTAGCGCAGGTGCTGCCCCAGTGCCCGGAGAAGGCCCGGGCCGTGCTCTCCCGTGCAGCTGCCAAGGGGAGAGACGCAACAAAGTTTACCATCCGTTGTGGGCTGGATACCGCCGACGCACTTGGCAGGACGATTTTCACGTCAGTAGCCCTTCGACGCTACGCCTGGTTGCGTTCGACTGGCTTTTCCGGGGATGTCCAATCCACCCTTATGGACATGCCCTTTGATGGCTGTCGCCTTTTTGGCGACAAGGTAGACAAAGCGCTAGAGCGTTTTAAGGACTCTCGGGCTACGGCCAGGTCCTTGGGCCTCTCCACCACCCGCCCTGCGCAGTCTGCGTTTCACCCCTTTCGTGGCCTCGGAAGGGGTGCCCCTCTATGTCCCGCCCAGAGCCACAGGCCGGCGCAAGCTGTTCAGCCCCAGCGCAGCCGGGGACGTGGGAACCACCGCCGTGGTTCTGGGGGCCAGCGGGCGGGGCAGTCCACCACAGCCCCCTCTGCAGCAGCCTCCAAACCCTCCTAGTCCGACCTTTCAGGGCCACCAAACGCCAGTGGGCGGCAGGATCCGCCATCACCTCCCCCACTGACGCACCTACACGTCGGACAGGTGGGTTTTGCAAATAGTCCGAAGGGGCTACTCCCTCCCCTTCGAGACTACCCCTCCATCCATGCCACCTCAGCACCATCGCATGTCGGAGGATCACCTGGCCCTTCTCCAACAGGAAGTTTCGGCACTCTTGGCCAAGGTAGCAAACGAGCGCGTTCCTGCCCCAGAAGTAGGTCGTGGTTGCTATTCCCACTACTTTCTGGTGCCCAAGAAGGACAAAGGCCTGCGTCCTATCTTGGATCTCAGGAACGTCAACCGCTTCCTCCGGAAGGAGAAGTTCAAGATGTTGACGCTCACTCAGGTCTTGTCTGCCCTCGACCCTGGAGACTGGATGGTAGTGTTGGACTTGCAGGACGCTTTTTTCACATCCCCGTCCTGCCGGCCCACCGGCGTTACCTGCGGTTCACGGTAGGCAATGAGCACTTTCAGTTTACCGTGCTCCCGTTTTGCCTTACCAGCACCCCTCGGGTGTTCACGAAAGTGATGGCGGTGGTCGCAGCTCATCTGCGCAGATCAGGGGTTCCAGTCTTCCCCTATCTCGACGACCGGCTGTTGAAGGCGGGCTCGCCCCAGGCTGTCGTCTCCCACCTCCAGACTGCGGCCGACCTCCTGCATTCGCTGGGGTTCTCCATCAACGTGCCAAAGTCACACCTGACCCCCTCTCAGAAGCTCCTCTTCATCGGAGCGGTTCTTGACACGACGCAGTTTCGGGTTTATCCTCCCGAACAGCGAGTCTGGGATATTCGGGCTATGATTCCGATCTTTCAGCCTCTATCCCGGGTTTCGGTCAGGATGACCCTCATGCTGCTGGGTCTGATGGCCTCCTGCATCCTGCTGGTGGGTCATGCCAGATGGCATATGCGGGCTCTGCAGTGGGACCTGAAGATCCAGTGGGCAAAACATCAGGGAAATTTGTCCGAGTGCGTCCAGATCTCGGAGGGCACTGCGCACCAATTCCAGTGGTGTCTTACGAACCAGGATTGGGTCGAAGGCAGATCCCTCTCCCTTCCTCAACCAGAGTTCACAGTGGTGACCGATGCATCACTTCTGGGATGGGGCGGCCACATGGGGGAGGCTGAGATCAGAGGCCTCTGGTCTACTGCGGAGTCCGGGCTCCACATCAACCTTCTGGAGCTTCTGGCGATTTGTCTTGCACTCAAGGCATTCCTTCCCTCTGTCCGGGGAAGAGTAGTGCAGGTGTTCACGGACAATACCACCGCCATGTGGTACTGCAACAAACAAGGCGGGGTGGGGTCGCGGACCCTATGTCAGCAGGCCCTCCGCCTCTGGACATGGCTGGAACATCAGGGCTTATCCCTGGTGGTTCAACACCCGGCAGGTTCTCTGAACGCCAAGGCGGACGAACTCAGCCGCAGGTGCATGATGGATCACGAATGGCGTCTTCACTCGGAGGTGGTGCAAGGTCTCTTTCAGCAGTGGGGAGAGCCTTGGTTAGATCTATTCGCCACCGAAGAGAACGCGCAATGTCAGCAGTTCTGCGCGTTGGAATTTCCAAGGCGGCACTCGCTAGGCGACGCTTTTCGTCGCGAGTGGAGTTCAGGTCTTCTATACGCCTTTCCGCCTATACCACTTCTGCCCAGAGTGCTGAAGAAGATCAAGCGCGACCGGGCCCAAGTCATTCATGTGGCTCCGGATTGGGCGAAAAGAGTCTGGTATCCCGAGCTGCTCAACATGGCCATCAATCCTCCGATCCGACTGCCTCTTTGGGAGGATCTTCTGTCGCAGCAGCAGGGGACGGTCCTCCACCCGAACCTGTCCACCCTCCACCTCCTTGCGGGAGATTGAGCGACGGCAGTTGACGTCTTTTGACCTTCCACCCGAAGTCTGCGATGTTATCTTGGCAGCCAGGCGTCCCTCCACTAAGACGGTATACACCTGCCGATGGAATACATTTGTGGCATGGTGCACAGCAAAGGCTGTGGATCCCCTTTCCGCCCCTCTTTCTGAGGTTCTCTTGTTCCTCCTTTCTTTGCCCCAGTAGGGCTCTGCTCTGAGCACTCTAAAGGGCCATTTCAGCCTTCCTTAGGCTTCCTGATCAGCCTTCTCTTTCCACGTCCCCTGTTGTAAATAGATTCCTTAAGGGCATTACTCATCTTTTTCCTCCTGTTCGCTTCGTAATGCCCCAGTGGGACTTGAACTTGGTTCTTACATATCTTATGTGCGCTCCCATTGAGCCACTACATAACTGTCCTCTCAGGCTTCTCACTTTGAAAACTGCTTTTCTGGTGGCCATCACCTCTGCACGCAGGGTGAGTGAGCTACAAGCTCTTTCTTCCAAGCCTCCCTTTCTGGCTGTCCATCCAGACAAGGTCGTCCTACGAACTAGACCTTCCTTTCTTCCAAAGGTGGTTACTTCTTTCCACATTGGCCAAGTCATCACTTTGCCCACCTTCTTTCTGCCTCCGCATCCTTCAAAAGAGGAAGAGAGGCTCCACCGTCTGGATCCAAAACGTGCTCTTTCCTTCTACTTGGATCACACCAAACAATTCCGGGTGGACGACCAGTTCTTTGTTGGTTACGTGGGCGCTAAGAAAGGTCGGGCCGTGCACAAACGGACCATCTCTAGGTGGGTCGTTCTGTGCATCAAAGCCTGCTATTCTTTGGCAAAGAAGGAGCCTCCAGTGGGACTGCGCACCCATTCCACCAGGGCGACGGCAGCTACCACTGCTTTGGGATGACGAGTCCCCCTAAATGACATCTGTCAGGCAGCTACGTGGGCATCGTTGCACACGTTCACTAAACACTACTGCCTGGACAGCCAAGTCCGGAGAGACTGCTTCTTTGGCCGTTCTGTTCTCCAGGACTTTCTGGTGTGAACTTAGTTTGCAGACCCACCACCGGGGTTGGTATTGCTGGGGTATCTATTCTAAGGTAAGGAATCTATAGCCTACTGTTTCTTTCAGATGAACAAGTTACTTACCTTCAGTAACGATATATCTGTAAGAAACATACCGCCCCACCCATTTTCTGCAAACTGACTTCTAGGGATAAGGACATCCTTTCAGGGTCCTAGTTTTGTGCACCAGTGGTCAGTGTCTTGCATGGCTCTGCGCTTCTGGCGTGGAAAGTCGTGTACAGAACTGATGTCAGCGCGCGAGGGCTATGTAGATACCGCGATGTCATCCCGGCGACCACGACGCCGACAACGAATGCGGAGTCGACCGACGCCACCTTCCGACGCGCAGGGGTACTGCTGATGAAAAACTTTCCGGATCCAGTCTGACGCCTGGGGGTAATTCTAAGGTAAGGAATCTATAACTAACCTATGTTTCTCGCAGATATATCGTTACCGAAGGTAAGTAACTTGTTCATTACTTCCGGAAGGCCCCACTGCTTCAACTTGTGCCGTAAAGTGCCTCTGCTGACTCGATCGAATGCGGCTTTAAAATCAATGAAGCATAGATACAGATTATTTCGCTGTTGTAGGCTTATATCTGCCATTAGACCTAGAGCGAGGACATTCGTGATGGTACCAGTGCCCCGACGAAAGCCAGACTGGTTAATGGGAATTATTTTGTTGCTCTCAGACCAACTAATTAAATCTGCCAAGATCAGTGAGGCACAATATTTTGCTTCGGCATCTATTAAGGCAATCAATCGATAATGAGCTGCATCAGTTCGCTCCCCACCTTTGAATACTGGATTGATTATTGAACCTCTCCATCTCTCTGGGAAGCAGTTTGTAGTGCCCACCAGGCAGGACAACCGGGCTGCTCAGATTTTGGGATCTTGCTTGTAGATTGCTTGGGGAATGCCGTTCGGGCCTGGGCTGCCCTTAGCTATGACCTTGGAGATTTCTTCTTCAGAGTATGGTATGAATGATTGGTCTATGGCCAAATTGCCCTTTGGGGTTCTTCCTGATGCTTTGGAGGGTATGGCAGTTGTGTGCCCTCTGTTGATCTGTTTTTGCGAGCCTGCTGGTGGTGTATGGGCTGCCGGGGTTAGTCTCAACTGCGTTGTTGCGATTTGGACCTTAGCTAGAGGAGGGTTTAGCGAGTCCAGCACCGCAATCTCTCTATCGGGTGTTATTGAGAAGGTGGTGATTAGGTGTTGTGTCCCAGCTGACTCTGTTACCAGGTCGTGTTTATTACTTTTGACGTTCTTGCGAGGGAGTTTACTTGATCCCAAAAAGCTCTGTGGTTTGATCATTTAGCATTGTATAATAGTTTTGACCAAAATGTGTCCCGCTGTGTTCTTTTGTCTTCCCAAATTAGTTTTTTGTACTGCTTCTTAAGTTGTTGTATTTTTCCCATGTCGCTGTAGGTGTGTTGTGTCCCCTTGTGGACCTAATAGCAGCTCTTAATTTTTTCCTTAAATTTCTAGCTGTTTGGCTAAGGAATCTGCGTTGGTCGATTTTCGTACTACGTTGCGATTTTGTTGTTGTAGCTTCCTGGGAGAGGTTTGTTAAAAAGGTGGCCCAGGATTCTATTGTCAAACTGTTTTGTGACTCTTGGGTTACTATCAGTTCCTTTGCCCTCAAGGCTATTTGGGGGAGTGTGCTACTTGTCCATCGTAATCGTTTAAAGTTTATTGTTGTTGTAGACCCAACCTCAGCTGGTGCTTAACAATGCTTTGGAAACAATGTTACTAGTTCAAGATGTTGGCGTGAATGGTCGATCTCAGTAGTGTATATAATCGAAAACACCTTTATTTGCGCTAACGGCGGTAGGGTGACTATTGTGTAGTCTATAATGGAGCTTGCGTTGGGACCGTGATGGGTGCAGATCGGAGGTCTAACCTGTGCCGCTCTACCATTTAGTACTCGCTTCCCTAAGTATTCAAGATCTGTCACCAATTGCTGCCCCCCGGAATCCGACCGTTTAAAGCTAGGATTGACTTGCGTTGGTACTGCCCAGATTGCATTCGCTGCAGTTATATTGTCATCTTCCTATGGGGTGTATATTAGATTTGAATTAAAGTCTCCTGTTACTATTATTTCCCAGGTTGGTTGTTCAAACCCAAGTTCTGGTATGGTAGCAATTAGTGTTTTGAATAACTCTTTTTTGATCTTCTGTTTTGGGTGTGCGTAGAGATTAATGAGGAAGATGGTACTCACAGCACGGTTGGGGCCCAAGTCCATTTTTATTATTTTCATATTCGTTGTTGAGGCAGGCAATTGGACAGATGTGATGTTTAAAGTTGTGGAAATGTAAACGGCAAGGCTGCCCTTCGGTGTGGTGTACCGCTGGGTTCTTGTGGCATTTCCGTGATGAAGAATGCGGCCGGGGACCTCGACTGGGGCTGTTAGCCATGTTTCTTGGAGGGCAACTATTTCATAGTTGTTCCAGTTCTCGGGAGGTGCATTGTCCTGCAGGTCACTCTTTGCACCTGCTATATTCCACAACAAGATATTTATTGGCAGGTTCACTGATGTGCTTCGTGTCGTTGCGGGTCATTCTCTTCGTGGATCTAGTCTCGTTCTGCAGGGTCCTGTGTGTGTTGTGTCTTGTGGTTTTGATGTTTGTGCCATGCTACCCTCTTTACCTCTCGTGCTTCGTAGTACTGAATGAACTGGCTTTACACTGTGATGATTGAGCTTGGAGTTGTGCAGATGTAGGAGGGGTAGGAGGTAATGTTGTTTTGTGGGAGTAGATAGAGATATACCCCAAGCCTCGAACTGTGGGGCAGTGGTAACAAAAGGATCACTATGTGAAAAGCAGTAACCCACTAAAATAAAAATCTGTCATCTGCGTGTTACATAATGTGCTATGAGTGGACATATTAACCCTCTATGCTACTTTGATTCTAAACTGGGACTAGACAAAACACAGAGCTCTCCTGCACATACGTTATCTTCCAGAGTTATCTCTCTATTAATATTATTTCCTAAGATTTAGCTTACATTCAAAGATCTCTGCAGCAGGTGCTTTAACCCCATAAGATATTTTAAAATAAAGAATTTGCAACCAATTAGGCATAACAGATTTACTGCTACATTTCTTCTTGTTGTCAATGTCTTTGTGACGGGGTTTGAAAAAAAATAAATGTATAAGTTGAGGCCCAGAATTTACATCATGGTTGTGTCAATTTGTTGGCACAAACCCTACGTAAAATCTCATTTGTTAAATATTGTAATGCACTCAAATGTACTGATGATAGACCTGCTAAACATATGTGAGGTCTTAAGATCTGTTGTCACTTCCTGGGAGGTAATGGATTGGAATGCCAGTTCCTGTGATGCCAAGTGCGATGTCTCATGCTGTGATGTCACACACTGTAATGTCACGTGCCATGATGTCACTTGCATACTGCCTAACTTAGTTAGTCCTCCCATTTCTTTTTTTAGACCTTGTGCCCTGTTAATGTCTGAGTGAAACTCTGGGGTAAAATCGGAAATAACAGCAGGATTCGGTTGCGATATTCCTGATTTCTCCAGTAATTCCACTTTTTTGAGGGTACACTTTGCAAAATACTGGTCACACTTAGCTTCCAGTGTTTTTTGCAACCAGTAAAAGATTTTCAAGAATTGACCTATATACTAATAGGTCAGTTTTAAAAATCTAAATCATAGTAGACCGCAATCCATGAATATTAAGGTAGGTAATTGCTAGCTGACCACCATGTCAGTTATTGTCTTTCAGTAAAGTAAACTTTTGTGTTAAATGCAGGGATTTTCCTTAAAGGAAACGGTCTGCATTTAAAAAGGACCCCTGCCTACTCTTCAACAAACATTTTTTTCACATTCACAAAGCAGAAGAATTCCCTAGGAGACCCCTTGCCTTTTGCGAATTTATTTCAACCTACTTTGATGTGCCAGTAAACTATAAATTATATCTGACTGGATTTCAGATGCAAAACATTGATGCCTTATATACTGATTCTGTTTTTGGAAGGGACTCCTGCAGCATGCCCTTTCCAGGTACCAAATCGGTATCCATTCAGAATCTCCCTTTAGTAGTCAGAAAAACGTTTCCAACTCCTGAAACGGATTAGTACAGACAAAAACACATTTAAAGGGTTGCAAACGCCGAATTGGGGCATTTGCAACTGTTAAAATGCTTAGGACCTCTGCCATCAAGTTCTTCTGACTCAAAGGCAGATCCAAGAACTCATGAGTAATTGAAGGAAAGCTGTTCTCTCAGTGATGATGTACTTTTAGGCTGCTTAAATGAGAGAGTTAAAACACTGAGCCGCTCCTGGAATTTAACCCCCTAGAAGCCAAACTCCTAATGGGCAGCCTGGGTCGCAGGGGAGTTTCCCAGATCTACCGAACTCTCATAATAAACTCCCCTGGCTCACTTAGCCACCTAAAGACCCAGTGGGAGGGTTGGGTGAGTCCATTGGAGGAGGAGGACTGGCGTGATGCCCTGATGGCCCCTGTGAGCTCACCATCTCTTCCAAGCTGCGACTAATACAAATGTATTATCTCTATGCAGCCTATCTCCCCCCCACAAGCCTACACAAGGCAAGTCTTCGCTCTGATCCCGCCTGCCCACAGTGTGCAGCTACTCCAGCGGACTTCTTTCATATGGTATGGTCCTGTGCGAGAATACAACTATACTGGACCGAAGTGACTGAAGACCTTGCTGAGGTGTTGCGGTGGGCGGTACCCCTCTCCCCCCTTCTGATATTTCTTGGGGTATTCGAGGGTACGGGTGGCACTAGAGCTGAAATGGCCTTTCTAGGTACGGCCCTCCTTGTTGCAAAGCGTGATATTGCGACAAAATGACTGAATCCCTCCCCCTTACCCTTTCACAGTGGCGCTGTGGGGTGGATTGGTGTGCTCAGCAGGAACAAGTGGTGTTTGAGGTGAGGGGCTGCCCCGAAAGCATGCTCGGGTGTGGGGGAAGTGGCTGAACTTTTGACCCAATGTATTTAAGTTGACAAGTCTGGGAGACCAATTACTTCTTGTACGTCTATGTTCTGGTTCTTCATGGTCGCAATATGAACCTGTTGTACAATGTACTGTATCTCTGCCACGACCACTGTTGGCCACCTTGTGGGTGTTAAAACTTAATAAAATTGTTTATCAAAAAAAAAAATGAGAGAGTTAGGGCCACATGTATCAAAAATCCATTTTGCATTCCCTAAATAGCAAATTTTAGGTAATCGCTATTTAAGGAATGCAAAATGGTATCTAAGAAAATAGCGATTACCTAATAGCGATTCCTACCGAGTTTCAATCCCAATTAGGTAATCGCTGTTAGGTAATACTGCTCCATTTGTTCCTATGGGCCTAAAGGACCATAGGTGCGAATGACTTTGCCTTACCTAATTTGCGATTGCCTAAGGCCCCCCTGAAGCACCCGAATAAATAAATGTGCACTTGTAAAGCGCACACATGCGCTTGGAGCATGTGTGCGCTACATGGCACTTTGTAAAATACATTTTTTGTGCATTTTCACATTGGAGTCAATGGTAAAAGCATTTCCTAAATGCACAGTTTGCATTTAGAAAATGTTTGGTACATGTGCTTAGAGAATTGCAAATTGTCCCAATTTGTAGTTGCAATTTTAGGTCATCGCAAACAATTGCGATTACCTAAAATGCACTGCCAAAGCCTTTCATACATCTTGAAATGCTATTTTACATGCGCAAACGGTCAAATTTAGCAATTCGCATTGTTTGCGAACGCAAAATAGGTTGATACATGTGACCCTTAGTCCTCTGCTGTTACAGCAAACAGACAAGCCTAGAATCCTTTTGTTACTAGGCAAAGGTGAGCCAGCAGACTGAACTAGGCAGATGAAGATGAATTCAGTGACAGCCTGCATTCCTCCAGAATGTGTGTGTCATGTGCCACCATGATCCACGCTGGTTGAAAGTGGTTGTGAGTTGGAAGTGCTATTTTATCTGGTTTCTGGATTATGCTAAGAAGGCAAGATGTGGAAGGCGGCTTTGAGGAAGGAGGAGAAGGTGCAGAGATATGGCATTGTAGGGCTGTTTTAAGAGTTGTGAGCTGACTTAAGCTATTCGTAGTTATGCAGTCTCAGTGTGGCTTTTAGTGGGCAAGTGCAGACAGCCAGAACATCAGATGCAGTTAAGGGTGTGTTACTCTCCTTTTTTCTGTTCAAAGCACCCCAGCTATAGCCATGGATAGGTTCCACATTGAAAGGTGTCACTTTGAGATTGTAGGGTATGTTCAAGAGTAGCACACGTGGGAGGAGAGGAATACCTTCCCTAATTTATTGATGAAATAGTGATTTATAATTTTAGAGGCTTGCTGCTGGTGTACAAAAGGTTGTTTCACTCTTTGTTTCTGCTTCTAATGGTCATAGACACATTTTCGTTGGATACTTCTAACTGCATATTCCTCAAATTGTGAATATCCCCCGGAACCAGACTAGATCCGCAAACTCGAAAATCAGTGCTCCATGGCAATGGGTGGCACTGTGTGGCTCCATGCTGACTTTGTCCCACCCCAGAAGTGACAAGCTGCATATAAGCACCACTCATGAACGCTGATGTCAGTTCCTTTCTTCTTGCACTTTTAGGTGTGGATCTGGACATCAGCTCTTTTTCTTCATCTCCTGAAAAGATTTTTTCTTGATGATTTGTTCTCCAAATCACCAGTTGTACAATCTCCCCATAAGTTTTGCCCTTTTCAGGGATATGCCAGAGGCTTGGTGTAACGATGACCATAGGATCCCCCCCGCACAACAGACCTCCAGCCCTTTCAAGTTCGGGCAGTGTCACCAAAAGACATTGTACAGGCTTTCAGGGAGAGTACACGTCTCAATTCTCCGCCCCTCTGGCAACAACTTAAGAACCTCTTTAGTACACACTTACTGGCAGACAACCTCCCTGCAGGTGGCAGAATCTGCCACTTTTGTCCTGGGTTGGTAGAACATTGTTTCTGGCAATTGGGTCCTGCAAATTGTTCAACTGGGGTACACACTGCCATTCCTTTTTAACCTTTTGCATCTTCCATCTACATCAAAGCAACTTGCAGAGTACCACCTGTCTGTTTTGCATCAGGAAGAGCAGGCTCTTTTGGCCAGAGTAGTCATAGAGAAGAAACCGGCCTTGGAAGTAGGGACTGGATGTTATTCCCACTATGCCTTGTGCCGAAGAAAGACTGAGGCCTTTATCCCCTATTGGTTCTTCTCCCTCCACATGCTGTCTTGCACAAGGGCAAATTCAAGATGCTCACACTGGCCCAGGTTCTGTCTGCCCTGGATCCAGGGATCTTGCTGCTGGCGTTGGATCTGCAGTATGATTATTTTCATGTGCCTGTCCAGCAGGCCCACAAGCTCTACCTGGGGTTCACTGTAGGCCAGGCACATTTTCAGTTTGCAGTGCCAAACTTTTGTCTCACCAATGCCCCTCAGGTGTTCACAAAAGTGATGGTGGTGGCAGCGGTGTAGCTTAGTCAATAATGTTAGGTGGGTGGGAGTCTGAGATCTCCCAACAAGCAACAAGGGGTACCCAACTAATAAGGATCGGGCAGGCTGGTGCCACTGGACGTTGGTAATGCACAGGGTTAGGGGTGTTAGTATTCTGTTATTTGGGAAAGTAAGCCCAACCAGTATACAGCCTCTGTTGGATCATCTGGACTATGTAGTCCACTCTTGGCCAACTTCCTTCTCAGAGCAGTGTAGGGCAGAGAGGTCCAGGAGAGCAGGCTTGCGTAAGCCCATACCTAACATCAGCAGTCCAGGCTTAAAATGGGCAGTGAGAGTAGGCGGTTTAGTAGATCAGGCCCAGCACCAGACCCTACTTGGAAGAAGAGAGGAATCAAGGTGAGCAGACTATGTGAAAGCGGCACAATAGTAGAAAATGCTGCTGAGTACATAGCAGTATGTAATGACAAACAACGCCTAAAACTGAAACTCCAGGAAAGGAGATTTGGAAACTACCTGAATCATAGAAATCTTTGCACACTGTGGTGAGCTACACAGCAGTGAACCAGTGCTTCCTCATTCTTTCTCCCTTTATAATAGAAAATATAGAAATAGTATCACAAATGTAAAGATATGAAGATTGTGTGTATGACTTTGTGTGCTGAAGAACGTTGCAATTTATTTTGTTCTACTGGAGTGTACAATTCTCCTTTGCTCAGCTTCAAGTGGTTGTTAAGATTTGAGCTTCCTTTCCTAATTATGTGGCTTTGATGCCATTCTAAGTGTTTGTGGATGTAGTAGGTTTAATCTTACTGTTTTACAATGAATGTGTCGATTAATGTTAGGATAAATGAATGGATGTACCCCTTATCCAGTATTAGGGTATCTTTCATAGATTCACATGCCTGAATCATTCCCCGTCGCCGAGATGGGAGTCCCCGGTACATAATTATAGTAATGTCCCATTGGACATATAGAGTAATAGGCTAAGAGCCTTACATTAGTAACATATCCATGTCCTTTTGTAAAAAGGACCAAACTCTAGAAGAGAACCAATCAGCTATCACCACCCTGTGGAACCTTCCTGGAAGGAGCTCTAGTCCCTCAGATTTTCTACCGCACGTCGTGCTAAGGGAGTCTCCACTGAGCTCTGCTCAGGTCTTTCTTTGCTTCTGGATTTCCAGTGATTTTTTCTTCACCATTCTGTCATGGCAGAGTCTTCTAAGAAAGGCCTTTTTAGGCCCTGTGCTTCCTGTGGCAAAAAGAGGCTGCATGTTGACGACCAACATAAAGATTGCCTGTATTGCCTCTATCCGGATCACTCCTCTAAGGACTGTAAGGTATGTCGTACCTTTTCTACAAAAACCCTCAGAGACCGGGAGGGACGCCTTTTAACTTGGCTGCAGAGACTTAAGGACAAAGACCAGACTTTGTCTTCTGCGGAAAGTGAGGACTCTTACAAATCTTCAAAGTCCTCTCACAAAAGACCTAGGGTTACCTCTCCAGGACCTCGTCGCAACCCCCTCCAAAGAAGACGCACAAAAAGTCTTCAGAGGGACACCCTAAGACCTTGCCAGCAAAGGTTTCTCCACAGGAGGGGTTACACACCTTTAAGAGGCCTGCCTCCACGTCGTCAGTCGACCACATCGGCGACGGTGGCTTCGTCGGCGAGAAAAACCCCATCCACGGCTGTGGTGGTGACTTCATCGGCGACGACTGTCTCTACTGCATTGGCGTCAACATTGTCCGCATCGGCGACGACGACTTCATCGTCGATGGCGGCTAAACCGATATCGTCGGCGATAAAAATAAAGAAATCATCGACGACGACCAAGTCAGCGTCGAAACTTTCATCGCCGGTGAGCGCGTCGACACCAGCGTCGGCGTCTACCTCGTCGACGACCGAGACCTTCACCGAGGGCGTCGACGGCGGCTCCGTCGGCGACGGCTCCGTCGACAGAGCCCCGTCGGCGACGACGACGGCAGCACCGTCGGCAGACGAAGACGAAGACAACACCGTCGACGGGAGCGTCGGCGGGAGCTTCGGCAGCTGTTACCTCTTTCTGTGGGTGCTCCACCAACGATGATTACACCGACGACGGGCTCGTCGGCTGACACACCGCAGTCTGAAGTGGAAAGTGCGTCTGTCCGCCTCAAAATATCTAAACGCACGTTAACACCTGCTCTCACTTCTCCAAGCAAAGTTCAAACATTGCTTCCAACTCGCTTCTTGGATGAGGAGGAAGACTCGGACGACAGCATGTTCAGGGCTGCTACGAGTCCTTCTGAACTTCAGGTCAAATGCCAGGACAGTTCCGACTACGAAGAACAAGACCCAGAAAACCAAACGTATTATCCTGACGACAGCCATCCTTCCCAACCTCCCATGGTTTGTCTTCCAGCGTCTTTGGTTTCTGACCTCCAATTCCTCATTGCTGATTATAAGCAGAGGTTCCCTACATCTGCTACGGCTCCTGTTCCAGTTGTCTCTCCACAACAAGGACCACAGCTTTCGCTTCTGCCTCCACAGTCGGTACCTGTAACGATACCACCTCCACCTGACACGGATGATGAGGAGGATGATCAACAGGAGGAGGGAGAACTCCATGATTCACAATCGACTCATGATGAGTGGGATGATTACGTTATCCCGTGTCCAGCTTCCCCGGTGCCTACTCAAGCTGATTCGCCTCCTGAGGACATAGGGGTTTTCATAGTGTTTTAGAGAGAGCGGCACACCGTTTCCAGATTCCTATACCTTCTTACCAGCAGGATTGTTTCCTCTATGATTTTAAGGAACCTTTTAAAAGTCAGTAAGATCGGTGCCCATCATCGACTACATCTGGAATCAGGGTGTTAAAATAATGCACAATCCATCTTCGTTTCCCCCAGTGTTACCTCGGCTGGACAAAAATATAAAGCTCCGGACACCGCTCCGGCCTGCCTTACCGGACATCCCAAGCCTGATTCAGTCATCACTCAGGCTGCACAGCGGAAATCAAAAACCCTTCTGCTCCACTGTCCGCTCCTCCAGACAAGGAGGGTAGGAGGCTTGACAATATTGGAAAACGTTTTTCATCAATGTCTGCACTAACAGTTCGTGCGTCGAATTCCCTAGCGTTGTTAGGACGCTATAACAGGCAAATGTGGGCGGACATTGCTCCTTACTTGGGGACATTACCAGATAGTTCCAAGGAAGAGGCAAGGAAGATTTTGCTGGAAGGCGAACGTTCGGCCTCTGAAATTATAGATTGCGCGATGGATATCGCCTCCACTGGCTTCCGCCAACTGGCCGGTGCTGCCGTACTACGACGCCAAGGTTGGCTGAAGGCAACTTCTTTCCGGCCAGAGGTCCAGACAAAAGTCCTGGACATGCCCTATGATGGTCAGCTTCTTTTCGGACCACATATTGACGACGCTCTTCAAGGTATAAAAAGGACACCGACACGGCTAGGGCTCTGGGTACCCTTCAATTTAAAAACCCTCCTTTTCGTGGCTCAAGGGGCAGAGGTCAATCTACCTCCAGAGGAGACTACCAACGCTATCGCTCCTCCTATTCCTCCTCCAACCAGCAGTATCGGCCGCAATACCAACAACGCCAACAGCAATCGTCTTACACCAAAACCTCCTTTCGAGGGAGGGGAGGACGACAGAAGGACGCTGCTCGGCGACAATGACTTGTCTCTCCCGCCGGCCTCCATTTCCTTTCCACCTTCCAGGTTAGGAGGAAAAATTTCCAAGTTCTTATGCAATTGGCAAAAAATAACAACGGACCGTTGGGTTCTTCAACTAATACAGTTCGGACATTCGCTAGAGTTCGTTCAAATTCCTCCCCAAACTCCGCCTCGACCTATGGTTCACAAACATCTCCGCCCTTTACTTCTGGAACTTTCACTCATGCTCCGGAAGGGAGCCATAGAGAAGGTTCCTCTCCGTCAACGAGGAAAAGGTTTTACTCCCGTTTTTCCTGGTGCGAAAAAGGAGAAAAAATGGAGACCAATTGTAGACTTACGAGCTCTCAACAAATTCTTAAAGAAACAGTCGTTTCGCATGGTCACTATCCAAGAAGTGTTGTAACTTCTCAACGCAAACGACTTCATGGTGTCTTTAGATCTTCAAGATGCCTACTTCCATATCCCCATCCACAAAAATCACAAAAGTTTCTCAGGTTCACCGTGGCAGGCAAACATTACCAATTTCGTGTCCTGCCTTTCGGACTCAAATCGGCTCCACGCATTTTTACCAAATGCCTTTCTCCAGTGGCGGCATATCTCCGGAAACAACACCATCAGGTCTTTCCCTATCTCGACGACTGGCTCGTCAAAGCACCTTCTTTAGACGGCGCAACCAAGTCTTCCAACGCCTGTCTACAGCTTTTCGATCGCCTGGGACTCACTCTCAATCAGGACAAGTCTGTCCTCCAACCTTCTTGTCGAATAACTTTTCTGGGCGCTACTCTCGACACAACCCAGAAGAAAGCTTTCCCGTCACGAGAGCGACAGATCAAACTACTTCATTTGGCAAACAAGGTAAAAGCCAAGAAGTCCATCTCAGTGCGCCTTTTCAAATCTCTTCTAGGCATGATGTCATCCTGCATTCTTCTCCTTCCTTACTGTCGCCTCCACATGCGCCCTCTCCAAGAAGCGCTGTCAGCTCAATGGATTCAATCCCAGGGATCCTTCGACGACGTCATTCACGTGACCCCTCAGATAGTCACTGCGCTGCAGTGGTGGACCTGTCCTCGCAATCTCTCTCAAGGCCTGCCCTTCTTGCTTCAAGCTTCTCCACAAATTATCACAACAGATGCGTCCCTGGAGGGTTGGGGAGCTTTCCTCCAGGAACTCCGCATCAACGGAAAGTGGTCTCCTTCCGAACGGAAGCTTCACATAAACCTCCTCGAGCTTCGAGCTGTGTATCTGGCTCTCCTGGCATTCCTTCCCAGGATCAAAGGTTCTCTAGTGCTTGTCCGAACGGACAATACCACCACAATGCACTACCTGAACAAACAGGGAGGTACTCGTTCATTGGCACTCTCTCACGAATCTCAAAAATTTGGAACTGGCTACTTTTCCACAACATCTCCCTTCGGGCGGAGTATGTTCCAGGTTCAGACAACATACTGGCCGATTCTCTAAGCAGGCAACATACAACATGTCACGAATGGGAGCTGAATCAACGGACTCTCAACCGCATATTCTCCCAATGGGGCACTCCTTCCTTGGACCTCTTTGCTACCAAGCAGAACGCCAAATGCCAAAGCTTCGCAAGTTGGCATCCCCAACAAGGATCTCTAGGGAATGCATTTTCGATCGCATGGTTCAACGTCTTTGCGTACGCTTTTCCACCGATTCCCTTAATTTCCAGGGTCCTCAGGAAGTTGAAAGCAGAACCCTGCACGCTCATTCTGATAGCTCCTGCGTGGCCACGCCAGCATTGGTTCACGGAGCTCCACCTTCTCTCTCTGGAGCCGCTAATCCCTTTGAAACCATTTCCCTCTCTCCTATCAATGAACAGGGAACAAGTCCAACATCCGGATCCAGCATCTCTCAGGTTATCGGCTTGGCTCCTGAGTTCAGAGAGTTCCATCGCCTAGACATTCCTCCGGACTGCAGGGCAGTTCTAGCTCGGGCTCGAGCCGAAAGTACTAACAAAACATATTCCCTAAAATGGAAGAGATTCTGTATTTGGTGTAAGTCGGCAAACATACACCCTTTTTCGTCTTCTCCACAACAAATACTGCCTTACCTTCTCCATCTGGCAACTTCAGGTCTTGTTCATGCCTCCATTAAAGTGCACCTCGCAGCAATATCCCGTTTCAGGAGATCTTCAACAGGTCCTTCTCTCTGGTCTGATAGACTGATTAAGCAATTTCTCAAAGGCCTATTCAGGACTTTTCCTCCCGTAAAACCTCTGCCTCCCACTTGGCATCTCAACACTGTTCTTGCTCAGATCATGAAACACCCCTTCGAGCCAATCCACAGAACTGATCTTAAATACCTTTCTTGGAAGACGGCACTCCTTCTAGCCCTTACCTCAACAAGGCGAGTAAGTGAGCTTCAGGCTTTTTCAATTCAAGACCCTTTCCTGCAGTTCAAACACGACAGGGTTATATTACGAACTAATCCTAAATTTGTGCCCAAAGTCCCCTCGGACTTTCATCTCAATGAACCCATAATCTTACGGTCCTTTTTTCCCAATCCTCAAACGCCGGCAGAAAAAGCTCTACACTCTCTAGACCTTAAGCGCTGCCTTAAATTCTACCTTGACAGGACGAAATCGTTCCGCAAATCTAACCAACTCTTTGTGGCTTACAGTCGACCTAGGAAAGGTCTTCCGCTTACTAAACAAAGTATCTCTCGATGGATCTCTGGAGCCATTACTTTCTGTCACCAGCAAGCGGGTCAACCCTTGCGGTCCAAGGTTCGAGCTCATTCCACGAGAGCAGTTTCTACCTCTATGGCACTCTTTGCAGGTGTGCCTATCACAGACATTTGCAGAGCGGCAACATGGAAGACGCCGCATACATTTACCAAGCACTACTGCTTGGATACAGAACTCATGAAGGATGCTGCAGTGGGACAAGCAGTGTTACGCCATCTATTCCAATAGAGGTGAGCCTTCTTTTCATCCCACCATCCTTGTTTTTATACGCACATTTCTTTATTGTGTTCTTTCATGGTCTTCTTTGATTACAGTTTGGTACGATATATATATTTCACATTGATATGTTATTATCTGGTGACTTCGTCTGTAATGTACCATCCGAAATGTGCTTATCATTGCTTGCTATTCTGATTCAGGCATGTGAATCTATGAAAGATACCCTAATACTGGATAAGAAATGCGTTACTTACCTGTAACTGCAGTTATCCAGTATTGGTATCTTTCATAGATTCACATGCAACCCACCCACCTCCTGGAAGGGCTCACCTTGTTCTCTCAGTAATACACCTACTTAGCACTGTGCTTACGAAAATCTGAGGGACTAGAGCTCCTTCCAGGAAGGTTCCACAGGGTGGTGATAGCTGATTGGTTCTCTTCTAGAGTTTGGTCCTTTTTACAAAAGGACATGGATATGTTACTAATGTAAGGCTCTTAGCCTATTACTCTATATGTCCAATGGGACATTACTATAATTATGTACCGGGGACTCCCATCTCGGCGACGGGGAATGATTCAGGCATGTGAATCTATGAAAGATACCAATACTGGATAACTGCAGTTACAGGTAAGTAACGCATTTCTTACAGGCCAAACACTTTAACAACTGTATGAATTTGAGCTGTACTGTGGATATTGTGGTGAAAGATGGTGGGCCTGATTTAGATCTTGGCGGACTGGTTACTCCATCAGAATGGTGACGGATATCCTGTCCGCCGAAATATAAATCCCATAGGATATAATGGAATTTATATTTTGACAGATGGCTTATCCGCCACCGTTGTAATGCAGAAACCCGTCTGCCAAGATCTAAATCAGTTCTATTGTGTCTAATGTGTACTGTTGCTGTAGGGTGCTTTCTTAGTGTGATTTGAGCTGGATGCACTTCTTATCTAATAAATACTTAACCGTCTGAATTGGCTTGTAGCTGATTGATTGCCTCCTCACCCACTGGCATGTGATACCGTGATGCAATGACATGAATGGAGACAACTGTAGTAAAGGTCGATGGAACCAGTCTGTGACCATTGGTTTGGCAAGTATTTTCATGCCAGTTCAGATAAAAGAATCACAAAAATCATCACAGTATTTTTCACCTGTGAATATAAACATAAAGCAACAACTGCAATATGGAAATACATCAAAAATGTTTTAGTGCTGTCTAGACTATTACTAAATATTTTAATGCAAACAGAGTGTTGGGGCGAAAACGTCCTCTGCATGGTGAAGACGTGTAACCCTGCCCTAAGTTCCCAACTGTACTGTTGTCTAGATTCCTAATACTGATTCTTTGTCATAGGCGAACATGGATCATGTGTGTGCGCCATGACAGAGGCCTGTCTCTTGGATTGCTGTCCAAAGTACTACCCTCATAGTGGTGGAAGGCTACTGCCCTCACCAGGAGTTAAAGTGCACGAGCGCGGTCATGGCAGCATACCATGTAGTGATCAGTAGTAGTGAACAGGATCTTTTTACCCTGTCACTAGAGTGAGGCCTACAGGATCACTCAGCTTCTTAAAGGTTGCGATGCTGTGTGCTTAACTCACCCTTGGCCTACATTAGGTAGATTTGGAGTGCTGCATTGTGCCAGAGTAGTAGCTCTGCGTTAGTTGGATGTGTGCATGGTAAGGGTACAGTACATGGATGGAGTAGTACTGTGCAGTGCATGTGTGGTTAGTGCACGTATGCTGAGAGGAATTCATTACATGATAGATGTAGTGCTGTGCAGCGCATGTGTGGATAAAGTCATGTGCTGGGTGCATGTGTGGTTGCATAAAGTACAATACATCATGGGTGAAGAGTTGTGTAGTGTGCACATAGTGTGTGTGCTGGCAGTGCATGTGTTTTGAAAGAGCACACCCTGGTTGAAGATAGAAAAGCTTCAGTGCTGACCAGTGCAATCAAATTGAGTGAGTGTACTGAATGCATGTGTACATGTAAGTGTACAATGCATAGAGGTATTACTGCTGAACAGACAAGGGTGCTATTAATGTACTCTGAGTAAATGTGCCTGCAATGGTACATTGTATGAAGTACCCTGGGTTCCATTTTGGGAATCCTAGGCCTGCCTGGTAAAGACATGAGGAGGATATGAAACCCTTCCAGGCAGATTTGAGTATTTCTGTAGTCTAGTGAGCTGGGTGGGGGCACACTTGAGAGAAGGAGGAGACTCACTTTACAACTCCGATGACTGCTCTTTGATTCAGTGATAGATCACAAGGAAGAGGCCTGCACACATCTCAGAAAGGGAGATGGGGCTGATAAAAGAATCAAAATGAGTAGGACTGGGGATCTGGGATTAACGCTTTGATGCATGTATCACTGTGGCTGACATCCCGGTGGAAATACTGGTTACTCCCATGAATTGTGTTGTGGACAATCAGCTTTAGAGTAGTGCCTGTTGTGGCAGACCTCTTTCATGAAGGAAGATAAAAGGGAGAAGTTCCCACTTCAAAAGAAGCAGAACCCCAATATGAAACTTCAAAGACCCAGACCCTAAATTACATTTGATGCCTGGAAAAGGACTATAAGTCCCCAAACATTTTTCTTCTGCCAAGCAGCCAGACTGCTGTGTGAGAACGGGAAGCTATGCAAGACTTCTGCCTGTGGGGCCTGTTACCAGGACTAGGAGCCAAGGCCTGCTAGTCTCCCTGCTGGGTGAGGGTACAACACCCAGAGAAACCAAAACCACCTAGCCTGGAGCACAAGCACCTGCCAGCTCGCCAAGACCAGGGTGCCCTGTGAGGAAGAGGAGCACTTTGGATGGAGCAAGGTCCAGTGGGGAGCCCTACTGTGAGTACCCCCTGTGCAAGGTGTGAGGATTCTGCTGGGCACCAAACTGGCCATTGCCTATGTGCAGGATTGTTTTTAGTTGACCACCGTATGCCAGGAGATGGCTGCCTTAGACTGAACGATGGGTTTAGTGCCGTGCGTGTCTTGCTACACCCTCATCTCCACGTTAAGTTGACCCTGTATGCTAGAGGGGGCCACTGGCAAAGTATCATTTCCAGAAGGGCCAAAACGTGTGACTGTCTGGGCCGGGGCGCTGAGGCTGGAAGAGCCTGCGCCTGAATCACCATGTACCTCGGCAACCTCATATGCCAGGAGGGTCCGCCAGTAACAACGTTGCCAAAGGATTCCATCCACTGCCCGAAGGAGAGACTGAGGCTACGATTTGCAGGTTGGCCCCGTGCTGTGAGGGAAACGGCCCCTGACTCAAAGCAGATGACTGCTGGAGATGCGCATGATGACATCGCAACCTTGCTGGCTCCAGTTGGAAGTTGAAGAAAGGATTCCCCACACCCATTGAACAAAGTCAACTTACTGCTTCTTCGCGAGCAAGGAGCAGCTCCGACATCCGAGAGACCTCCGGCAGCGCCATCTCTCAAGAGAGCCTGCGCCACCGGGTGCCCCCGCATGTAGCCCGACCTCTCCAAGCTAAGCAGAACTCCCGGGTGCGTGTTTAAAGGTGCCCGCTGCATCGCTGAACTCTTCCACGCTGCGAGAGCGGATAAGACGAGAACCGGGCTAGTTGGGCCCCAGGGGAACTCGCTGCAAACGTTGCAGTGGCACCATAGACACTGTTGACTAAGTTCCTAAAAGGTCAGAATGGAGGACTCTTGAGTACAGCCTAAAAGTTTGCATTTCCTGATGTGGCCGCCACTGAATCGGGAATAATTCTGAACACGCTATTCAAAGGAGGGCAAGACAGGGATTTGCCTGACAACTACTAGAGCCCCAACCTCAAGAAGGATTGTGTTACATAGATTTGAATGTCGCATCTCTTTGCATGTGTAGAATTAGAAATAAAATGCTACTTTTTCTTACGAAAGCAAGCTGGTCACTGACTTATTGTTCGTACTGTTGCACTTTGAGTTATGATTCGTGTTCCACTAACCTGTATCTACCCCCCACCCGAGGTAGCCTTGACTGCTTGACCACAACTAGTACTGAGGGTCAAGTGCAGAAGGGGTACTTGGCCCAGCTGAGCAGGATCCATAGTAGTCGGGCCCCCGGGACATCAGGAGTAAAAGCTCTCAACCACCACGGTTGGGCACAGCAGCCCCTGTGTGCACCATGGACCTCCGAAAGTGGTTCTGATAGAGAGGCAGAACTGCTGTGTTAAAGACAAAAACACTGAGGGTTTTACACAAACTGCTATTTAAGTACCATCTCATTGCCCTTCTGTTACCTAAGCATACACAGAAATGTCAAGTATTCTTCTCTGAGAAAGGTGACACCACTCATGCAGGTCTTAATAAAAGAGAGGGACATCCACAGGATGCTCATAGTGATGGCTAGAACCCTACACAATAGTGCTGTGATTCATGTTTCTGAAGTATGAGTACAAGCTTCCCTCCCTCAATTAATAGGTACAGCACACTATCAGCAGTGCAAGCATCACTAACAGAGGAGGCACGGCCGGGCATTAGCAGTGTACATCTCCCAAGCTTCCCATCTTCACAGAAAAAGTACACCACAGCATCCCAAACACAACAGGTATAGCTGGTCATCAGCAGAGCAGGTTTCCATTGCTCATGAACCAGGTAGGAGTGGGTGTGGTGTAACGGTCAGAGCTGCTGACTTTGGAACTGGGGAACCAGGTTCGAGTCTCGGCATTGGCTCAACTGCCTGTGATTCTGGACAAATCACTTAATTTCCCTGTGCCTACAAAATAGAATGTGTCCTTGTGTAATGTAACTGGTGTTCATGTAAAGCGCTTCAATATCTTTGGGTCACGTTTGCACCATATAAAACTGCAAAAAATAAAAGGTACAGCATAGGCAGAAGTGCAAGCTTCCCTCCTTCTCAGAACAGGTACAGTGCGGTAACAACAGTGGCAACTTCCTACCCTGACTCTGCAGCAACAGTACAAGCTTCCTACTATCGCGGAACAGGTAAAACCCAAGAAGTATCCGTGAAGCCTCCTCTCTCAAATAACAGGCAACACACAGTGTACAGCAGCAGTGCAATCACCATTGCCTAGTTGATGTGTACGTTTAGCGTAGTTGTGTGTATTAATAAGTACATAGATGGCTGAACAAGTAAAATGATTAAGTATGGATGGTTAGGTAAAAACATCTGTTATTTCAGCGTTCAGATACCCCAAGGGATGAATGTCCGCTTACAAATACAAATGTCATGGTATGCTGTTAATATATGTGTGGAGAAATGAATGACTGTATTGATAGATGAAGAAGTGGATGATAGCTTCAGTTGGTGAACAGTTGGATGATTGGGATCCACTATTCCCTGCTAGATCACAAATGGCAGTTTCATCCTGAGGTGGTGCTCAACTTCCTCTGGCAATGGGGAGAATCCTGACTCGGTGTATTCACCTCACTCCGAATGCACTATGTCAACGATTTTGTGCATTGAAGTTACCAAGAAGGCTCTCCTGCAGAGACACATTCTGCCTACTGTGGAGCACAGGATTCCTGTATACCTTTACCCCCCTGCCTCTCCTGCCCCAAGCTCTGAAGAAGATCAGGAACGATGGGCCCAAAGTCATCTTAGTGGACCTGGATTGAGCAAGGAGAATGTGGTACGCGAAATTTCTGGGCATAAGTATCTGTCCTCCGATCAGGCTTACGATTTGGGAGGACATTCTGGTTGCAGCAGGGTCTTTAACCCAGGTCTGCACAATATGCACCCCCTTGTGTGGAGATTGAGCAGCAGCAGTTGACTTTCTTATCTTCATTCTGAAGTTGTTGATGTGATCTTAGCGGCCATATGCCCTTCCACAAAATCAATGTACGCCAGGATACGTTTATGGCTTGGTGCAGCTCCCATCAGACGTACCCATTGCAGATCAAACTGTCGAATGTCTGATTGTTTGTTTTATCTTTGGCCTAGCAAGCAGTGGGAACTGCTAGAGGGTACTTGACTGCCCTTTTTTTTTATTATCAATTTTTATTGATTTTAATACACACAGTACAATACAGCCACATACAAGCATGATAAAGTACTTTTCAACCCACTGCATTGTTTATATTACTCACATCGCCTTGGCTACCACACCAAAAAGCGCTATGCAACTCCAATTGAACGTATCAGCAGTTTTGAGGTCATCCATCCTATTCCACCTGACCAAACAACTTGCCCCAAGCCCTGCCATACTTCTGCGTGCAGTCCAGTGCCATAACCATTTGTTTCTCTTGGATTGCACACCAGTCCAGGCCTCAACGCCAGTGGGACACCACGGGGGGCTGTTTCCATTTAGCGGCAATGTCTCTCTTCGCCACCATGAGAGTTGTGCCCAGGAATGCCTTATCTGCACATGATCCTCCCACCCCCTCCAGAACCCCCATAACCCCCAGGAGAAAAGCCAGAGGTGTGCGGGTAACCTCCCAGCCCAGTACCTCAGTAAGTTCTGTGGCTATAGTGGTCCAGTATCTGTCTATTGCCGGGCACGTCCATACCATGTGATAAAAGTCTGCAGGGGTCATTGCACAGCGGGGGCAGCCTGGGCTCGGTAAAAGGCCCGCCTGATATATCTTGCTCGGGGTGAGATAGGCACAGTATAGATAATACGTCAGGGTTAGTGTGTCGGGAGGAAATGGCAATGAACCGCAGGGCCATGAGGGCGTCTTGCCAGTTACCTTTGTCAAGGGGACCCAGCCAATTTTCCCAGCATGTTTTGAGGTAGTCAAGCGTAGGGGATGCATTTATAACTAGTGTACGGTAGATTTGGGAAACTCCTCCTTTCCGCAGTGCCCCATCTGAACTTTGGCCTCCAGCGACTAAACTCCGGGGTGGGAGTTTCCATGGGAAGATAAGCGGTGAGTGCATGCCTGAGTTGCAGGTATTGTAAAATTTAGTTGGGTTGATCCCATAGGTATCCTGCAATTCTTGAAACAAACTTACATGGGTCGCCGACCACACATCCCCCAACTGTGAAATACCTATAAAGTCCAATTTCCTGAAGCCCTCCAGCGTGGCCCCCTCTTTTAGCCAGGTACCATGCTAGAGAGGGGTCTGCAATGTCAGTTTTGTATCCCAGTGCGTCAGTCAGAGCGCGTACCTCCACGCAAGGAAGACTGCGCGGGTCCCATACAGCATCGCTTGAACTTTGGGACATCCAGGGAAGGTGAGCTCTAGCTGGGACGCTGGGTCGCACCACCCGCCAGAGAACCAGTCATTTACCAATAATAGTTGGGTGGCTAGGTAATAAAAATAGAGGTTAGACATTCCCAGGCTACCGTCGTAGGGGCTCTGATGACAATGGGAGAGAGCCAGTCGGTGTCTGGAATTCCCCCACAGAAACAAGGTCACCAATTTGTCTAGAGTCTGGAACCACTGACGGGCAGGCAAAGCGGGAGATTCTGCAAGACATACAGAAAAAGGAGGAGGATCATCATTTTAAATAGGGCTACTCTGTCCATGAGGTTTAATGGCACCGCTCCCAACCTGTGGAGGTTCTCCCATGCCTTCTTAGTCACTGGTGTGAGGTCCAGTGCCCACGTGAACTGCGGTAGGAGCACCACCCAGATCCCCAGGTAGCGGAAGCTTAAGCGCTGAATTGGGATTGTGGATTGCCATGCAACACAGTCATGGGAGTTGGTCAGGGGCACCAGAGTGGATTTGGTTGAGTTGACCCGCAGGCCAGAAGCCTCGCCGACAAAAGGTGGATTAGCCGAAGGCAGCGGGGACCAGTCGCCGCAGGTTCCTCCATAAAAACCAGGACACCGTCCACGTCCCCAGCCTCCCCCCACTGCCAGCCTCTAAATAGAGCGTTGCCCGTTATTATCATACTTGCCAGGGGTTCAATCGCCAAGGCTACAAGGACAGGGGACAGCCCTGGTGAGTTCCTCTGCAAATGGGGAAGGGGTCGGAGAGGACTCCATTCACCTGAACTCTGACCACAGGATTCGAAAAGAGCACACAAACAAGCCCCCAGAACTGCGGTCCTATCTTTGCTCTCAGGAGCACCTCCTCTAAGTATCCCCAGTCTACAGTATCAAATACTTTTTCAAAGTCGATAAGGAGAAGTGCTGAGTTTGGTGGGAGGAGGTGCCGATGAGCCAGGGCAACATGGAGATGTCGGAGGCAGTCCCTCGTGCTTCTACGTGGCATAAAGCTGCATTGGTCAGGGTGGATTAGGGATTAAGCATTTTTAAATCGGGAGGGTAGGATGGTGGCGTAGATTTTCACATCCGTATTAATAAGTGAAATGGGACGAAAGTCAGTGCAGGAGGTCGATGGCAGTTGTGTCTTGGGGGTAACTGCGATTGTGGCCATGTTTGTGTCTGAGTCAAAGTAGCCCCATCTGCGCCGCCTCAGCATACAAGGAGTGGAGTCGAGGTGTCAAATCCTCTTGGAATGCAAAGTAATGCTCTGCAGGAAACCCGTCAGGCCCCGGGGTTTTCCCTGATGCCCCATTCGTAAACCCTGGCCTTTGAGGCCCTCCACATTTGCTTCGTTGTCTCTAGGGAGAGGTGGCATATTTCTTCTCATAGAAGGTTTAACGGGCAGGAGACCTGCCCTTCAGCATTTTGTGTGGCCAGCTTTCCCTTCAGTCGGAGGGCTTGAGCCTCTAGCTGGGAGAGATAATGGTTCTGGGCTTGCTCTTTCTCCCTAAGGTACCCCCTGGCGTACTCCCTAATGGTGGCTTTACCTGCTGCCCAGATCGTGCCCGGTGACCGTACCGTGCCCGTGTTTAGTTGAAAATATCCTTAATCTTTGTCTCCAGGGCCTGTTTATATTTTTCATCCTGGAGGAACCAGGCGTTTAGGTGCCACATGGGTCGTATTTCCCCTGTAGGAGTACCTAGGTGAAGAAGCAAAGGGGTGTGGTCCGAAATGCCTTGAGGGAGGATTTCAATGTGGGTGATTACTCTGCAGTCTGGGGCTGACATAAATATGTAGTCTATGCGAGATTGGGTATGATGAGCAGCTGATGTGTGGTTGTATTGACGTTGTCAAGGATTCTCTTCCAGGGGATCCTCATCAATAGTCATAAGCACATGAATATTCCCGCCCATGCGCGGGACCCCGGAAACACATTACATATATGTGAAAAACCATATATGTAGCTCTATACATATATCCATATATATATAAAAAACACACAATGTAGCCTCCCATAAACATGCTGAGCAATGTTGCAAGGAATTCTCTTGCACATAAACATATTCCAATAAAGCAGGGAGAAAGAAACTTTTGAAAACTGCTTTAATACATAGCAGACAACACAATCCTGCAAGGAATAATGAAGAAAACATTGCCAGCACATAGGCTGCATTGTGGGAACATTAGTGTAGAAAGCTGAAAAGCTAACCCACATAAACACACAGATAAACTGGCACCGTGCCTTTAAGGCAGCCATGACCCCTAGCTTCCCATCATGCCTCAGGGGTGACAGTTAGGTCAGTTGTTCTTTCCGGCTCCTTCTGTCAGGACCCTGGTTACTTCAGCTCTACCTCTTTTTCTGATTTTCTGTCAGAAAATTCTTCAATTTTTGATAAAAGCTCTTACTTCGACATCTTTTTGGTGTTAAAGTATTTCTCTACTGTTTTTTTAGAGAGTTGAGCATTGTTTTACAACAGAATGCCCTCTCTTTTTGACTCTTGCCCTTCCTGTGGCAAGAAGAAGGCCAAATCAGACTTCCACCCTGTCTGTATTCTATGCCTTCCTTCTGAGCATAATCCTAAATCCTGCCAGCATTGCAAGCTGCTGTCCAACAGAACTTTAAAGGACAGAGAAAGGATTCGTCTCCATGGATTGGCTGAGAAGAGAAAATCACCTTCTAAAGACAAGCCTCCGATGAAGAAGAGGAAAGAGAGCTTATCTACAAGTAAGATTCCAGTATGCTCTCCATCGGCGTCGGGCTCGGCGCCTCAATTCCCTTCATCGGCAACAAAAACGTCAACGAGAAGACCATCGACGGCGGGCTCGCCGTCGAGAGAACACCGGTCGTCGTCGAAGAACGGAGGTACGTCGAATCCTCCGCCGTCGTCAACCGGGCGACGATCGGCGTCGAGGAGTCGCTCTTCGTTGGTGCGGGCCCGCCCAGCGTCGAGACACAGATCTCCGTCGTCGCCGTCGATGCGGCGTTCGACGTCGAGACAGGCTCCGCCGTCGCAGGGTCTCCAGCGTTCGGCGTCGAAGCAAGCATCTCAGTCGACGTCACCCAGACGACAGTCGACGTCGAGACACACCTCGTCACCTGAGGATAGACACTCATCGCCTCCGCCGTCGCCCAGGCGGCGTTCGACGTCGAAGGCAAGATCCTCTCCGACGGCGAGGTATTCGACGTCAAGACCAAGGGTAAAATATACCAGACGTCGTTCGACGTCGAGACGGCGGTCTCCGTCGACGGCGAGGAGGTCAGCGTCGAGAGAAAGATCAACGTTGAGACGGCGGTCTCCGTCGACGGCGAGAAGATCAGCGTCGAGAGAAAGATCGACGTCGAGAAGGTTTTCTCCGTCTACCCGTTCATCGTTGAGGTCTCCACGCTCAACGTCGAAGGCGAGGTCTATGGGCTCCAGGCACACTGAGAGGTCGACGTCGAAGAGAAATTCACCAGTGATGGTGACACAGAGCAGGTCGACGTCGAGACACACCCCATCGACGTCACATCGTTCATCCAGACGCCGATCACGCTCCAGAAGCTGCAGAGAGTCCTCTCACTCCATCCGGAGCTCACCCCAGACAGTTCAATCAATCAATCAATCAATCACGGCATTTATAGAGCGCGCTACTCACCCGGGAGGGTCTCAAGGCGCTGGGGGAGGGGGTAAGTTACTGCTCGAACAGCCAGGTCTTGAGCTGCTTCCTGAAGGAGAGATGGTCCTGGGTTCGCCGAAGGTGAGTGGGGAGGGAGTTCCAGGTCTTGGCTGCCAGGTAGGAGAAGGATCTTCCTCCGGCGGTGGTTCTGCGGATGCGTGGTACGGTGGCGGGCGTGGCTGGTTGATCGTAGCTGGCGTGTGGGCGTGTAGAAGGTCATGCGGTCGTTGAGGTACTTTGGGCCCAGGTCGTGGAGGGCCTTGTGTGCGTGGGTGAGGAGTCTGAACGTGATTCTCTTGCTGACGGGGAGCCAGTGCAGGTCTTTCAGGTGCACGGTGATGTGGCTGTGTCGGGGGATGTCCAGGATGAGTCGTGCGGAGGCGTTCTGGATGCGCTGGAGTCTCTTTTGAAGTTTGGCTGTGGTTCCGGCGTAGAGGGTGTTCCCATAGTCCAGTCGGCTGGTGACGAGTGCCTGGGTGACGGTCTTCCTGGTTTCAGTGGGGATCCATCTGAAGATCTTGCGGAGCATGCGCAGGGTGTTGAAGCATGAAGATGAGACGGCGTTGACTTGTCTGGTCATCGACAGGGAGGAGTCCAGGATGAAGCCCAGGTTGCGTGCGTGGTCCGTTGGCTTGGGCGCGGTGCCCAGGGCCGGGGGCCACCAGGAGTCGTCCCAGGCGGAGGGTGATGAGCCCAGGATGAGGACTTCCGTCTTGTCTGAGTTCAGTTTAAGGCGGCTGTTCCTCATCCAGTCGGCGACGTCTCTCATCCCATCGTGTAGGTTGGCTCTGGCGGTGGTGGGGTCGTTGGTGAGGGAGAGGATCAGCTGGGTGTCGTCGGCGTAGGAGATGATGTTGAGGTTGTGTCGGCGTGCGATGGCTGCGAGGGGGCTCATGTAGACGTTGAAGAGGGTTGGGCTGAGTGAGGATCCTTGTGGAACGCCGCAGATGACTTCGGTGGCTTCGGATCTGAACGGGGGAGGCGGACTCTCTGGGTTCTTCCGGCGAGGAACGAGATGATCCATTCCAGTGCTTTCTCTCGGATTCCGATGTTGCTGAGGCGCTTCACTAGGGTGCGGTGGCAGACGGTGTCGAACGCCGCAGAGAGGTCCAAGAGGATGAGGGCAGCTGTTTCCCCGTTGTCGGTTAGGGTTCTGATGTCGTCGGTGGCTGCGATAAGGGCGGTCTCGGTGCTGTGGTTGGCCCGAAACCCGGACTGCGAGGGGTCGAGGATCCATTCGTCTCGAGGAAGGCGGCAAGCTGTCTGTTGACGGTCTTCTCGATGACTTTGGCCGGAAACGGAAGGAGCGAGATGGGACGGTAGTTCTTGAGGTCGGTGGGGTCCGCCGTTGGTTTCTTCAGGAGGGCGGTAAGCTCGGCGTGCTTCCAGCTCTCCGGGAAGGTGGCGGTGTGGAAGGAGGAGTTGATGATGTCCCGGAGATGGGGTGCGATGGTGGCGTCGGCTTTGTTGAAGACGTGGTGTGGGCAGGGGTCGGTTGGTGATCCGGAGTGGATGGAGTTCATCGTGCGGGTGGTGTCTTCGGTGCTGATCGGGGTCCAGTTGCAGAGGGTGGTGGTGGCGGGCGTTGGTTCGGCGGTAGGGTGCGTTGTTTGTGCGTCGAAGCTGTTGTGTATGTCGGTGATCTTGCGGTGGAAGAACGCGGAGAGTGAGTTGCAGAGGTCTTGCGAGGGGGTGATGTCGTTGTTTCCGGCGCTGGGGTTGGAGAACTCTTTGACGATGCTGAAAAGTTCCTTGCTGTCATGGGCGTTGTTGTCCAGTCGTTCTTTGAGTGCCGACTTCTTGGTGGCACGGATCAGCTGGTGGTGTTTGCGGGTGGCGTGCTTGAGGGCGGTCCTGTTGTCTGTGGTCTGGTCGAGTCGCCAGGTTTTCTCGAGAGTGCGGCAGTTCTTCTTGGATTCCTTGAGTTCGTTGGTGAACCAAGGGGTTTTCTTGCTTCCGGGTCTGCTGGGAGGGTTTTTAGTGGTGCGAGGTCGTCGGCGCAGGCGGTCAGCCACTTGGCGAGGTTGCTGGCTGCTTCGTTTGGGTCCGTTGTGTTGGTGGGTGTGTTCTGGCTGAGGGAGGCGGTGAGCTGCTCGGCGGTGATCTTGCTCCAGCTCCGGCGGGGAGCCTGTTGCGGGTGGTGGTGGGTCGCAGTCTTTCTGAAGCTGAAGTGGACGCAGCTGTGGTCGGTCCAGTGGAGTCCGGTGGCGTGGCTGAAGGAGATGTGCTTGCTGGACGAGAAGACGGGGTCAAGCGTGTGGCCGGCAGTGCTTCTGTTCACTCACAGGAGCCTACAAAAGCACCGCCAGGAGGTTCTCCAAGGAGACAGCGATCTCCTTCCATCCATCTCTCTCCCAGATGGCTTCAACCACTTCATCATTGGCAGACGGGGTCCACAGGTCACGCTCAACGACCTACGACCTACTCCAGTCCGCAGCACAGATCACCATTACAGCGTCTTGTGCAGGAAGTGGACAAATCACCCACCACTCGGGCCAGGGAACACCGAGGCAGATCCCCTGAACGCAGGTCGTCTCAGGGACATCGCAAGAGGCGGCGTACACCATCTTGGTCTTCCTCTTCGACACATTCATCCAAAAGGGATTACTCACCTACCCTGACGGATAGTCCTCCCTCCAGGGTGTCGCCTATTGATGATGTGAACACTTTCCATGATGTTCTCAACAGAGGGCTCAGAAGCTGGGCATCACCATGTCAGCTCCTCAGACAACCAAGTCCATCATTTTTGAGACTCTCCACCAAAGGTCTGCGACTAGACCATTGCTTCCTTTGGTCCCAGGCATCATCGAGCCGGTAATGGATCTCTTCCTTACACCAGCATCGACTAAAGCAGCTCCAGCTCGGATTCTTAAAAAATACAAGCCAGCTGCATCGGATCCTCTTTTCCTTAGATCAGATCCACCTCCGGACTCTGTTATAATTGCAGCAGCGAAAAGACGCATGCGGTTGCATCTTCCTCCTCCGCTCCTCCGGATAAAGAGAGTAGAGCACAAGACTCTTGGGGACGGAAGGCTTGTGGTTCTGCAGCGTCTTCTCTGCAAGTGTCAAACGCTGCGGCTCTGCTGGGTCGTTATGACAGATCACTATGGGACTCACTGGAGCGCTTCAAGGACAGGCTCCCAAAGGAGGATCAGCAGGACTTTTCTGAAATCCTTCACGAAGGTGCTCTGGTTGCTAATCAGGTAATCAGCACTGCAGCAGATGGTGCGTCCCTGGCGGCTCACTCGTATGCACATGGCATCTGTGCACGACGATCTTCCAAGCTGCGCCTCACAGCGTTAAAACCAGAAGCACAACAACGCATCCTGAATCTCCCTTTTTCTGGCACTTCACTGTTTGGTGCTCACACAGACGAAGAAATGGCGAGGATGAAGGCCGAGTTGGACACCTTAAAGGCGGTGGGCCTAGAAAAGAAAAAGGAGTTTAGGAAGAGGTACCGGCCCTACAATCGGAAAAGTTACCAGCAGAGGGTTCAAACCCTCAATGGTCACAAAACAAACAGGGCAAATCCCAGTATCAAGGCCGCCGTTCCTCGAGAGGAAGAGGAGGACATCAACAGCAGTCCTCCTCTGCATCAAAAACTCCAGGGAAGCAATGAGTTTCTGCTTCCTCTAGCACCGTTGCACACTCCAGTGGGAGGAAGTTTCTCAAGTTACATTCAAGAGTGGCGCAACATAACCAAAGATCAGTGGGTGCTAAATATACTAAAAAATGGGTACACACTACGTTTTGGACGTCCCCAAGAGACATTCCTCCTGTGAAATCTCGTCATCTACATATAGACCTCCTGCGTCAGGAAGTGTCGACCCTTCTCAAAAAACAAGCAATAGAAGAGGTCCCTCAAGCGCAGAGAGGAAAGGGAGTGTACTCACGATACTTCCTTGTTCAGAAAAAAGATCAACCGAACAAGTTCAGACCAATTCTGGATCTACGTTCTCTGAACAAGTACATCAAAAAGGAAAAGTTTCGGATGTTGGCGCTCCACCAAATATTTCCACATCTAAGGAAAGGCGATTGGATGTGTTCGGTGGATCTACAAGATGCGTATTTTCACATCCCAATCACAGCACGACATCGCAAGTTCTTGCGATTCACGGTGGGAACAAGACATTACCAGTTCAAAGTCTTACCCTTCGGCCTAAAATCAGCTCCGAGGGTATTCACCAAATGCATGGCAGTGGTAGCGGCAGCATTACATCGCCAAGGCCTGTTCGTATATCCATACCTGGACGACTGGCTGCTGAAGGGATCCTCTCCTCAAATGGTGCAGGAACACCTTCGCACCTGCCTAGATCTCCTTCAGCGCTTAGGCCTGCATGTCAACCTGGACAAGT
This sequence comes from Calotriton arnoldi, assembly GCA_963921515.1. Lineage (NCBI taxonomy): Eukaryota > Metazoa > Chordata > Amphibia > Caudata > Salamandridae > Calotriton > Calotriton arnoldi. The sequence continues at coordinate 561,374 of CAWUFW010002592.1, read as the reverse complement.
CGATCCTTCACCCAACTCAATCACTCCACTATCTGGGCGCCAACCTCAACTCCGACCTCGGAAAAGTGTTTCCTTCGGAGGAGAGATTGTCATCAATGAAAGACAAGGGCAACATCATCCTTCAGGCTTATCAGCCATCAGTAAGACAGGTGGCTTCTCTACTGGGTTCGATGGCCTCGTGCATTTTTCTCATACCCAACGCCAGATTGAGGATGAGACCGTTACAGCAAGATCTCGAGGACAAATGGAATCAATCCTCGGGTCAGTGGAACGACCAGATTGTCCTCTCTCCTGCAGCAAAGAAGTCCATTCTCTGGTGGCTGCAACCACAGAACCTACTGGTGGGAGTCCCTTTCATCAACCTCTGCCAGAACAATCTCTGATCACGGATGCTTCACTTCAGGGCTGGGGAGCGCATCTGGGTCATCTGCAAACTCAGGGCAGATGGACCAGCAGAGAACAGACATATCACATCAATATGCTGGAACTGCGGGCGGTTCATTTAGCCCTCAAAGCTTTTCAACCGTCAATTCAGATCGGATCGATCCTAGTGCAAACGGACAATACAACCACCATGTATTACTTGAACAAACAAGGTGGAACTCGCTCTCGCCCTCTGTCTCTCGAATCCCAGGCAATCTGGCACTGGCTGCTAGCCAGGAACCTATCGATCACGGCAATCCATCTGCCGGGAGAGCAGAACGTGCGAGCAGACGCCCTCAGTCGTCACTTCCAAGAGCAAGAAGACTGGGTGCTCAACGACGAAGTGGTGGCAGAAATCTTTCATCAATGGGGTCATCCTTCCATCGACCTTTTTGCAGACGATCAAAACAGAAAATGCCACGCCTTCGCATCCAGGTTTTACCGACCAGGAACGAGAGGGAATGCTCTTTTGATAGATTGGTCAGGGACGTTTGCATACGCCTTTCCACCCCTCTCTCTAATTCCGAAGGTGGTGGCCAAACTTCTGCGATCCAGAATGAGGATGATACTCATAGCACCGGACTGGCCTCGCCAATGGTGGTATCCGGACCTTTTGCAACTCTCGGTTCGCCCTCATCGGAGACTTCCGTGCAGGCCGGACCTTCTCACCAAGATGGGAGGGAAAATTCTGCACCCCAGCCTTCCCTCGCTCAGCTTGACAGCATGGCTCCTGAAGTTCTGCAGTACGGTCATTTGAACCTCCCTCAGGACTGCATGGATATTTTAAGGGAGTCAAGGAAGCCTTCCACAAGATCCTCATACTCTCTAAAGTGGAAAAGATTTTACTTGTGGTGTATCCGTAATGATTGGAGTCCAATTAACGGGCAAGAGGAGGTAATCTTGCCGTATTTGCTCTATTTGGCCAAATCTGGTTTGAAATATTCTTCCATTAAAGTGCATTTGGCGGCTATCACAGCATATCGTAAATCACCTAACCAGCCTTCTTTCTTTCAGCTTCAGGTGGTTAAGGACTTCCTGCAGGGGTTGAAAAAGGTTTATCCCCCTGTTCGACCTCCTTCTCCTCCTTGGGAGTTGAATTTGGTATTGTCTAAATTGATGGGACCTCCATTTGAACCCATTCATAAGTCTACATTGCAACACCTTTCTTGGAAAGTAGCTTTTCTAGTAGCAATTACATCAGCACGCAGAGTGAGTGAGATACAAGCGCTCTGTTCTAAAGAACCCTATACGGTTTTCCACCATAATAGGGTGGTTATGCGAACTCACCCTTCCTTCCTACCTAAGGTTGTGTCAGAGTTCCATGTTAATCAGACAATTTCTCTACCCTCTTTCTTTCCCAATCTATCCACACCAGCGGAAAGGTCTCTTCATTCGCTAGACCTCAAGAGGGTTCTCAAATTCTATTTGGATGCAACGAAATCCATTAGAAAAGCAGATCAATTGTTTGTAAACTATGGTTCTGTTAGAAAAGGCTTCCCAACTTCTAAAAGATCCATTTCAAGATGGATAGTATCTTGTATAAAGTTGGCATACCAGATTGCAAATAAGCCTCTGTTTGCCTCCCTAAAGCTCATTCTACTAGGGGTAAGGCTGCTACGATTGCATTCTTACATAATGTACCGATGGCCGAGATTTGCAAGGCGGCAACTTGGAAATCGGTCCACACGTTTACCAGACATTACTGTCTGAATTCTGACTCCAGAGCAGATACACAAGTGGGCCAGGCCTCCTTGAGAAATCTGTTCCAATGCTAACCTATTGGAGTCTGTATAGGCCTTATGACATTTATGTATCTTGATGGTACTCTGTTTACTTGCCCGCAGGATGAGGGGATGGGCTTGCTATTCTATTCATGTGCTTATGACTATTGATGAGGATCCCCTGGAAGAGAAGGATAAGTTACTTACCTGTAATCCTAGTTCTCTTCCAGGGGTATCCTCATCAAAGTCATAAGCAACCCACCCGTCTCCCGGGCAAGTGAACATGATTCATACATCTCTTTGTAAAAAGGTCTGCGGATATCCGCAAAGAACAACTGACCTAACTGTCACCCCTGAGAGTCATGATGGGAAGCTAGGGGTCATGGCTGCCTTAAAGGCATGGTGCCAGTTTATCTGTGTGTTTATGTGGGTTAGCTTTTCAGCTTTCTACACTAATGTTCCCACAATGCAGCCTATGTGCTGGCAATGTTTTCTTCATTATTCCTTGCAGGATTGTGTTGTCTGCTATGTATTAAAGCAGTTTTCAAAAGTTTCTTTCTCCCTGCTTTATTGGAAAATGTTTATGTGCAAGAGAATTCCTTGCAACATTGGTCAGCATGTTTATGGGAGGCTACATTGTGTGTTTTTTATATATATATGGATATATATATAGAGCTACATATATGGTTTTTCACATATATGTAATGTGTTTCCGGGGTCCCGCGCATGGGCGGGAATATTCATGTGCTTATGACTTTGATGAGGATACCCCTGGAAGAGAACTAGGATTACAGGTAAGTAACTTATCCTTCCATACCCTACAGACATCGCAGACACTGAGTATGGTGGTCCAGTCTGACAAGCGCCAAGCTCTCAAGCGTCGACTTGCCAATGGGGTCCCAGTGGCATCCTGGTGAGGAGCCATAACAGCATTGAAATCCCCTCCGATAACCGCCAGGCCCTCCGAAAGTTCAGAGATCATATCTGAAAGGTCACAAAGAAACGTATCTATGGCTGCCAGAGGTGCATATGCCGAAACGAGGTTCAACATTTGTCCTCCCATAGTCCCGGTCAGGGCTAGGTACCGTCCCTGGGGGTCAGCTATCGTCTTTGCAACTATCTGTGGGAAGGAGCGGCGCAAGAGGAGTGCTACGCCACAAGAGCCTCGCGAGAAGCCAGCGTGGAAGACCCTGTCATACCACTGCCTTGCTAGAAAGGGACAGTGGTTTTCCATCAAATGTGTCTCCTGCAACATCAGGACCACTGGAAGAGACCGGTGAGAGTATTTCAGAACTGCTGAGCGCTTTACACAGTCTAGCAGTTCATTGACATTCCAGGAGAGCACCCGAAAGGACTCAAAGTTACAGGACCTTGAAGCCATAGGACCAGGGGGCAGGGGACGGGCCAGTCTGGACAGCTGTCAAGCGGCAGCAGTATGTCATGTCAGGAGTGCAGTAGAGCACCCGTGAGGTGGTGTTAAGTGTGTGGGAAGAAAACAGTGTTAATGATCTGTTCATGTGGCAACAGCAAAGGAACAACAAGAATAAATCATAATCCTCAACCCCCCTCCCCATACTTCGACCCCTGAAGCATCTGTCTTCCAATCACGTTTGGTGTAGCAGGAATCCAAATCACCAGGCAACAATTAAAGTGCTGATCTTGTCAGCAGTAGAAATAACACAGTATCTCATCCGATTAGGGAGCTTCTTGACACATCGGTGTCATCAGCTGGGACGTTGGGCAGGGTAGAAGTAAGCTCTGGAGTGCTACATCGGTTCAAGGTGGTGTCGGTTTGGCCCGAGGGTGAGGGGGCTGGCTTGGTGGACACGGCCCATCTGTTAGCTTTTGAGGAGGGTCACAGTGAGATCCATCTCTTAGCGTTGCGCCCCCTACGTGAGCGCATCCGGTGTCGCCTTGGCTTGAGAGCTGTGTCCGCCCTGGCCCGCCGGTTGTTTGTAGATTACCTGGCAGGGATTCATGCACAGGCCACAGTGGTCGTTCCTCTGTGAGCCAGGTCCAGGCAGCCTCCGTGGTGTCGAAAAAGAAGGATTTATTGTCAAATATCGCCCTGAGGCGAGCCGGGAACAAAAGTCGATAAGATAATTTCAACGATTGAAGCTTTTGTCTGACCGCTGCGTAGGATCATCGCCGAGACTATACCTCTTTTGTGTAATCAGAGAACACTAGGACTTTATACCCTTGGTAGTTCAGGTCTGGGTGAGCATGAGCTTCTCGTAAAACCACATCACGATCCTTAAAGTTGAGAATCCGAGCTATCACAGGCCTATGGGGGGCACCAGACAGTGGTTTGGGTGTCAAGGCACGATGCACCCGCTCTCTTGTAATCCACAGGGACAGACGTTCTGATGGCATCCATGATCTGATCTGGTCTTCTAGGAAGGCGGTTGCTTGAGGCGGATCCGCCCCTTCTGGAATACTTACAAAGCGCAAGTTATTACGGCGGGATTTGTTTTCGGCGTCTGTGGCCCGGTGGTGGAGTTAAGCTGTATGTGTGATCAGGCGGGAGACTTGTGTCTTCAACGTGATGACGTTAACCTCCACAGTGGATATGTGGGATTCTGCTTCGGTGGTCCGCCGGTCGCATTTCTAAGGTCCTGTCGCATAAGTGCCATGTCCACTCATACTTTCCCTATCTTAGATTCAACAGAGGCTTGAGAGGTGTGAATGGCCTGTGGTATAGTGACGAGGTCGCCCGCGGGCGGTAGGATCTTGTTCAAGGAGGCACCAGCGGTGATACCCTGGTTCATCGCATATTGTTCTGTGCGCATCTGGGAGGTTGCTGGGTGCGCAGGTTTGTCCTTGCCCATGCTGTCCTCGGAGAGAGGGGATATCTGCAGTGGTGAGGGATCCGGTGCCTGGTGCAAACGTATGGCCCCAGTGTGAGCCTAGGCAGCAGGAGCAATGTACATGTAGGGGGTGGATAAGACCTCCAGATAGCCTTTCGGGTTCGTAGCCTTGGGACTGTGCAGCACGTAGAGTGCAGTCCGGTAGGGGAGGACCTCAGGAGTTCTAGCCACTTAACTCCAGGGCTGCCACTCAGACACAGTTCAGGTGGTACATTTATTAAAGCCTCCAGGGAGTTGCCAGATTCAGAAGACCGGGCAAGACTTCTACGTCCCTCATAAAATACTCTACAGGCCCCCAAGTACCAAGGGAATAGAGGCGTGGCTGGTGAATCCAGGTAGCAGAAAGATCTGCCCCGGCGTTGCAGGTCGTGCCGATGCGGTGTCTTCGCCGCCTGGGGGTGGAGTCGGAGCGGGGACCCTCTTTAGGGGCTCAATACCATCACCAATCAACAGCCCCCCAAGTCAGATGTGGTCACCAACACAGAGAATGTGGGTTCACGTTCATATTGCAGCATGCTTGGGGCCCAAACAGGTAGAGTCATCAAGGGGCCGGGGAGGGGGTGGCTCGTTTTATGTACAGTACTATTTCCACTGGCCTCAGCAACTGAAGGGGCACCCGCCACCTCCTTCGCCGTCCACTTACGAGGGTCAATCTGGGCTCCGAGGATCACCTTGAAGTTTTTGGCCCGCTGGGTGCGGCCTGTCCGGGGGCAGAAGCAACTTGTCCTCTGGGGTCAGTGCCACTGTGCAGGAGCCAGACCTCCATGGTGCATTCTCCTGCTCATGGATGCCAGGCCCGCTGCCCCAGGCGACAGAGGGTATATGAATAAGCCACAGAGGTTTGCCCTAATCACCCCAAAACATCTGGGCAACAACATAAGAACAAGCAAAACGCAAGATGTGTAGGAAAAGATCCAAAATAAGTCCTGTAGAGAGAGCAATAAATTAGTCCCTACCTATGGGTACTAAGTCCCCGGCAACTCATTTAGTTCATTGATCATTCACGATTCTGCCCCAGTTTGAATTTCCAACTTATATTTATATTTTTCACATACATACAAAACATCCAACAAATACAAAAGGTAGTGATGTAATAATCATCACTATTTCAAGGTTCCTTCCTACCCATACAATCAAATAACAGTTGCGAAAAGAACACAATTTATACGCAATCCGTGGAAGATAGTGCCATACACACTTGGGAGAGTAACTTTCAACCTCCACGCAGTCCAACAAAGTGTGTGTCCAGTTGTCTTGTATAGCACTTGTAGTTGATCGGACTCCTCCAAATAAAGTCGACGCGTTTCAGGCCTCATCAGGACATGGGCAAAAAGTGTGCAAACAAACACAGGGTTATAAACACCGCCTGGCTGGCCGGGCGGGTGGAGAAACACCTCCGTAACGACTGCCACCCTACGTGGCTCCTAAATAATCCAAAAGCTCCAGGCAAGTCCCTTCCTCTCAGGGCGCCCTTTCACCACGACTTCAAGTTCGTTTATATTGCCATCCTAATCCGCCCATGAAAACTTCTATCAAGCCGGTGTAGCTGCTGCACGCCCTTTGGTTGCACGAACGATCGTGGAGGATTGACTGCGCCATAGAAGTTAAGAAGTTTTCATGTGCGGATTAAGATGGCAGGGATGCTGGCTGCTGGACACGCCGGGGTTTCGCTGTAGTCAGATCGGGACAGACCGGTAGGGCTGGGGCCAAAGTTGGTGTCCTCTTCTTCCTGGGTCAGCACGGCTCATCTGTCCTTCTGCTTTCTTCCTCGAATCTGAGGAGGCAAGGTTCAGGGTCGCCCCTGCATACAAAATTTAAGGGCTTTACAGGTGTGTGCAGGTTGGGACCAATAGTGGGTACACCCCTATTATGCCATTGTCCAGTGGGAGGGGGGCATGAGCCTCTCGCTAATTGGCTGGGTCCCCTCATCTTCAAGATGGAGGGGACTTAGATGTGTGATTCACTTCGCCTCCCCCACCTGACGGGTGGGGTTGGCAAAGGTGGGCCCACCTCTCATCCTAACTTGGTTTTCCCGCTGATTCTCCCGCCCAAAGTGGGTGTCAGAACTAGTGGGAGCCAGTTGCTGGGGGCAGCAAAAGGCAGGGACAGCTTTCAAAGGTGGCAGGCCTTTGAAGCTTCCCCTTCGTGGACCCAGCCTATCCTAGGGGAGGAGGCATAACACCTCTGCCCAGGATGGGCTTTGTTTCTGGACCCAGAGAGTAGAGGTACTCTCTCCAGGGGTCCAGAAACCTGTCTAGTGGTGGCAAATGGCAGGTAGCCATTCAGGAACCACACCAGGGCTGGTAGTTTTTGAGGGGGCATCTCTAAGATGCCCTCTGTGTGCATTTTACATTAAATCGCGCACTGGCACCAGTGTGGGTTTACTGTGCTGAGAAGTTTGCTACCAAACTTCCCAGATTTCAGTAAAGCTCTGGAGTTCGTAATGACCAGCCCCCAGACCATATACTCTTTATGGCTTTACTGCACTTACAATGTCTAAGAATGGACTTAGACACTGTAGGGTTAAAGGGCTCATGCAACTGTACCCTCACCTGTGGGCTAGTGAACCGTGCTAGAGGGGTGACTTACCTAGGCCCCAGGCAGTGGGTTGTAGGCATGGCACACAGGAATGTGTTGTACATGTAATTGTATTGCACACACCTAGTGATTTGCAAGTTTGAGCATTGTTCAATGTTATATTTCAATCTGTGTGATAAGCGTACTGGTCAGAGACGTGTGACTGTCTGACACACGTATAATTATGCTACTACACCAAGTAAAACTGGTCACTTGTAACCTGGCCGCACAGCACATGAATCTATCACTGAATAACTTACAAAAATCATACAGTATCTTGAACGAATTGTCAAACAATATCAACAGGAATCTGTTTTAATTTCACAATTTCATCTGTTGTGTATATCACGGTCATAAAATGATTTACTTTCGCACCTAAATGCTATAAGCTCAATTGTGACCACAAGTTCAACATAAAAGTACTATGGCCTATTTTACAATGAAGGTTGTCATTTCCAAGGGGGCGTGGCTACGCAGCTATCAATGGCGGACGCGTGAGCAGAGAGCTCCGCGCCAGCCGAGCACATTATCCTGTGTAGCGGTGGTCCTGCCCGGGCCCGGGGGGCTCCCGCCGGTGGCCTCCCCCAGAGGAGTATTTGGTGTACCTGGCGCTGCCTTTTGGGACCTGGATTCCGGCTGGGAGACCCGATACTTGTGGCTTACGACGGACGACGCGGCAGCAAGATGGCGGCTTGAGCGGACGGCGAGATCTGCAACACAGGTGGGCGGACTGTCCTGAAGGGCTCTGACGAGTGCAGTAGGTCTCCTGAGGCGCTGAGACTACCCGCATAACTACGGACTCCCCCCGGAACGACGGGGGTTGAGTTCCGAGCTTGGCGGACGCCCGACCGGGTGCTGGGGCCTTCCTGCAGGTGCGAAGCCGGGATCGCTGAAGGAGACGGGCATTGTGAGCCCGTAGGCGCCCACCCGCAGCGCTGACACACTAAGAGGTATTGAACTCTCTGCCCTGCCGAAGGCCCCGGGATGGTGTGCGTTAAGAAGTGCCACGGTCATTGTTGGGCTGAGCGGATTGTGAGCACATTGTTGGGGAGGTAGTCGCCGCCGCTGGAAAGATCTGAGGTGCTGGATGACCGCGACGAACTGTGTGCTTGGCTCGCCTTTCCTTCCGTGGGACATTGCAGGTTGGAACTAGACCATCTGGACTCTTGGAGCTCCCCGTGCACTGGCTGCTCTGGTAGGGGAGACTGGAGGCGTAGGGGTGCCTATCTGAACCCATTCAAACTGGGAAGATTGCTTGTCTGTCCTGCATACCTGAACTGCTAATAACATGGAGTAGATGCGTGTGTTCGGCTTCCGGCCTCACCGCTTGTGCATGGCCTGAAAGTGTGGAATCTTACCTCCGCAGATGACAGACAAAGGTGGCGAGCGAACTGTTGAGGCCTATGACATCCTAACTTACGGATGAGGTGGTGGATGCAGCCAATTTAGGGCACGCCTGACTGACGGGGCGCGGTGCATATGCAGCGGTACCTTTCTGAGACCAGCACCGAGATGTCCCTGGTTTGGCCATAACTTTCTGGAGGCATATTTGGAGTATCCGGCAATCTCAGAGTGTGGTACAACTCTGCTTGTACTCTTCGCAGAAAGACTACGTAGGCGCGTACTGTGTATCACGCCCTCTGGGCAGAGGGACACAACTGCGTAGTGTGAAGTTGCGACGCGGCAGGTGGCCAGGGTGACCCCTCACTGGAACAGCGGAGAAAGAGGACACTGAGGGTGCCCCGTAGGTGAACCGGCTTGCTGCCCACGATACACTCTCTCCTTCTGCCACTGCCACCTTCCTGCGGAGGCCCACTGTTGTACGGGACTAGCACTTTGGTACTGAAACTGGCAAGATCAGAGTCCTAGTGCTGAGAAGACGGTCGAGAGATCTCACTTATTTTACACCCTGGAGACGAACGAGCCGGTGGTGCACGTGGTGGCTCTGTGCCCACAGAGAGCGGGCCGCACGAGATCGGAGGTCGTAGAACACACTGCACTGAACATGAGAAAACCTAAGGGAAAACTGGTGGGTCCTCCCCAAGAACAAGACAATAGCGCTCTGGACTCTGTACCCAAGGAACCTGGGGGTGACCCTATTGAGATACCGGTACACCAGCAATACGCACAGATCCTGGAGGCTATCGCTGACACCAAAGCGACGCTACACCAGGACATCAGCACAGTAGCAGTGGGACTAGGCCTGTTACGGGCAGAACATGGCAAACTGTCTGACCGGGTGAAACATACAGAGACGACTCTTGAGGAACTTGCCCCTGCACAAAAAGTACTGGCCGCGAAGGTGGAAGACCTTTCGGATAGACTGGGGATGTTGGAGCGTAGAGCGGAGGACGCAGAGGGACGTAATCGTCGTAACAACGTGCGGGTCTTAGGGCTGCCGGAAGAAATTGAAGGACAAGATATGGTAGCCTTCCTGGAGACGTGGTTGAGGGCAGTGGTGGCGCCCGAGGGTCTATCACAGTTTTACACCTTGGAAAGAGCCCATCGGGTGCCCAACAGACCTCCGGCACCGGGACGACCTCCGAGACCAGTGGTGGCTAGGTTACTTCATTACCGAGACAGAGACCTGCTGCTCCAGAAGGCATGATCGGATGGTCCCTACACCATGGAAAACTGCAAGGTGTCCCTGTTTCCCGACTATACGTTAGAAGTACAAAGACGCTGTGCATCGTTTTTAGAGGTCAAGCGAGCGCTACGTGAGGAGGGAATCCTGTACTCGCTGATGTTCCCGGCCAGGCTGCGGATTATGTTGGACGGGAAGACACACTTTTGCGATGATCCTAAATCTGCCTGGGAGTGGGTCGAAACCTATAAGACAGAAGGCCATGCTAAGCCTCGTCCTCGACATCCGGAGACCGGGATGGGTGAGCCTGGGAAACGACCCCGGAGGCGGCAGCGACGGAGAGCCACTAAGAAGCCGAGTCCGTTGCGGACGGCGGAGGAGAGGGCGAATGCATTGCAAACAGTAGCCGTGATGTTGCGGGGTAGAGAGTCGGCGCAGGAGAGGGGATCGGACTCAAATCATGGAACTGATGAATCGGGATCGGACACTTCACCAAGTGGGCGTAACTGTATGCCGGAGGTGACCCCGCAGACGGCAGACGAGTTCTTTGGATAAGTGACTGGATATTTTTCCCCTCTCCTTCCCCCCCCGTTTCTTTTTCTCTTCTTCTTTTTCTGTCCTCTTCTCCCTTTTTCCTCTCTGTCGCTCCCCCCTCCTCCCCTCTGTTGTCCCGCTTCCTAGGAGACCTTCATATCTGTATAAGATTATATTGAACGTGGGTGGTGTTTCTCTGGCGGGTGTGGGGGTGTGGGGGGGGCTGAGGGGGGGCTCCTGGGCACGGGCGGGGACGGCCTATTCAGGCTGAAACGCCATGGGTACTAAACTGATTTACAACTGCATATTAGAAGCTTTGGTCGCGCTCCCTCATAGGTCCTTAGTTAGTTACCTAGGACCTTGTTGTTTTGTTGTAGGATTGTGCTATGCACTGTTTTAGTACATTTGGGCAGCTGATCGTTGTCAGTCCGCTCGTAGGTGTGGGAGTTCAATGTTTGGGGTTGTTGTTGCATACCAGGTGGTCTATGAGAATTACAGGGGCTGATGGAGTGAGGAGGGTACCGGGTGGGGAGTATTGTTTTACCAGATGGCACATCAGATAATTCGGTCAGAAGGGTACAAGCTCCTTACATGGAACATACGGGGTATGGGTTCACCTGCTAAGCGCTATAGTATGCTGAATTATATACATCGTAGGGGTGTACACGTGGCGTTGTTGCAGGAGACCCACCTCATGGAGACTGAGGTGGGACGACTGGAACGCAGGTGGAGGGGACAGCTGTATGCAACTACCTATTCTGCCTTTGCGAGGGGAGCACTAGTGTGGATTCGGCCGGGCGTCCCTTTCCAGCTTTCCCGGAGATTAGTGGACGTGGAAGGGCGGTATGTGGTGATTCTGGGGAAGTTGGCAGGGAGAGGGATCACACTGGGAAGTGTGTATGCCCCCAACCGAGAACAGATCCCCTTCCTAGAAAGGTTCTCTGGAGTCTTTGCGGGTGTGGATGCTGATAATCTGATTCTAGGTGGTGACTTTAATTGTGTATGTGATATCGAATGGGATAGATCTACCCCTCCACTACAGGGCACGATGGCATCCAATACGGCACAAGGGCTTAGGCGATCGGCTGCGGGGTGGGGATTGGTGGATTTTGAGCCCGACGCTCTTTAATCTATACGTGACCCCACTGGTCAAGGTGATCAGATCCTATGGTTTCGATGTAGTGTCATATGCTGATGATACTCAGGTTTTGATCACCCTTGGCCCAGATCCAACAGACACTAAGTCACGTTGTAAAGACTGCATGATCCATATCGATAGGTGGATGAACTCAAATCATTTACAACTAAATGGAGGAAAAACTGAAATTGTTCTTTGTGGCAAGGCGCATGAACACTGGTCCAGCGACTGGTGGCCTCAAACCCTCGGCCCTTGCCCAGTGCCAAGACAGTCAGTTCGGAACTTAGGTATTCAAATGGACAATCAATTGTCAATGAAAGACGAGGTCAACCACCTAATTGGCTCCTGTTTTGGCATCATGCGAAATTCGCGCAAAGTTTTTAAATGGCTCCCGATGGCAGCCAGGAAGCCATTAGTTCAGGGACTGATTATCAACCGCATGGACTATGGAAACGCTTTGTTGTCTTCAATAAATGAAGATCTTCTAACTAGGCTCCAGGTTCTGCAGAATACTGCTGCCAGGCTAGTGCTGAATCTCCTGTCGGGATCCCCTTCGGCACCCAACTTGAGACTTCTTCACTGGCTTCCTGTTAGAAAGCGGATTCGTTTCAAGATTCTCTGCCTAACGCATAAGAGCATGTATGGCAGTGGTGCTGACTACTGGAAAAAGAAACTCAGTTGGTACCGGCCTTGCAGGGCTCTGAGATCCAGCAACAAATCTCTTCTAACACCCCTCAAAATTCATGCCATAAGAAAGGGAGGAAGATCTTTTTCCTTTCTTGCTCCCGCTTTTTGGAATAAACTGCCTCTACACTTACGTATTATCTCTGACCACAATCGTTTTCGCAGGGAGCTAAAAACATGGCTGTTTGACAACTAACTGACTCTCCCCGTCCAAACCAACTCCTGAGTACTCCGCAAGCGCCATGAGACTTCCGGGTGATATGTGCGCTAAATAAATACTCCTGATTTGATTTGATTTGATTTGAGGAGACTCCAAAATGAACAACAAAGAGTATATTCCTATTATTCGCATCTGTATGACCTCCAGACACGATTGGACATGTTTTTTTGTTCCACTACAATGACCCACATGTTATCTGAGACCGAATACTTGGGGAGAGCCATCTCTGATCATAGTCCCCTGCTTATGCGATTTGCTCCTCTCCCTTAGAGAACTCCGATTCCCTCGTGGAGACTAGACTCTGCCTTGTTAGAAGACGACGGGTTTAAACAAATATTAGTGGCGGCATTGGTTACCTTTTTCTCGGAGACTCAAGAACCGCCAGTTCCCGGTTGGTGGAATGGGAGGCATTCAAGGTGGTCGCCAGGGGACAATGCTTGGGACAGACAGTGGGCCTCCGGCGAGAGATAGCCAGGGAACTGGGAGAGTTTGAGCAGCAGTTGCAAGAGTTGGACGGGGAGCTGGCGAAAGGGTTAGCAGTACAGGATAGGATGGCGGAACTCAGGAGTCGCTATAATTCGACGTGGGACAGATTACGGACAGTTGACCTGCACAATTATAGGGCGCGGCAACATGAGGAAGGGGGCAAAGCCGGTAGATTGCTAGCCTGGTTGGTTCGGCCTGAGAGTCGGGGAGCGCCTATCCCGAGTATCACTGACAGCAGGGGACAGGTGCTCTGTTCTCCGAGTGCGATTAACGAGGCGTTTCGTAGCTACTATGAAACTCTGTATCAGCAGCCAAGGACCATTCCAACCGAGGCGATACGGTCGTACCTCGATGCCCTGCGGTTGCCAGGTTTGGAGACAAATGTTGGTGACTCCCTGGCATTATCGGTCAAAGTGGGTGAAATTAGGGAGGCAATTAAGGGAATGGCGCGAGGGAAAACGCCTGGGCCAGATGGCTTACCTGCTGACTTTTATTTGGCATTCGTCAATATCCTGGCCCCACAGTTGGAGCACCTTTATGCGACTGCACTTGAGGTGGGTAGGCTTCCATCCTCCATTAGGGAAGCGCTAGTGGTCCCCCTACCAAAAACTAAGACTGCCCACCCAAGAGTGACGGATTTCCGACCTTTATTCATGTTAAATACCGATTTAAAAATTCTGAGCAGAGCATTGGCTACCAGGCTACTGCCACATATGCAGCGGTTGATTCATATTGACCAGAACGGTTTTATACCCACACGGTCCACGTCTAACAATCTGCGGAGATTGTATAATGTAATGTTCCACAGTAACTTAGGAGACTACCCTGATGCAGTGGTAATGTCAATTGACCTCGAGAAGGCTTTTGACTCCTTGAGTTGGGACTTTTTACTGGCAACGATGGAAAAGATGAAGATGGGTGAGGGCTGGTTAAAATGGGTACGTCTCTTATACAAGGAACCTAGTGCACGGGTCCGCACTGGCGCTATGATATCCACATCATATAATATCTATAGGGGGACTCGATAGGGGTGCTCCCTCTCGCCACTACTGTTCGCTCTTGCCATGGAGCCATTGGCGGAACACAATAGACAGGAAGGTGGGCGACTGGGGATTACATTAGATGGGGCCACTCATATAATTTCACTATACGCCGACGATGTGTTGGTGTATCTAAGAGACGGGAATGTGGGGATACCTGAGATGTTGCAAATACTAGGGGACTTTGAAGAGATGTCAGGCTTACGACTTAACAGAAGGAAGACTCATATATTTCCGCTTTGTCCCTCTGTACCGAGACCACCGACTCTCCCGTTGGATTTAGACTGGGCACCGGATGTCTTTAAATATCTGGGTGTCCGGATCTATCGCACACAGGCCGACTTGCTTGAGGGCAACCTAGTGGGGACCTTCCGGGGACTTCAGCAGAAAGTAGCCTTCTGGCGCACATTGAAACTTCCGGTGATGGCCAGGGTGGCGCTATCTAAGATGGTGATGCTGCCCCGCCTCTTATATTACTTTGTTAACTCCAGTAATAATACCGCGCCGCTGGTTTAAAAAGCTGGATGCACTATTAAGAGACCTGGTGTGGGACGGTGGCCGAAATAGAGTGTCTTTACAGACCCTGTGGCTCCCATTTGTGGGCGGTGGTCTCGGGCCCCAGATTTTGATGCATATTACCTGGCGGGCCAATTGCAGTGGTTGGCCCGGTGGCTCGACGGAAAAGGGTTGGACACTATTTCTATCATTCCCGGTTCTGTGACGGCGACCCTCTTGCCTAGAATGCTTGATCGGCACAGGAAGATTAAACCTATGGGGGTGCTACTCTCCGTGGCTATGGTTTGTTGGGACAGATGTGTGGCGAGTTCCAGAGACGTGAGTCTATACTCCCCTTGTGTTCCCTTGGTAGGTTTGCCGCAGACGGGCAGGGGCGCGCCCCTCACATGGCGTCCATTGCAGGGATGGGAAGACGCAGGGGTACAGACGGTGGGAGACTGTTATAGAGATGGGGAATTGCTGCCACTTGCAGACTTCCTGGAGTATCATGAGTTGCCACCCGGGCAATTCTTGAATTATCATAAGATACTGGGAGCCCTACCGGAATTATGGGGAAGGGAGATGGTGGAACCAGCTACGCACCCGGTTTTCCACGCAATGGTGACACTGGGCTCGGCCGGACATCTAGTGAAATGGCTCTATCAGACGATCATTGAGATTTTGAGCCGTCCATTACATCGGTTGAAGGAGAGATGGGAGGGGATGCTTGCCAAGCAGCTCACTGATAAAGAATGGGAACGGGCTTTGGGAGGCCCCAAGAAGGTGTCGCGAAACGCAGCCTTTAAATATTTACAGTTTAATTGGCTCCACAGAACGTATCTCACACCGCATCGGTTGAATGTGGTGTTTGGGGGTACAGACCACACATGTCCCCGTTGTACTCTTGGTGACGCGGACTTTGACCACATGGTTTGGTTCTGTCCGAAGCTCTATGGCTACTGGACGAAGGTAGTGGAGCTGATCAATAAGGTAATGTCTTTAGAAATAGGGTGTACACCAGCGGCTTGCCTACTGGGAATATTTCCACGGCCTAAAGCCAAACGATTGCGGTTTAGATTCGTAGACTTAGCCTTGCTGCTGGCTCGGAGGCAAATAGCTTTCAGGTGGAAGGCACAACAAGCACCGTTAGTGACTAAATGGGAAGATGAGTTAACCTGCTGGGCAAGAGCTGAGGAACGGGCCTTGATCAAGGAAGACAGAATCACTAAACGACGCAGACCACTTGCGGAACCCTGGGCAGACATAGTAAAAGCATGGGACATGCGTCTTGCACCACCGCAGCCCTCAGATACAGATTTGACTGACTCGGAAGCATAGAGCTAGACCCATTCCTGTCTTGATATCAGAGAAACCTAAGCCTGGACATGAGTAACTGTGCTATTTTAGAACATGGGAGAATGTGGAGGCCCGCCGTGACCGCCCGGGTTTCCCTCAGAGCCGCATGTCTGTCATTAGCCCCAGAAAGTTAAATTAACACATTACGTTGATCATGACCCCTGGTAGCAGGTTTCAAAGTTTAGTTTTCTAAAAATTGGACGGGACACGGGGTAGAACTCTCGTGTTCCAACATATATTGGCTGGTTTACTTTGGCGTTAATTATCCTCCGCACTCAGATTGTATTTTTCTTGTCTACAGGATGCACTTAGGATTTCTGGGATTAACTGTATAGCGCCACTGGGGAATCCAGATCTTTACCGTGGATACCCCCAACTGGACTAAGTGCCCATACTTATGGAATTACCTGGTTTTCATTATTGTTTGATTCTTTAATCTTCGTTTCTTTTTCATTCTGTGGTAGAGGCAATTGTTCAACTGTGGTCATTACAAGATGTAACCCTGTGAATATGTAGGGGAATAGTTTTCAGTGAAACATTGAACATGTAACAGAATAACCACTGTCAATGATTGGATCCAAATTGCTATACCCAGAAATAATTATTGCACAGGATTATTACATGCATAGCTGTATAAGGATTGTGGAATGTTTGCTTATGAAAAGACTAAATGCCAATAAAAATGATATTTAAAAAAAAAGGTTGTCATTTCCAAATATATATATGCTGCCCCTATGCATTTCGGTCTGGACTGTTCCCATGGGGCACAGGGTCAAGACTGATTTGCATATGGCTGGGTCCAAACTGGGGTGGCGTAGTGGGCAAAAGAACGATGGATTTAACCCAGATCTTTTGACTGGGGGAGAATGTTTGCATTGTCAGCATTCCGTCCATCATTTGTTTGCTGTAACACTTTTCGCCCTAAGTGGGATGGGTATGCCCAGACGTGGGTCCCTTGCTCACTGTGCCACTGGATTCAAGCTAGCCTGGCTGATGAAGGGTGACATACCCTGAAACCGGTCCCAGGATGCTTGTTTCCGGTCCAGGGAGGACCTGACCTGGCAGTTCGGTCTGGACTGTTCCCATGGGGCACAGGGTCAAGACTGATTTGCATATGGCTGGGTCCAAACTGGGGTGGCGTAGTGGGCAAAAGAACGATGGATTTAACCCAGATCTTTTGACTGGGGAGAATGTTTGCATTGTCAGCATTCCGTCCATCATTTGTTTGCTGTAACACTTTTCGCCCTAAGTGGGATGGGTATGCCCAGACGTGGGTCCCTTGCTCACTGTGCCACTGGATTCAAGCTAGCCTGGCTGATGAAGGGTGACATACCCTGAAACCGGTCCCAGGATGCTTGTTTCCGGTCCAGGGAGAACCTGACCTGGCAGTTCGGTCTGGACTGTTCCCATGGGGCACAGGGTCAAGACTGATTTGCATATGGCTGGGTCCAAACTGGGGTGGCGTAGTGGGCAAAAGAACGATGGATTTAACCCAGATCTTTTGACTGGGGGAGAATGTTTGCATTGTCAGCATTCCGTCCATCATTTGTTTGCTGTAACACGCCCCTATGCATTTCGGCATCTCTGTCCCTTGTTCAGGGGCCACTGCAAAAGAAATATTGACAACAAGAAAGAGGGAGGAAATATCTGTAATCACATACTGCGAGTGAGGAAAAGCGGAACCAACAAAAAATGACAAGTCTATAATAAATAAGAAGAACTCCCCCATGCTTCGAGAAAACACAATTAAAGAAGACACCCGTGACCGTATAATGACGACCCAAAAAAGTTCCTAAGAATAGTGAAAAGGTTCCAGTGAACATTCGCACCTTGTACGTGTCATGTCTGCAAACAGAGCTGATGTGATGTAAAAAAACGGCTTCTTCTGTGAGTAGTCTGGATGGCTCCTAAAATACTCAGCGTGGATGTATAACAATTCATGTAACCCTCCTGCTCAACATGACCAACGTGTATTTTCCAAAAACTCTGTCAACACAACCGGCTGTTGAGCATGCAGCAAAAGAAAAATACTAAGCTGTCCACTCGATTTCAAACCTGCCCACACATACCTGCGCACTCTCTATCCAATGTACTGTAACAACATACTCCAGGTCGTGTAACAAGAAGATGGTGTGGATGCTGAAAAACAAGCCGGATTGGAAAGCAGTTGTTGATGGGCTCGTAATCTAAACAAGCAAAATGTCCCGGTATGAAAGAAGATTGAGACTGTTTACTGCGGAGCGGTCTGAATGGTCTCTGCTTTAATCCAATCAGATCTAGAAACCACATGATAAATCTGCTGATGTCTTGCTGCACTTTATATCAACTCCATATGGAGTTGGCGTCTTCCGCATGTAACCAGAACGAAGGACTATGAGTCTCATCAAGTGTTCAGTGGAACGCCTGCCGCCATATTGTCACGATCTCTTCTGCTGTATTCTGAAAACCCTAATTGCCAGTGAAAGCGCTGATTGAAACTTATAAGGGCTGAATGTTGTGTGCGGACATGATCATACATAAGTATGAAAATTCAAATCCATATTTCGACCGGCAAAATCTGTTTTTCTAGATCAAGATTTGGGAGTAATGTAGGAAATAATCACAAATGAAGGACTGTGAGTTTCATCAAGCGTTACGTACAACCTATGCCACCATGTTAACGCAGTCTCTCCTGAAGTATGCTACAATCCTTATTACTAATAAACAAACACTGGTTGGCGCTAAGAAACACTGAAATGTTGTGTATGGAAATTAACATGCGTGTAGTATAAAATTGCGTGTCCTTATTTCGGACAGCCAGATCTGATTGTCCCTGATGGAAACTAGAGAATGCTATAAGAAATAAAATTAAAATTAACATCTGCGATCCAGAACCACCATGAATGTGCACCAAAAAAATGTAGGCAAAGATAAAGGGAGTTGTGAAGTGAGGATTAAAAAACCTTTTGTGCTTTATGATAATGACAATGCTTCTGAGGTAGATGACATTTTTTTGATTTTTAGCATTTGAGAAAAAGGTAAGTTTGATATCAGATTAGGTGGATGAAAGCTTTGGTGAAGTAATAAATTGTTTCTGTCTGTGGATTTCTTGTGTACGCTCATTTCAATTTTGTGGTGTGATTTTTTACCCAGACGTCTAGGAAGGCTAAACTGTTGTCGCTAATGGTGTGAGTGAATTGTAAATAATCAAGAGGAGTCCCTCTTCGGTAAAGGAAATCTAGTGTTAACCTCGTAATGGAAATGTAAAAGATTATTTCTTTTAAATAACCCTCACCCACCAGGGTTATCCCTTGGTGGCATGCTTCATCATAGGGTTCATCCCTAACCTGCTACGGAAAGGAGCGTGCTGCGACCGACAGATACGTGGGAGCACTGGTAGTGCCTTTGCCTATACACCTATACAGAATGTATAAATATCAGAGTGGGGGTTCGTTTATATACAAAGACTGAGTTGAAAATATCTGGCTAGTGGGAAAAACATTATTTATTGGAACCCCTAGTCGATATGCTTAAAAAATGGGGATGGTGAGGAACATCTGGGCTAATGTCCATAATTTTCTCTGGTTGACTAGTTTAAAACCCTACCCCAAGGCTTTTCGTCAGGACCTAAGGGGGTTACTCCCTGTTACCACTCCTTTAGTCATCAAATATCGTATCTTCAAGTGAGAGTAGAGATAGATCAAATATGAAAAAGAATACATACAGCACCTAGTCGGTCTGTTCTTATGTTTTCTACGAGTGTATGAAAAAAAGAAAGAAGAATTAAAATTATACCCGGCCCCAGGGCCTCATTATAGCATTATGTTTTGTAGAGTAGATAGTGTCATAATTCTCACATATTGAAAAAGTGAGCAGGCTGTGAGGCAAGTTCTTGAGTGAGAAAAACACACATGAAACACGTACTACAAATAAAACAGACACAACATTACATACATGTAGTAGGCCTTAATCAGGCCTCATGAGTCCAAACGGGGGAGGAGAGACACCTGTAGTCACACTCTGATGGCAGAAGTAAAAAAAATGTATCCAATTGGAGGTAAAAAGATGCAAATAAACAGAGGAAAAATCATTAGTGTAAGGATTCTGAAAAAAATCATGTGTGTTTTTTTAATCGGTTCAAGAAGCACTTACTTCCTCAAGGTTACTCCTTCGCTGCGGGATAACCGATCGCCCGTGGCTCCGTAGATACAGGAGGGGCGTGGCGCGTCCCGTATTTTAGGGAACGTGCCGTCGTAAGCGTCCTCATGGAGGTGGGGCACTAGACCGCATCCTACTAGGTTGTCGTCGCTTAGTCTTTTCCTCAAATCAGTAACAAGATCAAATCGAGTGAACATTTGTTCAGTATCGCGTACCACTTTTCCATAAATATTTCGTTGAATTGAAATCTGAAAAGCATGGGTTTGATTGGTATCCGTAATCCACGTGGGATCCATTTCACTTTATGAAACTGAATCAAAGTAGACGCATGCAAGCGTTGGTTAAGTGCTCTTCTAGAGATGAATTAAAGCTGTTTAAGTTGTTGGGTAATAGATCCTCTCTGTATATTGAATTATCTGGGTTCCTGAATTAACGAGTATATGTCTGATGCCGGTTCTGGTGTGTTTGCTTTAGTTTCAGCTCATTTCTCAGTGACGCTCGAGATTGCTTCAAAAGACATGATTGTGAGGGTGCTGCAATAATGGGTTAGACAAAAGACTTGTGTTGTACAGGTAATTTTATTGTGCACATCTAGTGATTTGAAAGCTTGGGCATTGTTCAATGTTACGTTTCAATCTGTGTATCTGATAGAGACTTCTAGCTGCAGATTCCTTACCTTTGAATTTCCCAGGCGTCAGGCTGGATCCGGAAACTTTTGCTGAGCAATACCCCTTGCGCGCGACGTCGGGTGGCTCCATTCGGCTCCGCGTGTCGTCGATGACGTTGGTAGCATCGGTTATGATTTTGCGGTGCCTACATAGGCGCCACACAGGCGCGCGGACGTCAGTTCTTTTCTTTCCGCGCCAGTTAAGCGCCGATCCGGGAAGAGCTACCCTTCTGCCGCTTTTTGGCAGGCTTTTTCTCGACTTTTGTCGATATTTTTGACGACTTCGTGTGCGAGGGATGTCGGGTAGGAAGACAGGTTTTAAACCCTGCGGGACTTGTTCCCGCATGATGTTGGTTACCGATCCCTACCGCGTATGTCTGTGGTGTCTTGAACGCGACCATGATTCCAAGTCGTGTTCAGACTACCGGGCGATGGCTCCGAAGACCTTGAGGGAGCGGGCAATGAAATTGCTCGCGGCCCGGCAGTCGACACCGTCTAGCGAGACTCCGAGGAGGTCACAATCCCGTTCGAGGAAGAGGAGGTCGCGGGATCGCTCACGGAGCCCTAAGTCCTCTTCCTCCCATTCGAGGTCATCTGGACACTCGGGGAAGAGGCACAAGAAGAAGAACAAGTCCAAGCGGACTTCGACTTCACCTGAACTGGCGTCCATCGTCGAAAGAGGTAAGGAGCGCCAGCGCTCTAGGCACGGTTCTGCGGAGCCGGAGCCAGAGTCGACTTCGTGCCTCCCTCCATTTCTGGGAGCCGGAGCGACTCCCGCTCAAATTAAGGATTTTTACGAGGCCATGCGCCGCGTATTTGAGCGGAACGACCCCGTTGGTGAGCCCTCGGGCCCCGCTGGGGCAGATGGGGCCCCATCGGGTTCGACGCTGTCGGCTTCGGCCACGGCGCCGGTGGGGCCTCAGGGATCCGATCTCGGATCCGGTTCGACGCCAGTCGTGCCAACGCGACCTTCCCCGGTGTCGAACTTGACGTCGATGCCAGCGACGTCGCTGGCGGCTGTCGGTGGCGCAAGCCCCATCCTCATCCCCGACGACACGGAGCCGGATCGGCGTCGTACGACGCCGATTTCGACGTCGACAGAACCCAGGGGTTCTATGTTGTTGCCTGAGCACTTTGTGGACGTGCTAGGCCCAGGAGAGGAATAGGAGTCTGGAGACCCTCTAGAGTACCAGGATGTCTCTGAGGAGACAATGGACTGGTATGGGGAACTTGGGGAAGCCAGTGGTCTGGATACTTCCCCAGACTCTTACATGCTCTCTCCACCTACAGTGGCTACGGAGGAGGGGGCGTCCTATGCTATGGTGGTTAAGAGGGCAGCTGAGGTCCTTGGACTGGAACTGCCCTCAGTGCAGGTCAGGACTAATCTCCTGACCAAAGTGCTTCAACCTGGGGCTTCCACCTCTGTTTATTGGGCCGTTTCTCCCACTCTCTTTGGGAGACGGTTGCGCAAGTGCTGCCACAAGTCCCGGAGGAGGCCCGGGCTGTGCTCTCCCATGCTGCCAAGGACGGGAGAGATGCGGCACAATTCACCATACGGTGTGGTTTGGATACGACCGATTCGGTGGGCAGATCTATTTCAACGACAGTGGCTTTGAGGCGCCACGCATGGCTTCGCACAACTGACTTCTCGTGGGATGTCCAGGCCAATTTGATGGACATGCCCTTTGATGGAACCCGCCTTTTTGGGGAAAAGGCAGACTCGGCCCTGGTCAGGTTCAAGGACTCTCGAGCTACGGCCAGATCCTTGGGCCTCTCCTCCACTCCTCGTGGCCAGTGTTCCTTTCGCCCCTTTCGTGGCAACGGAAGGGGTTTCCAGGCGCGTCAGCCCTATCCTTGCCACCGTCCCGCACAGATTGCCCAAGCAGTGCGTGGACGCGCTACATTCCGTCCTCAGAATGGAGGCCAGAAGTCATCTACCACACTGCCCACGGCAGCCGCAGCCCCCAGCCTCCAAGCACTCCTAGGCTAATTCTGCAGGGCACACTACTCCAGTGGGTGGGAGAATTTGTCACCATCTCCCCCGCTAGAGATCTATAACATCAGACAAGTGGGTCTTGCAGATCGTCCAGGAGGGCTATTCTCTTCCTTTCTTTTCTTTTCCTCCTACTATTCTGCCGAGTCAGGAACGGCTGGCGGAGGATCACTTAAAGCTACTCCAACAGGAAGTTACAGCTCTTTTCGCCAAAGGAGCTATAGAAAGGGTTTTCAGAAGTAGGCATTGGCTTTTATTCCCGCTACTTTCTGATTCTGAAGAAGAACAAGGGGCTTCGGCCCATTTTGGTTCTTCGGACCGTCAATCTCTTCCTCAAAAAGGAGAAATTCAAAATGCTCACTTTGGCTCAGGTCTTGTCTGCCTTAGACCAAGGAGACTGGATGGTGGCGTTGGACCTGCAGGATGCGTATTTTCACATTCCCATCCTGCCGGGCCACAGGCGTTACCTGCGGTTCAAGGTAGGCCACGAGCACTTTCAGTTTACCGTGCTCCCCTTCGGCCTTACCAGTGCCCCTCGAATGTTCACCAAGGTGATGGCGGTGGTTGCAGCTCATCTGCGCAGGTTAGGGATTTCAGTCTTCCCCTACCTCGACGACTGGTTGTTGAAGGCGTCCTCGCCCCAGGCAGTTGTCTCCCACCTTCAGACTACGGCGGACCTCCTGCATTCGCTGGGGTTCTCTATAAGCGTGCCGAAGTCACACCTGACTCCTTCTCAGACGCTCCCTTTCATCGGAGTTGTTCTGGACACAGTGCAGTTTCGGGCTTATCCTCCCGAGCAGCGAGTCCAGGATATTCAGGTTATGATTCTGATATTTGAGCCTCTATCCTGGATTTCGGTGAGGTTGACTCTGAGGCTGTTGGGCCTCATGGCCTCCTGCATCCTGTTGTTAAGACATGCGAGATGGCGTATGCGGGCTCTGCAGTGGGACTTGAAGTTCCAATGGGCACAGCATCAGGGAAATCTCACCGACGTGGTTCAGATCTCGGAAGGAACTGCGAAGGATATGCAGTGGTGGTTAACGAACCGAGATTGGGTCAAAGGCAGACCTCTCTCCCTTCCCCAACCGGATTTCACAATCGTGACGGATGTGTCACTTTTGGGATGGGGCGGCCACTTGGGAGAGATCAAGATCAGGGGTCACTGGTCTCCGGCGCAGACTGGGCTCCACATAAACTTGTTGGAGCTCCGAGCGATTCGCTTGGCATTGAAAGCATTTCTTCCCTCTGTCAAGTGGAAGGTAGTGCAGGTGTTCATGGACAACACCACCGCCATGTGGTACTGCAACAAGCAAGGCGGTGTGGTGTCATGGATCCTTTATCGAGAGGCCCTGCGTCTCTGGGCATAGCTGGAACAGCAGGGCATAACCCTGGTGGTTCAACATCTGGCAGGTTCTCTGAACG
The DNA here is from genome assembly GCA_963921515.1 of Calotriton arnoldi. Classification (NCBI taxonomy): domain Eukaryota; kingdom Metazoa; phylum Chordata; class Amphibia; order Caudata; family Salamandridae; genus Calotriton; species Calotriton arnoldi. The sequence goes on along the minus strand of CAWUFW010002592.1, from coordinate 537,030 downwards.
CCAGAGCAGATGATCTCAGCCATCCATGCCTAGCGGATGACGAATGGCGTCTCCAGTCGGAGGTGACGCAAGGTCTCTTTCAGCAGTGGGGAGAACCTTGGTTAGATTTGTTCGCCTCCAAAGAGAACGCGCAATGTCAGCTGTACTGCGCGCTGGAGTTTCCAAGGCGGCTATTGCTCGGCGACGCGTTTCGTCGCGAGTGGAGCTTAGGCCTGTTGAATGCCTTTCCGCCCATACCACTCCTACCCAGGGTTCTGAAGAAGATCATGAGCGACCGGGCCCAAGTCATCCTTGTGGCGCCGGACTGGGCAAGGAGAGTCTGGTATCCAGAGCTTCTGAGCATGAGTGTCGATCCTCCAATCAGGCTGCCCCTTCGGGAGGATCTTCTGTCGCAGCAGGGGAGGGTTTCCCACCCGAACCTGTCAACTCTGCGCCTCCATGCGTGGAGATTGAGCGGCGGCAGTTGATGGCTTTTGACCTTCCTCCCGAAGTCTGTAATGTTATTCTGGCGGCCAGGCGGCCCTCCACTAAGTCGGTATATGCCTGCCGTTGGCAGAAATTTGTATTATACTGTACAGAAAGGTCTATTGACCCTCTTTCTGCTCCACTTTCTACTGTCCTTATGTTCATTCTGACCCTTGCCCAGCAGGGCTCTCCTTTGGGAACCCTCAAGGGTTACCTTTCTGCTCTGTCTGCTTTTTTGCAGCTGCCAGACCAGCCTTTTCTCTTTAAATCTCCTATTGTAAATAGATTTCATAAAGGGCTGGTTCACTTGTTTCCACCCATGCCCTTTATTATGCCACAATGGGACCTTAATTTGGTCCTCACTTACCTCATGTGCGCCCCTTTCGAGCCTTTGCACAATTGTCCCCTCCGGCTGTTGACCATCAAAACAGCCTTCTTAGTGACAGCAAAGAGGCTGGATGGTAAAAGAGTCATGCCCAGAAATGTAAAACTGTACAAATAATGACAACGGGTACCAAAATAATGTGTAAATTGTTTATGCTTCCTGTCACTTTAATAATTTTTTTTTTTTTAAAACAAAGAAAAAAACAAAACAACAGCCTTCTTAGTGGCGATTACATCGGCCGGAGGGTGAGTGAGTTGCAGGCGTTATCCAGCTCGCCTCCTTATCTCATGTCCTTTCCGGACAAAGTGGTGCTTCGCAACAGGGCATCATTTTTGCCAAAGGTTGTGACCCCATTCCATCAGGGTCAGTCCATTACTTTGCCCACCTTCTTTGCTCCCCATATCCCTCTAAGGAGGAGGAGCGTCTCCACCGACTGGACCCAAAAAGAGCGTTGTCGTTCTACCTTGACCGTACAAGAGAGTTCCGGGTGGATGACCAACTCTTTGTGGGGTATGTGGGAGCAAAGAAGGGAAAGGCAGTGCAGAAAAGAACCATCTCTCGCTGGGTTCTCTGCATTAAAATCTGTTATGCCTTGGCGAAGAAGCAGCCCCCTGAGGGATTAAGGGCCCATTCCACCAGGGGAAAAGCTGCGACTACGGCCTTGGCTCAGGGTGTCCCAGTCTAAGACATCTGTCAGGCAGCGACGTGGGCATCGTTGCACACGTTCGCAAAACATTATTGCCTTGATGGTCAAGTGCGCAGGGACGGGCACTTTGCCCTCTCAGTCCTGCAAGACTTTTTAGTCTAGTCCATGAGTCTGCAACCCACCGCCGGGTTGGTATGGCTTGGGTATCTGATTCAAAGGTAAGGCAACTGCAGCTAGAAGTCTCTGTCAGATGAACAAGTTGCTTACCTTCGGTAACGCATTATCTGGTAGAGACTCTATCTAGCTGCAGATTCCTTACAGCCCCACCCATGCCTCCCCGCTTTGCAGTCTGATGTTGTAGGACTAGGGTTTCTCCCCTTTCAGGGCCCTAGTTTTGCACACGTTTACGTCAGTCACTTTGTGGCTCTGCGCTTCTGGCGTGGAAAAACGAAAAGTACTGACGTCCGCACGCCTTGGTGGCGCCTATGTAGGCACCGCGACGTCATAACCAATGCTACCGACGTCATCGACGATACGCGGAGCCAAATGGAGCCACCCGACGTTGCGCGCAAGGGGTATTGCTCAGCAAAAGTTTCCGGATCCAGCCTGACGCCTGGGAAATTCAAAGGTAAGGAATCTGCAGCTAGATAGAGTCTCTACCAGATAATGTGTTACCGAAGGTAAGTAACTTGTTAGATAAGCATACTGGTCAGAGACTTGTGACTGTCTGACACACGTATAATTATGCTACTACACCAAGTAAAACTGGTCACTTGTAACCTGGCCGCACGGCCTATGAATCTATCAATGAATAGCTTACGGAAATCATACAGTGTCTTAACCCTCAAGGGTTACCTTTCTGCTCTGTCTGCTTTTTTGCAGCTGCCAGACCAGCCTTCTCTCTTTAAATCTCCTATTGTAAATAGATTTCATAAAGGGCTGGTTCACTTGTTTCCACCCATGCCCTTTATTATGCCACAATGGGACCTTAATTTGGTCCTCACTTACCTCATGTGCGCCCCTTTCGAGCCTTTGCACAATTGTCCCCTCTGGCTGTTGACCATCAAAACAGCCTTCTTAGTGACAGCAAAGAGGCTGGATGGTAAAAGAGTCATGCCCAGAAATGTAAAACTGTACAAATAATGACAACGGGTACCAAAATAATGTGTAAATTGTTTATGCTTCCTGTCACTTTAATAAAAAGAATAAAAAAATAAAAAAAAAGAACAACAGCCTTCTTAGTGGCGATTACATCGGCCCGGAGGGTGAGTGAGTTGCAGGCGTTATCCAGCTCGCCTCCTTATCTCATGTCCTTTCCGGACAAAGTGGTGCTTCGCACCAGGGCATCATTTTTGCCAAAGGTTGTGACCCCATTCCATCAGGGTCAGTCCATTACTTTGCCCACCTTCTTTGTTCCCCACATCCCTCTAAGGAGGAGGAGCGTCTCCACCGACTGGACCCAAAAAGAGCGTTGTCGTTCTACCTTGACCGTGCAAGAGAGTTCCGGGTGGATGACCAACTCTTTGTGGGGTATGTGGGAGCAAAGAAGGGAAAGGCAGTGCAGAAAAGAACCATCTCTCGCTGGCTTGTTCTCTGCATTAAAATCTGTTATGCCTTGGCGAAGAAGCAGCCCCTGAGGGATTAAGGGCCCATTCCACCAGGGGAAAAGCTGCGACTACGGCCTTGGCTCGGGGTGCCCCAGTCTAAGACATCTGTCAGGCAGCGACTTGGGCATCGTTGCACACGTTCGCAAAACATTATTGCCTTGATGGTCAAGTGCGCAGGGACGGGCACTTTGCCCTCTCAGTCCTGCAAGACTTTTTAGTCTAGTCCATGAGTCCGCAACCCACCGCCGGGTTGGTATGGCTTGGATATCTGATTCAAAGGTAAGGCAACTGCAGCTAGAAGTCTCTGTCAGATGAACAAGTTGCTTACCTTCGGTAACGCATTATCTGGTAGAGACTCTATCTAGCTGCAGATTCCTTACAGCCCCACCCATGCCTCCCCGCTTTGCGGACTGATGTTGTAGGACTAGGGTTTCTCCCCTTTCAGGGCCCTAGTTTTGCACACGTTTACGTCAGTCACTTCGTGGCTCTGCGCTTCTGGCGTGGAAAAACGAAAAGTACTGACGTCCGCGCGCCTGGGTGGCGCCTATGTAGGCACTGCGACGTCATAACCAACGCTACCGACGTCATCGACAACACGCGGAGCCGAATGGAGCCACCCGACGTTGCGCGCAAGGAGTATTGCTCAGCAAAGTTTCCGGATCCAGCCTGACGCCTGGGAAATTAAAAGTTAAGGAATCTGCAGCTAGATAGAGTCTCTACCAGATAATGTGTTACCGAAGGTAAGTAACTTGTTCGATAAGCATACTGGTCAGAGACGTGTGACTGTCTGACACACGTATAATTATGCTACTACACCAAGTAAAACTGGTTACTTGTAACCTGGCCGCACAGCATATGAATCTAATAATGAATAGCTTACGGAAATCATACAGTATCTTGAACGAACTGTCAAACAATATCAACAGGAATCTGTTTTAATTTCACAATTTCATCTGTTGTGTATTTCTGATGGATACATCTGCCTGTGGATGCCTCACCTTTTGAATATCCCCCTGCGCCAGCATTCCGCAGAAATTTTTCCTAGCTCTCCACGCAGACGAGGTCGTCACGAAGCCATGGCACCGCACGCGGCCCCGCATGACGTCACCGGAACCATAAGAGGACCACGTCGGCGTGATGACGTCAGTTCCCTTTTTCCGCGCTGTCGACGCAAACGGTTTTTTCTGGGACTCTCCATACTTTCGACTGGATACTTTGTTTTTTGGATTGTATCTTTCTTACTTTTGGCATGTCTGCCCCGAGGAAGTCTGGCTTGAAGCCCTGTAAGGAATGCGGAGGACATATGTCTATTACGGACCCGCATGAAGACTGTCTTTGGTGTTTGTCGTCTGACCACGACATCGAGGGCTGTTCTTCCTGCAGGAAGATGAACCCGAAGGCTCTGAAGGAGCGGGAGGCCAAGCTGTATATGGCCAAGGCAAGAAAAGAAAAAAGGGGTCGAAAAAGGTCGAAGTCCAAGTCTTCGACTTCGCATGACTCCAAGACAAGGCATAAGAAGAAGAAGAGACATACTTCTCGACGCCGATCAACAAAGGCTGTGGTTTCGAGATCGCCTTCTCCGGCGCCTCGACGTCGAGTTAAGGACTTTATCTCTCCTTCTCCATCGGCGGCTCCTCAGGCGACTCCGGTTCATTCCCCGTCATACCAAGGGACTCCGGAGCGTTCTCCGGTGCCGAGAATCTCTCCGGCTTCAGAGGAGGTGTCGAATCCGGCTGATACAGAGATGCCTGCGGCTCCAGCGGCTCCGTTTCCAGAGGTGCCTCGTGTGGATTTCGAGCCGGACCAACTTCCTCAGTTCCCGTCCCCGGGTTCAGACCCGTCACGCTTTCTGAACGCTATGTATGGCGTTTTCGCCAGGGCCTCATACCCCTCTGGTGCACCTCCGGGTCCCATGGGTCCTATGGCATTTAATTTGGGTGTGCCTCAACAGTACCCACAGGCCCCCTTTGTGCCCTTCATGCCAGTGACGCCGTCCTGGCATTTTCCGGCTCCGAGGATGTCGACGCCGATTGGGGAATCCCCGGCTCCATCTCGGGTAGTTTCACGGATTCGAGCGGCGCCGGTAACGGCGATGGATCCTCCTTCGATGCCGCTCCCGGAGTCATCGACGCCGCAGCCGAAGATGCGCTCGAGGAGAGAGGCGCAGAGGTTGTTGGAAGAGGAGCAGTACCAGTTGGAAGAGAGGGAGGAAGGAGAACTGTATGATACAGAGGATGTGTTTGAGGACTTGTGTGAGGCAAGTGGACTTGATGTTTCTCCTGAGTGGGACTTTGTTTCTCAGAAGGCTTCCCCCTCGAAAGAGGTTGTTCCGTACCATTCTGTGATCAGGAAGGCTGCGGAACTTTTAGATTTGCAACTTCCTACGGCGGAGTATAAGCCTAATCTTCTTACAGAGGTACTCCACTCTCCATCCTCGGTGGTTGAACCTCTCTTACCCTTTAATGATGCTCTAACTGAGCCGATACTTGAGGTTTGGCGCAACCCTCTTTCTGCACCTGCGGTTTCAAGGCCAGTGTCCAGAAGGTACAGGCCTGCTCCTGGAGATCCAGTTTTTCTTTCCTCTCACCCCTCTCCTGAGAGCTTGGTGGTACAGGCTTCGTGCTCGAAGCAGTCTACAGGGGCTTTTCCGCATAGCTCCCGCCGACAGGGATTCCAAGAAAATGGAACAGTCTGCGAAGAAGATTTTTCTTCAGCTAGCATGGCACTGAAATCTACCAACGCAACTTGTCTCTTGGGTAGATATGTTCATGCCTTAATGGACTCTGCCAAACAGCTTCTTCCAAAGTTGTCGGAGGAAGATAGGGGAAATCTGAGTGAGGTGTTAGCGGACTCTCAAGCTGCAGCTCGCCAGGTCATCCAGTCTGGCTTGGACACGGCGGACTCTGTGGCCAGAATGATGGGGTCGTCCATTGCAACAAGGAGACATGCTTGGTTGAGGTCTTCTGGATTCTCTCCCGATGTGCAGGCTGCCCTTCTCGATCTGCCTTTTGATGGGTCTAGGCTTTTCGGAGAAAAGGCTGATTCCGCCTTGCAAAGATTTAAGGACAGTAAGGCCACGGCTAAATCTTTGGGTCTGCAAGCGCAATCAAGAGGTTATGGTTTTAAGAGATACAGAGGCTTCGGGAGGTCTTCCTTTCGGAACTACAGACAGCCTCAGCAGCAGCAGCAACAACAAAACCCTTTGTATAGGTCCTATAGGGGTAAGGGCAGAGGTCGCCAACGTGGAGCTGGTCGCCATCTCTCCTCCTCCTCCTCCTCTACCTCCCCTGCCCCCTCTTGGAATGCGGGGAAGCAGCCCTAGATCCGCCATCCCGGATCATGTAGGTCCTGTGGGAGGCCGGCTTACCCATTTCCTACGAGATTGGAAATTGATCACTTCGGACCTTTGGGTTCTAGATCTCGTAGAGAATGGGTACGCCCTTCCCTTCAGGGAATTCCCTCCTCCTTACCCTCCTTGCCAGGGGTTTTGCACGGAGGATCATTTTTTTCTCCTTCAAAAGGAAGTTATTGCCCTGTTACAAAAAGGTGTGATAGAGGTGGTTCCAGAGCAGGAAAGGGGTCAGGGATGCTACTCCCGGTATTTCTTGATCCCCAAAAGGACGGCAGGTTACGTCCGATCCTGGACCTCAGAATCTTGAATTTTTACCTGAGGCAGGAGAAATTCAAGATGCTAACCCTTGCTCAGGTTCTTCTGGCGCTGCAGCAAGAGGACTGGATGGTGTCGATCGACTTGCAGGATGCGTATTTTCACATTCCCATCCTGAAGTCGCACAGGAAGTATCTCCGTTTCACGGTTGGGTCACAGCACTACCAGTTTGCGGTCCTCCCGTTTGGTCTTACTACTGCACCTCGAGTCTTCACAAAAGTGATGGCGGTGGTGGCAGCTCATCTCAGGAGGTCGGGGATTCCTGTTTTCCCCTACCTGGACGACTGGCTGCTCAAAGCGGAGTCGCCGGGGATGGTGCTTCATCATCTGCGGGTAACATCTCAACTTTTGTTCAACTTTGGTTTTTCAATCAATGTGCCCAAATCTCACCTGGTGCCCTCTCAGCGCAACCTGTTCATAGGAGCGGTACTGGACACTACTGTGTGTCGAGCATTTCCTCCTCCACAAAGAATTCTCGACATTCAGGAGATGATCCCTCTATTCCACAATGGAGCGGTTGTTCCAGTTCTGAAGGTCCTACGCCTGCTCGGTCTGTTCGCCTCCTGCATTCTGTTGGTCAACCATGCACGCTGGCACATGAGGGCGCTCCAGTGGTGTCTCCGCAGGCAGTGGTATCAGCACAACGGAGATCTCAGGGAGTCTGTCAGGATCTCCAGAGAAACTGCGGCGGATCTGTCTTGGTGGAGCGTGGAGGGCAATCTGTCTCAAGGAAAGCCCTTTCATCTTCCTCCATCGGTGGCCACAGTGATAACGGATGCCTCTACCCTAGGGTGGGGTGCTCATCTAGGGGATCTGGAGATCAAGGGTCTTTGGTCTCCAGAGGAAAGGTTGTCTCATATCAATCTTCTGGAATTGCGGGCAATACGTTTGGCGCTCAAGGCCTTTCTCCCTTCCCTTCGCGGTCAGTCAGTTCAAGTCCTGACGGACAACACTGCCGCGATGTGGTATGTCAACAAGCAGGGAGGAGTGGGGTCGTACCGTCTCTGCAGAGAGGCTTTGCGACTTTGGTCCTGGGCTCAGGACCATCGGATTTGCGTGGTGGCAAATCATCTGGCCGGGTGCTAAACGTGCGTGCGGACAGTCTCAGTCGGCAGTTCTCCACCGACCACGAGTGGAGGCTTCATCCGGAGGAAGTTCAGCACATCTTCCAGACGTGGGGGACTCCTCGGGTGGACCTCTTTGCTACTCTCGAGAACGCGCACTGCCCGTTATTCTGCAGTCTCCAGTTTCCGTTGCAGGGGCGTTGGGGACGCGTTTCAGTTGAGTTGGGGCTCACAACTTCTTTATGCGTTTCCTCCCATACCCTTGATTCCTCGGGTTCTGAGGAAGATTCGCCAAGACCGGGCCCAAGTCATATTGATCGCCCCGGATTGGCCAAGAAGGGTGTGGTACACACACCTTCTTCACCTCTCGTCGCACCCTCCGCTCCGTCTCCCTCTCAGGGTAGACCTCCTCTCGCAGTCGGAGGGGCAGGTTCTTCACCCCCACCTCCAGAGCCTGCACCTTCATGCCTGGAGATTGAACGGGGCAACCTGAATTCATTTTCTCTCCCTCCTGACGTGGTGGATGTTATATTATCCGCCAGGCGACACTCCACCAAGTCCATCTACTCCTACATGTGGTCAAAATTTGCTAAGTGGTGCGGAGAGAAGTCTATTGATCCCTTGAAAGCTCATCTTTCTGATGTTCTTTGTTTTTCGCTTCATTTGGCCCAGCAGGGTTCTGCTGTGGCCACTGTTAAAGGATACTTGTCGGCTTTATCGGCATTTCTCTGTCTGCCTGATCAGCCGTCTCTTTTAAGTCTCCAATAGTTTTAAGGTTCATTAAGGGGCTTACTAACATGTTCCCGCCCACTCCTTTTATTATGCCCCAGTGGGATTTAAATTTAGTGTTAACCTTTTTAATGGGTTCCACGTTTGAACCTATGCATAGCTGTCCTTTAAGACTGCTGACTTTCAAAACGGTCTTTCTTGTGGCTATCACTTCGGCTAGGAGGGTGAGTGAGCTTCAAGCTTTGAGTTCAAAGCCGCCGTTTTTGACCATACATGCTGAACGGATGGTACTCAGGACCAGGGCTGCTTTTCTGCCTAAGGTTGTAACTCCCTTCCATCTAGGGCAGTCCATTACCCTTCCTACTTTCTATCCTCCCCCTTCCAAGGAGGAGGAAAGGCTGCACCGTTTGGATCCTAAGAGGGCGATTAGTTTCTATCTTGATAGAACAAAAGGCTTCCGTCAGGATGATCAGCTCTTTGTGGGCTATGTTGGACGTATGAAGGGCAAGGCGGTGCACAAGCGCACTTTATCCAGGTGGATCATCTTGTGCATCAAGATCTGCTACGCTCTGGCTGGTAAGGAGCCTCCTGTAGGCATTAGAGCTCACTCTACCAGGGCTAAATCGTCTACGTCTGCTTTGTCCAGGGGTGTTCCTGTGTTGGACATCTGTAAGGCGGCAACTTGGGCCTCCCTCCACACTTTCGCGAAGCATTACTGCTTGGACTCCGAAGTGAGGAGGGATGGCCATTTTGCGCGCTCTGTTTTGCAGGACTTTTTGGTATAAAGGGATGGACACCCTCCTCCGGGAGCGGGACTGCTGTGGGATTCTATTCAAAAGGTGAGGAATCCACAGGCAGATGTATCCATCAGAAGAACAAGTTACTTACCTTCGGTAACGCTTTTTCTGGTGGATACAGTATCTGCCTGTGGATTCCTCACTGACCCACCCGCCTCCCCGTTGTCCACCCTTTTATACCTTTAAAAGAGGTTTTTGTTAATATGTTATCTCATATTGTCTTTATGTATTGCCTCTTTTTGCCTTTGTGTAGGCTTGTAGGAAATGCTTACTTTCTTTTGCTTTCCTTTGTTCACTTTGAACTGTGTGATTTGTGTGAATACTGTGTACTATGTATGCATTGTCTTGTGGTCGGTCCGCCAGTTTGCCTCGGTGGCACGGAAAAAATGGGTGGAACTGACGTCATCACGCCGACGTGGTCCTCTTATGGTTCCAGTGACGTCATGCGGGGCTGCGTGCGGAGCCATGGCTTCGTGACGACCTCGTCGGCGTGGAGAGCTAGGAAAAATTTCAGCAGAATGCTGGCGCAGGGGGATATTCAAAAGTTGAGGAATCCACAGGCAGATACTGTATCCACCAGAAGAAGCGTTACCAAAGGTAAGTAACTTGTTCATCATAAAATGATTTACTTTCACACCTAAATGCTATAAAGCTCAATTTTGACCAACAAGTTCAACATAAAAGTATAATGGCCGATATTACAATGAAGGTTGTCATTTCCAAATATATATATGCTGCCTAATGCATTTCGGGATCTCTATCCCTTCTTCAGGGTCCCCTGCAAAAGAAATACAGGAATGTGTGCCATGTCGACTCTTCACTTTTCTCTGCACCAAAACACGCAGCCTGCAAGGTCAATGTGTAGATGTTTAAGGTGCAGAGCCCCTAAGGGTGGCACATTAGGTGCTGCACCCCTTAGACGCCTTCCCTGGTCACAGTGCCCTTGTTACCCAGGGTATATTTTACAAGGGGCTTACCTGTGTCCAGAGAAGTGCCAATTGTGGGTACAAAGGTACAGCTTTGGGAAAGAACACAGGCCCTGGGAACCTGATTGCAGGCACCTAGGGCACACCAAGTCAAAGTGCATCATGTGTCAGGCAAAAAGTAGGTGGTAACCATGCAAAAGAGGGGCACTTTCCTACATGACCATTTTCATAATTGCTATACTACCAATGAGAGAGAGCAGAAGACGCACCCACAGTCAACTGCTTCGGAAAGCCACTGCACAGCCCTACCATAGTTTTCGCGTATGACTACTTATGGATCAGTGTGGACCTGGACACCTAAGTAGAGTACAGACTCTGTTGTCCACTGGAGAGGGAACTCTATCTGGGTGGGCACAGTAGCCTCAGTAAGTGGAAATAGTGATTTACTCCAGTTGATATGCAGGCCATAGTGTACATCAAATTGTACCACTTCACAGAATTGGGGACAAGTTACGCTGTGGTTCACGGACATGCAAAAGCGTATCATTTTCATACTCAGAGATTATGAAATTGTAAAGTGGGAATCTAATGCTGCAATGAGCATGATATTCTCTCACCGCCAAGCTAGCGGTTCTGCCACCAGGGCATATAAGAGTGGAGAGAGCAGACACCCCTGGCGCGTGCCTCTCGTAATAGTAATCAGGGTTGTGGTAAATCCGTTCACTCTCACATGCACCACTGTCTCCCTATACAAGACCCGGACCAACTTAAAAAAAATATATCACCGAACCATACACATCGCAGCACAGCCAACATAAAGTCCCATTCAACCGAATCAAACGCCTTCTCTGCGTCTAAGAAGATGGCCGCAGCACGCTCACCCAAGTCAATTTGAGGGATTGCACCAAACGGGGTAAGAAGATTGTAAATAAGGGAACGACCTGGAACAAACCCAGATTGCTCTGGACCAACAAGGCCAGGACGCAAAGGCGCCCACCTATTAGCCAAAACTATAGCAAAATATTTTGTGTCAGTATTAAGTAGTGATAATGGCCGGCTTGCCTGGTTTAAGTAGGGTAATCAACAGTGCCTCCTGCATGGTCGGAGGCCTAATGCCGCCACGTACCATCTCCTCAAAAAGGTTAACTAGGTGTGGAATAAGTTTATCCTGATAGGCCTTGGAGAAGGCCACAGTGAGGCTATCAAAACCGAGCGACTTGCCACTACAGGGTCTCCCCTCTCATCCAGCTCCATCAGCACTTCATTTTCTTCACAGCTAGGTTTAACAAAGGCTGCAAAGGTAGCACTAGACCTCTCTCCCTCCCCATAGACCCCAGCAGTAGCGGACCTTCCCAAGGGTGTCACCACAATCTGGGCTAACTCATTAAACTCATCCAGTTTGGCCCTAATATGCGCTAATAAGAGGGGCTCCGCTGTCTCCTGAAAGGCGCATTCCAACTGGGCTAAATCAGTGTCCAACCTCCACAAACGATCTCTAATGGAATTAAGTCCCCCTGCCTGTTTTGAAATAGTAATCCCGCGAATGTAGGCCTTGAAGGCCTCCCAAATAGTAGACTTATGTAACTGAGCCTAGGTTATTGCGAAAATATTTGTTGATTGCTTGTGGTAGCTCTTCGTGAAACAGTACATCAAGCAGAGAATATTGCGGACAGCGCCAGGTGAAAGCCCGTGGTCACAGGTTCTGGACGTCCAGGACCAACGCACCGGCGAGTGATCAGAGTATGTGCAAGGTAAATGATCGCACTGGTGTATACTAGACAACAAGCTGCAAGAAACAAACCAGTCAACAAACCGTCAATGCGCATGTGAATGTCATAAACAGAGTATTAAGGAGTGTACTCCCTACCTTGTGGGGAACAATAATGCCATACATCCGGCAGGTCGCTAGCCTCAGAGATTGCAGCTATAGTGCGGGCTGCCGCTGAGGGCCGTCTCGGAGGGCCCAAGGAACGGTCCAACTCCGGGGACTGTACACAATTAAAATCACCACCCCACAGCTGCAGGATGTTGCCATAGCTAGCTATTTTACTATGGAGGTAACAATAAAACTGCAGGATCATCATATTTAGGTCCGTATTCCCGTACCAAAAGGACATCACAGTGCTCCTTTTGACAATGCTCCACGACATATCGCCCTCCTATGTCGACACAAATGCCCTGTAATTTAATACCAGACCCCCGGCGAGCCCACACTAGGACCCCCTGTTCATGGTAAACCCAGCATGTGGCACTCGCCACGCATATGCCTCTGAGTAAGTAGCCCAGTGTTAGGAGCTAAATGCATCTCCTGTAATATAGCTTTGTCAATCTGGTGGCGCTGTAAGTACAATACCAACATTGTGGATCTTCCGATTATCATTCAACCCTCTATCATTCCAGGTCAAGTAGCTCAGTTTAGTCCCATGTACAGACGCGGTATCAGTGCTCGCCATCCCAACACTCATTTCCCATCCACCTCACAAACAGCAGGTAAAGTGTACCCATTAGATTATTCAATTTCTGCCTATGTCTGCATAACATAATGAGCTGAAAACTGCAATCCCCTTCCCACGCCATGTCTCCCAACTTGTGACATAGCCAATTATGACCCACCCTACACCCTCCCACCCCCTATCAACATACCCCTAAAGAAACCATGTGGAAAACACATGAGTGCAGAGGTTACCCCCCAACCACTCCTCCGACTGAAAGTCGTTATAAGGCCATCAGTGAAAATTGTAGTCGCTGTGAGAAGCTGGGTTTCTGTTGCAGTAACCCCCCCACTTTTTGCCAGACTACTGATGCACTTTGACTTGATGTGCCCTGGGTCCCTGCCAAACAGGTTCCCAGGGCCTGTGTTCTTTCCCCAAAACTAACCCAATTGGCATCTCTGGCCGCAGGTCAGCCCCTGGTAAATGGTACCACAGGTACCCAGGGCACTGTGACCAGGGAAGACCTCCTTATCAGCACTTATTGTGCCACCCTTAGAGGCCCTGTACCTTTACACACACACACTGCCTTTGCAGGCTGCGTGTTTTGGTGCAGAACAAAGTGAAGAGTTGACATGGCACACATTCCTGTATTTCTTTTGCAGTGGCCCCTGAAGAAGGGACAGAGATCCCGAAATGCATTGGGCAGCATCCCTGTGTGCCATGCCTACTGAGCCTGGGCGTAGTTCGCGAAGTAGCGCTACGCGAAGCTACGCAAAGTGCAGTTCGCACTACGCGAGCTACGCGTAGCACTACGCGAACTGCGTAGTGCACTGTTCGCAATGATTGCACAGTGCCGGATGCTTGTCCGCACTGTGCAATCATTGAAAACGGCATCTTGCACAGTGCGAGCTGTCTTTTACTGCCGCTCGAGTAGATTTTTACTCGAGCGGCAGCTTTCTCAACGCGGACTGGTAGTTTCTCATCGCGAGCGGTCGCGAGCATACTGCGACTCACTCGCAATGAGAAACCTGACCTCCCCGCGTTGAGAATCTCGCCGGGAGGTTTATTTTCCACGCTCGCGATCGGCAACTTGATGATGCTGATCGCGAACGAGGAAAAAGTCTCGCCGGGATGTCATTTTGCTTGCTCGCGGTCGCCAACTTGACGTTGAGGACCGCGAGCAAGCAAATGACCGCTGCACTACGCTACGCTACGCGTGTTTGCACTGTGCTACGTGCAATTCGCGTTGTGCGAAGTAGCGCAAACTTCGCAAACTACGCGAGCGTAGCGTAGTGCTTTGCCCAGGGTTAATGCCTACAACCCACTGCCCTGGCATAGATCAGTCACCCCTCTAGCTAGGTGCCCTATACCAGTGGTGAGGGTACAGGTGCATGAGCCCTGTACCCCTACATTGTCTAAGTCCATTCTTATACATTGCAAGTGCAGTGCTGCCATTAAGAGTATATGGTGCTGGGAGCTTGTCATTACGAACTCCACAGCACCATAATGGCTACACTGAAAACTGAGAAGTTTGGTATCAAACTTCTCAGCACATTAAACCCACACTGATGCCAGTGTGAGATTTAATGAAAAATGCACACAGAGGGCATCTTAGAGATGCCCCCTGAAAAACGACCAGCCTCTGGTGGGTTCCCTGACTGGTACACACCAGCCTGCCACCTCAAGACATGTTTCTGGACCCCTAGGGTGGGAGCCTTTGCTCCCTGAGCCCAGAAACAAAGCCTTTCCTGGGCGGAGGTGTTCACACCTCCTCCAGGCCAGGAAGAACCATCTGTGGCAGGGGAGCTTCAAAGGCCTGGCAGCCTTTGTAATGCGACCCCCAGCCTCTCCTGCTATCAGTAGTAGGCCCCCTTCCTGTCTCCCCTCCTTTTCGGCAGGAAGGCAGGCGGGAAAAAACTAGCCAGCCCAGAAGGTGTGCCCACCTCTGCCAACTCCACTCCTCAGGTGGGGAGGCGAGGTGAAGCCCACTCTTCAGTGCCCGCCATCTTGCAGATGGAAGGCACTCCCTAATCAGGATTAGGGATTGTGCTCACTCCCCCACGTGGGGTGAGCACACCAAGGGTGTAGTCACCCTAAGGTCAGTAGTCCATTGGCTACTGACCTAGAGACCCCTAAAACGCCCCCTAAATACAGTATTTAGGAGGCAGCCCTGAACCAAGAAAGCAGACAAGAAGAAACTACAAGAGAAGAAGAAGAAGGACCGAACAGCCGTGCAGAAGCTAACAAGAGGAAGACGCCCACTGACTTGGCCCCAGCCCTACCGGCCTGTCTCCACCGCGAACCTGCTCCTGCGAAATCCCGGTGTGTCCTGCAGCCAGCAACCTCGAAAACCCCGGAGGACCTGCCTGCCTTCAACCTCAAAGACTGTGTCTCCTGTGAACACCGGATTTGTTCATCTGCAACCTCTGGTTCCGGCCGGACCGCCCCACTCTGCACCCGCCGTCCACGGCCCGAGCTCGAGTGGGCAAACACCATGAGGAGGTCCCCCCGTCAATCCTAACCCGAGATCCGGTGACCCCTGACCTGCCTCAAGCCTCCAGCCGACGCCTGCAGCCTAAATCTGGAAGGTCCCCCCAACCGCGACCAGGAGCTGGTAAGAAGATCCGACCCCAAAAGGCACCCCTGCACCCGACGCCCCACGGCCTTGGGTGGCCAAACCGACGGTGCCTAACCAACCCCAAACTTCCCAACTTACCTCTCGAAGTGGTGGTCGCACCCAGAAGACCTTCGTCCCCAAGCCTGCTGTGCCTTTGCAAACTGGAGGTTCCCCATTGCAAACACAGGGCGCCCGACGTCGAAACAGCACCCTGCACCCGTCCGCCCTAGTGCCGATGAGGGTACACCTTTGGTGCTACTTTGTTTCCCCATTTGCCCTGAGCTAAAGTCCAGGAGCTTTGCTCCCACAACCAAGTGACCTGCTCGTCAGCA
Organism: Calotriton arnoldi; assembly: GCA_963921515.1. Classification (NCBI taxonomy): domain Eukaryota; kingdom Metazoa; phylum Chordata; class Amphibia; order Caudata; family Salamandridae; genus Calotriton; species Calotriton arnoldi. The sequence goes on along the minus strand of CAWUFW010002592.1, from coordinate 521,363 downwards.
GCCACCAACCGGAGGCCCCCTATCCCCAATTGGATAACATTGGGCCTCAGCACTCTGCACCCGGCCGCCCTAGTGCTGCTGAGGGTGTAACAAGAGTGCATCCTTGACCCTGGGGGACCCCTGAGTCTGCCCCCAGAACCTCAACTCCCACAACCAAATACTTACCTTAAAACGGATAACACTATTTTCCTCCATAGGATAACATTGACTGTTTTTCTTGGAAAAGTTTTTAAGTGTGGAGTTTGAAAACCTAAAGTGATTCTTTAAAATTGTACTAATTAACCAAAACGATTTTACTTACCTGTTTACAGGAAATGTCCCAGAGTAGTATCCAGGTATACTACTCTGAGTAAGAAAAGTAATCTAAAAAGTAACTTACCTGGTATTTTACTGAAAAGCCCATTCAAGTCTATGTACTGTATTTACAAAGTATTGCATTTCTCTGCAACCACCCTGTGAGTCAAAACAAAGTGCGTATACAATTTCAATTCAAACTGTTTACAAACTGCATTACTACTGTAAAGTATTTATTGCTTACCTGTGCCAGGCTTGCTTGGTTCTAGAAAATAAAATAACTAAAAGAATATTTTTATACAAAAACAATTGGTCTGAAGTTCAGTCTTTGAGTGTGTGAATTAATTTGCTGACTGAGTGTGTACAACAAATGCTTAACACTGTCCTCTGATACTGCCTTACTGCTCGACCAAACTACCACAAATAGAGAGTTAGGTGCTATCTAACTTTACCTCTGCCTACCTTTGGGGTTCCACTGGACTCTGTGCACACCATACCTCACTTTGGTATAGTATATACAGAGCCAGCTTCCTACAGTCGAATCCAACAGAAAACCGCTCACAGCAATCATACAATGGTGCACCACTCCACACCAATAGAAATGTTCTTACAGAGAGTGCTTCCAGGGTGCCCCTCAAAACAAATTACATCGGAACAACCCCTTAATCAGGGGTATCCAAAAGGCACATACCGCTAAAAATCCCCCCATTTCCCAATCACTGTATGTAAAGCGGGATCAAAGCGCAGCACAACTATCTTATCAATAATAAAGCAAAAATACACAATGAAACATAGCAGTTACATTTCAAACTGAAAAGTGTAAGAAGCAAGCATCACTGCAAAAACATAAATGGAAAAAACCTGTTAATTCTGTCCATCTAGTTCATGGGAGGACACCTGACCCTACTCCGCGTTCTCCAACGTTAGCTGACCAGCCTTAGCAGTTTCAGGCAGTTTGAGAAATTGTTGCAAGGCCTTGGGATCAGTGAAGATCTTAGAATTCCCATCAACAGCTATTCTTAGTCGGGCCGGGTAAAGCATTGTAAATTCCGTTGAAGCTCACTTAGCTTGCTTTTCGCTGGTAAAAACTGCCTCCTTCACAAGTGGGGTAAAGTCAGGGAAGATGGAAAGCTCTGTTCCCTTGTAGCGAAGAGTTTGTAATTCTCTAGCACGACGCAGCGCATCATCCCTGTCCCTATAGTTAAGTAAACCTGCTATAATTGGGCAAGGTTTTTCCCCCGGCACTGGTCGCAGAGCCAAGGAGTGATGAGCACGCTTAACTATGAACATATCAGAGAAGGTCTCTCATCCCAACAAAGCTATAAGAAGTCTCCCCACAAAGGTTTCCATATTGCCTGTGGACTCCACAAGGCCCATGATGTGAAGATTATTTCGCCAAGAGCGGGCTTCCAAATCTTCAGTCTTACTTTGTAGGGTCAATATGATTTTTGCCATCTGTTTCAGACTCCCCACAGACGTGGCCTGAAGCGTGATCCCCACCGTCAGGCCCGTAGTTCAATCAGTCCTTGTGGGCCGTCTGGCCTGCTAGCAAGGAAAATGACAGATGGGGACGATTTCCTGTGGACTTCACAGATACATCAAGCACCCCAGGGCCTACAAAGCATCGGGTAGCCCTCTGCGACTCTGTAAGTGTTGCGACGACGAAGTTGCTGCGCTCTTGAGGCCAGGCAAGCTCCACCACTCCACAACTTTAAAAGAATGCAGATATGAGTGCATATATGAGTGGTTGGGGTACACTAGGCTGGGGTCAGTGTGTGTGTGTAACAGTAGTGGTAATACAGAGATGCCAAGTGTAGTATCCTATTTGTTTGCCATTGTTGTGTGTGGTGGAGGGACCATGACTCACAAGAGGCAAAGGCTTGAGTGGATTATGATACCTCCTCCTCCCTCAACAGTGGTAATAAATAGCTGGTTAGTTTCTGCGCATCTTTTTATATGGTTTATGCCAGGACACTTTTCATGTTTGTTTGTTTTAAAACAAGATATTTCATGAAAAACCTAATGCAATACTTTACATTTGTGCAGTACTGTAAAATCACATTGGCGAGACCTTTTATCCATTAGAAGAGTTGTTTCCATGTGTAAAGCAATTGCGATATGAAGTCTGTGGATGAGTAAATTGGGTTTTCTTATATCATATTATCTGTACTGTGGTGCTAAACTATGATTTGACCTTTGCAGTATAGCAAGAAATGTGTGAATGTGTATTTATTTAGATACCTTGTGCTCTCGATAACTTGCATTATTGGGTCACATTTATTTTCATACAGCTCAAAGATGATGTGTTGCATGTGAGACTATAAAGCCTAGAATCCATGTCCAGGCCCTGTGCCTTCCTCCTACTACCACCCAGGATGGGCTATTATATTTTGTTTCAGATCAACAAGCCTTTAATGGAACATGAAATAACTGTTACATTACAAGTGACCACTTGATTCTGATGGGGCCAGTATCAGCAGTTACCAACCAGAATTATGAGATCCACAGAAACAAGATCTTTTTGCTTTCACACATAGATTTCAGCTGTAAAAAGCAACTGATATCTTTGGGTGAAAATGAGGGCCAAAATGAGGAATTTCCATGGGGAACTGGACCTGGAATTATACACTACACCACACAGGGGCCGATTCCGATCTCGGCCGGTAGGGCACCGAATCGGATTCGGCTTAACCGGATCCGATTCGGAGCCCTCGTTCCCGACCGATTCGTACGCGCGTCCGGCCGAGCGAGTACGATGCGAGCGCACGCAAAATCGCCGACCGACTTGTTCGCGGGTCCGAAGCGCTCCGACCGACTCGCAAGGACACGACGCGTACCGCGCAATGGAGACGTTCCCCGGCCGGGCAAGTACGATGCGCACCGCGAGCAGTCCGACCGACTCGCGCCGTCCGGCTCGACAGAGCAGTCGGAGCCGCACTTTGGGGGTCCGTGTCGGACCCCCCTGTACGCGTAGCCGCGCGAGTCGCACACAGGGGGGACCAATGGGTCCCCCTACCTGTGCATGTACGCCGCGAGTCACTTCGAGGCGTACCCGCTGTAGGGGGCACCCGTGTTCGCCTCGCACCCATTGGGTCAATGGGAGCCCGGCTCCCATTGACTCAATGGGAGTCCGACCGACTCGAGTCCGATTGCATGCGTGCGCATCGTACTCGTTCGGTCGGACTGCCAGAGTCCGATTCGGTCGGAAATCTCTCCGGGTCCGGCTCGGTCGGAGAGATTTCCGGCCTGAATCGGAATCGGCTCCTAAGTCTTCATTTCTCTGTAGACTCTTATGGTCCAGCTCATAATGGGACAGATTTGAGGGTATTGGAGTCAGAACTGAAAATCTCCTCTATCCGCAAATCTCTGAACACTAGGAATGTGCTCTGTCAAGTGAACATCATTAAAGTTCACCTCAACATATACCCTCACCAAATGGATGTTGTCTTCCTAAGTTTATGGTTTTCAAGAATGGCATTGTAGTTGGCTCCATCAGTGGTGCCGGCATCAAAACCAAGAGATGCTCTGACTGATCGAGGGATGGCAACATAGCAGGCTTTAACTTCTTTTTGGGTGCCAGGGCCAGAGATCTTCCAGAAGCATTAGGTTCATTGTTGCCAACCGCACAGAAACATGCTTCCTCTTTAGGGTGTGGACCAGAGGGTTCAGGAGCCATCCTGAGCAGATTCAGTATAGTACGGCTGTATAGGTTTGGCAAGTGGACCCAGGAACTCTGGTCTCATCATTTTCAATGTGAGGAACTTCCTTGATGAGAAGTTCTGCATTGGGTAACAGCATCAAAACTCCAAACGGTCCCAAAAGCAGGACCGTTTTATGAAGGAAGAAGACAACTTTGCCGTCCTGTGACACTTTTTGTATTTTATATCAGAAGACCTCTTTTAGGAAATAATTTTCCTTACAGATTTACCTATCTTTGGGTGAAGGAGATCAATTAGGCATCTCCTTGCTGGCCTTCACTGGAAACAACCTGCAGTTGTCATGTGGATCCGAAAAGGATATTTTCTTGTGGCATATGAAACAAGGCAGCAAACCTGAACATTTTGGAGGCGGTACTTGACCAATTCACTGAGGAACATTGTCAGTGAAGCACTGAGTTTGAGTTTCGGACTAATACTGATGAGGTATGAAAAAACAGGCACTGCCGCCAACTCACTGGTTACTGTCTAATATATTTAGACATTGTCAAGCCCAAAGGCCGAATCGGGGCTGGAGCTACATAAATGCACCTGGGAGTGCTAGACACACAAGGGATTATTCTATATTTTGGGAAGTTGCAGGAAAATGTACCCTTCTGAATGGCAAACTCGTGTGTTCTCCAGATCTGCAATTCCAGTAAGTCTGTTGGCAAGGTTTACTATTTTTCCCTAATACAACTGCATAACTTTACAACTACATACCTTATGAAAGTAAGCAGCATCCTTAGTGCAGACTGTTCTCTGCATCCTGTGGATTAGTTCTATACATTTCCACCAGGGCATGGTTCTTTGAAAGAAGAGGGGCAAAATGAGTTTTACTCTTGCACACCTTAACACTTTCTTCCCTTTCTACTATGCACTGTAACACTGCTCATCTGTACGCCTGTCTGTAGGTCTGTCTCACACTTAAGTCATCTCTTCATTTCAAGCTGTTTTTGTATGCCAATATCTTTTTTCCACTGATCCATAACCACACTTCTGTATATTCAATGGCTCAATGAAGTCTATATGAAGGGGCAGGCTAAAAGTGCAAATCGGAAATCAAGACAGCTGTCAATCGCAGCTCTTAATATTTATTTCATGAGTTTGCACAGCACTTTTGTTAAACTGCTTTACATACAAAGACAAGACCCTATAAAACTAAGAGCTGTAACAGCCTGAAGTGTGAAATATTGATATAAATAATGCGGATTGAACTTTTCTAAGAAGCATCTGAGACGTTTTTTAAGATCGTGTGAAATGTAGCTGCAGCACTGTTGGACTGTGTCCTCTCTGCAGGGTCATCCTCAAGCTTTTTTTCTTCACCCCTCCTATTTATGCGAATTCATTTTTGTTGGCCTCAGAACTCTGTGCACTTTACCAATGGTAACCAGTGCGAAAGTGCTTGTGCTTACTCCCTAAAACATGGTAAAATTGGGTTGCACCTGATTGGCATACTTAATTTACTTATAAGCCCCTAGTAAAGTGGTATACCATATACCCAGGGCCTGTAAATTAAATGCTCCTAGGGGCCTGCATCACTTATGGTGCCACCCAGTTAAGTAGCCCTTTAAAACATGTCTCAGGCCTACCATTGCAGTTTGCCAGCAGTGTTAAACTTCCAATTGGACTTGGCAATACAACCCCCTTGCCAAGTCTAAAAATCTCTTTTTATCACATATAAGTCTCTTCAGGGTAAGCCCTAAACAGCCCATTGGGGAGGGTGCATTGTAATTGAAAAGTTGGACATGTACTTTTAAGTTTTACATGTTCTGGTAGTAAGAAACTCTCATTCGTTTTTCACTACTATGAGGCCTACCTCTCCAATAGGATAACATTGGGTATCCTTGTTACATTTAATAGGTGCTAACTTTTTATTTGGAGCAGGTAGAAGTCATGTTTGGTATCTGAGGAATTGTAATTTAAACTCCTCCTAAATGGTGACGTCGAATTTTAAGTCCCAATTCTGAAAATGCCACTTTTAGAAAGTTGGCTTTTTTCGTCCTAACCATTTCATGACCTCAGCCTGTTCCTGGGTCACATGCAGTCCAGTAGCTGCTGCTAACAGACAGGAGTGGTGGGGCAGGGGCGGAGGGGTTGTGGGGTGGAGAAGGAAATGAAAAACAAAATACTTACCTGTGCCGGCGGGCTGCCGCCTCTCTTCCGTCCTCTTCCTGTCTCCGCCGGCAGCAGGAAGCACCCGGGCTCCCCATAGCCAATCACAACGCTGCGATTGGTCTGAGCGCCGTAGTTCGGCCCTCAGACGGGGACTGGGAGGCTTTTCATTTTCCTCACCAGGCTGTAGAAAGCAAGCCTGGTGGGGAAGATGCAAAGTGCGCAGGACGGGCCGGCCAATCAGTCATGCGCACTTAAGGAGTGCAAACTACTCCTCTCCCTGCTCTGGTCAGCCCTGCCCGCCCGAGACCACTGACTTCAATAGGAAGAATAAAATGATAATAATGATACATTATTATCATTTTATTTTTCCATTTTGAAAAGTGGGGCGACGCGCTGGTTACATGACTTGGTGTGATTGGCAGTTGGCCTTTGCATATTCTTCCCAGACAGCCACACAATAGAGGGACTAGTTGTGCCTGAATGGGCCATTACTGAAAGGATGGTCGCAGTTGGAGCTGTGTACAGCTCAACTTGCACATCAATAAGCTGGGCCCTGCTCAAACACAAAGAATTTCACACTAGCCTTTTATGCCTGTAGCCAGGCTTGATCCAGGGGAGGGAGGCAGGAAAAGCCAACACTTTTCTGGGGAAAAGCCACCAGACGTTTCTCCCACTTCAAAGAAGGCATCAGGGATAAAAAGGGCCCTCTGACCCACTCTTCAGTTCCTGCGGAAGGGCTTTCGGAGGATTGCCTACTGCTGTGGCCTGCTGTGTACTTCAGAGGGACTGCTTTGCTGCCCCAGGCAGGACGGCTCTTCTGCCTTAAGCCTTCTCTGAGCCCCAGATGTCTGCCCTGCTGATCTGGAAGAGACCATTAGATGTAGATTCCTTACCTTAGAATTACCCCCAGGCGTCAGACTGGATCCGGAGAATTTTTTCTGTAGCAGTACCCCTGCGTGTCGGTAGGTGGCGTCGGTAGACTCCGCATCCATCGCAGTGGTCGCCAGTATGACGTCGTGGTGTCTACTTAGACGCCGCCCCTGCACGCTGATGTCAGTTCTTTCTTTTTCCGCGCGAGCCAACGCAGATCCGGAGAGAGGCTTGCCCCTTAGTCATTTTTTGACTAAACTTTTTTCAACTTTTGTCGACGTCTTTTTGAGTCTTCGACTCCTGGTACCACGAGGGATGTCCCATCGTTGGACCGGCTTCAAGCCTTGTGACTCCTGTCACAAATTGATGTCCGTCACGGATCCGCACCTCCTTAGCCTTTGGTGCTTGGAGCGCGACCACAACCAGAAGTAGTGCTCCGACTGCCGGGCCATGAATCAGAAGTCTTTGCGGGAGCAGTCCCGAAAGCTCTTGGAGGCTCGGCAGTCCGCTCCGTGTCGTTCGAGGTCCCGGTCGAGAGGAAAGTCTCGGGAACGGTCGCAGAGCCACCACCACTCGTCATCGAAGTCTTCGCACTCCTCGGGTAAGTCGAAGCACAAGAAGAAGGCAAAGAAGCATCGTCGCTCTTCGCCTTCTCCCCGTCCGTCGGCTGACGTGACGCGGGACCCGGATCGTCGTCGCTCTCCGGCTCCTTCTTCAGAGCCGGCTTCTGGGATGGCTCTGCGCTTCCCTCCCTTTCCCGGAGCCAGAGCGTCCCCTGCCCAGCTTCGAGCCTTATACGAAGTGCTTCATAGCATTTTTGGGCAGCCCAACTCCACCAGCGCGCCGTCGGGCCGCGCGGACTCGGCAGAGGGCCCTGGGCCTTCGATGCTGGTGGCACCAGAGGGCCCCAGAGGATCCAGGCCTGAATCCGGATCGACGCCGGTCGACCTCACAGTACTTTCCCCGGCGCTGATTCCAGTTATGACCCCGCGGACGTCGGTTGTGCCCCCAACCGGCGTCGACCACAGCCTCACCCCTGAATTGGACACGGCACCGGACCGACGTCACTCGACGTCGGTACCTGCGCCAGAGGGTACTTTCGTACCGTTGTTCATCCCTGGCGTTCCCTCTCGCCCTGAGTGCCAGCCAGAGGAGTGAGAGGTGGACTGGGAGGGGTCTGTAGACCCTTTAGCTGACCCGCTTGAAGAGCCAGACTGGCGAGAGGAACTAGGTGATGGCAGTGGTTTGGACAGCTACCCAGACCTTGGCATGCTCTCCCCCCCTACCGTGGGTACAGCGGAGGGAGCTTAGTACGCAGTGGTGTTGCGTAGGGCGGCTGAGGCCTTGGGCCTGGAGCTTCCTACGGTGGCAGTCAGGACTAACCTCCTGACAGAGGTACTTCAACCGGCAGCGGCCTCTTCGGAGCCCCTGCTGCCTTTTAATGAAGCCCTCACCGACGTCCTTCTGGGCACTTGGTCTAAGCCCAACACAGGGGCTCCTGTGGACAGGATAATTGCCCAACGCCACCGCCCGGCCCCGGGCGACCCACTTTTCCTTTCCCATCACCCAACCCCCGAGAGCTTGGTGGTCCAAGCCTCGTCCATTAAGGGCGCATTCCCTACTGCTCCCCCAGATAGGGAATGCAAGAAGCTGGACCACCTTGGGAAGATGTTTTCTTCCGCCAGCTTAGCGCTGCGGTCGGTGAACACTGCATGCCTCTTGGGCCGTTATACCCTTACGGTGTGGGATACAGTTGCGCAAGTGCTGCCACAGTGCCCGGTGGAGGCCCGGGCCGTTTTCACCCGTGCAGTGGCACAGGGTCGAGACGCAGCTAAGTTAACCATTCGATGTGGGCTAGATACCACCGACTCTCTGGGCAGAACGGTTTCCACGTCAGTAGCCTTGAGACGCTACGCCTGGTTGAGAACGTCTGGTTTCTCTGGCGATGTCCAATCCACCCTTTTGGACATGCCCTTTGATGTCCGTCACCTGTTCGGTGACAAGACGGACTCAGCGCTCTAGCGCTTCAAGGATTCCAGGGCTACGGCCAGATCCTTGGACCTCGCGGTAACCTCTCGCCCCACGCAGTCCGCCTTTCGCCCCTTTCGTAGCTACGGAAGGGGTGCACCACCACGTTCTACCCAATCTGGCCACAGGGCCGCGCAAGCTACCCAGCCTCTGCGAGGCAGTGGACTTGGGACCCAGCGACGCGGGTCTGGGGGCCAGCGGGCGAGCCAGTCCACCCATGCCCCCCCTGCAGCAGCCTCCAAACCCTCCTAGTCCAACCTTTCAGGGCCAACAGAGGCCAGTGGGCAGCAGGATTCGCCATCACCTCCCCCACTGGCAAAACATCACGTCGAACAGGTAGGTCGTGGTTGTTACTCCCACTACTTTCTGGTACCCAAGAAGGACAAAGGCCTGCGTCCTGTCTTAGACCTCAGGGCCCTCAACCGCTTCCTCCTGAAGGAGAAGTTCAAAATGCTCAGGTTGGCTCGGGTCCTGTCTGCCCTCGATCCCGGAGACTGGATGGTAGCGTTGGACTTGCAGGACGCCTATTTCCACATCCCCGTCCTGCCAGTCCACAGGTGTTACCTACGGATCACGGTAGACCACAAGCATTTTCAGTTTACCGTGCTCCCTTTTGGCCTTACCAGTGCCCCTCAGAGGTTCATGAAAGTGATGGCGGTAGTCGCAGCTCATCTGCGCAGATCAGGGTTTCCAGTCTTCCACTGTCTCGACGACTGGCTGTTGAAGGGGAGCTCGCCCTAGGCTGTCGTCTCCCACCTCCAGACTACGGTGGACCTCCTGCACCCGCTGGGGTTCACTATCAACGTGCCGAAGTCACACCTTATTCCCTCTCAGAGGCTCCTTTTCATCTGAGCAGTTCTGGATACAGCGCAGTTTCGGGCTTATCCTCCCGAGCAGCGAGTCTGGGATATTCGGGCTATGATACCGATGTTTCAGCCTCTATCTCGGATTTCGGTGAGAATGACCCTGAGGCTGCTGGGCCTCATGGTCGTCTGCATCCTGCTGGTGGATCATGCCAGATGGCATATGCGGGCTCTGCAGTGGGACCTGAAGTTCCAGTGGGCGCAGCATCAGGGGAATCTTTCGGATGTCGTCCAAAAATAGGAGGGGATAAATACACCTTTCCCTCACCACCACAGTCTCCGTTAACAACGGGAGACAGGAATATCTCAGACACTGCTCCTATCCCTCTATCTACTCACTTCTCTCGCGCCCCCTCTTTTTTCTCCCTCCCCTTCGTCCCCCTCTCCTTTTCCTTTTTCTATCCCGTCCCCTTCTCCTCCCCCCTCACCCCCCCCCCGGCACACCGACAGTACCTTGACGGTATCTCGTGGGCCTAAGTCTCCTCCCACTCAGCCCCAGTCCCTCTACTCTGGATGATGAATAGTCAGCTCTTATCCACCTCCGGACACTCAGGGTGTTGGTTGAGAGTGGAGAGATTAATAGGGCACTACGGGAGACGAGCACACTTATAGATAACAGGAGAATAGCGACAGAGATGGGGGTGCAACCCTCTTAGCCTCCCCCACTCTCTTTTGATGATCCCTGTCCCTGGTGGGTTGGATCCGACTTTTCCCAGCTCCACGGCATATAGCCGCTCCTGCGATAGACTTATTTCAGATCTGCCTATAGGCGGCTCCTGTAATAATTATAAAACTCCAAATCCAGGCAAGCTCCCCCCCTACTCTATCTACTCCCTACGGGATGTCGCTCCCTCCCTTCTTGGACCCTTACAGGACCCTGGTGAGGAGCTAACGGCCTAGATTGGGCTTTTGTGCACATCCCGCCTGTTCATACATGTTAGGATCACAAAGGTACCAAGTACCACTCAACGACTTTGACATGAGACCGTACGCCTGCAGAGGCTAATCCCACAGCTGAAGGACCTACAAAGTGCAGTGTGGAAGGGACACAAAGTACTTTTGGCACAAACCATGGGTACACTAATGTCTCTCTCCCCCCTCTTCCCTTCGCTTTCCCCATCCCCCCATATATATATAAAGTTAGTTTAGCTTGTTGTTCACACGAGTGTGCTATCAACCATTTGAGGCTCCCCCTCAAAAATGCAGATTGAAAACAATGTACTGATGGGTGACTTCAACTACTGCTATGTATGTAAACACCGTCTTGGTGTATATGGTGCATATGTTGGGAAAATCTAATCAATAAGGAAATACGACACAGAACTCGGAGGTGACTGCACGTTAATTGCAGTGGTGGCTCACAAACTAGAATTGGGTCAGCGGCAGATCCCTCTCCCTTCCCAACCAGAGTTCACAGTAGTGACGGATGCGTCACTCCTGGGATTGGGTGTCCACCTGAGAGAGGCTGAGATCAGGGGTCTCTGGTCTCGGGCGGAGTCCGTTCTCCACATCAGCCTTTTGGTTGATGTGGTCCCCGAAGAGAACGCGCAATGTCAGCAGTTCTACGCGTTGGAGTTTCCAAGGCGGCACTCTCTCATGACGGTTTTCTTCATGAGTGGAATTGCGGCCTCCTCTACGCCTTTCTGCCTGTACAACTTCTGCCCAGAGTGCTGAAGAAGATCAAGCGCGACCGGGCCCAAGTTATTCTTGTGGCTCCGGACTGGGCACGAAGAGTCTGGTACCCCGAGCTCTTGAGCATGGCCATCGATCCTCCGATCAGACTGCCTCTTCGGGAGGATCTTCTGTCGCAGCAGCGGGGGAAGGTCCTCCACCCGAACCTGTCCAACCTCCACCTCCTTGCGTGGAGATTGAGCAGCGACAGTTGACAGCTTTCGACCTTCCTCCCGAAGTCTGTGATGTCATCTTGGCAGCCAGGCGTCTCCCACTAAAACGGTATACGCCTGTAGATGGAACAAATTTGTGGCATGGTGCACACCAAAGGCTGTGGATCCCCTTTCTGCCCCTCTTTTAGAGGTTCTCCTCTTCATTCTATCTTTGGCCCAGCAGGACTCTGCTCTGGGCACTCTTAAAGGCTACCTTTCGGCCATCTCTGCCTTTCTGTGCCTTCCTGATCAACCTTCTCTTTTGAAGTCTCTGATTGTAAATAGATTTCTAAAGGGCATTACTCATCTCTTTCCTCCCTCTCCTTTCGTAATGCCCCAATGGGACTTGAATGTTGGTCTTACTTTCCTTTGTGTGCTCCCTTCGAGCCACTACATAATGTCCTCTTCGTCTTCTCACCTTGAAGACCGCTTTCCTGCTTGCCATCACATCTGCTCGCAGGGTGAGTGAGCTTCAGTCTCTTTCCTCCAAGCCTCCTTTTCTTGCAGTTCATCCGGACAAAGTGTTCCTTCACACTAGGCCCTCTTTTCTGCCCAAAGTGGTTACCTCTTTCCACATAGGTCAGACCAGCACATTGCCCACCTTCTTCCCGCCTCCGCACCCTTTCAAAGAGGAGGAGAGACTCCCCCGTCTGGACCCAAAATGTGCACTGTCCTTCTACCTTGACCGCACTAAAGATTTCCGGGTGGACGATCAGCTCTTCGTGGGTTATGTGGGCGCCAAGAAAGATCGGGCCGTGCACAAACGTACCATCTCTCGATGGGTTGTCCTAGGCATTAAAGTTTGCTATACTTTGGCGAAAAAGGAACCTCCAGTAGGACTGCGCTCCCACTCTAGCAGGTCGACGGCAGCCTCTACTGCTTTGGGAAGTGGAGTTCAGTTGCTTGACATCTGCCAGGCAGCTACGTGGGCATCCCTGCAGACGTTCACAAAACATTACTGCCTGGATAGCCAAGTCCAGAGAGACGGCTTTTTTGGCCGTTCTGTGCTCCAGGACTTTCTGATGTGAACTTAGTTTGCAGACCCACCTCCGGGGTTGGCATTGCTGGGGTATCTATTCTAAGGTAAGGAATCTATAACTAATGGTCTCTTTCAGATGAACAAGTTACTTACCTTCAGTAACGATGTATCTGAAAAAGACATACATTAGTTATAGATTCCTTACCGTCCCACCCATCCTCCCCGTTCTGCGAACTGACTTCTAGGAATAGGGACTCCCTTCCAGGGCCCTAGTTTTGTGTTCCAGTGGTCAGTGTCTTGCATGGCTCTGCGCTTCTGGCATGGAAAGTCGTGTCAGAACTGACGTCAGTGCGCAGGGGCGGTGTCTAAGTAGACACCGCAACGTCATCCCGGCAACCACGACGCCGACGACGGACGCGGAGTCGACCAACGCCACCTACAGACGCGCAGGGGATCTGCTACAGAAAAAATTCTCTGGATCCAGTCTGACGCCTGGGGGTAATTCTAAGGTAAGGAATCTATAACTAATGTATGTCTCTTACAGATACATCGTTACAGAAGGTAATTAACTTGTTCCTTGAGCCGTACTCTTCTCCTTGAACCCTGGACTTCCAGAAGTGACTCCAAAGGCTAATTGGCTGGCCTCCTCATCAGAGCCTCAGGAATAGAAAAGGCTCCAGTCATCTTGAACCCTCACCTGGATCCTGCCTGAGTGAGTCCTGACCCTCCAAATGGTGCCTCCCCAGTCCTGGACCCACAGAAGTGGTGCTAAAAGTTCCCAGATAGCCCTAATCCAAAAATTGGGACTTAAAACATTTTTGGCTAAAAAGTGCTCTGAGAACCGAGAGGAGACTGGGACCTATCTGTTAATCAATCTGCTCAAGCTACATCGCCGTTCGGCCTGACTTAGCAGCACCTCCCTCTTCATTCTTCACCGCAGCAGCAAACCCTGTTCAGCAGCTCCTTGCAGAAAGGGTATCCGGCCATGTTGAGCTCTCGTCGGCTACAGTCTGCAGCTTTGTTCCGTTGGAGATTTTCGACTGGCAAAAACAGAGAATAGGTCTAAACGAAGGAATCTTCACTGCGACTTTGTCCAGCGGTTCCCCAACGCCGCCTCCTCTGACACTGCCAGCTGCCTTGCCCCACTGAACTTTACCTTCTAAGACTTTTCTTCTTAAAAGTTCTTCTAAGTCCAAAGGTAAGCAGAGACCAAGCCCAAATTACTATGTGTATCCAAACTGTGCTCCATCGCAGTCGGCCATAACTTTTGACTTTGCCCCGATCTAAGGCGACTAGATATCCGCTATTGGGGCTCTGATATTTTAGGCACTAGGTTTTACTTGAAACTTTAAAAATTCATAACTCCGGGTTCTACTGATTGGATTTTTGTCATTTTGGCGTCAAATAATTTATTTAAATTTGCTCTATTTTTCTAAATTGGTGTGCAATTTTTTTTTCTTGTGTGTTTTTTTTCTCTTCATTACAGTTGGTGCGCTGAATAAATACTATACACATTGCCTCTAAGTTAAGCCTGACTGCTTTTGTGCCAAGCGATCAGAGGGTTAAGCAGAGGTTAATTTAGTGACTTAAGTGGTTCACCCTGAGATACAGATTGTGGTTGTTGCTTGAGAAGGGTTCACACCCTCCTCAGCCAACAACCCAATTTCCCACAAGTACAATCTGAAGAAGAAAGGGTGTTCCAGAATTTAGACTCATTGAGTGGAAAATGCCTAATGCCAGAAGTATCACAGGAAGGTCGTTTTTAAAGAAGCAGAGACCGCAAGATAAACATGAAGGGGACCGGTCATGAATACATTTATACACAATGTAAAAAAAAATGATGGTCGGACCTGAAAGAAAAACAGCGAGGGAAATCATATTATTAGAAATATGGATATCCAACCCAGTTCTTTAGTTTCTAGAAGAAAAGTATAAAAGCAAATTAGAAGTAAATACTACTCAATATTTTTAAGATGAATTTAGTATCCTGGATGCTAGGGCTGTCTCCGTCTCTACCCACTAGTGTTCATATGCTTCCCCCAAGCACAAAGTTATAGTGTGAGCAGCTCAGGTGCAGATTACTCCCCTTTATACTTAAATAATTAAAGCGTGCTCAGTATCTCAAGTTCAAGGTTTGTTCGCACCCAGTGAGGCTTGGCTGCTCAATTCAAGGTGCCTCCTGTGTGGTCAGGTGGCTGCCCGACCTTGTCTCTATATGACCTCTCTCCTGCTTCTGGTAGAGCGTGGGAACAAGCAACTCTGGTGGGCTCCAGGTGTCCATGTTGTGGTCGTATCTTCAGCAATATTGTTGCTGATAGGAGTGGTTGTCCTTGCGAACATTGGATCACCCTTGAAACAGGTGGGCAGGTAGGTTTGCAGCACCTCCCCCTGTAGGCATGTCTTGACATTTCCATGCATAGGGGAACTTCATGGGCAGTGGGGCTTCCCAAAGGCCTCACTTTTCTTTCCTACATGGACTGCACTTTTCTTTTGTGCACAGCGGTTTATGTCTGCTGCAGTCATCTTCTGGTATATATACCAACAAAGACAGGCCCTTATACCCAGACTGGAAGACAGGTCAACTGGTAAATACAGTGGTCCCGTAGGTGAAATTTGTATCCACAGATCTACTCACCAAATCCAAACAGTCGCAGTAAGCTGTGGTGATGCCACACTCCACTGTGATTGTTTGACCTGGGTGGGTAGATCTACAGCCATCTTCTTGTCGCAGGGGCACAGGGCGAGCTGCAATATTCTTTCTATTCACAGTGGTGCAGGTGAAGCTATGTTTTCTTTCTGGACACAGTGGTTCAGGTCAAGCTGCATGTTCTTTCTGGTCACAGCAGCTCAGATCAAGCCATGTCTTCCTTCACGGTTCCTGCCTTAAACCATGAGCAGAATGTTCTATACTAACTGACTCTCAGGGTATTCCTATCGCTGTCCTCCATCCTCCTCCTCTGGCAGACCTCACCAACACCAGGGTCAATCTTCACCAGGCTTCTCCTAGATAGTCACTCCCTCTGCAGAGTTGCAGGTTCTTTCCCTTTCTCAGCAGGCAGGCTGTCTTCAGGTTAGATGAACAACTTCTTCCAGCAAAGAATAGACACATCTCCTCTAAGGATTCTGCAGAGCTGTCCATTCCTTGGTCATAGAGAACCTGGAACTGGAACAAGTGTATCAGTAGGTCCCACTTTTTAGGTCTTGCTTTAGCGTTGCAGCGCGCATGCGCTGCTCGCTTTGCGAGGCATGCAGTATACACTATAGCGTGGAAGCTCCGCCCATTCTCCGCCCATCTTTTTGATTGGCCTAGGTCTTAAATGCTGCCTTCTGATTGGTTTTAGCCTTGTTAGTCCCTCCTCCTGACAGCCATGTCGTCATTTGTGTCCTTCAATGGCTATTGGCCCCTTTACTGCATGGACTACTTTCTTCTGTCCCCCCCTCCCGCAGTCCGATGCGCTTTTTGCATGGCTCAACCCATTGTATGTGAGATGTTTCCACCCAATTGCCTTTATAAACGTTCTTATGTAGGGCAGCGTATCGAGCAAATCAAAGTAGCCGCTTTATTTATAAGCATAATGCGTAACAATGTCGCGAGCCAATGTGAACATAAGACGCCTGCAGCTCATTTACGGAAGTAGACGGGGAGGAGGTGGTGTAAGTGAACCTCGTATAAGGTTAACTGGCAACAGCGCACTAAAAACGTACACAGCAAAAATTACTTTCTTAGACTTCTTAGCTATATATAATGCCTGGTATTTGTTTTGACGAAAGAGAACAAAACCAATGCAATAAAGTGGTGTATTGTATCAATACCCAGGTTGAACGATTAGCACATAGCTACGCTGTAAAGGACGTTGTTGTAAATGCAACTACGATTAAAAATATTATATATGCGGCCCACTTTCAACACAGCCAAAACTTCCTGCCAGCACAATCAAAATTGCATGTTCCAATATGGCTGATATTTTAACATCGCGGCAGGCATTCGGTGAGTCACCGCCCTTAAGGTACTTAAACCAGCTAGCCTTTTGTCAACGGACGTCTTCTCACTTCCTATCAGTGTGACGTGGCGGGAGTGGGCGGGGACTACTGGATTGACCATATCATTGCCAGTGAATCGGAGGGTTTGAGAGAAGCTTCGTTTCCTGTGAGGCGACTGAAGGTTGGTTCGTTGTGGAGGGGATATGCACGATGAGGTGAGTGTAGAGGCCGGTATGCATCATGTGCAAGGATAGTGTTTGAGAACAGAGTACGCGCAGGGTTAGTTACTTCCTCTTCTCCCCAGCGACAGGCCGAGGGCAGCTTTCCTTCTCTCCCCCTGGGATTTCCCAAGTTGGTATCGGCCTCCATTCACCGTGTGCTTCAAGGCAGGCGTTTTAACCCTGCTTCTGCAATCTACTCGGGGTTTCATGTATTGAAGTTTACTTGGACGTGTTGAAGCAGGAGCCGTTTCAAGGTTCAATGTTCCATGCCAGATGATCACTCTTTAAGGTCGAGCCTAAATGTTTGTGATCTGAACTTGTGCCTTACTTTAAGTGCTGCTTCGGCTGTGTTTCCCAGGAACAACGAGTTAAAGCTGTGCTTTTAGCTTTTTTTTTAAAAAAGGGCTGATTTACTAGAAATAGTGGTATAACGTGCAAAGGCTTCTTCTGTTCTCTCTCCGCCCTCCCCCTTCGTGGAGCTCTTGAGAAACCATCAACCCTAACAAAAATAACAAGCATATGCAATGCAATAGGTCTAGTATTTGTAAGAGTAAGAGCTATTGCCATTGTAAATAACAATGTCTTTTACCTATGTATTTTGGTTTGGAGTTGATGTATGTGGTGTGGAGTGGAAATATGTGATTTGGATTGGAATTGTTTTTTGAGGAAATTTGTATTGTGGAATTGTGTGGTGTGGATTTGTGTAGTGGAATTATATGGCATGGTGTGCAGTGGGATTAAGTGGATAGTAATTATGTGGTATTGAGTGTACTGGAATTATGTGGAGTGCAATTGCATGTGCTGGAGTGTAAATATGTGAAATGGTATTTTGTGTTGTGGAGTGGTATGTATTGGAGTTTAATTATGTGGTGCACTGTTGAATATTGTGCATTGTGAAATTCTGTGGTGTGAATTGGATGTATGTGGTGTTTTATGTTAGTGAGTTGAATTTTGTTGTTTGTGTACACATCGATAGTTAGATGTTGTGAGTGAACGGGCACCTGCGTCATTCGTTTCGCATACAGCACTGCAAGAGCTCTAAAAGTGCAACAGGAATGTGCACAAGGCTCTGCAATTGCGCAGACCAAACTGCTTGAAGGGGAAATAAAAAGTGCTTTATAGAACGGTGCTGTGCAATACAATTTCACACTCTCTTCCAGTGCACGCTTCTTGCGCTTTGGACCTGGTAAGTTTAATGCAGTATTGAAAACATAACATTAGAATATGACAGCAATTTCGAGTAACACTTATGCTTGCCTCAATGAGAGACAGCAGGTCCAGGGCTGGCGAGGCAGGCTCCACTAGTTAGACTGGGTCAGATTTGAACCCCAGTCTACAAAAACATGCTACTCTGCCTCGCAGCCACTACATTATCTCAATCACAGCTCTTCTGCATACAAATACTCCGGAAAGAAGTTTTAAAAAATCTTTCTTTTTAGCTCCAATATACTATAAAGTAGATAAGTGAATTTGTAAATACCAACAAAATCAGCTATTATGTTTTTGAAAAACTTTAGTAGTTGACCTACAAATTTAAAAATAACTTAAAATACCATTGCTACTTGAACTCTATCGGATTCAATCCCCAGTCTCCAAAGACATATGATCCCGTCTAAACATTCACTGGTGTTCTTAAAGCACTTTTGTAATGGAATAAAAAATAAATAATTATTGTAACATAATCCTTTATGCAGAGCTTCTTTGATTTTACACAGTGATGTTAGAGGCGCCTGAGTGGTTGAGATAGCTAGTGGCATCAAAGCTGATTAGTATGTCTTTGTAGACTGGGGTTCAAAGCTGACCCAATTGAACTAGTGGTGTTATGTCAAGTTATTTTTCAAATTTGTAGCTTGAAGATACCAGTTTGTCTACACAACAATAGTTGAATTTGAGAAAGTTAATTTAGTGGCAAATATGTGAGATTAATCTGCAAATATTAAGAAATATAAGAAGTATTGTTTGAATAAGTTTGTTGTTGCTCTACGGTTGTTTATTTAAATAATAAATTAACGAGCAGGTGATAATAAATAGTAGCGGTAGACAAGCTTTTGTAGGTTAAGTTTTTCTGAGAGAAAGGACGTCTAAAACCGGCCACAATATAGAGCTTTCTCTCTAACTGCAGTCAAAACATTAGGCTTTTAGGTGCTAAACCGTCCCACACCAGTTACCTAGTGGCATTCCTTTCGGACCATTCTTTCTTATCCTCGGCATAATGTAGGCCATCGTCAAAGCTTCTTTAGCAGTATAAATTAAAATTCCAAATGTAGGCTCGTGACAAACAAGTCCATCTCTGGCAAGACAGCAACCCAAAGAATGCTACTAATATTCCCTCGTTCTTATGTACAAGTACTAGAATGCATTTGGCTGCTATCTAAACACTAGGCTCAGGCTGTGTTTGTTTTCTTTTTTGCTGTTTATATAGGGGGAACCCGATCTGAAGTTATCAGAGCGCTTTACATGAGCACCGGTTGCATTAAAAGTGGACATATTATATGTTTTAGACACGCGGAGATTAAGTAATTTGGCCAGAATCGCCAGATGTTTGAGCCTTCTGGCAGACTTGAACAAGGTCCCTCAGCTTTAAAATCGCCCCCCCCTAACCGTTAAGCCACACCCTCTCCCCGACAGGGAGTTTCTTTGTAACATTAAAAAGAGTAACTGTATTTCATTGGTGTATGGCTGTGTCAACAATCGCAGCCTGTTTTATTATGAAAGAATGCATAGGAGTTTCTTTGATGCTCAGTAAAATGTGTTTTAAAACCGTTCACAAAGCGTAGATGGACACGTGTCCATAAAACGCCACTTGCACACTATTTCACTGTTTTAGAGACGATTGCTGGGGCCATAAGTCAAATGGCTAGCGGATCCTGTTTCACCCTGTGCCTCGGGGATTGGGTTTATAGCATGCCAGGTGTGCCCTATTATCGCACGGAATGGACCAATTTACTTTTTAGGTCTTGCCTAGCGTTGCAGCGCGCATGCGTTGCTCGCTCTGGCGAGACATATTGTTAATAAGGAGATTTCAGAAGGGGACTTGAAGCCCCGCCCCTCTTTTCCATTGGCTGGCGTCACCGTTTATGCTAAACGGTGGCCTGCCATTGGAAATGAGGTTTTTTTGTTATTTATTTTTATTTAATGAGTTTTATATAGCGCTGGCTAGACCCGTAGGTATCAGAGCGCTTTACATTAGGTTACACAATGTTACAGAAGATGATAACAATTACACATTACATCAAAAATAAGCAACACATTGAGAGAGGAAAGAAAGGTGAGACAAATAGAGCGGAGGGGGGGAAGTGTGAAGGGGTGGATGAGGGAAAAGACGGCAGGAGAGATGAAAGGAAGTCTGCCCAAAGACCGACTGGGTAGGTGACGTCTGAGGAGGGAATCCACAGCCCGTCTCCCCTATAGCTAAACAAGGTAGCTCCATCGGGCATCAGTCAAATAGCTAGGTCTCAACTGACGAGGGAAAGTTCACAGAAGGAAGTCCAGTGGATAAACAGGGTGGGAACTATGAGCAAGGACGGGTGGGGGCAAAGGTCAATAGCTGGAAAGAGGAGAAGAGTAGAGCGGAGAGGGGTACGGGGTAGGGTGAAGGGGGAGGAGGGAGATAAGGTCAGGAGAGACGCAGGAGAGTTTGCCCAAAGACCGGCTGGGTACGTGATGGTCAAGGAGGGAATCCATAGCCCATCTCCCCTTTAGCTCGCGAGGTAGCTCCACCGGGCATCAGTCAAAATGGCTAGGTCTCAGCTGTCGAGGGAAAGTTCTCAGAGTAAAAGTCCTGGTGGGTGAGCAGGAACAGGGTCGGGTGAGGGCTGATCAAGATCAGGACGATGACCAATGATTTTAGACCAGGAGAGATAGAGCATCGAGGAGGGTCCCACTGAGGCGGCCATCTTGAGGTCAGGCAAGGGGGATGAGTCCTTGAAGTTCGAAATCAGATGGTCCCCATTATTCTCTATAACCCAGAAGGAAAGTGGGTGTAAGCTAAGCAGTGGATCGGCAAGGAGACAGAGCCAGGGTCCGCATGTCTTCAGAGGGGGCGCGTGATGTCGAGAATATCCGCCCGTGGAAGAGACAGCCGCCATTAGCAGGTCAGGCGGGGTGCCTCCGTTGTCTTTCTCGCTTATTCATAGCACAAATCAGGGTCATCCCCAAAGGTCAGAGCAGTAGTTGCAGTTTCAGTTCAATTTTGCGGCCTTTACGCTATAGAAGGAAAGGGGGGGGTCTCCCTTGGGTGTTGCTATGACCCCTGCCGACGATTGACTGCAGGCGCCATTTTGGCGTCAGGCGCGATACGAAAGCGGCATTCGATTAAATATACTTTGCCCAAAAGGTCTTAAGGAGGACAAGTTCAGGAGCCCCCACCTCCTGGGCTCACCATCTGGACTCCCAGTGCTCCCGGTGATGTTAATAATGTCCCCGCTCACCGTCTTCCAACTCGCGGTGAGCGTTAGAAATGGCAGGCGGGATCCTCAGGGGGTCGGTGTTGTCACCACTCCGCGTTGTGAGCGTCCCCAACCTACCGGCAGGCTTCTCACTGTGCCTCCACCGTGTATCTCTTTGGTGGGCCGCTGTTCAATAGAGAGCGATGGTGCTGCGCTCCAGTTGCTCCGTTAACTCGGGACAAAACAAGCCCCGGCGAAGTCGATACGCCGTCAGCACTAATATCTCCGCAATGATAGATCGGAGAAGGACAGAAGTTAGCTCCAGGGGATCCGCCTGTGTTCCGGTTGCGAAGTCGATGGTTTAGGTGGCAGAATAAGGCGGCGGAGCGCTGCTCAGGAGGATGTAAAGAGAGTTCACTACGGAGCTACAGCTCCGAGCGGCCATCTTGCTGCAGGCCACGCCCTCGCCTCGTCTTGTTGCCGCCCTTTCCCCTTTTCGTCCGGCCCATCCGGGCAGGATCGTCTGCTTCACGGCTGTCGTGAAGCAATTTCTTATCTAAAGTATGCGTTTTATGTAAACAAGCCGTGAAGCAAAGGATCCAGTCCGGATGGGCCGTCCGAAAAGGAGGAAGGGCTGCAGGCAGGCTCAACGCGAACAAAGCTTTAAGCTTTCCTTCCACGCAGGACTGCCTCGGTTGCTTCACAGATCCTTTTCAAGGCCCGAAATTTAGCTTGTTGCCTCCTCTTACATTACACTCAGACCTTTAGGAACCGCTAAAGACACAAATTGGAAAAAAAATCAGAAGGATTTAATTACTACATTAGCTTGCTTAGGAGGAAAAACTAAAGCATTGCCAATGTTTGGCTTACGAAATCATGACGCTGTGGCTGTATTAGGGCATGTGTGCCACGACACCTCAAAAATAAAGGGAAAGGTACGGATTTGTTATTGGCTCCCGAAGGCGGCCAACGCGAAGAGCAGGAAAATAAAACAGAAATTCCATGGAATACCAAATATTGTACAGCATCGGCCTGCCCGCTCCCCAGGCTGTTCTTAGGCCCTGAAGTGTTGAAAATAATAATAATTAAAGAAAGATCAGCCTGCCTATTATACACTCCTACCGGCCCCGCTGCCAGCTTTGGGAGACCGCGCCTTCGTCGTCGGCCGGCCCGCCGATCTGCCTGCAATAGATGCGCCGCGGCCGCCATTTTGAAAGAAGGCAGCTCGGCGGTTGCCTCTCCACCGCCAGCGGCACGTCACAGCAGCCTCCGAGCCCCCGCCTCCCTCTCATTGTGTCCGTGATGCCGCCCCTCTCCACTTGTCAACACTCCAGCCCAGCCTGCCTTCCCAACGCCGCAGAGGACCCTGCGCGCTCTCCGCAACCACAAGAGGCAGGTGAGGGAGGGGCCGCAAGAGAAGGGGGGGATTATATGGGGGGGTGGGGGGCTGTTTCTTGCCGTTCTCAGTTACCGCCAAAGTACGGGATAAACAACAGTACAGGACGCTGGCTCTCGTTCGGGGGCCTGCTACTCATTTCTGCGAGCGTAAGTGCTCCTAGGTTCATGCGCGAGTCCGGTTTACTCGCCTCTGATGGAAATATGTAGATTACTTTGGCTCACACATCATCCCCTGTTCTTTCCCTCTTCCTTAGGGGTATTACAGTGGGGGAATGGAGGCAAGTACAGGACACGGGGCGGGCCAACTCTCAATGGTGATAGGTCACTTTCTAGGTTTAATGTGCTCGAGGCATCCTTAGTGACCACACCATGTTCAGTGCAGGCACTTGTCGACTGGATTTCTATTGAGGTGACCGGCTGCTATGCTGGTACCAGAGAGTTATCGCATTTGTCTGTGTGATTTAGTGACTAGAAATTGACAGTGGTAGAATTTCTCGATAGGTATTACTTGTATACCAAACTTATGTTTCTTATCAGACCTAATGTACGTTGGTGGACAGCACACCATTTTTAAGCAGGTATACGAATGGACAGTACCTGCGTTTCCTAACAGGGGTGCTATAGTTAAGATTGGACAGTGTCAGCACTTCTCAGTAGGAGTGATATTTAATTATAAGAGATGGTACCACCAGTGCTCAGATGCTAGGCGTACTAGCAATACACAGTGTAAGCACAGCTCACTAGACTCTATATAAGTAATGGGCAGTGTCAGCACGTCTCACAAAATCTGCTTTACTAGTAATGAATACTGATAGCAATTTTCCCCAGGGTCGCTATGGTATTGATATGTACTACCAAAAAAGCTAATATACTTTTTTACTGCGATAGCACCAGCTCTTCTTTCAGATTGTTGCACGTTGTATGTGGTAGTCCTGCATTACTTAGCATGAGTTCTCAAATTTTAACGTGGCAGTACTTGCACTTATCAATCAGGGCTGCCGTTCTTGTCTAGGACTTAGTGTCAGCACTTCTGTGCTGTACTTTTTGGGTAACAGTATCCAAACTTCTCAGCGGTTCTGCAGTTCTGTTCCTGGACATCTCAATTGTCTTCAGCTGGGTTTCTAGTACGTTAGTGGCTAGTACTAGTTCTGTACAGGACCGACGTTCTTTTAAGGGAACAGTAAGTACTACAGATTCTGTGCAAGGCGAACCTACTTCGTGAATAGTGCCTGGTCCAAGTGTTAGGCACTTTCAGTGACCAAACATATTGCAAATCCTAAGTCAGACTTTTGCATCACGGGATCTGCGTTGCAGCAATTACAGTTTTTATTAAAATTGGATATGTAACCAAGTCTCCCCAACACACTCACTTTAATGATATGTGCTTAAAATTCTCCGTGCCTTATTTCCCCATCTCACATGTCTCGTCATTTCTTCTTCTCTCTCTGCCCCCCCAACACACTCTTTTTTTAAAAACTTTAATAAGCGCGGCGCCGTCTTCACGGACACCGCGCTATGCAATGCAATAGGTGTTGCTTTTGGTATTGTAAATAACAATGCCTTTTAATTTTTTTAAAGGCATTGCCATTTACAATGTCTATAGCTCAAAATAATGTCATTGCGAGACCTATTGCATTGTAAATGCTTGTTTTATCTACTAATTAGAGATAATGTACCCATAAAAAGAGGTCTGGAGGAAGGCGCGTTATTTTCTCGCTTGTTGTGAACTTCCTGGTAGGCGGGGAGATGGGACAAAAAAACTATTCAGGGGACGGGAGGGAGAATGCGTTTTATTTAGCGCAAAGGTATTAGGTATATTTAAAGCACTAAATAAGTTACATCAACCGGCTCGGTCTGTAATAAATGCCATGGCTACAGGGGTAGACACCAGGGCAGGTGACTAAAGTACCGGTTACACTTCTTCTCTTGGTGTTCTCGCTTCTGAGGTGACCTTGAATACCCGGACGCCAAGCGGGCTTCACCTGTGTTACTCGTCGGACAGCATGCTCGTGGAGACCTGTAATTGTAGGGCCAGAGGGTAGCAGATTTAGATGTTACTTTCTTCAACGGGTGTTAATGTAAAACGTTTTAGGTGGGGGCGCGTTTATGGGAGTGTACAACAGAAGCAGTCCCAGCCCAACCGCGGTAAATCTTCAAACTCGTAAACATTCTTTTAAAAGTAAAGTTGCAGCACTTCTGTAGCCACGGACTCCTGCGCTGCCCATTAGTAAACCCGGAAAAGCTCCATCAAAATGAAGCATGAAGCGCTGTCCACGGACACTGTGCTTATAAAACAAAAGGCAAAGTTTGTTCACAAAGTAGTGGAAAAATGCAAATGCTGTCCAAACATGAAGCGCGGCGTCTTGAAGTGGGTGCCCTGCTGATAGGCAAGCAGCAACCGGGGGTAAAAAAAAAAAAGTTCTCCCAAACGAAGATAAGAAATTGAAGCGTAGGGAAACTGTACTTCACCGGTGCTCCTCTGTCTTAAACGGCTGCTCAAACGAGTTAGGAGGCAGGGAAGAAGAGTGACTCTGGAGTGAGCCAATGGAAAGCAGCAGGCGGGATTTCACTCAGTACGAGTGATTACTCCAGGTCTTGCAGACAGCGCTTGCGCGCTGATGCTCAACCTAAAAACAGCCTCCTTTTAAAAGAAAACGCAGCTGCTGCTGCTACACCAGAAAACACGCCAGGCTGGTTTATTTAGTCTTTGCACTGTACATTTCATCAAAATGTTCAAATTAAATTTATTAAAAACTTGCATCTTTGTAATTTCCTTAAATAGCTGTTTGTTATAACCTGGAATTCCGGAGCGCGGTCTAGCTTCTTATGATTGTCGCATTCCCTCCTGCTTATTTTATTTGTTTAGACTTAGTTGTAATTAGTTGAAGCCATCATTGCTCAGAGTTGAAATACATTTTTGTGTTCTATAAAGTACATTAGCACAGCTATTTTTATATGCTTTAGTACTGATTGCTTTTACCTAGTGTTAAACATATAGCGTGCAGAGCACTCTTCGTGTCAAACATGCAGTGCTTGGTGCACACCATATGTTAACCACCCCGCATTCAGTGCACCCGTAAAAAAATGCCAATATTTATATGCTTTGGTACTGCTCACCGTATTACATAGAGTTAAACATCAAGGGCCCACAGCAGTCTCCTTGTGTGAGAAATGTAGCGCTTGATGCACACAATTTGTTAATCGTAGCGCGTTAAACATACAGCACCCAGAGCATTGTTCATTGTCCTTGTGTCAGTTATACTACTGGTTAGGGCCAGCTCCCTTAAACCCCACTTCCACCGTCCCCTGGCATGTGTTTGCAGTTGGGAACCTTTACAGACAAATGTGGCAATAAAAAACATGTGCTGGTTAGAAGGATGATAGCAATCGTTACTGATAAGCACAGCTACAAAGGATTCTTCAGCCTCCCACCAGTAGAGACTTCCTCCTTTGCTAATTTACTCTTCAGCAATTAAAAACTTTCTAAAGGTGCTTATGGAGTCAATTCTGTATTTTAAAACCTTTAGACTATTTTTAGCACACAATCACTTTGTAATGTGCTTGCACCTTACATTTATTCAAAGCGAGAAGGATGTGACAAGGAGTCTGCAGTCCGGAAAGAACATTGTATACTTTGCAGTTTGTTAAACAGGCGATAGGTACACTATATCAAAGACAGCATTAGCCTAGTTTAAGATTATCACTGCTAAAACTGTCATATCTGTGTTTTGTTGACAACTTCCACAGCAGTGGAACTTACTTTTCAAGAGGCTTAGTTATTGGGTGTAGATTGCAAATTACATTAGTGTTGTTTGGGCTAGTTAAAAGTTTTAAATTAATGAAGGAAAAATGAAATATTCATACTATAATTTTTGTGCATGCTTTACTCCCCTCCCCACCACTCTGCTTTACTCCACGTTACTATGCTTTACTCCACTCAACTACACTCTGCTTTACTGCACTCCACTCCCTGCCGCTCTGCTTTACTCCACTCCCTGCCGCTCTGCTTTACTCCACTCCCCGCCGCTCTACTTTACTCTGCTTTACTCCACTCCCTGCCGCTCTGCTTTACTCCACTCCCTGCCGCTCTGCTTTACTCCACTCCCCACCGCTCTGCTTTACTCCACTCTCCGCCGCTCTGCTTTACTCCACTCTCCGCCGCTCTGCTTTACTCCACTCTCCGCCGCTCTGCTTTCCTCCACTCTGCTTTACTCTGCTCAACGCCACTCTGCTCTACTACACTCCATCCAGCTCAACGCCACTCTGCTCTACTACACTCCATCCAGCTCAACGCCACTCTGCTTTACCTCACTCCACTGAATTCCCCTTTGCTTTACTCCACGCCCCTCTGCTTTACTCCACGCCACCTCGCTCATGCAACTCTGCTTTACTCCACTCTGCTTTACTCCCCTACACTCTGCTTTACTCCACTCAACTCCACTCCACTCAAAGCAACTCTGCTTTACTCCGATCCACTCAAGGCCACTCAGCTTTACTCCACGCCGCTTTGCTCCACCCCGCTTTACTCCACTGTGCTTTACTCCACGCCACTCTGCTTTACCCCGCTCCACGCCACTCTGCTTTACTCCACGCCCCTCTGCTTTACTCCACGCCCCTCTGTTTTACTCCACGCCCCTCTGCTTTACGCCCCTCTGCTTTACTCCATTCTACTCCACACCGCTTAACGCCACTCTGCTTTACTCCACTCAACGCCACTCTGCTTTACTCCACTCAACGCCACTCTGCTTTACTACACTCCATCCAGCTCAACGCCACTGCTTTACCTCACTCCACTCAATGCCACTCTGCTTTACTCAACGCCACTCTACTTTACTCCACTCAACTCCATTCTGCTGTACTCCACACGCCATTCTGCTGTACTCCACACGGCATTCTGCTGTACTCCGCTCAATGCCATTCTGCTGTACTCCGCTCAATGCCATTCTGCTGTACTCCGCTCAATGCCATTCTGCTTTTCTCCCCTACACTCTGTTTTTCTCCCCTACACTCTGCTTTACTCCCCTACACTCTGCTGTACTCCACGCCACTCTGCTGTACTCCACGCCACTCTGCTGTACTCCACGCCACTCTGCTGTACTCCACGCCACTCTGCTTTATTCCCCTACACTCTGCTTTATTCCCCTACACTCTGCTTTACTCCACTCAACTCCACTCCACTCAAAGCAACTCTGCTTTACTCCGATCCACTCAACGCCACTCCGCTTTACTCCACGCCACTTTGCTCCACCCCGCTTTACTCCACTGTGCTTTACTCCATGCCACTCTGCTTTACCCCACCCCACGCCACTCTGCCTTACCCCACTCCACGCCACTCTGCTTTACCCCACTCTGCTGTACTCCACGCCACTCTGTTGTACTCCACGCCACTCTGCTGTACTCCACGCCACTCTGCTATACTCCACGCCACTCTGCTGTACTCCACGCCACTCTGCTGTACTCCACGCCACTAAGTAGGGACTGATGTAAACATTCCCTAATTGGTTAGACTCTATCCATCTAAATCGAACATCCCGGATTTATTTCAGGACTAAACTGAACAGGGATTTTGACAGTTCAGGTCAGCATGGGAGGAGAGCCCTCTAAAGACCAAATGCTAAGGGGACTGCCTTAAACCACCCTTGAAATACTCTTGACACCCCCCCACAAAAGATTGGGGGAATCAACCATGTGCTTGCTGCATTGTGGGCCTTGTAGTTTGGCCTTTTAACAGTTTCATCATTGGCTCAAAAAGAAATGTGTCTTCCTTACGTTTCTTAGCACCCATGATATTATGCTGCATAGCCAAAAACCTATAAGGTCCCAAAGGCGAGACCGATTGCATTGCAAATGCTTGTTTACATTCAGATATGGATCCATTGTCAGCACTTTGAGAACTAGTTTAGGGTTGTTCTCCTTTTAAGTGACCTTTCCAGGCTGCTCTCCAGACACAGACTTTGTATAAAGTGGTGGTCTTCACAGTAGCATAGTGTCCAGTCTGAAGCTCCAACAACAGAGGCACATAGAGGAAGAGTGATCAGGGGAAAGACAAAAGGATGACCTCACTGAAGGAGACTCTTTCACCTTGACTACAGGCCTCCTTGTTGCCCCTACCATGTACCAAATGGCAATGCTACAAGAAGACTAATCAGCAGCTCCTCTCAGCAAAAGGCCTAACTGAATATCTAAAAGAGCCTTGACGACTCTTCAGTATGTAAGGTTCCTCCCTCCAGCACAGTTCTCCTGTCTGGAAAAAGAACCTCATCTCCATCTTGTGCAAACACCAGGGCTGGGGCATCGAAAATGGGTCCCACAGGCTTCCATTACTCTGGTTCACCTGTGTACCCAATATATGTACCAGGCAAGCGACACACTCAAACATTCATAGCATAAACTTGGGATGTTAGCACTTGGGATGATCTATGTTAATGCATAGAAGCAGAACTTTACATGAGTGGGCCGGTAAGGCTCCACTCCTGTGACACAGATGAAAAGGTCTGGTTATAACCATGGATTCACATAACACAGCACACTGCCAACACCTCTCTATGTACTATACCCCCAACGTGATGGTAGTCCACTGCCAGTGCCATGAAGGCATGCTTGGTGCACCCATCCTGGTCACATGCCAGGTTCAGAAATCACTCATGTCAAGTGACAGTTCGAAGCCTATTCACACCCACTACATTAGTGAAAGGCTAGGGCCAAAATGAAAACCAGGACACCAGATAGATGCAACTGGGCACTCAGGGTAGAGGAAATGACTGTACACCATACAGGGGACATTTTTGTACCCCACGCTGGGAAACCCATACTGAAAACATGAAGAGGTGGAAGACAAGTTGGCCCAGGACATAAAACAAGACGGATTTACCCATGACAAAAGTTGTTGATAGAGCGAGGCACATTAAAAACTAAAGATTAGAACAGCAATAAGAAGCAAGGTTATTTGTAAAATGTGGAGGACAACAGTCTCAGTAGTGTGAGAAGGATGGGAATCAGAACTGTACAGTGCAAAAAAGAGAGCTGGTCTCAATGAAAGAGGAAAGTGAGGAGAATGAACTATCCAGTCAAGGATTCTTGAAAGAAAAGGGAGTAGAGATAGAGAGGAAAAAGTAGCATTAGAATAAGTACCAAGAAATTGATTTTTTATAAGGAGCAAGATGAAAGAATGAGCTAGGTAAGCTGTCAGACATAGGTGAAAAGTTGAGCAAACGTCGATTGAGGGATAATATCTGAGTTTGATTAGTATTGGCACCATGCCACAGCCACTGAGAACATAAAAAAAAACAGAGCTGTTAAGAATAGCATGAACAAGGTAATAAGCCCTTCCCTGAAAAAGAGAAGTGGATCATGGAGGTGTTAGATTAAATGGTAAAAAGTTAATAGAAAAGTGACAATTAAGAGGCAAAATGAAAATCCATGATAATTTTGGGAAGCATGTTGCAGAAATGGTTTAGGGCTATTATATGTTGTGCCTTGATCTGTTCAAATGTTCAGAACTGGTCACCCTCTATCATATCTCCCATAATCTTGAATCCTTGCCAGTCACCATAGCTCAAAAGGATTCATTCTAGTCTAGATAGGGACACAACCCTTGCCACACTTTGTGGGCTATTACTTTGGTAGGCTGTCAACATTTTCTGAACCATTGAGAAAGAAGTCTGTTACTTCTAGTGGGGATATAGCTCCAAATAGCATAGACAACTCTTCTGCATCTCCATCGTGTCACAGCTAAATCCCAGTTATGAATTAGTGGAGCAGTATCCGAAGTTGGGGTACTGCTCTTGCTCTCTGACCCCAACAGGCTGTGAAAATTGGGGCTGCAAGCACAAGAGCAGCTAGGCAGCCATCTGACCCTTTTTACAACATGGGAAGAGAATAAAAGGCTAGCACCAACCTACCCTGCCGCCCGACCCGCAGCCGTCCCTCGCTCCTATTTACCGGCTGCTTAGAGAATGCTAGTTATTGTGCGTTGAATGGGGTTCAGCAAACAGATCTTTATCCACTTAAACTGGGTCCAAATGTTATTCCCCATTCTGATGGATACTTCTGACTGTAGATTCCTAACCTTTAGAATATCCCCAGGCACCAGACTGGATCTGGAAGATTTTAACAGCAGTGGTCCTGCGCACTGGTAGGTGGAACTGCTCAGCTCCGGATTTACTTTCTTCTGCTCCGGAAGTGACGCCGGTGCTGCATTTAAGAGCTATCTGTGCTCCTTGACGTCAGTTGCTTCTTTCCGTGCCTTAGATCTAGAGCTTGTTCCCAACTTTTTTCTCATCAATTGATGGTTTTTTTTCTTAAAATTCAGCATTTTTTCACTGTGCGAGAGAACTAGGTCCCCTGCTAAAACTAAAGGATTTGAACCTATAGGGACTGTCTTAAACAGATATCTGTAACAGATCCCTATAAGGTGTGACTCGGGTATGTGGGTACAGGGAACGACGCCAAGCCCTGCGAAGAGTGTGCCCTCATGATCCTACGTCGATCCAGGAACATGAAGTGAAGCTGTATGTCGCAGAGTAATGAAAGACGTCACGGAAGTCCTACTTGAGGTAGAGGGCTCGGACCTGTTCACGCTTTCTGTGCTGTTCCCACATCAGGCCCTTTTCGTGGCCCACATCTTACACTAAGTTGAAACGGAAGCACAAGAAGGCCAAGCAGAATACGTCCCAGTTCCGCCACTCAGCCTGAGAAGTCACAGTGATGTTTAGGTGCTTCTCAGTCTCCCTCTGGGTCCCTGATGAGTTAATGATTACACAACTGATTCTGATGCACCAGAAATTTCCAGGGCAGTTGGTGATGTCACAGAAGATTGAGGCCTATAAAGAGGCCATTTACAAATCTTTGGCACTCTTCTGGATCCCTCTGGCACGCCTTCTGGACCAAAAGATCTATGGAGGCTTTCAGTTAGTTTACAGCCAACAGGTCTGCCATCGACGCCATCTTAACCTCCTGAACCCATCTCACTTTCAGCACCAACATCAGCACCGACTTCTAACCTGACACCGAAATCCACACCGGGTACTTTGGCCTAAACACCAACCCTGCCGGAAACCCTGTCCCAATAGACTTATCTGACTGTGATCTGAATTCTTCTCAACCGGACTGACATTGTGTCCCTAAGCTGTACTGATGCACCAAGTCCCAGTTCAATCAGATTCACACAGAATCATGCCTCTACCACTGCTCTGCACCCCAGCGGTCAAACAATTTTTTTTATCTAACTGATCAATTAACTAGCTTTTGGGGACAACAATAGTGATAATGGGGATTATTTTCCTCAACACCATGATGATAACTATACATTGACAGGAGGTCAGTGGGTTAGACAGTTCTCTGGACACTGGATTGTGTTCTCTTTCAGGATCGTCAATGGAAGAGAGTGCCTTGTTTGCTGTGGTCAAAAGATGTGCAGTGGGAGCGTGGCCTGACCGAGTATGGCGACAGACGCGTAGGCTCAGAGCTCCCGCTGCCACTGGGCCCCTTAAGACTCGCTACGCCAGTTCTTCAGCTCGTTCCGACCCGTAATTGCACTGGTGCCTCCTCTGCTAAGGAGTGTGGGCGTGGGAGCTGCACCTTGGGACCTTCGCCCAGTTGCCAACATGGCGTCTGCGAGTCCTGCCGACATCATCTTGCCCCAGGTGGACCCGAGCTGCGGAACTGCCCGGGGGCACCGGCTCTGGCCCGCTGGGGCATCGTGACCGCTCCTGTGCTGGCGGGGGCCGCTGGCGGTGCTGCCTGGTCCGCTGATTTCCTGGACCCCGGGCTTGGACGCAGTATTTGCAGCACCAAGAGCTGCGAGCACCATCTTTCCTAGGGCGGCCCTGTGACGCTGCGGTTTTCGGGGGGCACCCGCCGGATCCACTGCCGCCATCTCGCCCCGGTTGTCCCTGACTGCGTCGCCACTGGGGGAAGGAGTGGGGGGGGCGGTTCTGCGCCGCTCCTTGCGGCCACTGCTACGACTTTTTGCCTGCTTGCTGCCTGATCTGCGGCCCCTCCTGCTGGCCCTCAGCTGCCAGATTGGACCACAAGGCCACAGTGGGGGCTGGCCTGGATGCCTGACCGGGACTACGCCTGGGGACTATGAACAAGGTACAGTGCCCCCCTGCTTCAGGACTTTCTGCTGCCGAGACCACCTTGACTTAAGGACGCCTCCAGCTTCTTGCAACCACTGAACTGGCAAGCTTTGCCCCAGCACCTGCGCAGGATCTCGGTTGCACCCTGGTGCAGCCCTTGTGGCCTTTGCACTGGTCTCGCTTGGCGATACAGCATAGTCACCGCCGGAGGTGGCGAGGGCGTAGCGCTCTGATGTCTGCTGTGCTTTTGGATGGACTCCCGCTGTGTGTTGACCCCGCTGGGTCCTGGGCCCCCTACTCTACCTGCATCTGGGCCTCGCTTGGGGCTGTCCATCTTCTGCAGCATCCCTCCTGAGGCTCACCCCTCCCTCATCCATGGGGGCGCCCTCTGCGGTGCTCGTCTCTTGCGTCCAACCACCGGCCTCAACTCGTCTATACCCGGATTGCACTGTCTTGTGTTCCTGCGCCCTTTTTCAGGCTGTTGCACAGAGGACTTGCCTGACATGCCCAGAAGTAGGGCTGCCTAAGACAGCTCGGTGGTCTCCCTCTGGGCCAAATCAGCTGTCGCAGACATGGGCACGAAGAAAGAGTCATCCCCGCAGCACCTCGCGGTGTCCTCTGACCTCCCCATAACGCAAGTTTTCATGGAAAAGTTCCTCTCTGACATACGCCAGGAGATAGGCTCCCTAAAGGCAGACTTCAAAAGCTGCATCAACAAATTTCGCAAAGATGTTGCGGCGGTGGAAGACAGGGTTGATGACCTGGAGCGCACAGTTGACGCCCGTGCCAAGGACCAGAAAGCCCTGTAGAAGAGTAACATCTTGAGCTTCAGGCCAAGCAGGAGGACGTTGGAAAATCGGGGGCGACGCAAAAACCTACGCATCAGGGGCGTCCCTCGCGGAGCGGAGGGGGAGAATTTCATGTCCTTTACCAGGGACCCCTTGATGGCCATCTGTGGGGAGTCGGAGGCTGCTCCCCTGATCTTGGATAGAGCGCATCGAGTTGGCTCAGCCCCGGGGCACCCAGATGCCCCCCCGACATTTTCACCACGGTTCACTTCTTCCAAGACAAGGAAACTGTGCTTCGGGTGGCAAGGGGCAAAGAGTATCTGGTGTTCCAGGGTCACACCATACAGATTTTTCAAGATCTTTCCCCACTGACCCTGCAGAAGAGGCGGGACTTCAGGCCAATAACTGACCATTTGCACAGCCTGGATATCAAGTACCGGTGGGCCCACCCCTTTGGACTGCTCTTCAACTGGAACGGGCGGCAATGCATGGTCCGCTCTCTCTCAGACGCCAGGTCTCTCCTGGACCTCCCATGGGGCTCCGGGTTGGGGGGCCCCCCTGCTACTTTCTCCATGCACCCAGACTCCTGGCGGCCCAAGGGTGCACGGTCCAGCCGGGGGGGGGGGCGCTTTCGCCACGCCAAACCCACTCAAGCCATGGATTTGGCAAAGGCGAATATAATTGCCCACCTACAGAAAATAAAGTCGGAGCAGGCACATTCCTCGGTTGACAACCCTTGACTTACAGACCCACACCTCCCTCCCTATACTCTGCTGCTCTCCCAGTTCTCCGGCCATGCACAGTGCAGCTCACCAAGCACGGCCCAGGGCACGGAGCCCGAACTGTTATTCTTTATTGATTGCTGTTTTTCCCTTGCACTCACTTTGTTCGTAGGATTGACTACCTAATAGTTGTGATCACCTGAATTGCCCTAGACCCCCCCGCATACGTGAGATCTCCTCCACTGAGGGTTTCACCTCATTCGGGACTGGTATTCTCTCCCTGAACCCCTATGGAGTGGTTCGCATGGTTGGGACCTGTTGGCCCTGTTAACCCCTTCCCACGTGCCCTCCTGGTCTCCTCGAGGTCCACTCTCCATCACAGCACTAATGCTCCCCTCTGGGTCCCGTGAGGGGGCCATTATTTGCAGCCCCTACCCAAACGGCTATTCCTCGCACCCTGCCCAGCTCACACAAAAGTCCTTAAACTAACTAGAGATCCGGTAGGTATCTCACTCTCACGGTGGAAAGGGAGAGAGACACCCTGACACTCTTTAACTTATACGCGCCTAATCAAACACAAGACACATTCATACGCCGCATTCTAGCGGACCAACTGGGCCCTGTGGGGGGGGCATCATCATGGGGTGCAATTTCAATCTGGTTTGGGACTCTGCGCTCAATAGAAATACGTCACATATTCAGGGCACAGGGGTGATGTCAGGGACACTCAAAAAATAACTTTGTGACGCAGGGGTGGTCGATGCCTGGAGGTACATCCACACAGACACGAAGCACTTCTCCTTGTACTCATATGTGCATTTGTCGTACTCCCGCATTGATTACTCATTTGTTTCCTCCTCCCTGCTCTCCGCACTCGTCTCCGCACAGCTATCCGACATTTTCATTTCGGAACACTCTCACATTGAGCTTACTTGGACACCTCGCGTTGCCTGACCCCACGCGCCCCCGCGAAGGCGCCTCTCGCCCCAATTTTTAAGAGACCCGGTTGACAAGGCATCGGTACATGACGCCATCACAGAATACTTGACGATTAGTTCACTACCTGACACTTCCCCTCACGTTCTATGGGACAGCTTTAAAGCCACCATATGAGGAGTGCTGACCTCCATTTCCATAGCTAGGACTCGAGAGGCACGCCTTCTCAAAGCCAAGCTCACGGACGACACTGATAAACAGCACCCCACGCTGCGAGCGAAGCGTCAGTTGGCCATCTTGCAGGGACAACACCGGGCTCACCCGGTCAACAAAGCCAACCGCTCTCTCCTCGCCCTCAAGCAAAAATATTATGAGGGGGTGACAAAGTAGGCACCCTCCTCGCGCACAGTCTGCGGTACCAACACGCAAGGTCCCATATCGCGAAGCTCCGGAGGGGCGACTGGTTGGGCGGTCTGGGAATTGGACAAACAGGACGCCTTCCTGGACTACTACCGAACCCTTTACGCCTCAGGGGGAGAAGATCCTGCCGAGATTGCAAACTACCTCCAAAACTGCCCTTGTCCGCCTCTAGATCTCGCCTATACCCACGACCGGGAAGAGCCCTTCACAGCTGCTGAACTTCGGAGAGCGCTCCAGGAGCTCCCCAAGGGAAAAAACCCTGGTCCCAACGGCCTCACCCTGGCTTTTTTCGTGGCCTCTCTGCCTCAACTCTTAACTCCTCTGCTCCCATTATATAACTCCTTCACTCATGCCACAGGCATTTTGACCACCATGTCTAATTCTGAAATTATTTTAATCCTGAAACCAGGCAAAGACCTCGGCACTCTGCTCCTCTTACCGCCCGATAGCCCTCTTAAATACTGATGCAAAGCTTTACACCAAAATCCTGGGCAACCGCCTCGAGAATCTCCTCCCTGGGCTGATAGAGCCGGATCAGGTGGGTTTTTATAAAGAACCGACAGAGCCCGGACAACCTCCCCCGTCTGGCTCACTTGGTCGAAAAGGCCCAGCGTCACTTCATTCCCGCTCTCCTCCTCTCCCTGGATGCAGAAAATTCTTTCGACCTGGTGAGCTGGGCGTTCCTGAGGGCAGTGTTGCAGAAAATAGGGCTAGGCCCGGTTATGATTAGTAAGAGCATGGCCTCTTACCTGGCGCCTACCTCCTCGATTTGTATCAATGGCCAGACCACCCCATCCTTCCCACTGCTCTAGGGCACTCGGCAGGGCTGTCCACTGTCCCCCTTACTTTTTCCCTGGTGGTAGAGCCCCTCGCTATCCAACTGCAGCACTCGGCGAACGTCAGAGGCATCCCTTTCGCTGGCCAGGAGCACAAGGTCCTACTATACGCTGATGACCTCCTCCTGGCATTGACTGGACCGGATACCTCCCTCCCAGGGGTTGTTCACATCTTGCAGGCCTACAAGCGTATCTCTGGGTACAAGATTAACTTAGCGAAATCGCAGGCGCTCAACCTCACCCTCCCTCCACACCACCTCCGGCAGCTCCAGGCGCTTTCCCCCTTTCAGTGGGCCACACACTCCATACAATATTTAGGTCTCACCATAACAAACACCCTATCCTCCTGGACGAAGGTGAACTGGCCACGCCTCCGTGGAAGGATCTTAGAAGACCTCAGACGGTGGAAGCTGCTTCACATCTCCTGGCTGGGACGCATTACTGTAGTAAAGATGAATGTTCTTCCGAGGCTCCTCTATTTATTTCAGTCACTGCCAACTCCCATCCCTCAGAGGACATCTCTAGTTTGCAGGCTGACCTCACCTCCTTCATTTGGAGGGGTAAACGTCCCCGCATATCCGCAGCGCTCTTAATGCTCCCCGTGGTCGAGGAGGCCTGGCATGTCCCAACCTCCAGGACTACTATTGGGCAACACACTTACGTTCTATCACTGAGTGGGTGGTGCGGGAAAGTGAGAAACACTGGGTTCACTTGGATAGGGCGGTCGCCTGTAGGCCACTACGGGACCTCGCGTGGTTTCCAAACACTCCCGGCCGCGCGGCGCTTATGCCGCTACTCCAACGCGCACAGTGCTGGAGATCTGGGATAGATTAGCTATATGTCGTGGACTGACTACGTTCCCCTCACTGAATACTCCAATCACACGTAACCCTGACTTCTCCCCAGCCCTCCCCCGGGAGTCCTTCCCAGGGTGGACATTGGGTGAATGCAGTCTTCTGCAGGATCTTTTCCAAGGCCTGACAACCAAATCTTTTGACCAATGCAGATGCTCGTCACCAATATTTTCTGCTCCGTCACTGGGCCCTTCACCCCCCCCTCCCCAATGTGGAGGCTACCACTCGCCCCCTCACCCTCTTCAAACAACATGTTCGTAGCTTTATGGGGTTCCCGGGGACTGATATCCAAGACATACACAGTCCTGCAGCAAACACGCCTTCTTCCCCGCCACCCATATCAATGGAAATGGTCCCCGGACACTTCAACCACCATCAACCAGAGGTAATGGGAACAACTTTGGCAAGAAATACCATGCACGCACAGAAGCATTGCCAAGCAAGAGGCAGCCTACAAGGTCATGTTTCAATGACATTACACTCCAGCCCGTCTTCATGCTATGCGCCCGGCGGCCCAGTGCATGCTGGCGCTGCGGGCCCTTCTGGGTGACTTCCATCACATATGGTGGGCTTGTCCCTCTCTGAAAATGTTTTGGAAGGAGATCCTGAGCCACATTAAGGGTACGCTTGGATACCCAATACCAGATGATTATCATACGATTATGGCTGCAATGACCCACGCAGACTGGTATCTAGTGCGTCACATGACTGGTGCAGCTAAGCAGCTCATTGTGCGGTCCTGGCACTCTCCTTCGGCCCCCTCCACCGCCTCCTGGTTTACACAACTCTGGCACACCATTTCCTGGAGCAACTGACACACAAGATGACCCACACAGATAGGAAATTCCAGCGTCTCTGGTCACCCCTCGGCCAGTACATGTCTCGCCTGGAATACTTATTCTTCCAACCCCCTAGACTGCGGGCACTACACCTCTTCGATGACCCGATATAGTGCCCCCCCACCCAGTGGACTCGGCAGGCCATGCTTAGCATATTATCACTTCGTAGGCAATGCCCCCCCATTCTATTATCTTACACAACTATGGGCCTTGAGCAACATGCAGGGGACCTCCAACTCCCCCCCTCCTCCTCCAGTCCCTGCTTTCCCAGTTATCCAATCCTGGTATGATCCCC
Source organism: Calotriton arnoldi (assembly GCA_963921515.1). NCBI lineage: Eukaryota > Metazoa > Chordata > Amphibia > Caudata > Salamandridae > Calotriton > Calotriton arnoldi. Next base: position 482,876 of record CAWUFW010002592.1, on the reverse strand, counting down.
CTACCCTTGAACAGCTCCCCTCTGTTTGGTGCCAAATGCGCCTCAACTGTCGCTTAGACCTAACACAGCATCCCTATAGGTCAGTCCATGTCTCTTCCGGGCTTCTACTAAGCTTCTTAGTTCTCTAAATAGGTGTGGCAGCATTATGTAATTGTACTGTCACTGTACTGTATCTCCTTATTTGATGCCTCCTATCCTCGCAATTGCACCTGTATTGTAGTGTTGTTCCTCCCTTTGATGTAAAACTCAATAAACAGAACTTGAGTAAAAGAAAAGATGTGCAGTGGAGAACTAACGCTTACAACTGCCACATATGGAGGTTAAAACTAATGTACTAACAAAAGTTCTTCAACTGGACAGACTTCCTGTGAACTTCTACCATTCAGTGAGGCCCCGAGTGAGACATTTGTAGGCACCTGGTTTAAACCTTGTTCCTGTCCACCAGAGCACACGCAAATTGGCAGGCGCCACAAGCATACTACGAGGGAAAGTCTGGTGGATCTGATAGAGACATCTAGCCGCAGTTTCCTTAACTTAGAATATCCTCCAGGTGCCAGTCTGGATCCGGAGATTTTTCAGCAGTACCTCTGCGCGCCAGAGGACGGCGTCACATGGCTCCACCCTGACGTCGTCCACGGATATGACGTTAGTGGAGCCATATAAGTCCCTGCCGGCACACTGACGTAGGTTTTCTTCTTTTCCGCGCCTGCCACGTGGATCCAGGAGAAGCGGTTCTTCTGGCCTGTTTTAGTTTATAGGCCTTACTGACGCCTTTTTGTGTCCGGGAACAGTGTACGATGCCTTCGGACTTCAAATCGTGTGGGACCTGTACGCCGCAGATGTCGGCGATGGATCCACACGCGATCTGTATGTGGTGCTTGGGTGAGTACCACGACTCCGAGGAGTGCGACGCCTGTCGGAAGCTGAAGCCGAAGTCCCTGCGGGAATGTAGGATAAAATTGTTGTCCGCCCGGATGTACCGTTAGGAGTCCAAGTGTCGCCGGTCTCCGTCTCGGGCTGGGGCTCCTGTCCGGGGCAAGTCTCGGAGTCATTCCCGAGGTCGTCGCTCGCCTTCCTCAGGTAAGCACAAGAAGAAGTCACGGCGGCCGTTGGCCTCATGTGGTCGTGACGTCGGTGCCCACTGCTCCTGGTCTTTAGCGGACACGGCCCTGCAAAATTCGACCCCCACCTAACCCCCATTTCCTGGCGTTGGGGCGACTAGGACCCAGATGGAAGCCTATTACCAGGCTTTGCAGGCCATCTTTGGGTCGACCCCTCTCCCTGGCACGGTGAACAGACAGAATATCAACTTTTTATTTTCGGAGTACCATAATATCGAGTTTTAAATATCGAGGTACAAGAATATCGACTGCAAGAATATCGTGGACCAGAATATCGACAGTAAGGTAAGAATATCATTTTTTTTAATATCGAAGACAGTGATATCGTTTGTAAAAATATCGTTGTTAATAATATCGATGTTTATATTAGTGTTATGTATTTTAGTATGTATTTTAAATGTATGTGTTCTATATTTTTGTTTAAGTATTGTATTTAATTTTTAATATATGTATTACATTTTTAGAAGTTATTAATTTTTTTTTAAAGTAAATTTTGCGTTTTAGTTTCGTAGCGGGTTGTGGGTTTATAGGGGAATAGGGTGGGAAGTAATTTAATTATAATACATTTAATAATAATTATTAGAAGTTATTAATTATTTTTAATTAAATTTTGCATTTTTATTCCGTAGCGGGTTGTGGGTTTATAGGGGAATAGGGTGGGAAGTAATTTAATTATAATACATTTAATAATAATTATTAGAAGTTATTAATTATTTTTAATTAAATTTTGCATTTTTATTTCGTAGCGGGTTGTGGGTTTATAGGGGAATAGGGTGGGAAGTAATTTAATTATAATTAATTAATTAATATTTTTTATTAATTAATATTTATATATATCATTTTATATTGTTAATTTTTATAAATTATTTATTATTAATTAGTTATTAATTGTTTGTTAATTATTAATAATTGGTAAATATGTAAATTGTGTTATTTTTTTAGGAGTGGGTTGTGGGTTTATAGGGGAGTAGGGTGGGAAGTAATTTAATAATTAATTTATTAATATTTTTAATTATTTAATATTTATGTATTTAAAATGTTATATTCTAAATTGTGGTAAATAATATATTGTTAAGTATTTATTAATTGGTTATTAATAATTATTAATTAATTATTAATAATGTTATTTGTGTAATAGTATTATAACATTTATTTTAAGTTGCTTTATACTGTTAATTGTGTGAATTAAATTATTTAGTGTTTTTAAATTGCCTGTTAATTTTAATTAATTAATAATTAATTATGTTAATAGTGTTATGTTTTAGAACATTGGTGGTGTCATTTATAGGGGAATATGGTGGGAGGCAATTTTTTTTATAATTAATTAATTGTTTGTTAGTTAAATTTTAATTATTTTTCTTGAGTCGGAATAGTACATTTTTCCCCTATGCAATCCAACACTTTCCCTACTGTTGAACTCACTGGAGTGGGAATAGTAAATTATTCCCCTCCGTTATCCAACACTTTCCCTACTGTTGCACTCGCTGGAGTGGGAATAGTAATTGTTACCCCTCCGTTATCCAACACTTTCCCTACTGTTGCACTCACTGGAGTGGGAATAGTAATTGTTACCCCTCTGCTATCCAACACTTTCTCTACTGTTGCACTCCCTGGAGTAGGAATAGTAAATTATTCCCCTCCACTATCCAACACTTTCCCTACTGTTGCACTTGCTGAAGTGGGAATAGCAATTTTTACCCCTATGCTATCCAACACTTTCCCTACTGTTGCACTCACTGGAGTGGGAATAGTAAATTATTCCCCTCCGCTATCCAACACTTTCCCTACTTTTGCACTCACTGGAGTGGGAATAGTAATTGTTACCCCTCCGCTATCCAACACTTTCCCTACTGTTGCACTCGCTGGAGTGGGAATAGTAATTGTTGCCCCTCCATTATCCAACACTTTCCCTACTGTTGCACTTGCTGGAGTGGGAATAGTAATTGTTACCCCTCTGCTATCCAACACTTTGTCTACTGTTGCACTCCCTGGAGTAGGAATAGTAAATTATTCCCCTCCGCTATCCAACACTTTCCCTACTGTTGCACTCGCTGGAGTGGGAATAGTAAATTATTCCCCTCCGCTATCCAACACTTTCTCTACTAAAGCACTCTCTGGAGTGGGAATAGTAAATTATTCCGCTCCGCTATCCAAAACTTTTCCTACTGTTGCACTCGCTGGAGTGGGAATAGTAATTTTTACCTTTCCGCTATTCAACACTTTCCCTACTGTTGCACTCCCTGGAGTGGGAATAGTAATTTTATCCCCTCCGCTATCCAATATTTTCCCTACCATTGCTGTTAATGTAGTGTAAAATGTTATTGTAAAAGAATACAAATATTTTAATATTTTAATTTATTATATATATATTTTATTTTTATTTTACTGGTATATGTATATATATATATATGTATTTATAATTTTTAATATGTTTCTAACATTTTATAATTTATTATAATAATTATTTATTAATATTATTAAGTAAATATATATATTATATTTTATATATGTAATATTAAGTAAATATATATATTATATTTTATAAATGTATGTTTAATGTTTTTTTACATTATATTCATTATTTCTAATTGTAAACATTTTATAATAATTATAACTATCTTTTGTTTAAATTATATGTATTATTTACTTTATTTTATATTATTTTTTAAAAAACGATATTTTTAACAACGATATTTTTTACAACTATATTTTTCCCCCGATATTTTTGTACTTACCATGATGTAGATAGGATGTCGATATTCTTGACATCGATATTTAGGTCCCAATATTTTGGGACCTCAATATTGTGGTCGTCGATATTCTGTCAGTGATTCCCCTGGCATGCCTTCAGGCCCCACAGAGGTGGTAGGGACTCAGATTGGGAGCTCGCTGGCCGGTTCGCCCTCTGCGTCAATGGAGTACCCTGACTCCGGTCTCGGAGTCGCTGCGACTTCGGGAGTCAGCCCGGTGGGGCTTCCCATTCACACGTCGGGCCGTAGTCTACTTACAACGTCCGGGCACAGCCCTGTGGGGATCCCTGCGATGACGTCTGATGTGGCCGTAGCATTGGACTTGTCCCCGAGTTGACGCCGTCACACTCCGCAGTCTCCCATCACTGTGGATGTCGGGTCGACGCCGGCCTGACACCAGTCATCGGAGTCACTTCGGCGTTCGTCGACGTTGATGCGGCGCTTTCTCGACGTCATTCGACGCCGGAGACAGCCTTTCCTCCTCCTTTGCTAATGGTGGATAAGGCCCCTGGGGATTCATCCCCCCCAGTGTTGCTTATGCGTTCCTCGGAACATATTGATGTAGAGCATCTGCAGGCCCTTGGGCATCCTCGGGCTACAGAGCCTTTGGCCTTTGGTGTACATGTTAGCCTGCAACCGTCCCCTAATTATGATCTGCTGTTGCCACCTAGAATGGCCGGGAGGCTAGTGCAGCGTTGTTCGCAAAGCTGATGACATTTTACAGTTTCAGCCTCCCTCTGTCTCTCTACCTTCCGATCCCTTGTTGGATCTGCTCCACCAGGGAAACGTGGATGTTGAGCCCTTGCTACCGTTTGGCGCGTCGTTGTACGACATTCTTCTGGGGACCTGGGCGAGGCCCTCCTCGGGGGACCCTGTGAAACGTGCTATTGCACATCATCATCGCCCGGCTCCAGATGACCCTGTCTGTCTGTCCTTCATACCCTAGGGCTCAAGGGCTTGTTGTGCAGGCAGCCTCTGCTTTGCTGCTGTCGTCCTCTCCTCCGCTACTTCCACCTACTAGGAAGTCTCGCTGGTTGGAGACACGTGGTAGACAACTGTTTGTATCCGTGATATTGGGACTTTGGTCCTTGAAAACGTCCTGCGTGTTTGCACGGGCTACTTTCGCCCTCTGGGACTCGGTTGAGCGCCTCCTCCCTGTCTTCCGGAAGGCCCTCGGGCTAACCTGACTCAGATACTCAAAGATGGTCGTGAGCTGGCAAAATTTTCGATTCGCTCAGCCGTGGACACCACTGACTCGGTGGGTCGGGTTATGGCCAGGTCAGTTGCTCTGAGTCGCCATGCTTGGCTGCATGATGGCAGTTGTCCTGGAAATGTTCAGGAGCGTCTCCGAGATTTGCCCTTTGATGGGGCCCATCTTTTTGACAGTCATGTGGACTCAGCTGTCCAGCGTCTCATGTCTAGCTTCCAGTAATAGACATTGTTTTAAGGCCATTGTTGCGGTCTTGTTTGCATTGGTTGCAGTATTGTCACTGCTTTTCTCTGGTTTCTGTCTCTGGGTTCACGCTATTTTCCAGACGGACGGAACAGCTATACAGCTGTTTCTGCCATTATTTTAGTCTCCTTTGCCTAAGAGCTAGTCTCAAGAGCTGTTCCCTTGCTTTTATAGGGATGTGACATACCCTATGTGGGGTATTCGTTGGTTATTGTATAGCCATTCTACCTTACCATGGGAAGTGTTCTTCCTGGGTGGTGTGTGTATAATGTTCCAGGAACGGTTCCTCCTGGATGGTGTAGGCCCTTCCTGAGGATCCTGCGAGGTCCTCTTAGGATTGTTATCTTATTTCCCTCTGGCGAATTTTCCAAAAGTTCATGCTGTGGGCTTCTCGCGATATGGTTTTCGCTTCTTCACGCTCTCCCTCCTGTTGTTGGACTTCTCCTCTGGTACGACCCACACGGTAACGTAGTTCTCTTTGGAGCTTTCATGGTGGCGTAGCTCTCTCTTGGTGCTTACATGCTTGTCTTTTACGGTTGGTCTGTAGTTCTTTCCTGCCTCTGAGGATGCGGACTTCTCCAGAGTATTGTTGGGTTTACGCCACAACAGGCTCATCCCGGCGTGTTTACCTCTTCATTTTTTTGCTTTTGGCTGTCTCTATATATATATATATATATATATATATATATATATATATATATATAACCTACTGGCGGTCGCCAGTAGGTAGTTATAGTTAGGACCACGTTTCCATGCAAAAGCATTTTTTTATGTGCTTATAACTTTGGCGTCGTTTGACGAATCTTTACGAAATTTTCCAAAAAGTTCCTCTTTTCAGGTCAGCTCCTATCCTAAAAGTTTGGGGGGGATTCGTCAAGGGGGGGCTAAGAAAAAAGGGGGGTCCCAAAACGTGTTTTCTCCATGCAATTTCCATAGGAAACTTTAGACAAGGTTACAGGTCAAAATGCTGAACGGAATTACGCCAAATTTGGCACAGAGAAAGATCTTGGTCCAGAAAGCACGCTTTTGTTTAAATCGGGTAAATCCGTTCAGTAGTTTTAGAGAAATATCAAATTTTCCAGATATCAATATTTAAGAATTCTGACATCTGATTGGCTGAAGCGTTACGAGCACGAGCTTGTGGCTCATTGGCTGCGAACTGTTGAAACTAGGACGTGCTGGCAGCCATTTTGTGATTCAATCCGTCAGCTCACAACTCTCCCTCTACAAGGCATCAGGTCCGTAGTTCTACCTCTGCGAGGCAACACTAAAAATATACCGCAGCTCTGTCTGTGCGAGATACCCCTTTCACGGTCCCTCTCCCCACATCACCAGCTCGCGGCTATGCCTTTAGAAGCCAGTCCGTCGGCTCGCAGCTCTGCGACTGCGAGCTGTGAGCCATTTTGTGACTCAGTCCGTCAGCTTGCATCTCTCCCTCTAAAAGGCATCGGATCCATAATTCTACCTCTGCAAGGCAATACTGAAAATATCCGGCAGGTCTGTCTGTGCGAGATACTCCTTTTACGCTCCCTCTCCCCACATCATCAGCTCGCGGCTATGCCTTTAGAAGCCAGTCCGTCGGCACGCAGCTCTGTGTCTGCGAGCCGTCGGGCCCGCAGCTCTACCTCTGTGAGCCACCTCGTTAGCTCGCAGCTGTGTCTGTGCTAGCAGGCCCGTCGGCCCGTTACTCTCCCTCTGCGAGTTAGCCCGTCGGGTTGCAGCTCGGAGGGCTCGCAGCTGTATCTCTGCGAGCCAGCCCGTTAACTGATAGCTGTGTGTCTGCTAGCAGGCCTGTTGGCCCGTTGGTCTCCCTCTGCGAGTCAGGCCACAGCTCTCCCTCTGCGAGCCAGTACGGTGCTGTGCTTTTGCAAGCCAACGGCTCGTAGGTCTCCCTCTGCGAGCTGAGCCCACGGGCCGCAGCTCTTCCTCTGCGAGCCTGCCCGACGGCCCGCAGGTGTTGACAAAGGGTGAGGGTAATCTCTTGGTGGTCACACCCTTCTGCTTACCGGCTCCAGAAAGCCTGACCCCACCGCTGTGCGTTCACTTGGAAAGAAGAAACCACGGTGTAAAACAGTGACTTTTTATTCAAACAGTTCAAAGCATAAAACAATTCAATTCAAATGTTGCCCACCTACATATGAGCCGTTCAAAGCATAAAACAATTCAATTTAAATGTTGCCCACCTACATATGAGCCGTTCAAAGCATAAAAACAATTCAATTTAAATGTTGCCCACCTACATATGAGCCGTTCAAAGCATAAAAACAATTCAATTTAAATGTTCAAACTCAGTTGTTCAAAGAAGCAAATATATGACCAAAATATTATGCTATAAGCAGCTGCCCAAGGAGCAACCCTAACTCTAAAGAGGATGGGTAGGCTAGTGCCTAGAAGGCTAATCTTTTCTTAAGAAAGCAACACCATTCAAGACTATGTAGTTTAAACTAAGTTAAATGCAATGGCTTGGGTTAGAATGAACTGAATTAGATGGGCTGTCAAAGCCAAAAGGCTAAATTATTAAAGTTGCTGAATAAGCGAATGATGAAATAATCAGATAGGCTGACAAAACCAATAGTGAAATAATCAGATAGGTTGACAATGCCAATAGGCTATGCCATTAGATAGGGTGTTAAAGCCAAAAGGCTAAATTATTAAGAAAAGAATATTACCACCTTGAAAGTTTGAAGCTCTAGCCCCGTTGTACGGACGATCGATCGCACGGGAACCCCCTAAGTGCAGTCTGCAATGGAGAGTTCAAGCTTATAGTGTGGGCGAGGCTTTTTTATATAGTTGAATGCAGAACTTTATCGTTAAAATGCAGAACCTACGCCTACGTGGGCACGAGGCTTGACACGAGATGTGACGCAGGCCACTCGGCCACCTGGTTTACTGGAAAATTTTATATGAGAAGTGGTATCAGGATAAAACAGAACTGGTGGCAGAAGGTCAGAGTTCTCTGACCGCAAAAAGTAAACAAAGGATAATTTTTACCGTGAAAAATGCTTTAGAATTAATATTAAATATATTAATTCTTGGTCAAGTTCCTGCCTTGGGTTCCAGTTTAGCAAGCGCCGGAAAGTCCCATAGCTAAGAATATCATGAATCTTGCATGTGACACTGCCAGATGTTCCATCAAGTTGTCAAGTGGGTGGGGGCCACCCTTGCTCTTGTAACTGTGGAAAGTTACAAGACAGGCTACTGTTGTATCTGGGTGGATGGGACAGATTTCTGCTAGCAGATCAGTGAGGCCTACGAGGTCTGTTTTATTATTATTATAAAAATGAGAGCAAGAGTCACTTTCATTTGGGCCTACACTTTTGTATCTAAGAAAGAATGCTTGGCCCTATGTAAGATATGGTTTATCTAGGGAGCTGGGCTTGGGCCTATGTGAGATGTGCTACCAGGACAAGGGAAAGTGGACAATTTAAGACATTCTATCTGAGCCTGCCTGGTAGGGCCTATCTGGGAGTATCATGTTTGGTGGGTAGTGCAAAATCATTAATGGGTTTCTTGTTAAATGGTAATACGGGACTTTCGGGACCCTCCATCATCTCCCTGCTCTTGTTCAATTTTGAACACATTCCGGATACAATACTGTGAAGGACTCTCAAGAATCGGGTGCATGCTGGGTGGGTCATTAACGTTGGGGCACGCAGCCGGGAGTAGCAAATCTGATGGTAGGGTAACATATTCTCCATCATCGTGGCTCAGTAATTCATCATACTGGTGAGCGTTATGCTCCTCCCTCAAACTGTACCTATGTGGTGGAACTGGGGGAGCTGTGGATGTGTTGGGAGAAGCCTCAGGGGCACCTAGTTCTATAAGTTGTATGTGGACCTGGCCATCCCCATCCCCAGGAGCACGGTGCATGTCCTGATAGTCTGCATTGCTGTAAATTTCTGTTTTAACGTAGTTTATCCCAACTGTCTTGACGGTACATCTACTGAGGCACCTCATTAGTACCTGTATACCGCAACACATTAACATGATGACACAACAAATGGGTAACACAATTTTCAAGATAGCAGATAGCCATGAAGGCATCCAGTCCAGGTTGAACCAGCCCGTACTAGGGTCTGCATCGACACCGCCCTCATCACGCATCTTCTTTCCCAAATTGCCCAAGTCCTCAATGGCCTTAGCGAGAGACCCGTTGCCCGCATCATTAGATGGTATGAAAGTACAGCAGCTCGATCCGATGGAACTGCATACCCCTCCCTGCATAGCTGTGAGCTGATCTAGAACATATCTATGCTCTAGAACCATAAGTCTTATTGGTCGTAATTCTTCCTGTATGGCGTTGAACCCATCTCGGGTGTTGTTGATCAGAGTCATTAGTTCATAGCGTGTGACCTGCAGCCATCGGGCATTAGCAGATGATTGCCAGATGGGCCACAGGCCCCCAAAGAATTCCTGGGCGCCATTGAACAGGCGAAACTCGTCAGGAACTTCCTTAAAGGCGTCGTTAGCAAAATATTGAGCACTCCTTCGGTGCCGGTGAAGCAGGGTGACATCACCTGTCATGGGGTGTTCAAGCACTTGGGAAATGTTGGATGCCGGGACAACGAGATGCAGTTCATGCATTGTGACCATGGTGCATAGGCCCTTCCATTGAGGGGGTAGCTGGGCGTAGATGCGTTCTCCGCAGGCCCAAAAGATGTCCATGAGGCTGGCGGTGCCGTCTTGGAGGTCCAAATTAAAAACGGTCGTGTTACAATTAGTGTTGCTGCCCACAGGCCGGGTACCGTTACCTAGGAAGCAAAGGAGAGGATATTTCAGTTTATATGCTCTTTTCCATGGATAGGTGCTGTCCTTACTAAAGGTGTACCTTCTACTTTCTTGTGTCCAGACCTCCCCGCACCCATCCTCAACACCCCTATCGATTTCTCCATCATTGATTGTTGTTATAAAGGGCGCTCCTAGGGAAGCAGCTCTACAATTGAAGTTGTATGGCCCACTCCATTTGTTTTCAACATAGACGTTGGCCGATAATCCTAGCACAGGCCTGTACACACAGGGGCTTTTGTCTATTTGTTCATAACATACTGATTCTGGTTTTGAAAAGGTAAAGTAGCGTAACTGGGCAAAAGTACGCTCCCAGCGTTGTATCGCTTCTTTAGACCGACCCTGTATGTCTCTGTCAAATTCATATTTATCAGTTATAATTTTGAATGTGACAGGATTATGATCCCATATGGTCGTATTTACAAAAATCGTTTCGATAGTTGCTGACAGGAGCTGGATCTGGCCGTATATACGGCAAAGGAACAGATGGAGGAGACACTGGGCTTTTGGGGGTGGTATTTCTTTTGGGAAAATCATTTTGTCTGCGCCTACTGCATGGGGAATATGTGAGCACACAAAACATGCTTCTTTTGTTGTCTTTTTTCCTATTTCGAACATGTGCCGGTACCACATGTTATCTAACAGGGCATCATGGGCTCCATGATCCGGATCGAATTCGTCCGGACGTGTGGAATGGAACTCGGGCATGGGATTAGGTTGTGCCATGTGAACCACTGTGTCCTGAAGAGCAGTGGCCCACTCTTGTGTAACCTCAACTTTTTTCTTGTGGTTGCGGGCCGAGGCCCTTGCCCTACCTCGTTTAAATCCTCTTTTAAATCTATAGTTAGTGCGAGGAGGGACACTGCGGGACAACTGGGGTCCTATTGTAGTATTCAGAGCGTCATCCCCTGGGGTAGTAGCACTGCTTGGGATCAGTTCAGTAACTGTGGATGTGGGGTGTGTGTTACTGTGTGCTGTATCAGTGGTACACGGTGGGAGTGGTGGACTTTTGATCTTATCTCTATCTGGTGATACAACTGACTGTCCTGAACATTGTGTAATAACATCGGGTGTAATAACATCGGGAAGGTCACTTTGATCAATTGTTGTAAGATAAAACATATACCAATTTAGGGCTAACAAAATAAATATAGCAAAACCACAAATTAGTAAGACAAATGGAATACATAACTTTGCATCTCCATTAGCATGTTTGATTCTAAGTACGCGATGCTCATTGTGTTCTTCATCAGAGGAGGATGGAAGGCCGCTGTCTTCATGGAGTTGTACCGATAAGAAATCCAGTCCTTCCCTTAGTCTATTGGCTGAGGTGGTGGCGCGGGGTCTAGGCGGACGTGGCTGCGATGGATCCATGCTTTTCTCTCAGTTATTCGCACTGCAGTTGGTGATGAGTCCTTCACCTGGAAGGGTCCTTCAAATTTAGGATCCTTCCAACTTCTGACGTTTTTTCGGACGAAGACCAGTGTCCCGGGACGGAGTGGTGGGAGCTCAGGATCGGCGGGGCCCTTGTCTCTTCTCTTGGATACCTGGATAGAAAGGAACTGCGCTGCGCTTGTTAGTTGGCACAGGTAATTGTATAGTTCTGCCTTAACTATCTCAGGTGATGACTCACTATCTGTTTTAGAGCGTGTGGATGGAACTGTTACATTTATGGATCGTCCAGTGACAAGTTGATGGGGCGTGAGGTGGTGATCCGAACTTGGAGAGTTTCTTAGTGCAAAGAGTGCTATGGGCAGGCAGTAAAGCCATTTCTTTCCTATTGTGGCACTTATTTTGCTTATTTTATTTTTGAGCAAGCCGTTGAGGCGCTCACAGATGCCGTTGCTTTGTGGGTGATAGGCTGATGTTAGTTTGTGTTTAATGCCTAGCATTGTGGTCAGGGAGGAGAAGATGGCGTTTGAAAAATGACTTCCGTTATCGGTCCGGATGGCATCTGGAATGCCCCAGCGAGTGATGACATCACGGAGCAGGAATGTGGCAGCTGCTTTGGCATCACAATGAACGCAAGGCCCAGCTTCGATCCAGCGTGAACATGGACATACTACTACAATGAGATAGCGGTAATTTTGGCAGCGATCGATCATGTCGACATAATCAATGTGTAGCTCTTTGAAGGGGCCAGATGGTCTAGGAATGGTGGAAACAACTGTTTTGAGAGTAGGGTTTGGAGAATATTGTTGGCAAATAAGACATTTATTAACATACAATTGTATCTGTTCATAGGCATTGGGGATGAACCAGTCTGTTTGCAAGGTGGTGGACATGTTATCTCGGGTGACATGTGTGGGAAGGTGGAGTTGGTCTAATGCCACTTGTAACAAGGCCTGTGGCATCACAGGTTTCCCTGTTACTGTCTGTCTATATATGAAATCGGCGGAGTCCTGTTGTACTCCCCTCTTCTTCCATAACTCTTTCTCTTGATCTGGTGCACTTTCTTGCATTTCTCTGAGGTGTAACTGTGCAGTTTGATCATATTGCTGTGTGGTGTCAATGTCGAATTGTGTTGTTAATTGGGATGGTGTTTTTGGAATTCCTTCATTGTTATTGTCATGCTCTGTGGGAGGCAATGTTTGAGAAAGTAAAATGGGTGCAAGTGAGACTTCTTTTGTTGTTTGGAGTGGGGGCCTCTGGCTGCAGCCTTAGCTGCCCAATCTGCCAGGGCGTTACCTCTGGAGACAAAATCTTGGCCATTGGTGTGCGCTGCGCATTTGACTACGGCTACTTCAGCCGGTAGTGTAAGGGCCTCAATAAGTTCCTCTAGTAACTTTTTGTGAATGACAGGTGTACCATCTGATTTGAGGAAGCCACGTCTTCTCCAGCGGAGGATGCTGGAGTGTGTGGTTGTTGTGACATATGCAGAGTCTGAATAAATTGTAATGCGGTCATCTTCCCCAATGTTTAAGGCAGCTATGAGGGCTACTAGTTCAGCTGCCTGGGCAGAATAATGTGAAGGTAATGTTATTTGCTGTACAATGTCTAGGGAATCAGAGGAATCATTCTGCTGTGCTTTGACTACTGCTGCTCCTGTGTATCTTACTCCTGTTTCTTGATCAATGGTAGAGGAGCCATCAACAAAATATACAGTACTGTTTGGCAAGGGATCCTCTTTTGCTGCTCCAGACTCATCTGGGGAATATGTGGCACAGTCATGGGTGTCATCATCTGAGGTGGCTATTGGATGAGCAAAAAACGTGGCAGGATTTACTGTGTGGCATTTCACAATTTTCAGGGAAGGTAATGACAATATTACTTCGTAACCTGACACCCTTTGTGTTGTTAGAGTTGTCTTGGCTTTTTGTATTATTGCAAAGACAGCATGTTCTGTGTACATAGTCAGCGGGGAACCCATTACAATGGGAGTACTTTTCTCAACAGCAAATGCTGCGGCAGCAAGGGCCTGTTCGCAGGGGTAATGACCTTTCATGACAGCGTCCAGCATACCGCTGAAGTAAGCAATGGGCTTATGGCCCATGGGATATTTCTGAGTGAGTACTGCTGTCATGACTAACCCATCACAGTGAGTGAATAGGTAGAATTCTTTTGTGTAATCAGGTGATCCTAACACTGGTGCATTTGTTATCTCATCTTTGAGCTGGGTGTAGGCTGTTCTCATGTCACGTGTCCACTCAATCTTATTGTGTCTGTCTTTGCCCAGTTTCACAGCTTTCAATAATGGGGCAGTTGTTGTTGCAAAATCAAAGACCCATTGACGGACATAGTTAACCAGGCCGAGGAATTTTTGCATGTCTTTAACTGTTTGGGGTTCAGGGGTACCTTTTATCGTCTCAACTCGACCTGGAGTCACTCGTCTGCCTGATGCAGACAGTAGCTGACCTAGATAGTGTACCTCTTTCTGACAGTACTGTAACTTTTGTTTGTCAACTTTATATCCTCTTTGTGCTAGCGTGGTAAGTAGGAAGATGGTGTCTTTCCTGCATTGTTGTTCTGTGGGGCTGCAAAGCAGTATGTCATCGACATATTGCAGCAAGGTGCTGTCACATTGGAAATTGGACAAGTCTTCTTTGACAACCCTGTTGAAGACGCTAGGGGACTCACAGTACCCTTGAGCGAGCCTTGTGTACGTGAATTGCACATTTTTGACTGAAAAAGCCAATAGGTATTGGCTGTCTTTGTGCAAAGGAATGCTAAAAACGCATTTTTCAGGTCGATGACAGAAAAATACTGTGCATCGGGGGGACATTTGTGAGGATAATAGAGGGGTCTGGGACAATGGGGAACTCTGGTACAACTATGTTGTTAATTGCGCGCAGATCATGAACTAGTCTCCATTGATTTGTTTTCCCCTTACGCACAGGAAAAAGGGCTGTGTTACAAGGAGAGATACAAGGATAAATTACTCCCTGTTCTAGCAATGCCTGTATGGTAGGGGCTATACCCTCTTCTGCTGCCTTGGACAAGGGATACTGTTTTATTCTGGGCAGGATAGCACCTTCTTTAAGAGTTATCTTAAATGGCCTGGCAGAGCTGATAAGGCCTACATCATTTGGGCCTGTTGTCCAAAGATGCGCTGGTACTTGGGCCAAATCTGCTTCTCGCGCGGAGTCATAATCAGGGGTGACAGTTGGTGTTCGAATTTCCACTGTCACCGAGACGGGCACATTATTATCATAGATAATCTCTGTTTTAGAGTGTTCCTCAGGGGATCCAAATAGCTGGGCATCTGAAATGTCTCTGACCAACCCTTTAGGCTCGATGAAAATGACACAAGCCCAAGTATGAGCGTTGTCATCGCATGCCAGGAATGCGCCATAGGTAGGTGTTATCTCAAAGGCGCAGATGTCAAATGTCAGGTGTTTATCTAATGCCTGCGAATCTGGTACTTGGGGCCTAAAAAGAAATTCTTTTGGTAACTGAACAGTGCGGCCTTGTAATTCGGGAGTGGTGGCAACAATTGTGTGGACAGCTGCGGAGAAGGCGTGCTCATCCACTGGGCGTGCTCTGACCTGGCTATCTAAGGAAGACTGTGCAGTGACTGCCATTATCCTAGTTAGTGGGGTACCTGGTATGGAGCAAATCATTGTTCCGTTGTCATCAAAGTGGATTGTCATGTTTAATTTGGCCATGAGGTCACGTCCTAAAAGATTGACTGGGGACCTGGGTGAATAGAGCAGAGGCTGCTCCACTACATGGCCTCCAATCTCCATTGAGACTGGCTTGGTGAAAGGGACCCTTGCTATTGCCCCAGAAAATCCCTGTGTGTCCGCTGTTTTGTTTGAAATGGGCAGAGGGCCACCTGTAATGCAGGAGTATGTGGCGCCTGTGTCAATAAGAAAACTATATGTTTTGTTATTTATCACAACACTTGCAATAGGGTCCTCTTCAGTATTGCCTGTGCATGACAAAATTGGGCACACAAGAGTTGTCTGTGGGCTGTCCTAGCTGGTGTATCCTCCAGGCTGATATTGCTGGATGGTGCCCTGGGTAAAGGGGTTGCTGGAGGCAACAATTGTTCCTCCTAGAGGGACACTGTTTTGTGTTTGGGGGACCACCTGATAAGCAAGTTGTTGCTGTGGCTGTAGCTGTTGCATTGGAACCTGTATTTGCTGGACTGCTGGCTGAACCTGGGCCATTGGGGGCGCTTGGAGCTGCACTTGTTGTTGCTGTGCTGGTTGTGCATAAGAATATAGTATTTGGGGCTGTTGAAGGTGTTGTTGCGGGTGCTGCTGTTGTTGGAATGGTATTTGTGCTTGGTGGCCAGTATTCATATATTGCTGACCCATGTCACGCTTTTTACTGTGGCAATCTCTCTGTATGTGGCCTGGTTTCTGGCAATAGTAGCAGATAATTGGTGGTGTACCCTGTCCTGGCTGTTGTGGAAATCTTTGTTGTCCCATCCCTCGCCCTCTTCCTGGCCCACCTGTGTTTCTGTACATATTTTGTCTGTTATTGTAATAGGGCTGTGTGTTAGTGCTGTAAGCAGGTGGTGCTGGCATGTATTGTACCATTGGCTGTGGTTGCGGCTGGACATACTGTAGGGCAGGTTGGGGTTGAGCTTGTATATACTGCACTACAGGTGGTGCTTGAACCTGCTGTGGGGCAGGTTGGGCGTTGCCTGCAAGAGCATTCATGGCAGCCTGGGGGAAGGATGTTACTGCTGTCATTTGAGTGACTGGTGCTGCAAGCATGACTGTGTCAACATTGTCCTTTTTCTTATTTAGTTTCTGCTGTACCAACTTGGCAGCGGCATTCTCTATTGCCAGCTGTCTAGTCTTTTCCTGTTCCTGTCTCTTTTTGCAGTAATGTACAATGTGGTCTTGTATTTCTGCCCATGGCTTGCATTCCATTGCTACAATGCCATCTAATTTTTCCTGCACTTCAGTGGGTAGACCTTTCTTTACTGTATGGTAAAATAATCTCCCATACCCTCCAGCTGCGTCCCATCGTTGCCCTAACTCCTGGTGCCATTTCTCTTTTATTCTGGAAAGATAGTTGGCAGGGTCTTCATTTGGTTGCATAGTCTGTGACAACAGAGCCCCAATGTCAGGAACATCAGGGAATTTCCTGCGCAACTCAGCCCATGTTAGTGTTCGGATGTCATTAAAGGAAACACCATCATGTTTGGTATTTGTTTTTGTAAGATTTGCATGAATACGTATGAAGAGATCTTCTGCGTCTTCTCCAATGAGGGAGATCAGCAGGCTTTTTACATCTCCTATTGCTATGTTGTTGCCTGTGGTGCAATTTTCAAAGGCTGCAATCCATTTTCCCGCACCCTCAGTGAGGGGGGAGTGCCTTTTTGACATTTTCTTTGTCTAGTGTAGACCATGGGATATAGATAGGGGGATCCGTGATATTTTTGTAAAGCAGTGGCATCTGGCGCATGACCCCAGGGCGTTGCGCTGTGGGTCCTGTATAGTCATGCTGGCGGGCATATTTTTGCCAGACTTTCAGGCTCTCCCTCATATAGTCATAGTCCCAATCCTCACATCCTAGTCCTTTGAGGATACATTCAACTGCTGTCGCCATGTACTGAGGCTCAAAAGAGCCTTCTCTTGGCCAAGGGAGCATTTGTGGCGCTAAGGGCTCTGACCAGCCTGCCAAATCATCTGAAAAGGGGTTAACTGCATAATCTGAACCTTCCCCCAATGTCACTATCTCATTGGGAGTGAGGTCATTGCTTGTTTTTGGTGGACATGGTCTGCTGAGACTCATGTTGTATCTATTTTTCATCCTAGTGGTGCGCAAGGAAGCAGAGCCCGAGACGTCATATAGTATGTCGTCTGGGCGTCCATGTGTCCCCAATACTTTAAGTCTTTGTGCTTCGGTGGTCCTGACCTTACTTCTTACCACTTTGTCTTGTTCCTGCGGGAGTCCACAATATATTGGGATGTCACCAAACATTGGATTGTGGCCTTCTAGCACCAGTGGGGGTGTGTTATCCCGTCCTACTGGTGTTTGGAATTGGTGGTCTTGATGTGTGTTAGTGAATGTTTGTGTCATTCCAGAGGTGGCGGCTTCACGGTGGTAGGGGTGCCTATTAAAGCGATATTGTCTGCTCCTTTCCCCATTCCTACTAACAAATGTTTTTGGGTGTTGTTGCACAAGATTGTGCAACTTGGGTGATGGTGCTGTTGGTGTATTGGCCTTCGACATCATGTCCACAATGCTTTTGTTTAGGTCCTCTATTTTAAATGACAAGCGTCTCATTTTGTTCACTTGGTCTGCGTGGGAAGGTGAGTAATGTGTGGGTGTCTGTTCGTCCTCATGATGCTGTGGTGAAAGACTTTCCAGGCTAGTGCTTTTGCTCAATTCTGCGTTTTGTCTATACTTGTCATAAGAGGAGGGAAGACCAGTGAGAGGAACACACTGTCCCTCCGTTACACGCAGCAATGGCAGGTTGGGGAACTCAGTGAGCTGCAGCTGGTCTGTCATAAGGGCAGATCCCCGTACCTCAGCAGAGGGTGCAGCCGTCATGAAAGGCATGCTGCTAGTTTGTAGTGGGAGGTGCGAACTTGGGAACGGGTGTGTGCCGGTGTCAAGGAAAGCGTTAAGGACAGGTGCTTGTTGTGTGTGAGTGTCACGGAAGGGGTTAGTGTCACGGAAGGTGTTAGAGTCAGAGGCCTGTTGAGTGCCGAGGTCATAGACGGCAATGACTGGTGAGCGCAAGGGGCGAGATGGTGCTTGAGTGGCAGAGTCAGAGTCTAAATGACAGGATGATGCTTGAGAGGCAGAGTCAGAGCCTTCCTCATCCTCTTCACCTGGGCGTGGGTGTGCAGTGTTGACTGTAGGTGTAAATTTTAGTGATAGTTGTGCATCTATGAAGCCTGGGATACCTGATACTGCTGTCTCCCTTACTGTACCGTTGGGGGAGGCAAATATATGCTGCGGATTTCTGTCAGGTCGGGGTATGCATTACCGGGGGCGTGGATGGAGCCGGTGGTCTGTCCACGGGGTGGTACGGGTGGCTAGGTGATGTGTGGGAAGCCTGAAATTCCTCACTCTGTGTGATGTGTAATTCTGGGCCGAGGTGCGGTGAGGTAGTTGCCTCATCTGGTAATGATTGGAAACCAGCAGCCGGAGAATTATTAGTGGTAACTGGCAGCTCAGGTTGTTCCTTGTTAGTGAGCTCGGTATACATACCGCTGACATGGTAAGGCGGTGGGGGCGGAGCATTGGGTATAGCTGGGTGTGTGGAATCAGAGGGTGTTTGAACCTTGTCTTTAAAAATGCGCCAGAGATCTAAAGTAGCCTTTCTTTTCTGTAACTTAGTGCCAGAGTACTTGGTGTCTAGAAAGGTGGTGGCATGCTCTAATATTATTGGTTCAAAGCTTCCCTCTGAGGGCCACGGATGAGTCATTTTCGCCGTACGCTTATGAAGCTCACGGCAGTGCTTTAGTATATGGTGCTCCTGACCTCCGAATGTCTTTAGGACATGCTGGAGTGGAGTAGCCATGTTGGTGTGTCTAACACGGGGCGCTCTAGGCAAGGCCTAATTTACAGGAGCGCTTGTTTCAGGTGCTAGGGCCAATGTCTCTGATTAGTTCTTGTGCTACTGCCTGAATGACAATGTCATACACACCGTCCTGCAAGTCTCGCTCTTGTTCTTCAGTATAGAGAGGAAAGTGGAGCCGACCGTCAAAGCAAGCTTCAGCAATATAACTTTGGAGAGGGTGCCTTGGCCAGGTGCTAGATAGTATGGCAGTGAATAGCGCTCCAGGGGGATGTATGATAAAAAAGATGTGGAAGTGGGTAAACGTTTTATACACTGTAGAACTCAGTATGCCATTCATTAGGAAGAATGTGATTAGATGGCAGGAGTGTTTTTAGTGTCAGTAATATGTTCTGCGTCAGAAATATGTTGTGTGGTAGGAATATGTTCTGCAGCAGAAGTAGACTCTGTAGCAGATGGGGGCTCAGTATCAAAGGTGGACTCAGTAGCAGACGTGGAGGGAATAGAATCTATTATCAGTTCCTCTCCTATTGCGCTACTAATAACGTGATACAATGCTTGTCTTAGTTCCAGTTCCTGTGGGCCGGTGTATATTCCGTTAGGGGAGAAGTCAGGAAATTGGAGCCGGCTACGAGAGAGACCAGCAATTACTCTGCTTTGTAGCGGGTTGCGTGGAAAATTTATAACAAGTGTGGAGGGTATGTCCAAACCTGGCGCTATGAGGCGAATGCGTATGTAAATGTAATCTGAGTTCCTATGAACCGTGGTACCTATAATCCTGTTCATGGGGACCAGTAGTTGTTAGGGGAGTGAAGTGCTTCCCTATGATATTAGTGCTTGGACTGTTTTGGTTCTCTATGTTTAGCAACGGTGGGAAGCGGAAGGTGGGGGAAAGATGGTGCTAGTGAAAGCGTTATCTGCTGTGCCTGGGTATAGTCAACCCCTAAAACGTGAAATATAGTGAGAAGGACCGTGCTTGCTAAGGGTGTAACGTGATAAAAAGATGATGGGTGACCAGTGGAAAGACCCACAACAATATTATTTACTAGATATACAAAAATGGGAGAAGCTGTACTGTCAGGAGACGGGGCAGTCATTCCTTATAATGACTGAAAATGCGAGGGTGGGCTTGCCAGGGGAGGCACAATTAAGATGTCTGGGATAGAGTCCTCTAGATCCACTGAATAGTCATGCAGGAGTGCCAAGAGGAATGGGGTGTCAGTAGCTGGAGATAGTGATTGGTGGGGAGCAATAGTAAGTGTTGATGCTGGTACCATAGGGGGGGCAGGGGCAATAATGCTAGGGAGTGTTGCCTCTTCAGAGGATGCTGTGGACTGCGCAGAGTCAGTATTGGACTCGTCGTATAGGACAACAGTAGTGGGAGAATTAGCAAGAGAAACAGAATACCCTAAAGAAGGTGGGGAGCGCGAAGGTGAATTAGAGGAGTGGGCAGGCCACAAAAGTTCAGGGCGGGTGGTGTCTGGTGGTGGTTGGGAAGATGCGGCGCCTGAGGTAGGTAAGTCTACAAGAGACAGGAGTGAAAGGCGAAGTTCAGTATTGGGTGTAAAGTCAATCTCAAAGATGTCCCAAGTAGCAGCAAGAACTTCGCTTTGATGGCGCGTGAGGGGGATAAAGTGGTCAGGACCGGTGTGGTACACGGCTGTGGCAGTACCACGTACTGAATGAATAAGGAGACTAATAATTCGTGGGGGATCAAGGGACATACCGGAGGGGGGGTTGTTAAAAGAGACCGACAAGAGGAGTGGAGATACACCTCCACCCCCCCTTTGGCTACCAATTGACGTAGGCAAATGGTAGGCAAAATGTGTAAGAGACAGAAAAGAGGCGCAATGTATGCACAATGTGTACTGCAGGTAAGTGCAACTACTTAGCGGGATTGCGGCTAGGAGGTAAAGACAAGGCAATCCAGACAACAGCTACCTGGCGCAACTGCCCGTAATAGAGAGGAAAAGTGGGGGCAATTGAGGCAACAACAGTAACTAGCAGGCTGCCGCTTGGCTAAATGAGTGTAGAGCCGGCAGTCAGCAACAGATGTGTGGGGGGTGGGGATCAGCAGACGAAGTGAAGGGCTAGTAATGGTTAAGAAATCGAGGCACACAAAAAACAGACATAACGGACAACAAATACACAATTATTAAATAAATGAAATGCATTTCAAAAAATGAACACAACTTAAGGCCAACAGCGGATGCCGAGAAAGCAGCCAGGAAGGACAGAGGAAGGAGGGGCGACGTGGGTCTACAGTGGAGCTGCGAGGCCTACCTCCCCATTCAGCGCAGAGGAAGAAGGCAGGAAGGTAAACGGGAGGTCAAACTGTGCTAGAGACTCCAAAGTGGTGAGTTCCTCCTTTCGTAGTGGCGCACGGAACAGCAGCGAAAAGCGCCGATGAGAAAGCGAGAGAAATTTAAGAGTCAAAAAGAGAAGAGCACCCAAGCAACGCAAAATAGAATCAGAGAGGGATGTACCAGAGAGAGTGAAGAAAGGGTGTGTGAACAAACAGGAGAGACACCGAAGGAAAAAGGGGCGCATGGACGCCGAAAATTAGAACGGTGTTGCAAGGCGGGAAGGAGGTCAGGAAAGAGAAACAGATGAAAAACAACAAATCGAGAAGGAAGGGAGTGAGGGAAGGAACCAAACTAAATATAGAAAAAAGCTACAGAAGACGAAAGCGAGAAGAAAAAACTGAAAAATGCACTGGAGAAAGAAGAATACAAAAATGGCGGCAAGAGCATAAAAAATGGCGCCGAGACACACCCAATTTCAAAAGTGCAACAACACTACAGACACGCGTGCCACATGTGCACCGAGTCAAGGGCGCAACAGCCCACAACTAAATCCAAACAGTCATCTGAAAACCAACGTCAAAGACCTGCAATAATGAGGTACAAAAAACGTGCGCCAAATATGTAAACCAAGCGAAAGCGGCAAACGCAAGTGCACAGCGCCAGAATTTGAAAAACAGAAGTGTTTTTCCAGGACTCAAACCTCAAGCAATACGGAGCAAATGAAAAAAAAAAGAAAAGAACCCACACATAATAAATACGAAACCGCAAAAACGCCGCAGAAGCACCTGTGCACAATGCCAAAATCCGATCAACAAGACCCGCAAGCAGCAACCAGAAGCATATGCAAGGGAAAGGGCAAAGATAAGAACGAGGAAGTGAAAACGGCAACAAAAGTGAGAGCACAATATTTCTCAAAAAAGCATCGACAAAGAGGCCAAAGACAGAATGGGCAAGAGAACGCAGCAAAAAGGAAACCACGACAATCAAAGAGCAGAGCACCAAAGATCCTCGGAGAGATGTGACCAGCCAGAAAGAGGACGTCGTGGCACGTCAGTCAACCACAGGCGGGCAAAGGAGCACACAGAAAGGAGACCCCAGTCGGCAAATGCAGGCTGACCCACCACCCCACACACGCCACAACCTGAGGCAAATGCAAGGAAAAAACAAAAATATCCCTGACTTACCCCAGTGGACGTGGGGAGAGGAGAGCCCGAGAGAAAGCCAGACAGGTGTAACCCCAGCATGCGTCCCAAGACCGCACCGCAGATGATTGCTTCACGAGTCCAGGATATTCGTGGTCGTCAACTGACAAAGGGTGAGGGTAATCTCTTGGTGGTCACACCCTTCTGCTTACCGGCTCCAGAAAGCCTGACCCCACCGCTGTGCGTTCACTTGGAAAGAAGAAACCACGGTGTAAAACAGTGACTTTTTATTCAAACAGTTCAAAGCATAAAACAATTCAATTCAAATGTTGCCCACCTACATATGAGCCGTTCAAAGCATAAAACAATTCAATTTAAATGTTGCCCACCTACATATGAGCCGTTCAAAGCATAAAAACAATTCAATTTAAATGTTGCCCACCTACATATGAGCCGTTCAAAGCATAAAAACAATTCAATTTAAATGTTCAAACTCAGTTGTTCAAAGAAGCAAATATATGACCAAAATATTATGCTATAAGCAGCTGCCCAAGGAGCAACCCTAACTCTAAAGAGGATGGGTAGGCTAGTGCCTAGAAGGCTAATCTTTTCTTAAGAAAGCAACACCATTCAAGACTATGTAGTTTAAACTAAGTTAAATGCAATGGCTTGGGTTAGAATGAACTGAATTAGATGGGCTGTCAAAGCCAAAAGGCTAAATTATTAAAGTTGCTGAATAAGCGAATGATGAAATAATCAGATAGGCTGACAAAACCAATAGTGAAATAATCAGATAGGTTGACAATGCCAATAGGCTATGCCATTAGATAGGGTGTTAAAGCCAAAAGGCTAAATTATTAAGAAAAGAATATTACCACCTTGAAAGTTTGAAGCTCTAGCCCCGTTGTACGGACGATCGATCGCACGGGAACCCCCTAAGTGCAGTCTGCAATGGAGAGTTCAAGCTTATAGTGTGGGCGAGGCTTTTTTATATAGTTGAATGCAGAACTTTATCGTTAAAATGCAGAACCTACGCCTACGTGGGCACGAGGCTTGACACGAGATGTGACGCAGGCCACTCGGCCACCTGGTTTACTGGAAAATTTTATATGAGAAGTGGTATCAGGATAAAACAGAACTGGTGGCAGAAGGTCAGAGTTCTCTGACCGCAAAAAGTAAACAAAGGATAATTTTTACCGTGAAAAATGCTTTAGAATTAATATTAAATATATTAATTCTTGGTCAAGTTCCTGCCTTGGGTTCCAGTTTAGCAAACGCCGGAAAGTCCCATAGCTAAGAATATCATGAATCTTGCATGTGACACTGCCAGATGTTCCATCAAGTTGTCAAGTGGGTGGGGGCCACCCTTGCTCTTGTAACTGTGGAAAGTTACAAGACAGGCTACTGTTGTATCTGGGTGGATGGGACAGATTTCTGCTAGCAGATCAGTGAGGCCTACGAGGTCTGTTTTATTATTATTATAAAAATGAGAGCAAGAGTCACTTTCATTTGGGCCTACACTTTTGTATCTAAGAAAGAATGCTTGGCCCTATGTAAGATATGGTTTATCTAGGGAGCTGGGCTTGGGCCTATGTGAGATGTGCTACCAGGACAAGGGAAAGTGGACAATTTAAGACATTCTATCTGAGCCTGCCTGGTAGGGCCTATCTGGGAGTATCATGTTTGGTGGGTAGTGCAAAATCATTAATGGGTTTCTTGTTAAATGGTAATACGGGACTTTCGGGACCCTCCATCAGTGTCCCTCTGCTAGCCGAACCGCAGCTGACACTCTGCGAGCCGAAATTGGGAATATAAGGCGGCTCTAAAAAGAGCCCTTGTGTTTATTAGTTGGAGCTACATGTAAGTGCGAATGCACAGCTTCAGGTTAATCAGGAAAACTCGGTTTCTCTCATCTGTGAAGTGTACTCCATCACTTCTGTAGATATCAGCCATATCAAAACGTATGTTGTTGTTGTAAATCGACCCCATTCTATGGTCTCTGAGGTATGCAGACACAGCTTTGTTGACATTCTTCCTAGATTTTTCAATCTTATGACAAAATTGGTTTGACCATTTCCACTTCAGTCTTTGGCATATATTGGAATATACAAAGACAGTTTGAGGCAAAAGTAACATCAATTTTCCAAAGGTGTCCTTCATAAGCATTTCCAAACCTACCCCAGTCAATGTGCCTAGGTCGTTACCACCACAGTGCACAATCATGAGATCAGGGTGTTGGAGAGGCAAACAGGTTTTAACCAAAGGGAGCAATTGGTGCCACTTCAATCCTCTCGGTGCAAACCATTTAATGTGCACATGTTATAAACCTAGGTCTAAGTCAATACGCCTCTGTTCTGCATACCTCTTGCACCAGAAAACATAGCTATGTCCTACAATCCACACTAGCATTTTGAAGGTATGGCTAGAAGATATGGATAAATGTCTGTAGCTCATGCAGTCCGTTCGTAGAATAAAAGATATGTTTAAACATGGGGAACTACTTTTTTTTTACATACAAAACGTTAACCAATTGGGAGATGAAATGTATTGTGTCCTAAAAAGTAGGGTGTATATTAGTTTTGATGGAAAGCATCTTTGTGATTGGTTAATAAAAAAGCAGTTTATACGTGGAGTACATATTATAGGATGAAATTTGCTCAGCTCAACCACACCTGCTAATTGTATTTGGAAGGTGCAGTTCAAACTTGAAAGAATGGTGAACTTTTGACCTCCACGTGCCGTTAAATGTTGGAGAAAATGTTGCAAAAAAAATATCGGTAGGTTTAAAAAAATGATGAACTTTTAACCTGCACGTGTCGTAGAATGTTCTAGAAAGTGTTGATACAATACCTTGAACTTTTCACCTGTATGTGTCCTTAAAAAAACTGTTTATATGGAAAGTTCAAAAATAACTAATAAAGAGAGGTTTTGCAATCTAAAAAAATAAGGAACTATTCTGATTTGTTCTTTACTTGGATTTATGTGTGGAGCAACAGGGAAATTGTGCCATTACTGGTTCCATTCTTGATGAAAGCGGTGCATTATATGTACTGTGTGACAAGAAAAGAATTGCATGCGTTTGTGACATTTGAAATCTGCATACCAACTAGGAAGGTAAATTAGAAATTAGGAAGGTGTGTTATGTGTTTTGTAGTAGTGGTTAAGTATTTGAGACGATATTTTTAACTTTGAAAGTATTTTTTATTTCTCAATAACATAGTGTTAGTAAAGTCTGGTGTTTTATTGGTTCTAAAATATGCATAATGTGTAACTAGTTGTTAAACAAGTACTTTATATATGTTTAGGAGTTTTTCACAAAGAAAAAGTGTAAGTTGTCATCTGTAAAAGACTGTGGGCCATATTCTCAAGACCAGCGATAACATTATCGCTGCTTTAGCGGCAGTTTCCTGCCGCTAAAGCGGCGATAATGTTATCGCCATTCTTGTGAATATGGCCCTGTACGGTTTTGAAAATTCGATGTAGCGTTAATTTCCATTTGTATATCTATTCCGGCGAGATAAACAGAATGTGGCACGTTTGGAAATTATGCTCAGTCTGGAAATAGTGGAGAAGGGGTGACAGTAGAAAATTCATGTGTTATTAACTTAACAGAGATGGAATGTGGATCAGTTACAGGCTCAGCTTCCGCATTGCCCACGTCACCTGCGTCCAGCCCTGGTTCCACTGCCGAACATGCACATTCGAGTGTCCCATGGATGTCTGCCTATCCAACACAACTGTTGATGAATTGGACTATGACTTGTGTTTGCGCCCCCTGTTGGATAACGAACAGGAGTGTAACCGAGACAGTCGTGCATGGGATGCCTTGACATACTGCGTATATGTATTGGTAGTTGTGCATGGGAGATGGCACAATTTCTCGTGTGCAGTGACCACATCGAGGCGCTCCCCTATTGGGCTGTGTTGCGGATCGGTGAGACGGCGTGGGCTGAGCACACCTGCCCGGACCACCTAATGGATTGGCTCACCCTGGTGTTCCTTGAACACGACAATGCACACACTATTGGAACACGTTGCACATGAAGCTGCACGGACATTCATGGACAAGTAACTACGTACCTGCAGCCACATCCTATTGCCACCCACAGCACATGGCCCAACAGCTTGTTGCACAGTGGGGATTGCTCACATATCCCACCAAAACAGAGGACACGTCTCCCTTCGGTCGAGCTCTGGATGCATGTGCGTGGAATAATGCGTGTGCACACACACCTGTCCAAGGCAACGCAGGTCCATGGTCCAAGCAACACAGCGTCGTTTGGAAACGTTGCCAATTCGGACACACTGCTCGGTGAGAGCACACACATGGCGATGTAGCATGACATGTGAACCTGTCGGACCCTCACACCTGATCACTGTCGGCAGAGCAGACAATTGCCGCACCCCGGAGGCAGAGCACCATGCAGACCCCACGTACAGTGAGTCGTGCCCCCTCACACGGGGCACTGTGCAGACGCCAAATAAACCATCCGACTTATCCACAGCCCACACATAGAAGCCCCTGCCTGTGGTACCCCCGCATGGGATGGCCTTGACACCCACAAAAACAGCAACCCATGTCACACTACGTTGTACACACATTCAAATCATTGCTCAGAGCTGTGGCATATCCTCTACACAAAAAAGAAGCAATGTTATGTGCACACTTTGTGGTCTCATTTTTTACACTGAGAGGTAGATTTCAATGTCAGACAAGGCTGGTGTGGTACTGCGAGGCTTTGCATTTGGGTGTTCTTAGGAAATCTAAGTTGTTGGGGAGCAAGGCAAGGTGGGCTGTGAGTGTTGCCATATGTGATAAATCTTGTCCATTTCAGCCCCAACATCATCTGCCCCTCGACATGTACCCATGCTGCGTGTAAGTGTCTTAAGCATGTCCGTGCCTGTTGTGGCCGTTGCCTCGTCCGTACTCACACGCACATGCCAATAAAGCCTATGCCACTCCACTGGTGTCTAACTGTGAGGTGTGTTGTAAAGATTGTCCACTCATGTGCCACAATGAGCCTCGTCCCAACACAGGGAAGAACTGACTGTCGCATGTGCAACGGGGGTGTATCCCTTTGGCAAGCTCCGCCTCTGTGAGCCAGACATTGTTTTTGCATAGGTGCTGGACGACATCTGATGCAGCCCCATCACCTACGCAGTCTGATGTGTCAGGGGCACACAGCCATGCAGCCATCACCCCGCCACACACACCGGACACAGAACCCGTATGAGGGGAGTTTTGTACCACATTGCCTTCATTGCTGATGTTCTGTGATTGCTATGTGTGTGGGCTGCATTGTCGGGGAATTGCCTGTGCACGGATGGCGATGCACACACACATGTTGGCATGTGGAGCCAGGTGCCCGTGCGGCCTTGCGCTGCTTGTGCTATCTCACTCCGTCTCTCTCCCGCCCTGTCATAGCAAAGTTGTCAAAGCGATGGGTGCGCGGCTCTCAGCGCGGCACTCGAGTACTTCTTAAGTCTTTCAAACACCGAGGGGTATATTCTCAAGGACATATCGCCGAGTTAACATCACTTTATCGCAACCAAAATGGTGATAAATTTAACGCACCATTCACAAGCTGTAGCAAACAGCCCATATCACCAGTTTACCAGCGATAGCAGCCTGAAAAAGCATCGTCACGGATGACTCCGGCAAATATTGCTAATGAGATGTAGAGTAGGCGTTCCCGTGCAAAAAGCAGCGAACACATCACTTCGCAAGTGTCTCAACCACCAGCAAGATCGTCGAAGAGAGTACAAAACAGGCGATAAGGTGCGTTAGTAGCAGAAAGTTTAGACCTGCTCTAAGCTGGTGTAAAGTCGGACTAGAACCTGCAATATGAAAGGGAGCCCAGCCCAGAGCCACACGTGAATGACAACAGATGCAATGGAGCCAACGATCATGCAGCTTGGACACCCAACACTGCTCCGACACCCCCGCCACCAGCCCCTTGTCCGCCATCCCCCCCTCACCTCCCCCCACACACAAACAAATGTGACAGCAACCTTAGGAAATCTGGAACGTAACAAATTGGCTGATGTCGCACAATTATAGTAAAGAAGATGCATGTGAGGTTGGACAAATAAGAATCTCAGTCATCTATGGATTTGCATATAAAACATTTTATTTAAACAAAACAACAAAATAAAAGTAGGTACAGATATGGCGTGTCATCCCTCGTCAATTTGTGAATCACAGCCTGCAAGACAAAAAGAAAGATAAGATTGTGCGTCATGCGTCCATGAAAGGAGAGAGAGAGAGAAAGAGTGAGAGAGAGGAAGAGAGAGAGAAAGAAAGAGTGAGACAGAGAGGAAGACAGAGAAAGAGAGAAAGAGTGAGAGAGAGAGGAAGAGAGAGAGAAAGAGTGAGATACAAGGAAGCGAGAGAGAAAGAGAGAAACAGTGTGAGAGAGGTAGAGAGAGAGAGAAAGAGTGAGACAGAGAGGAAGAGAGAGAGAAAGAAAGAATGAGAGAGAGAGGAAGAGACATAGAAAGAGAGAAAGAGTGTGAGAGAGAAAGGAAGAGATAGAGAGTGAGAGAGAGAGAAAGAGTGTGAGTGACAGAAAGGAAGAGATGGAGAGGGAAAGTGAGTGTTGACACTGTGGAGAAAATCCTCACAGCTCACCTTTCTGCCACCGGTGTGTCTCCAACTACGTGCCGGGACATAGTGCAGTCTTCAAGTTTAGTCACCTGAAACATAGTATAGAATCAGTAATGGCAGAGTACATACAACTGCACACGCCTAATTCTCTGTTTCGCCCCTGCGCACCCAGGCTGCTGCACCCCATCGACTCCCGCCGCCCAGAGGTGTCTGCCCGCTGCTGTGCACCCAGGCTGGTGCACCCCATCCAGTTCCACTGCCCGGAGGTGACTGCCCGTTCCTGCGCACCCAGACTGCTGCATCCCATCCACTCCCACTGCCTAGAGGTGTCTGCCCGCTCCTGTGCACCCAGGCTGCTGCACCCCATCCACTCCCACTGCTCGGAGGTGTCTGCCCGCTCTTGTGCACCCAGGGTGCTGCACACTATCCACTCCCACCGCCCAGAGGTGACTGCTCGCTGCTGCGGAAACAATCCTCTCTGCTCACCTTCCGCCACCGGCGTGTGTCTAAGAGGGTCCACCACGTGCCGAAGCAACCTCCTCAGGCGTTGCGTACACGCGGTCAAGCCGAGCTCACAATTCAAAGTGGGTGTTGATTGCAGGATGGCCACGCATCATTGCAGGCTGCACACACGCTCAGCTGTGGTGGCACTAACTCAGTGGAACTGAAGTCATCACCTCGTGGCGGGAGGTCCGTGTCGGGGGGGTCGTCAATCTGTGAATCACAGCCTGCTAGACAAAAAGCAAGATAAGATTGTGCGTGATGCGTCCATCAAAGGAGAGAGAGAGAGAAAGAGTGAGAGAGAGGAAGAGAGAGAGAAAGAAAGAAAGAGTGAGAGGTAGACAGAGAGAAAGCGTGAGAGAGAGAGGAAGAGAGAGAGAAACAGTGAGA
Organism: Calotriton arnoldi; assembly: GCA_963921515.1. Taxonomy (NCBI): domain Eukaryota; kingdom Metazoa; phylum Chordata; class Amphibia; order Caudata; family Salamandridae; genus Calotriton; species Calotriton arnoldi. Next base: position 452,889 of record CAWUFW010002592.1, on the reverse strand, counting down.
GAGAGGAAGAGAGAGAGAAACAGTGTGAGGCACGCCTAATTCTCTGTCCCGCCTTTGTGCATCCAGGCTGCTGCACCCCATCCACTTCCACTGCCCAGAGGTGTCTGCTCGCCGCTGCGCACCCAGGCTGCTGCACCCCATCCACTTCCACTGCCCAGAGGTGTCTGCCCGCTGCTGCGCACCCAGGCTGCTGCACCCCATCCACTCCCACTGCCCGGAGGTGACTGTCCGCCGCTGCACACCCAGGCTGCTGCACCCCATCCACTCCCACTGCCCGGAGGTGACTGTCCGCCGCTGCGCACCCAGGCTGCTGCACCCCATCCACTCCCACTGCCTGGAGGTGACTGCCCGCCGCTGCGCTAACAAGCCTCTCTGCTCACCTTTCGCAACCTGCGTGTAGAAAAGAGGGCCTACCACGTACCGCTGCAAGCCCCAAGCCCGGGGCCCGTGGACACGGCACCCTGCATATCATGCAGCCCCGCTCCGCAGGCCACCAGGTCTCACATTTGGTGCTGGGTCTTGATTTCGCCATGGCAGAGGACATACCAGTGCACCGGGCTTTTCATCGCAGGCTGCACACCCGCTCAGCCCTTGCGGTGCCACTAACTCTGTGACCAGCGAGGCGATGCCACGTGGCGGTAGGCCTGCGCTGTCTGATGGCTCAGGCCTACACTGCGGTCCAGCAGGGCACACAAAACCTGAGCTGTCCAGACCGCCGGGACGGGCCATCACCGCAGGCTGCACACCTGCTCAGCAGTTACGGTACCCGTACCTCAGTGGACCGAAAGTCACCGTCCCGTGCCGTGTGCCTGTGCCGGCCGCAGTGTATCCGGTCCGAGCAACTCTGAAATGGTGTCGAGCACGTGCGCCCGGTCTTTTTTATTGGCAGGGTCACGTGTCCTGTGACGCCTGTGCTGGATGGGTGTGGTGTGGGTGTATACTAGCCGTGAGGGAGTGGCTGTGGCGTACTGACAACTAGGGTGTGACCAGCAGATCACTGCAATGAAAATCTGGGCCATGTAGCGTTGTTGTCCTTCCCTGTAAGCGTAAGCGGAGTAGGCTGGCCTGGCGTATGCCAGTCCTGCGTTGTGAAGAATGACTCCGGAGCAATGGGCGTGGCTCCGTCCTGGGCTGTATGAGGAATCAACTGATGCGGGTGTCCCTGTTGTAGTGATGACGTCACCCGGGTCGCAAGGCCAATGTGTCACTCTGTGAGCCAAGTCCCACAACATGGCCAACATGGAAGGTACGGGGAATCACTGACCCTACATTCATCCATAGTTCCACACATGAAAGATGGTAGACATGACACATCTGTGTGGATATGAATGTTTATTGCACTTTCAGTGGAGTGTTGCAGCTGTAGCAATACAGGGCCATGCAAAGTTCAAGTTTCAGCTTTTGGCACATGGAGGGCAGCCAATTAGAGCCAAGCTTGTGTTCGGGGTTAGGCTGCGCCAACATATGTACTTATACAATTACTCCCCCAATCCCCAAGCACTTATAAATTCACTATACACTCTCCTTGCAGTACTCTACGTACGTACTTGTACAATGACCGAGAGAAAGTTACATAACCGAAGTTTTCCCCACTGCCAGAGGTAACATGGTTGCATACGCTGTCCACAGCACAATGTAATGTGGTAGGGCCCAGGGGCGGCATCTTGCATACATAATGAACACACGGACACAGATAGATATTGGAACTGGGTACGGGCACGTGCGCTCGACTCATTTTTATTACCAGGGTCACATGTCCAGTGACGTCTGTGCTGGATGCGTGTGGGGTGAGTATAAGCCAGGCCTCCGGGAATGGTTGGTGCTGGCAACAAGTACAACAGTAATCATTGGATCAGACACACAGATTCAATCATAAAGGGTCAATGATTTGTGCTGCACTAAGGTAGGGGCAACAGATGTGAAATAATACACACAAGATTGTATCGTAAAGGGTCCATGACTTGTGGTACACTGAGGTAGGGGCAGCAGATGTGAAATTATACACAAAACATTGTATCATAAAGGGTCCATGAGTTGTGCTGCACTGAGATAGGGGCATCAGAAGCATTCAGCGTGTGCGCAGCCAGCGATGATGCGTGGTGCGGGCGAGCTGCACTGGGAGCAATGTCTGTTGCCTACTGGACTGAGTCATCTGCAATCGCGACTCGATGTGAATTGTGAGCCCTGCAATCCGCAGTGTAGATCGAAGGCAGTAGTCAGCACAGACATCGAAGAATGCTTTTAGTCACTTCCTGTTTACAAAATTCGAGGACATAGAGTACAATTCTCTCTGCAACAAATAAATCATGTCTCAATTTAAATTGTGAGCTCTGCTAACCGCAGTGTAGGTGTATGGAACAAAAGATGAAACATTTATGGAATACACTGTCGAAATATGTAGGTTTCAGGGACGTTATAGTTAGTTGCCTACTGGACTCTGAAATTAATGAATGAAGACTGAATTAGATTTTTGAGCCCTGCTGAGCACAGTGTAGGCCGGAGGCAGCGGTCAGGAAGGGCCTACAGCCACGTAGCGTTGACTTGTGCTGCATACAGTTAGTGGTAGGTGTGGCGCTCAGCGTGTGCGCAGCCAGCGATGATGCAATGTCTCTTGCCTACTGGACTGCGTCATCTGCAATCGCGACTCAATCTGAATTGTGAGCCCTGCTGACCGCAGTGTAGGCCGGAGGCAGTGGTCAGGAAGAGTCCACAGGCACGTGGCGTTGACTTGAGCTGCATAGAGTTAGTGGTAGGTGTGGCGCTCAGCATGTGCGCAGCCAGCGATGATGCAATGTCTCTTGCCTACTGGACTGCGTCATCTGCAATCGCGACTCGATCTGAATTGTGAGCCCTGCTGACCGCAGTGTAGATCAAAGGCAGTAGTCAGCACAGACATCAAGGAATGCTTTTTGTCACTTCCTCTTGACAAAATTCGAGGACATAGAGTACAATTCTGTCTGCAATTAATAAATCAAGACTGAATTCAAATTGTGAGCTCTGCTGTCCGCAGTGTAGACTGCCATTCAGTGTTCCTTTGGACTTGCAAGATGAATTTGGTCATTGTACTAAAGCTATAACTGATATAAAACAAGTTCTTGAAGCAAGGATACTAAAAGGATATTATGTAGGTTTTAGGGACGTAATACTTAGTTGCCTGCTGGACTCTGCAATTAATGAATCAAGAGTCAATTTTAAATGTGAGCCCTGATGACCGCAGTGTAGGCCGGAGGCAGCGGTCAGCAAGGGCCCACAGCCACGTGGCGTTGAGTTGAGCTGTACAGTTAGTGTCACCTGAAGCAACCAGCATGTGTGGAGCCTGCGATGATGCGTGGTCCGGGCGGGCCGCACTGGTAGCAATGTCTTTTGCCTAATGAATTCTGTCTTAATAAGTCCACGTGGCGTTGACTTGTGGTGCACTGAGTTAGTGGCACCTAAAGCACTCAGTGTGTGCGCAGTCTGCGATGATGTGTTGTCCGGGCGGGCCGCACTGGGATCAATGTCTCTTGCCTACTGGACTGCGTCATCTGCAATCGCGACTCGATCTGAATTGTGAGCCCTGCTGTCCGCAGTGTAGATCGAAGGCAGTAGTCTGTACAGACATAAGTCTGTGGTGCTCTGCTGCTGGGTTCGCAGGGGGCCTGTGTCGAGGAGGCCAGCGGTCACGTCGGAGGCCTCGTGGCAGGGTGAGGGCTGCCGCCCTGGCAGACGCTTTGGCCTTCCCACAAGTGAACCACGCCCATAGCCCCAGCCTATTTATTCATACTCCTACGCTGGAGTGGCGTACGTTGGACCAGCCCACTCCGCTTCCGCTTCCAGGGGGGGACAACACAGCTACATGACTGAGATCTTCCCCACTGCCTGAGGTAACATGGTTGCGTCTATTGTCCACAACACTACAAGCACCAGCATTATATGTCCACATGGAGAGGGTTGTGCTCTGCATAGTGAGGTCTGTCCACCACATCACCGCTACACTTGGTATTGTGTGCATTTTTATTGATGGGTGACTTGCGTCCTTCACACATACTTGGTTGCCGCATCTCCCAAAATTCAGCTATTGTGTGGCTGAGGGACCATGCCGTTTTTGGAAGGTCCGCTGTCCTGTTCTGCTCTGCCTCGGTGGTAGTAGGGAGGGGGTAGTCCGGGGGGGAGGTCCTGAGGGTGATGGCAGTGGGTGTTGTGGCCTTCTTGGGTGTCGGAGCTGCATGGTCAGTAGCTCTATGACATGTGTTGGTCTTCAGATGTGGTTCTGGGCTGGGCTCCCTTTCACACTGTAGGTAGTCGTCCTGCTTTACACCAGTAAAAGGCAGATGTTAAATTCCTACTGCTAACGCAGCTTATCGCCTGTTTTTGGATCGCACCCCAGATTTGGCTGCTCGTTGAAAATATCGGGAAGTGGTGTTTTCATGTTATTTTTGCACGGGAACGCCTACTCTGCATATTATTAGCGTTAGTTGTTGCTCTCATTTGTGGCGAATTTTTTTGCTGAAGCTATTGTTGCAAAACTGGCGATATCGGCTGTTTTCACTAGGTTGAGAATGGAATGATAATTTAAAATCACTGAAAAAACCATAGGTTTAATGAACATTATAATTAGAAATTAGCATTTAAAAAACGTTTGAAATTCACTGAAAAAACCATAAGTTTCAGGCACGTTATAGTTAGAAATTAGCATTTAAAAAACCTTAGAAATTCACTGAAAAAACCATAGGTTTCAGGGACGTTATAGTTAGAAATTAGCATTTAAAAAACCTTTGAAATTCCCTGAAAAAACCATAGGTTTCAGGGACGTTATAGTTAGAAATTAGCATTTAAAAAACCTTTGAACATCACTGAAAAAACCATAGGTTTCAGGGACGTTATAGTTAGCTGGACATTTCACTCGTACAAAACCATAGAAATTCCACTGTTATAGTTAGTTCAGCTAACTATAACTCGCGCCCCCGCAATGCACTGCTGATGACATCACATATTACATCATTCATGACATGGTCAGTGACATCACTGATGACATCACTGATGACATCTCAAATGACATCACTGATGAGATGACATCACATATTACATCATTCATGCCATGGTCAGTGACATCACTGATGACATCTCAAATGACATCACTGATGACATCATCCAGTGAATGTGTTTTTCTTTAAAGTTTAAATATGTATTATATATATACCAAGGTGTATTGAAGAATGAGTGGGTGAATAAGTGTCTGGATGGAGGATTTAGTAGGTGTGGGACTGACTGTTTAACTGAGTTATTACATGTGTCTTACTGAATGCATGGGTTAGTGACTAAACTGTGTGAATGTCTATATCAGTCTGTTTGCTGTTGTATAAGCTGCTGCATGGGTTGGTCAGTAGCTACATGAGTGTCTGTATGGGTTATTAATTGGTTGCCAGAGTATTTGTATGGGTGCCTGAGTGTGTGTGTGGGTGCGTGGGAGGTGTGTGACTCAGTGCATACATGTTTGAGTGGTTGATTCACTGGGTGTATGGGTTCAAGAGTGCATGTGGAAACAGCTGTATGCGTGGGTGAGTGTGTGTATGGGTGTGTTAGTGAGTGAATGGATGTCTCAGTGGTACATGTCCAACTAACTACATATGTAAAAGACAGTGTATGTGAGAGTTGGAGTATATAAATGACTATATGTAAGAGTTAGTGATTGTGAGAGTGGCTGTATGGATGAGTGTGTACTTGTATGAGTGATTGTATAAGAGAGTAATTATGCGTTTCTTTCTGTTTGAATAAGTGATGTGTTGTGTGCATAACTGTATAGGTCAGTAAATGGAAGTGTGATTGATTATTTGCATGACTGACTAGGTGTGTGAGTAACTCTGGATGAGTGCTGGTGTGTGAGTGTCTGTGTAGGTGTATGAGTGCATATGATAGTGTTGTATTGATGAGTGACTGCATGTATGAGTGATTGCATGGGTGAATGAGTGGATGAGTGTGTAGACCTAAGAACCAGTGATTAGATATGTAGTAAGTGGTATTGGTGTGTCTATGGTTTCAAAAATGGTATTCTGTTTTTTGGAGTGGGTGTATCAAAGGTTATATTAGGGTGTGAGAAGGTGCATCAGATTGTCACATGGATGATGTCATCAGTGATGTCATTTGAGATGTCATCAGTGATGACATCAGTGATGTCACTGACCATGTCATGAATGATGTAATATGTGATGTCATCAGCAGTGCAGTGCGGGGGCGCGTTTTATAGTTAGCTGAACTAACTATAACAGTGGAATTTCTATGGTTTTGTACGAGTGAAATGTCCAGCTAACTATAACGTCCCTGAAACCTATGGTTTTTTCAGTGAATTTCAAAGATTTTTTAAATGCTAATTTCTAACTATAACGTCCCTGAAACCTGTTTTTTTTACTGAATACATATATATATATATATATATATATATATATATATATATATATATATATATATATATATATATGGCATATCTATGTATGTAGGTATGTATATGTATACATATCATATATGCATACTAACTGCGAGAGAGTACACGTACGGGGTTTTTCCCTGTTGCAGTCTCTTGGATTTCTTACCCCAGATTCTGTCTCTCTCTGTCTGTCTCTCTCTCTCTCGCTTGCTCTCGCTCTCTCTCTCGCTCTCTCTCGCTCTCCCTTTCTTGAGAGCGAGCCCTCTGTTTGTGTCTGGCTTCTGCCGGTATCCTTTGCCCAATGTACCTTTGTGTATGGCTGGTCAGTATGACTACCTGGTGATATGTTTGGTGTCTTTCTGCTGCCGCATGTCCATTTCATGGGATTTTGCATGTGTGCGGTGTGGCTCCTACGGTCCACCCTGTCTGCATATATGTAACCCTATTGTCCACATCCATGTATCTCCTTGTAGTCATGGTTTTGTATATCTCTACATGGGTGATCTCTGTCTCTACACTTGTCACTCTTGGCATCCACTGTTGTGCATGCTCATTTTGTACGTTCTGACTCTCTCATGCTGTTTTGTCCTTCTCTGGGACTTTTGCAGATCCATGGGATCCTGCGCACAGTTCGGCTTCTAATCCTTCTTACAGAAGCTTATGGATGTTCTTCCGCTATGCACTGGCCGTGCTGGTTTCTGTGATTTCCCTTCATCCCTTCCTGGACGGTGAGAGTCTTGTGCTGTCCTTTGACGGACTGTTGTGCCATTGCCTTTCCTTGTTCATACTCCTTTTTCAGGAGCTTTAGGGGTCTACTGTCAGCCACGCTTGCACTTGCTGTCTCCACCTGTTTTAGTCAATCTTTATTGACGGATTAGCACTGAAAGAAACACGTTAGTTATAGATTCCTTACCTTAGAATTACCCCCAGGCGTCAGACTGGATCCGGAAAGTTTTTTCATCAGCAGTACCTCTGCGCGTCGGAAGGTGGCGTCGGTCAGCTCCGCGTCCGTCGTTGACGTCGTAGTCGCCGGGATGACGTCGCGGTAGCTACTTAGACGCCGCCCTCACGCGCTGACGTCAGTTCTTTCTTTTTCCACGCCAGCCAGCGCAGATCCGGGAAGAGCGGTACCTCCAGTCGTTTTTTTACTTACTTTTTCTCGACTTTTGTCGACTTCTTTTTCGAGTCTTCGACTCCTAAGGTGCACGAGGAATGCCCGGCTTCAAGCCATGCGGTTCCTGTCATCGGATGATGTCGGTGACGGAGCCGCACCGCGTGTGTCTCTTTTGCCTGGAGCGCGACCACGACCCCAAGTCGTGCTCCGACTGCCGGTCGATGGCGCCAAAGGCTTTGCGTGAGCGGTCCCGAAAGCTGCTTGAGCACCGGCAGTCGGCTCCGTGCCGTTCGAGGTCCCAGTCGTGAGGGAGGTCGAGGGACCGGTCGCGGAGCCACCACCGTTCGTCTAAGTTTTCGCACTCGGGTCGGGTAAGTCGAAGCATAAGAAGAAGTTGAAGAAGCATCGTCGCTCTTCGACTTCTCCTCGTCGGTCGGCCGATCCGACGAGGAACGCGGGTGGTGCCCCTCCTGCGGCTCCGCGCGCGGAGCCCGACGAGTCGACTCCGCGTTTCCCTCCCTTTCCGGGACCCGGAGCAACTCCCGCTTAGCTTCGTATGTTCTACGAGGCGATGCATGCCATCTTTGGGCGGACCGAACCCGCCGGCGCGCTTTTGGGCCCCGCGGACTCGGTTGGGGGGGCCTAGGCCTTCTCCGACAGCTCCGGCGCCGCAGGCCCCCCTTGGATCCAGGCCTGGATCCGGATCGGCGCCGGTTGACCTGATTACGCCTCTACCGGCGCCGCTTCCTCCGGCACCACTACCGCGTTTGACGCCGGTCGGCCCCCCGGCCGGCGTCGACCCCGGCCTCCATCCCGACGTGGACCCAGAGCCGGACCGGCGTTGTCAAACGCCGGATCCGGTGCCGAGAGGGGTTTTTCTGCCCCTGTTCACTCCTGGGGTCCCTTTTCAACCAGAATGGCACCCAGAGGATGAGGAGGATGACTGGGAAGGGTCAGGTGAACCTCTGACTGATCAGTTGGACAGTGAACAGGACTGGAGAGAGGAATTGGATGCCAGTGGTTTGGACACCTCCCCTGACCGTGGCATGTTGTCTCCTCCTACCATGCTACGGAGGAGGGAGCATCGTATGCAGTGGTGTTGCGTAGGGCGGCCGAGGCTCTCAACCTCGAGCTTCCTACAGTGGCGGTCAGGACTAACCTACTGACAGTGGTGCTTCAACCGGCTGCGAGCTCTTTGGAGCCCTTGCTACCGTTTAATGAGGCCCTCACCCACGTCCTTTTGGGCACGTGGTCCAGGCCCAACACGGGGGCTCCCATGGACAGGATGATTGCCCGACGCCACCGCCCTGCTCCGGGCGAGCCCACTTTCCTCTCCCAACACCCCACCCCGGAGAGCTTGGTAGTCCAAGCCTCCACTTCCAAAAGCGCATTCCCTACCGCTCCACCAGAAAGGGACTCCAAGAAGCTGGACCATCTTGGAAAGAAAATGTTCTCTTCCGCCAGCTTAGGACTGCCGTTGGTAAACACTGCATGTCTCTTGGGCCGTTATTCCCACTCGGTGTGGGATATGGTGGCGCAGGTGCTGCCTCAGTGTCCGGAGGAGGCCCGGGCAGTGCTCTCCCAGGCTGTTGCCGCCGGGAGGGATGCAGCGAAGTTTGCCATTCGTTGTGGGCTGGACACCGCCGACTCTCTGGGCAGGACCATTTCAACGTCAGTAGCACTTCGTCGCTACGCCTGGATGAGGTTGACTGACTTTTCAGGGGATATCCAGAACACCTTGATGGACATGCCCTTTGATGGCCGTCGCCTTTTTGGCGACAAAGCAGACAACGCTCCAGAACGTTTCAAGGACTCACGGGCTACGGCCAAGTCCTTTGGCCTCTCCACCCGCCCTGCGCAGTCTGCTTTTCGCCCCTTTCGTGGCTACAGAAGGGGTGCCCCGCTACGTCCCGCCCAGAGCCACAGGCCGCAGCAAGTTACCCAACCTTCGCCCGGCCAGGGACGTGGGAACAACCGCCGTGGTTCCAGGGGCCAGCGGGCGGGCCAGTCCACCAACCCCCCCCTCTGCAGCACTTTCCAAACCCTCCTAGTCCGACCTTTCAGGCCCCTCAAACACCAGTGGGCGGCAGGATTCGCCATCACCTCCCCCACTGGCGCACCATCACGTCGGAAAGGTGGGTTTTGCAAATAGTCCGAAGGGGCTACTCCCTCCCCTTCGAGACTACCCCTCCGGCCATGCCACCGAGATACCACCGCATGTCGGAGGATCATCTGGCCCTTCTCTAACAGGAAGTTACGGCTCTCCTGGCCAAGGGAGCCATCGAGCGCGTTCCTGTCCCAGAAGTAGGTCGTGGTTGCTACTCCCACTACTTTCTGGTCCTCAAGAAGGACAAGGGCCTGCGTCCTGTCTTGGATCTCAGGGACATCAACCGCTTCCTCCGGAAGGAGAAGTTCAAGATGTTGACGCTTGCTCAGGTCTTGTCTGCCCTCGACCCGGAAGACTGGATGGTAGCGTTGGGCTTGCAGGACGCTTATTTTCACATCCCCGTCCTGCCGGCCCACCGGTGTTACCTACGGTTCACGGTAGGCCACAAGCATTTTCAATTTACAGTGCTCCCCTTTGGCCTTTCCAGCACCCCTCGGGTGTTCACGAAAGTGATGGCGGTGGTCGCAGCTCATCTGCGCAGATCAGGGGTTTCAGTCTTCCCCTATCTCGACGACTGGCTGTTGAAGGCGGGCTCGTCCCAGGCAGTCGTCTCCCACCTCCAGACTACGGCCGACCTCCTGCATTCGCTGGGGTTCTCCATCAATGTGCCGAAGTCACACCTGATTCCCTCTCAGAAGCTCCTCTTCATTGGAGCAGTTCTGGACACGACGCGGTTTCGGGTCTATCCTCCCGAACAGCGAGTCCGGGATATTCAGTCTATGATTCCGATCTTTCAGCCTCTATCCCGGGTTTCGGTCAGAATGACTCTGAGGCTGCTGGGCCTCATGGCCTCCTGCATCCTGCTGGTCGATCATGCCAGGTGGCATATGCGGGCTCTGCAGTGGGACCTGAAGTTCCAGTGGGTGCAGCATCAGGGGAATCTGTCTGATTGCATCCAGATCTTGGAGGGCACTGCACGACAACTGCAGTGGTGGCTCACGAACCAGGATTGGGTCAATGGCAGATCCCTCTCCCCTCCCCAACCAGACCACACTGTGGTGACGGACGCATCCCTTCTGGGATGGGGCGGCCACATGGGAGAGGCGGAGATCAGAGGCCTCTGGTCTCCGGCGGAGTCCGGGCTCCACATCAACCTTCTGGAGCTCCGGGCGATTCGTCTTGCACTGAAAGCATTTCTTCCCTCTGTCCGGGGAAGGGTAGTGCAGGTGTTCACGGACAACACCACCGCCATGTGGTACTGCAACAAACAGGGCGGGGTGGGGTCGTGGACCCTATGTCAAGAGGCCCTCCGCCTCTGGACATGGCTGGAACATCAGGGCATATCCCTGGTGGTTCAACACCTGGCAGGTTCCTTGAACGCCGGGGCGGACAAACTCAGCCGCAGGTGCATGATGGATCACGAATGGCGTCTTCACTCGGAGGTGGTGCAAGGTCTCTTTCAACAGTGGGGAGAGCCTTGGTTAGATCCATTTCTCACCGAAGAGAACGCGCAATGTCAGCAATTCTGCGCGTTGGAATTTCCAAGGCGGCACTCGCTAGGTAACGCTTTTCGTCGCGAGTGGAGTTGCTGTCTGTTGTACGCCTTTCCGCCTATACCACTTCTGCCCAGAGTGCTGAAGAAGATCAGGCGCGACCGGGCCCAAGTCATTCTTGTGGCTCCGGATTGGGCATGAAGAGTCTGGTATCCCGAGCTGCTCAACATGGCCATCGATCCTCCGATCAGACTGCCTCTTCGGGAGGATCTTCTGTCACAGCACCAGGGGACGGTCCTCCACCCGAACCTGTCCAGCCTCCACCTCCTTGCGTGGAAATTGAGCGGCGGTAGTTGACGTCTTTCGACCTGCCTCCTGAAGTCTGTGATGTAATCTTGGCAGCCAGGCGTCCCTCCACTAAGACGGTATACGCCTGCCGGTGGAACACGTTTGTGGCATGGTGCACAGCAAAGGCTGTGGATCCCCTTTCTGCCCCTCTTTCTGAGGTTCTCTTGTTTCTTCTTTCTCTAGCCCAGCAGGACTCTGTACTGGGCACTATCAAGGGCTATCTTTCGGCCATCTCTGCCTTCCTTCGGCTTCCAGATCAGCCTTCCCTTTTCAAGTCCCCGGTTGTAAGCCGCTTCTTGAAAGGCATAACTCATCTTTTTCCTCCTATTCCCTTTGTTATGCCTCAGTGGGACTTGAACCTGGTTTTAACTTATTTAATGTGTGCTCCGTTTGAACCTCTTCACAACTGTCCTTTACGGCTTTTGACTCTCAAAACGGCGTTCCTGGTGGCCATCACATCTGCCAGACGAGTGAGTGAGCTCCAGGCGCTTTCTTCTAAGCCTCCTTTTCTCTCTGTACATCCGGACAAAGTTGTCCTTAGGACTCGCCCATCCTTCCTGCCCAAGGTTGTGACTGCCTTCCACATCGGGCAGACTATCACTTTGCCCACCTTCTTTCCGCCTCCGCATCCTTCGATAGAGGAAAAGAGGCTCCACCGTCTGGACCCAAAACGTGCGCTTTCTTTCTATCTGGATCGCACAAAACAGTTCCGGGTGGATGACCAACTCTTTGTTGGCTATGTGGGTGCCAAGAAAGGTCGGGCCGTACACAAGCGAACCATTTCTCGATGGGTCGTGTTGTGTATAAAAGCATGCTATTCTCTGGCTAAAAAGGAGCCTCCAGTGGGGCTACGCGCCCATTCCACAAGGGTGACAGCAGCCACTACTGCCTTGGGAAGAGGAGTTCCTCTGAACGACATCTGTCAGGCAGCTACGTGGGTATCGCTGCACACGTTTACGAAACACCAAGTCCGGAGAGACGGCTTCTTTGGCCGTTCTGTTCTCCAGGATTTTCTGGTGTGATCTTGGTTCGCAGACCCACCACCGGGGTTGGTATTGCTGGGGTATCTATTCTAAGGTAAGGAATCTATAACTAACGTGTTTCTTTCAGATGAACAAGTTACTTACCTTCGGTAACGATATATCTGTAAGAAACATTAGTTAGTTATAGATTCCTTACCGCCCCACCCATCCTCCCCGTTCTGCGAACTGATTTCTAGGGTTAAGGACATCCTTTCAGGGCCCTAGTTTTGTGCACCAGTGGTCAGTGTCTTGCATGGCTCTGCGTTTCTGGCGCGGAAAATCTTGTACAGAACTGACGTCAGTGCGCGAGGGCGGCGTCTAAGTAGCTACCGCGACGTCATCCCGGCGACTACAACGTCAACGACGGACGTGGAGCCGACCGACGCCACCTTCCGACGCGCAGAGGTAATGCTGACGAAAAACTTTCCGGATCCAGTCTGACGCCTGGGGGTAATTCTAAGGTAAGGAATCTATAACTAACTAATGTTTCTTACAGATATATCATTACCGAAGGTAAGTAACTTGTTCTTCTCTTTGAAGCTTAGTGGGGTTCAGTCGCAGACCCTCCTCTAATGGGGTATAGCTTTGGTATCTATTCTAAGTTAAGGAATCTGCGGCTAGATGTCTCTATCAGATGAACAAGTTACTTACCTTCGGTAACGATGTATCTGGTAGAGACACAGTCTAGCAGCAGATTCCTTATCGCCCACCCATCCTCCCCGCTCTGCGAGGGCCTTTTCAGGTTGGGGTCTTACCCATTAGTCTTTCTACCAGTGGTTTCTGTTTTCATGCGTGTTAGTCTACTTCACATCCTTACCCAGGTCAGGATGTTTTATTCTGTTTTACTTGTTGCTTCTCCACCCATTCTCGCTTTGGGTGATGGGCTCTCTTGTCCATCCACGCTCTTGCACCCTGGTTCTTTTCCAGTGTTGAGATTGGTCATGTCCTTCTTCCCTCCCTCCCCCGGATACTTTTCTCCATTAGTTTGGGATCTATTTGACTATGCTACAAGTAGATTGGTCATATATATAGTATGTATGGTTGCACATTCTCTGTTGTTGCCATAACAGTCATGTTGTTATAGTCTTGTTGTCCATTACCATAACATTCATGTGGTTGCAGACTGCTTGTCGTTTACCATAGCATTCATTTTCATTGCTGATTTGCCTCATAGGAGGGTATGGTCCTTCGCTTGTGCGAGACTGTTTTTAGGGGCGAGTACTATTCCCCCCCTACCCCCTTACAGTATGAAGTATTTTTCTTTGACGTGCATTGTGATGTTTTTCATCACTTTATTCTTAATGTCATGGTTGCTTCAACGATTTTTAATCTTTTTTGGCAAACTGTTCCCACACTCACCGTTTTAGTAGTAACTCCGCGTTGTGGCACGGAAAAGTTTCACAGTAGAAAACTGACATCAGTGCGCCGGGAGGGACTTATATGGCTCCACTGACGTCATATCCGTGGACGACGTCAGGGCAAAGCCATGTGACGCTGTCCCCCGGCGCGCAGAGGTACTACTGAAAAATCTCCGGATCCAGACTGGTGCCTGGAGGGTATTCTAAGTTAAGGAATCTGCGGCTAGACTGTGTCTCTACCAGATACATTGTTACCGAAGGTAAGTAACTTGTTCTTTAGGCTTCCACTAACCGGGCCAGACCCAATTCACAGGGTGGGAGATGCAGCGGGTCAAAGAGGAATGGCAGGGCATAGCTTTGTCGGACAATCTGAAGGACCCACCTGTCCGATGTTATATTTTGCCACCCTTGGAGGAAATGTTTGATATTGCCTCCGACAGGGTGGTTGTGTGCCTCTTAGGGCAAACTAAAGTGACTTGGGGGCTGATGACAGGTGGGGCACTGGGAAGTTTGCTACCCCTGGTGGCCTGGACGTTGTCTGCTGGATCCCCAGCCCCGAAAGGGCTGGGCTCCCTGTTGTAAAGGCAGTGAGCCTTGGCATTGCTGGCATGCTGAATGCGTTGCCTTGCCAGGGTAGAAAATCCAAAGGTAGGCTTAGTAGCCCCTCTTTCTTTAAAGTGCACCAACACTGAATTGGCCTTCTCGCGAGACACATTGAATGGTATATCCATCAAAGAGACCTGCACATCACCAGAGATGTAGCTCATCCAAGCAGGACGTCGAAGCACCACACTAGAGCTGACTGCTCTGCCCAAGCAGGTGAGTAGTGTCCAGTCCAGAACGAATAATATATTTTGCTATATTGGGACCATCCTGGATGGTTTGAACCAGGTTGGCCTAATATTCCTCAGGCACTGCTGGCAAGATCTAACCAACCATGTTTCATAATGCAGTGGAATATCTCCCCAACAAACAGCTGTCATTGACTAACCAAAGGGCTAGGCTGGCCGAGGAAAACATCCCTTTCATGTAATCTTTGATACTTTTCGACTCTCTCTTTGGAGGAGTCGTCAGAAATGAATTGGGGTTTGCCCTGCTAGTGGAAGCCTGAACCAATAGGCTTCATTTCATCGTGGACCCTCTGGATACCGTGCTGTTCCAGGCCTTCGTGGCTTTCTTCATTCTGTTCTTTTACTATGCCATCTGACTTTGTAGTGTAACCCAGAAGTCTTAGTGGGCCCAGCACATGGGGAACCCATCGGATTCCATCGAGGTTTTGTAGGAGACTGCAAAAGATCTGCAGTGGTGGCTGCTTGACCACAATTGGGCTGGCAGCAGACCTCTCTCTCTGCCCCAACCAGAGCTGATGGTGATGAGGGATGCACCATTGCAAGGATGGAGAGGTCATCTGGGAGATATGGACTTCAGAGGACCCTAGTCTCCATATCGCCCACTGGGAATTGTGGGCCATTTGCCAGCCACTGAAAGTATTCCTACCATACATCAAAGGGAGGCTGGTTAAGGTCGTCACAGAGAGCACCACCACCATGTGGTACTGCAACAAGTAGGGCAGAGTGAGGTCTTGGGTCCTGTGCCAAGAGAGCCTGGCTGGAGCATCAGGGCATCTACCTAGTAGTCAATCACCTGGCAGCATCTTTGAACACCAGGGTGAAAGAACTCAGCTGCAGATCATGAATAACAGTTACATTCTGAGGTGGTGCAGGACTTCTTCCAGCAGTAGGGAGAACCCTGGCCATATCTTTTTGCCACCATAGGGAACTTACAGTGTCAAAACTTTTGTGCCTGGAGTTTCCAAGAAGGTTCTTTCGGAGACGCATTACGGACAGAGTGAAGCACGAGACTCCTGTGCTCCTTTCTGCTGGTGCCTCTCCTTTCCCGAGTTCTGAAGAAGACTAGGCCTTAGTCATCCTAGTGGCTCCAGATTTGGCAAGGAGAGTGCGATACCTAGAACTTATGGCCATGAGTATCTGTCCTCTGATTAGGCTCCTGATTTGGAAGGATTTCCTGTTGCAGAAGCATGGCAGGTTCCTGCAACCGAACCTACACAGTGTCCATGTGTGGAGATTGCGCGGCGGCAGTTGGCTGTGCTTGATCTTCTTCCTGATGTTTTGTATGTCATCCTGCCAGGCGTCCCTCTCCCAAGTCTGTCTACTCCTGGTGTCAGGATTGGGTACTCCTCAGGGTCCGGATGAAGCAATAATGGTTCCACCCCCTGACATCCCCATACTCCAATTATATATAACAGAGAAATAGGGCGATCAGGTGAGGGATAGGAAGGGGTAGGAACAGCTGGGATGAGAACCTGAAAAAAGAGAATAACAATAATGAATAACAGGTGTTGAAACCTCACTACTCTCAATAAATCTCGCTACTGTTTTTAACATATACCTTTTGTCTCAAGCAGCCTTTATACAAATGGCCCCGTAAGGGCTTCACATGAGGGTATGTTGTTTGTCGAAAAACCTCCCGACATCCTAGAATCATGAGCAAGAAAGTTATCGCCAATGACACAACCCCTCTCTTCCAAAGGACAACCGAAATAGAAAACAAGGTTTCCCCCTTCCCGTAAGTTAGACACCACTGCGGTTACAGCACCGCCACCCACCAGTGAGGAGGTGTTGGAGAACAACGAAAGAAAAAGGCTTCCACGGTTTAGTACACCGCCGCCCTAGGAGTCTACACCATCAGTATAACAAAGTATGCTCACGGTTTTTAGGCTTCCGCGGTTTAGCACACCGCCGCCCTCACCGCGTGAGTCCGCTCACCTGACCTCCTCCGATCAGGCTAGTTCCAAAGAGAAACAGAAAACTCTCCCGAGTCCTTCCAGGATTTGGACCTCCGTCCAGCAACGACGGGCTTCCGCCGTATGGTACACCGCCGCCTGCGCCGTGCTCGTGAAAGTAGTGGATCTCCTCCAGCCGGTGAAGACCCCGCAGCACACCTCGATGCTGCCGCCGTACACCAGGAAAGTAAACTCTTCCCTGCCACTGGAATTACGCACGCTGGTTGTGCGCTCAATGCGTCGTCTTATAGACGCGTGACTCCGCCCTCTCCCTGGGCCTCATGGGAGTTGTAGGAATCAACGGCTAGGTAGGCGCTACACGGCCCGACTCCTGACAGTAGGCCCCCCCTTCCAGCGCCTCCTAAACCCTGGTTTGCCGGGACACCGGCGATAAAATGCGGCCGCAGGAGCATGGACGTTGACACACGGCTCCCAGGAATCGTCCTCCGAGGTGTACCCCTTCCAGGAGACCAGATACCACAGCCTGCCCCTGCGATACTGTGCGTCCAGGATCCTTCTCACTTCGTACTCCAGCCCGCCCTCACAGGAGACCGGAGGTGACGACCGCCTCCTAGCTTCCCTAGCTGGCTTCAAGAGGCTGCAGTGGAAAACCGGATGGATACGGAGACTGGCAGGCAACCGTAGCTTGAAAGCCACCGGGTTCACCTGACGTACCACTCTATATGGACCAATATACTTGGGGTGGAACACACTGCGCATCTTAAACTTGATATTTTTAGTAGACAACCAAACCCTGTCTCCAACCTGATACACAGGACCATCGATTCGGCGTCTGTCCTCCCACTTCTTATACAGCAACTTGGCCTCCACCAGGTGTTTCCTTGTTTTCCTGTGGATAGCCCGTAGTGTCTTCATGTGAGCTAGAACAGACGGTTGGTCGGCTAGGTCTACTGGTAGATCAATGGGCAGAGTCTTTGCGCTGTATCCGAAAGTCGCCTCGAATGGTGAGACCCCGATAGAACTGTGCAGAGCGTTGTTGTAGGCTAACTCCGCCATCCATAGCAACGACACCCATGAGTCCTGTGCCTCCATGGCGTAACAACGCAGATATTTCTTCAGGGTCTGGTTTAACCTTTCGGTTTGTCCATCGGTTTGAGGGTGGAAACTCGTTGAAACAGCCGATTCAATCTGCAGGGCTTTACACCACGACTTCCAGAAACTGGCGATAAATTGGGGTCCCCTATCTGACACGATCACTTTGGGCAATCCATGTAGTCTGAATACTCTGTCCATCAATAATTGTGCGGTCTGGCCGGCTGTCGGGAGGTTCTTGCACGGTATGAAATGGCCTGTTTTGGTCAGGCTATCCACCACTACCAAAATTGCGGAATATCCTTGATCCACAGGCAGCCCTGTGATGAAATCCATGCTCATATGTTGCCAGGGTAGGTGTGGAGTTGGCATCGGCCTAAGTTTTCCTTTTTCCCAGAGGAATCGCTCTTGCACCTGGCACAGACCTCACATTGCGCAACCCAAGCACGCACATCAGATACCAACGATTTCCACCAAAAGTGCCGTTGTACCAGATCGATGGTTTTACGGATTCCTGGATGCCCGGCCAAAGGAGACACATGGCACCATTCATATGCGGCTTTCTGTAGGGTTTTATTGGAAAGGTACAGTGTGCCGTTCTGGAAAGGCAAGCCTTGTTTTATGCTCCGAGCTTCGTCCTCCTGGGCCCATCTCTCCCACCTCTCCGTGGATCTATTTTTCTTCACGTCTGCCAGGAATCGCTCCACTCGCATTACACAGATGACCTTTGCTGGATCTATGATGGCTTCAGGGATGCAGGCTGGTTTCTCTACCACAGATTCCTGTCTAGAAAGGGAGTCGGCCTTACGATTGTCAGTGCCCGGCCGGAAGGTAATGACAAAATCATATTCCGCAAAAAACAGGGTCCATCTCATTTGCCTCTGTGTAAGATGATGGGCCGTCTTCATGTACTGTAAATTGCGGTGGTCAGAATACACCGTGATTGGATATTGTGCTCCCATCAGGTAATGTCTCCATTCCTGGAAGGCCTTTTTGATTGCTAACAGTTCCTTCTCAGCAATAGTGTAGTTCTTCTCTGTTGCACTTAGCTTCTTGGAGAGGTAGGCCACCGGGTGGAGTTGTCCGGTGTCTTTATCCCTCTGAGACAGTACGGCTCCAATGGCTTCATCTGAAGCGTCGGCTTCCACGATGAATGGAGCCCCCATTGCCGGATGTGTTAGTACAGGGGCGGTGGTAAACGCCTCCTTCAAATGACCAAAAGCCGCAGATGCCTCAGGTGTCCATACAAAGGGAACCCCTTTGCGAAGCAGCCGGGTGATCGGGACAGCCACCTGTGAGAAGTTCATGATGAATCTGCGGTAGTAGTTAGCAAAACCCAAGAAACACTGAACGTCCCTAGTGCACGTTGGAATGGGCCACTCCTGTACGGCTTGTATCTTGCGTTCCGCCATACTCAATCCGTTCGGACACAGAATCACCCCTAGAAACTCCACCTCACGAACCCCAAACTCACACTTGCTAAGTTTGCAGAACAGATGGTGCTCACGCAGCCTCTCCAAGACCCACATGACATGACTGTGATGTATATCGACCGACACAGAGTATATGAGGATGTCATCGATATACACTACCACAAAGTGGTCCACAAATTCTTTTAGAACGTCATTCAAAAAATACTGGAAAGCCGCCGGGCGTTGCACAGCCCGAACGGCATCACAGTATACTCAAACAACCCATATCGCGTTTTAAACGCTGTCTTCCATTCGTCACCTTCTCTGATGCGCACCAAATGATACGCCCCTCTCAGGTCTAATCTGGTGTAGATGGTAGCTTCACGCACCTGATCTAACAGAACTGGTATCAGAGGCAAAGGGTAGCGATTACGAACTGTAATTTTATTCAGCGCTCTGTAATCGCAACACGCTCTAAGCTCTCCACTCGCTTTCGATATAAAGAAAAGAGGGAAGCTGCAGGAGATCGTGAGGGTCGAATGAAACCTATATCTAGGAAATGGTCCAGGTATTTTCTAAGATGTTGGGTTTCCGGCTTTGATAACGCATAAACTCTACATGCTGGAATGGTGGCTCCCTCAATCAGATCGATTTGACAGTCGTACGCCCGATGGGGTGGGAGTTGTTCGGCCTGAGTCTTACTGAACACTTCCTCAAACTGCGTGTACTCTTCTGGTAATACGACCTCCTTCTCTGCCGCTGTGGCTGCGCAAAATGGGTGTAACAAAGCGGCAGCTCGAGACTCGTACCCCTGTAAACAGTGTTCCTCACATTCCCTAGACAAGAACTTAATGGTCTTATATCTCCAATCTACCGTAGGGTTATGACGCCACAACCATGGCATGCCCAATATCACCTCATACTGGGGGCTTCTATGATATTCAATGAGATGTCCTCCACATGTTGTCTAACTCCATCATCTATGGAGATTATTAAGGTCTCAGTTTGCTCTGTAACTAGACCTGATTTGAGCGGCTTCCCATCCACCGCGAACATTTCCTCAGGGGTCTCACGAGTTACCTTACCGATAGCTAGTCGCCTCACCAACCCGCCATCAATAAAATTCCCCGTGGCCCCCGAATCTAGCATGGCTAACACCTGGTGTACCTGATGCTGAGTTTCTAGTCCCACCGCCACCACTATGTGGAATTCGGTGTCCCTAACTTTGGTACTCGACAAAGACGGTATTTTCCACTCTCTTTCTCCCAAGCCAAGGGGAGGAGGCTCCACTGATAACCCTGACCCATTGCTCAACACCGACACCGCTGCTTTCTTATTCCGGTACAATGGTCCTGGTGCCTTTGGTTTGGAGGGACACTCACGTACAAAGTGTCCTCTTTTCCCGCAATACATGCACAACCCTTGTATACGTCGGCTCTCTCTCTCACTCCGCGAAAGTGGTGCTCGGATGGCTCCCACCTCCATGGGTTCGCTGTGATTATCGGTGGTAACAGCCTCCTTCCTGGAGGTCTTGTCTGACCTGTAAAACATTCTCTCCCCTCTAGACCTTTCGCTACTTCTCTCATACATCCTACCATCCAACCGTAAGGACAAACTGATGAGATCAGCACAGGAACCAGGCTGGGGATCTATTTGGGCAATAACATCCTTGAGTTCTTCTCGCAATCCCTGATAGAAAAGAGACATTCTCTTTTCCTCGGGCCACGCAGCTTCAGCCACCAAACGATTGAAGGAAGTGAGGTACGTGACCAGATCATGCTTTCCTTGTCGCAGCTCAAGGAGTTCCCGGTCCGCACTGAAAGTAGTAGTTCGTCTGTCGAACACATGTTCAAACGCGGATCGGAACGCTTCCCAATCCGACAACACCGGGTCATTGTTCCTTACCAAAGGAACTGCCCAATTGGCGGCATCTCCGATCATGTATGAGATCGCAAAAGCCACTCTGGAGTGGTTATTTGGAAATGATGAAGGCCTGCAGGAGAAATGAAGCAACACCTGTGTAAGAAAGACCTGGATCTTCTGCGGATCCCCTGCATACCTCTCTGGGCTCGCCAGTGGTATGGGAGGAGGAACCGTAACCTGTATTTGTGGGGTGCTAGAGACCGTTGCATCAAAAGGGTTTCTAGCCAGCCTGTCTACTCTTTCTCTCAAGGCCGCTGTTTCTAACCTGGAAGCCGGAAGTTCCTGTTGCACTAACGCCAGGGCCTGTACAACATCGTCTAGGGACGCCATCTATTGCTACCCCCGGACCGGGAGGGGTATCGTATCTTGGGTGCGTAATTCTGTCAGGATTGGGTACTCCTCAGGGTCCGGATGAAGCAATAATGGTTCCACCCCTGACATCCCCATACTCCAATTATATATAACAGAGAAATAGGGCGATCAGGTGAGGGATAGGAAGGGGTAGGAACAGCTGGGATGAGAACCTGAAAAAAGAGAATAACAATAATGAATAACAGGTGTTGAAACCTCACTACTCTCAATAAATCTCGCTACTGTTTTTAACATATACCTTTTGTCTCAAGCAGCCTTTATACAAATGGCCCCGTAAGGGCTTCACATGAGGGTATGTTGTTTGTCGAAAAACCTCCCGACATCCTAGAATCATGAACAAGAAAGTTATCGCCAATGACACAACCCCTCTCTTCCAAAGGACAACCGAAATAGAAAACAAGGTTTCCCCCTTCCCGTAAGTTAGACACCACTGCGGTTACAGCACCGCCACCCACCAGTGAGGAGGTGTTGGAGAACAACGAAAGAAAAAGACTTCCACGGTTTAGTACACCGCCGCCCTAGGAGTCTACACCATCAGTATAACAAAGTATGCTCACGGTTTTTAGGCTTCCGCAGTTTAGCACACCGCCGCCCTCACCGCGTGAGTCCGCTCACCTGACCTCCTCCGATCAGGCTAGTTCCAAAGAGAAACAGAAAACTCTCCCGAGTCCTTCCAGGATTTGGACCTCCGTCCAGCAACGACGGGCTTCCGCGGTATGGTACACCGCCGCCTGCGCCGTGCTCGTGAAAGTAGTGGATCTCCTCCAGCCGGTGAAGACCCCGCAGCACACCTCGATGCTGCCGCCGTACACCAGGAAAGTAAACTCTTCCCTGCCACTGGAATTACGCACGCTGGTTGTGCGCTCAATGCGTCGTCTTATAGACGCGTGACTCCGCCCTCTCCCTGGGCCTCATGGGAGTTGTAGGAATCAACGGCTAGGTAGGCGCTACACGGCCCGACTCCTGACACCTGGTGCTAGAACAAGTTTGTAGCTTTTTGGATTTTTTTTTTTTTTTCCTGGCCCAGCGAGGACTTGCAGCGGGCACTGTTAAAGGTTTTCAGCCTTTTTTCCTTTTTTATGTTTGCTGGGTCATCTGTCCCTGTTCAAATCACCTGTAGTGATTAGGTTTCTATAAGGTCCATTGGGCGGACAGTCAGCTGTCTGTGGGGCCCGCTGGGGCAAAGAAAAGTAAGGCAGTGCAGAAAAGGACTTTGTCAAGGAGGATAGTCCTGTGCATCAAGGTCTGTGACGCAGTGGCCAAGAAGCAGCCTCCATAAGGACTGCGGACCCATTGCACCAGGGCCAACACTGCTTTCACTATGCTGGCACGCACACTGCCTGTCCGTAACATCTCTTAGGCAGTGACATGAGCATCAGTACACGTGTTCTCATAGCACTACTACCTTGACAGCCAGGTCCGATGTGAAAGGGATTTCGCCCTTTCAGTCCTGCAGGACTTTTTGGTTTGAGCTGTTCCACAGACCCACCACCTTGGGATGAGGTACTGCTTTGATATGTATTCTAAAGGCAAGGAATCTGCGGTTAGAAATATCCGTCAGAAGAACAAGTTGCTTACCTTCGGTAACACCCCTTCTAGTGGATACTGAATTTAGCTGCAGATTCTTCACTGCCCTCTCACCTTATTGTCTGAGAAATGGTCTATTTTCATATCTAAAAAGTTCTCAAACTAGACATCTGCCCACTAGTACCTCTGATTATTGTTGGGCTTCGCATCCGACGGCACAGGCAGAGTTATCAAAGAAACTGATGTTGACATGCAGGAGTGGTGTTTATATGCTGCTCCAGCACCACTTCCAGTGCAGGAAGCTACCCTGCACCACAGGTGGGATCAATGCTGTTTAAATCTTCCTGATCCAGTCTGCTGCCTGGGGATATTCTAAAGATAAGGATGTTGCAGTTAAGCAGAATGTCCACCATATTGCCATAGTCTAATCTGCAGGTAATGAGGGCTTGGGTCCCTGTTCTGAGGGTGTCCAGTGAGAGCCATTTGAATATTTTCCTGAGCATCTTGAGGGTGTGGGAACAAGTTGTTTCTACAGTGTTGACTTGGATAGACAACGAAATTGAACTGTCAATTATGATGCCCAGGTTCCTGGCGCTGTTGGTGGGAATGGGTGTTGGTCCTAGTCCGGCGACCCACCAGGCAGCGGCCAATAGAGAGATGTGTTTACCGCGTTGAGCTTCAGGCAGTTCCTCTTCATCCAGTCTGCTACGGTGGACATGCACATAAGAGCTGGATTGTCGAATGGGTGTATCTTTTGAGAAAAAAAGGATTGATTGCATTTTATTTGCATATGAGGCGATGCTGAAGCCGTGGGACAGTGGTGCTGAGAGGGACAATGTAGACGTTGAACAGGGTGGGGCTTACGGAGGAGCCCCATGGTATGGCGCAGATCAGCTTGGTTGCGTCTAGCTGACCATTTGAAAGTGGCCAATAATGAAGGAGGGAATCCATTGAAGGTTGGGATGATGGATTCCAGTCTTGTGGAGTCTCTGGATGAGGAACGGGTAAGAAACTGTGTTGAAGGCTGCTGAGAGGTCCATTAGGTTGTCAGAACTGGTAGCAATGAGAACAGGGTGTGGCCCCTATTTAAAGGGCTCAGGAAGAAGCTTCCAGATTCCAGCTCACAGGTAAACTACTGGAGCTGAGAAGGGACAATAGGCCTTGATAACATCATAGTCTGCAACAAGCATTGGCACAGACAAATGGCAAAGTCACAACAAGCATTGGTAAAAACAATAGAAAACAGTAAACAGGTGCCAGACAAGGTGCACCACGAAACTGACGTGGCAGAATCATGACAAGGTTGAGGACTGCCCTGTCTCCCTTGCAAGTGATGCATCGTATCCATGGCAGTTGTTGAGGAGGTTGGTCTTGAGGTGAATGGCAAGGTGCAAGTTGGCCATTTTTTCCAGAACTTTGGCTGGGTAGGGTAGGGGGGAGATGTGCCTGTAGTTGGACATGGTCAGAGGTGTGGCTGATGGTTTCTTGAAGAGGGGTAGAATGGTGACATGTTTCCAGGATTCCGGGAATGTGGCGGTGAGAGCAATAGGTTCAGTATGGTGGTGAGCACAGAGCAGATGGGGTCAAGTCCTCTTACAAAAATGTAAAGAGGGCAGGGGTCCGTCGGAGCTCTGGATTTGATGGATTGCACATGTTGCCAGATTCCATGATGAAGATTATTGGTGTTGGTCTCTGTAGCGAGGGGGTTGAGATTTGAAGGATCCAGTTGGGGGGACAGACAAAGTTGGTTGTAGAGGGTCTTGATTTTCTCTGATAAGTGAGTAGAAGGTTTGGTGTGTAGATCCTGAGATAGGTTGACAGCCATGGAACTGGCTGGTGGACAAGTAAACTCTTTGACAATGGCGGAGATCTTTTTGGCAGAGTTTGAGCTGTTACATGTGCAGGCTGATAGGGCCAGATGCTTGGCGACTTTGAGGCATTGGGGGTAGATCCATTTGGCCGATTTGTTGGAGGCTCGGCGTCGTTGTGTGTGTGTCGCCAGCACTGTTTCAGTTCTTTGCGGTGATTCTTCGAGAGTCGAAGGTCCTCTGTGCTTCAGCTGGCTTTTGGAATGGTCCGAATTTTGGGGTTGGCTTAAGAAGATGTCAGGGAGTTAGCTTAGGTGGTTATCCATTTGTTGAATTTGGAGACGGTGCTAGTCAGGTTGGCAGGTTGAGGGATCGGGAATTCTGTTCCATTGTCTGCTGGTGGTCTGGGTTTTGATGGATTTCGTCTGGTTGGATGTTGAATTGGATGAGCTGGTGGTTTGTCCATGTAAGAGGGATAGGGTTGTCCACTGAGATGTTAGGGAAGATGGCAAAGATAGGGGTCAAGGAAGTGACCTGCCACGTGGGAAAGGCCATTCACATGTTTGGTGAGGCTAAAGATCCTTCGGTCTTCCCAGAGGCTTGTGTAGTTGGTGTCTGTTTGGTCATCTGGGTGGAAGATGATATCGCCAAGGAGGATGAAGGCGTTTGATGCTAGTGTCAGCAGGTTTATGAGGTCAGTGAGGACTGGACTGAAGTTGGATCTGGATCCGGGGGGTGCTAGAGGAGGGCGCCAGTAGGGCTGTTGGGATTGTTGATTTTGAAGGCCAGGTGTTCCAGCCAGATGTCTGCTGAGGTGGTGGAGCAATTGATGTTTCTGTGGTGTATGATGGCTATTCAGCCTTTAGGTTTGTTGGATTTGTCATGTTTGGTAAGTTTATAACCAGGGGATTTGGCAAAGTCCGGGTGTAGGAAAGTGCCCCTTTTTGACATGGTCACCCCCACTTTTTACCCTAGTACTGATGATTTTCAACTGAAAGTGCACTGGGTCCCTGCTAGCTAGGCCCCCAGTACCAGTGCTCCTTCCCTTAAAAACAGGTAAATGTCTAATTGTAACCCAATTGGCAAGGACTTTAATGCCCCTGTAAGTCCCTAGTAAATGGTACCTCTGGTACCCAGGGCATGGGTACTATGGAGGGTCCCTATGGGCTGCAGCATGTATTGTGCCACTCAAAGGGACCCACACAAAAACTGCACGTAGCCTGCCATTGCAGGATGCGTGAAATGGTGCAAACCATTTTGAAAACACGACATGGCATACTCCCTGTGTGTCATGCCCATACACACAGCATATACTATATGTAAGTCACCCCTACAGCAGGTCTTGGAGCTCTAAGGCAGGCCACATTATATTATATGTGATGTGACATATCTGCATGAGTGGATATGCCCCTGTGATGCCTGGTTCCATTGCCATAACATTGCAAGTGATCAGGAAGCCATCTTAAGTATATGTACTGGGCACTGGTCATTACGAGTTACCCAGCTATATAATGGCTTCACTGAAAATAATGGGTTTTGGTATCAAATAATTCATCTTACTAAATCCACACTGATGCCAGTTTTGGATTCATGATGACATGCATCCAGATGGCACCTTAGAGGTACCTCCTTAACCCTACTAGTCATTTAGTGTGCTGGCTGACTGGACTCTTTCAACCTGCCACCACAGACGACTTTCTGACCCCCTGCCCGGGAGAGCCCTTGCTCTCAGAGATCAGAAACTATGCCTGCTCTGGCAGGATATGTTTTACACCTCCTCTAGCAGGATGTCTAGTGATTTAGCATATCAAGGCCAGAGGCTTCAAAGCCTCTTCCTTCTTTGAAATGTGACTCCGGCTTCCTCCAGACATGGAGAATGCCTTCCCTTGGCCTGGGGCCCATTTGGCACCAGTGCAGGCAGGAAAATTAGCTGTCAGTAGGCGTGTTGCACTATCAGGCTAGGGACTCCCCTTAGGTGGGCCTCCTGAAGTGGACACTCAAAGAAGGGTTTCACCATCTAGTTTTTTTGCAGTTAGGAACTCTGGGTCAGGTTTATGTCCACTCTCCACATATAGGGGTTGTAGTCTACCCAGGGGTAAGTAGCTCATTGGCTACTACCTTACACTCCCCTTAACGCCCATAAATTCAGTATTTAGGTGGCCCCCTGACACCAGGAACTCCGACTACCTGGGAACCTAAGAAGGAGAGGAGAGAGCAGTCACAGCAAGAACTGAGGACTTACCCCGAACTTGGCACCAAACCCTACCTCAACAATTGCACCGACCAAGCTCGTCCAAAAGCTGTGCATCCTCCCAAGCCTGTGAAGGACTATCCAGCGCTTCAACAACCAAACATCATCTCCCTTTGGGTGGAGTAGCCATTACCCTGCAGCTGCAGGCATCACCCTCACTTGCCCTGTACCTCAACTTTCCGACCATCGGGTCTTTGCTGCTCCACGAGGTCCGATCGGTCTCCCTGCTGAGTTTGGGGAGGCCAGGCCTTCCAGGAGTCGCCCAGCACCAATACCGTGGGTACCGAAGCATTTGCCGTAACCAAGGTTTGTTGTGTGTCCAACCTGGACATCACCAACGCCAAAACTGACCTGCCGACAAGAGATTTCAGGATCACCTAAGCCAACACTCAGAGTGATCCGTGCTTTCATATTTTCTCTCATGCTCCAGGTCACCATAGCCAAGTGAGAGCCTCTAACCACAGCAACCCGGCGGCTAAAACACCTCTGCACCCGAGCCCCCCAGCCTGTGTTCAAGTAAACCAGCTGTGTCCCTGTACTCCAGAGACCCTCAAGAGCTGAGCCTCCCTCTGGGTTCTGCCACACTTGTCCGCAAGTCCCCACTTGCAGCCTTTCTTTTGCAAGGACCATTGCCATTGACTTTATCATGTAGTGTTTGATGCAACCAGCACCTCTGCAACCGGACTCACCAGGGCAGGTAAAACTGAACTGCTGGTGGTTTCTTGGACCTTGACCCCTAAGCACCTTAAATCCCTGAAGGTATCCCTCAAGACAGTTTACAAGTGTATCTATGCTGTTAATGTTTCTCCCATAGGATAACATTACCGCATTCGAAGCTCTTACCTCAAAACCATTATTTGATTGTATTTTTCTAATAACTGCAAAAAATCTATAACTCCAAAAGTACTTACCTGATTCAGATTATCTTCTTATCTAAAATGATATCAAAATCTGTGTTATTTTTCTAAAAATATAAATTGGTCTTGAGTTTCTTCTTGAGTGTGTGCCTGATCTATTGACTGTGTGCATACAACAAATGCTTAACACTACCCTCGGATAAGCCGAAGCTGCTCAACCACACTACCACAAGTAGAGCACTTGGGATTAATAATTTAAACCCTGTAATCCAGTAAGGGTTTTCTGGACTATTTACATAGTGTACCCCTACATTAGTACCATCTTGCTACATTGGTGGCTCAGCAGTGGGGTGCAAGACTTCCCGTTTGCTGATACCACTTGGTCAATAGGTGATTCCGCGAAGAAATCCACAATTGACATTAGTCAAAAATCTTTTTTTTTTATTTTTCCCCCCAAATTTTCTAATCTGAACTGTTGGGGCCTTGTGCTAAGTCCCCTTGTCTATTCGTTTAGAAATGTAAAAAGTGTAATAGTAAGTTAGGCCATAAAAGTATTTTTAGCCTCGAGGTGGCTGTTTTTCAGGCAAGGGGGTGCCCCCAGAAACACTCCAAGATATGGCAGAGGCGGGCAGAGTAGAGGGGGTTGACGCTTGACCCCATCCATACTAGGAACACACACATTGATGAGGAAATACGCCAATATGGCCAGGACTCCTGAACAGGTTTTATTGCTCCATGACATATACATGTTATACATTGCGGGTAGTGATCTGGGGAACTGTTTCTGTTCTATTATTGTTTAATTTCCTTTTCTTTTCTCTCTTTGTTTCTGTTAATGTTTTTATTCCACCAATCCCGTGGGGAGATTTTGGGGTATACAGCCATATTATCTCTCTGGCAAAATCTTGTATTTATGTCTGGTCCGTCTGGCCACTATTCAATCAAAAGCTCAATAAAATCTGTTAATAAAAAAAAAAAAGTATTTTTAGAATTTTTGTTGATTTTCTAAAAAGGTCCCAACTATAATAAAAATGTCTGGCTCAGATGAGATAGTCCGGGAACTTAACCTGACCCCTTATCTGCATCTTAGTATGAAGCAGTTAAGGAACCTCTGTATAGCCAGTAAAATCAAAACTGACTCAAATCCTATAAAAACAAAGCTCCAGAAGCTCCTTGGAGAGTTTGATGCAACCCATTTAACAAAAGCTCCTAACATCCCTTTATATGAGGAGGTGGACAGTGACCATGACAGTGAGGACAGTACTCCCAGGAGATTGTCCCCCTAAACTCACTAAAGAAGGTGATGAGATGCCCTCTCACATCTACCCTAGAACTGTACCTTCAGTGCTTTCTCCTAGTGGAGATAGGACAGGCAGCGCAAGGCTCAGAGAAGAGCTAGATGATGAAGAAGCAGTTCTTGAGAGACTAGCCAGAAGAGCAGCCCTGAAGCCACAATCCTGGCTATAGAAAAAGAGAGGGCTGAGATGAGTCTAGCACCTATGAATGATGGCAGGAATAAACAAAATAGGGAGAGAGAGGAAACTTTTGATCCCAAAATATGTTGAGAGTGATGACATCACAAAGTGGTTTACAGCCTTTAAGAGGGGCTGTAAAATGAGGAAGTTACACCAGAGACATTGGGGCTCTCTATTCTGGAAGCTATTCTGAGGAAAGTGCAGGGATAGACACATGACACTGGATGTGGTAGATGTTGATTTTTTTGACCTCATGAAGTATACCCTGATCGAGGGCTTTGTACTCACACCAGAAGAGTACAAAATTACATTCAGGGAAATTAACAAAACCTTGAGTCAGTCCTGGGTTGATTTTGTTGACTTCTCAGTTAAAACACTAGGTGGCTGGTTAAAAGGCAGTAAGGTACAAGACTATGATGGGCTCTATAATTTGGTTATGAAGGAGCACTTGTTAAGTAATTGTATTTAAAAAAAACCTGTTGGTCTCTCCTCAGGAGTTGGGGAAGAAGCTTGACCACAGGGTCAAAACAAGGGTGTCCAGAAAGATCCAGGGTGGGGTGACCAGAAGAAAGGGGATACCAATCCTTCCCAGGGGAAAGATGTGGGACACAAAAGGAAAAACCCAAAGAATCTTTTAAGGGCTTCCAAAAACCTGTTCAGGCGGGTGGGCCCAGAGGCACTCCCCAATCAAAGGGTGGGCACCAGGGTAAAAACTGGGATCCCAAAAAGGCTTGGTGTTTCAACTATAAGCAGAATAGACACCAAACTGGAGACTCTTCTTCCCCCCCAAAGGCTCCCACTAGTGCAGCACCCGCAGGGGTTGCGAGTCTCCATATGGGATCATTGATGTGAACTGACCAAGACAGAGAGCACACTGAAGCTACTTTAGTCTCTGAGGGGGAGTGGACAGAACTTCCCTGGCTGTCTGGCCCGGTAACCTGGACACGTACAGACAGAAGCCACATATCAATAGAGTTAAAGTAGAAGTACTGAGGGATACAGGTGCATGCGCCACCATGTTGACTGAAAAAACGATATCCCCAAAGCAGTACATAACTGGACAAACTTATCCAGTTATCAGTGCTAATACATTTACCAAGGTTCATCCCATGACTATGGTGACCTTGGAAAGGAGAGGGGTTACTGGCCAAAAGAAGGTGGTTGTGTCCTCTGCAATTCCAGTAGAATGCCTGGTAGGTAAGTATCTGGAAACCTCAGCATGGGCTGAAGTAGAGATGAGAACCCATCCATGCTGGGAATACCTGAATGGGTGTGTGTGAAAACTAGAGCGCAAAGCCCAGGGTGAAAGAGAGGTATTGAAGCCTGGAATAATGGCCAAATTCTATAAGAGAAAAGGCAAAAAGGCTAGGAAACCAACTTCTACTGAGACACAGGCTCAGGTCCCCTCTCCCCCGGAAGAAGACCTGTCAATCTTTGAGGTAACTGATCCCCAGGAACTTGGGCCTTACACGGCAGAGTGCCTAGGCCCAGGGGGGGCCTCTAGGGAAGATCTTTGCCAGGGGCAGAGGACCTCTCCCACTCTTGAGAGCCAAAGACAGGAAGCTGCTGGCCAGGAAAAGGGAGATTTCAGTGGCTCCCATAGGACTTATTGGAAGGAGGGACTCCTTTACACTGAGGCCAGAGACCCCACACCTGATGCCACTAGGAGAGTGGTAGTGTTCAGCAGTACAGGGATTTCTTATTCACCTTAGCACAATACATCCCCAAGCTGGGCATATTGGCAAGATTAAAACTTGAAGTAGGTTAGCCACCCACTTCTACTGGCCAGGTATGTCCCAGAAAGTGAAGGAGTTTTGCAGCTCCTGTGTTACCTGTCAAGCCAGTGGCAAAACAGATAGCAAACCAAGGCCCCCTTAATCCCACTACCAATTGTTAGAGTTCCCTCTGAAAGGGTAGGGATAGACATTATTGGTCCCCTTGACCATCAAACAGCATCACGAAACATATTTATACTGGTGGTAGTGGTACATGCCGCCAGGTATGCTGAAGCAAGTCCTCTTAGGACTTTCACTCCACCTGCCTTTGCCAGACCCCTCTTGAGTATTTTTACTAGAGTGGATTTCCCTAAGGAGGTGGTTTCAGAGAGAGGTAGTAACTTCATGTCTGCTTACCTCAAAGCAATGTTCTGTGACATTTAAGTTCGCTACCCCCATCACCTACAAACCATTGGTCTGGTTGAGAGATTCAACAAGACCATGAAAGTTATGATCATGCGACTCCCTAACAAACTCGGAAGGAGATGGGCTGTCCTTTTGCCATGCCTGCTTTTCATCTACAGAGAGGTTTTATTACAGTTTGATTTTTATCTGATGATAATATTGAATGTCTACCTAAGTACGAGGAAAAGTAATAAAATGAGTCAGTTGTTTACCTTGTGGGATATTGTAAAATCGCTAGCACTGCGATACCAAATAGCCAGTTTAATCATCTCTTGTGATTTTAATATACATTTGTTTGCACTAAAATCTTTAGATTGGCAAAGCAATGGTCCTGCTAAGATGTGTCATGATAATTTGCAACAGCTTGGCTTAATTATGCTAAATTAATCCTCTTTGTGTAAATTAAGGTAAGTTCCAACTTTTAAACAGTCGAAATATGGATCAATTATCGATTATACCTATCAGATAAGTTTGGCCCAAAAATCATTGAATACATGGTGATTCCAATAGTATAAAGTGATCATTACCCCCAGACATTAACTTTGTATCTGCAAATAAGCTGTAGCCATAAAGCCAAAGTGCTTCAACACACCTGATTCAACATATATTTGAAAAGGCTGGTTTGACATTCGGAAAAACAAACAGAAATATTAAAGTTTGCTGAACTTTTGATCAATCATAGTGATCTAGGTTTGCTAGGCGGAGGAATGATGATGGCCAAGTGGAATTATATCACTTCATCACTGGTAGAGTAATTTACTGCACGGAATCCAGCAAAAGCATATCCCTTGAAATAATAGTGAACTAATAAGTGGTATTCACCTAAGTTATTTAAGTTGAAAAAGTCACATAATAGGGCTTCAAGAGAAGTTTTTAACCATCAATATTGGTCATCTTATCACTCTCTCAAAGAAAAGCTGAGGTCACTGAGATGGTCATAAAGACAGGAGGTCTGGATGGTGAAATCAGGATACCAAGCAGCGCTATGGCATAGGTTATTAAACGATACTAAGTCCAATAATGCTAAAGCAATTTGGGAGGTTATGAATGAATTGGAAAGAGGAAGTAACAGGGCCTATAGTGTCAACATTATAGAGGAGGTATAGGTGAGGTGTATTGCTAGCCTGTATGGCCCTTGTGTCGCTAACACAAGTTGTTCAGACCTGAGCCACCTTCATGTGAAATGTAGTAAGTCACCCGCAGTGATAGGGAGCAGCTCAACTCCTGCGCCATACTTGGAATTTTTAAGCAATAAAGAAATAGCTAATCTTCTGCGCTGGATTAGATCAAATGGGCTCCCTAACGCTATATTTAGTGCCTACATTGATATGTGGGCAGAGGTTTTGAGTTCTGTGCACAATGAGGTATTAGCAATGAATATTGTTCCAAAGTCTTGGCAAGGAAGTATTGTAAAGCCAATTTATAAAAGTGGCCCAGCAGATAATCCCTCAAACTATCGGTTAACTGCTTTAACCGATGTAGAAGCTAAAGTTTTTGCCTCCTGATTATTGATTGATTTGGAAGATTGGGCAACATCATAGGAAATAACCCCAATTAACCAGTCGGTATTTTGTAAGGGCCAATCTACAAATACTAATTTACTGACCCTTACCTTATTGGCAGAGCGGGCTGTTTTAAAAAACAAAACGTATACATTTGTTTTATAGACTTAAAAGGTGCATTTGATTCTGTCCCACGATTATTATTATGGCAAAAACTTGCGGGATGGGGTTTTCCCGAAAAGCTGCTTGATGCTATAATTTTTTTTTTTTTTTCCAACCATATTTTATTGAGTTTTCAAGACAGTAGCACTGGTTACATACAGAAAACTTTTCAATATCATTGCATGTTACAACATATCATGTTCCTGGATATGCATGGTTTAACACCCCTTTCAGCAAAAAAAACAAAAAAAAAAACCCCCCTCCCCTCCTTGAGTTGCGCTTAAGTGAACTTGTGCTGAGCTCTTGATTCTATCGGGGTCGTGCCGAACTGTAGGTGCGGGTCTTCGCATAAACGTGGCGTCTATTGCTGCTGCCCTCATTAGTCATTCCTTGCGTCCTCCCTCTCCGGCATCTCCGGTTGTGGGGAGCTCGCCTCACTGTCATCTTGTTCACCCGCCATCAGTTCAGTCAGCAGGTTTTCCCACGCTCTGACTCTATCTATGTGGCCAATCCCTCGGCTCGCTTCCCTGAGAAGCAGCCTACCTTCTGCTCCTGCCCATTTTTCCAGCTCAGTTTTCCAGGAAGCAATCCTTGCCACCCCCCCCCCCCCCGGTGCCTTCCAGTTCCGAGCTATTTCCCTTCTTGCCAATACATAGGCCAGGTCCTGTAACTTCCCCGTCACCTTATTTTTGACTGTATGCGGGAACCATCCCAATAGAAAGTGTTCTGGGGTGCGCGGGAGCACTCTATCGATAAGAACACCCACCCCTCGCCTTATCTCCTCCCAGAAATCCTGCAATGTGGGGCAGCTCCAGAACATGTGAAGTATGTGTGCCTCCCTCTCCCCGCAGCGCGGGCATGCAGCCGTCTCCGACCCAAAGTATCTCCTAATGGGAATGGAGTGAGGTATGCTCTATGTAGTATGTAGAGGTTGATTAGTTTAAAGCGCGCATTTCGGGACACCTTCAAGGTTCGCTCCAAGATCTTGTCCCACTCCCTCTCCGGGATCACTTTCCCAACATCCTCTTCCCACTGTGTATGCAGGCGCTCCAACGGTTGTTGCATGTCCCGTCTGATTGCCCTGTAGAGGCATGAAACAGTCTTGATCCTCCCCGCCGACAACGCAACATATCGACATCCTGCTAGTGCTCTCGGTTCTGCCCCTCCCACTCCCCAGTGTTGCCTAATTCGTCTAGTGAGGGCCCCATGCTTCAGGAAGTCGCCTGCAGGCAGCTCATACGTCGCCTGGAGCACTTCAAATGGGAGAAGGGTAGAGTCTTGATATAAATCCCCCATCACTTTCAGGCCTGTCTCCGCCCAGTCCTCCATCCCCGGCCAGTGTCCTCCCCCTGGCAGACCACTGAGTGCCGTAATGGGTAGATCCGGAGAGTAGGGAATTTTGGCTCCTACCCTTCTCAAGTATCTCGCCCAGCAGCGCACCACCACTTTAGTTTCCGCTGTGTCCTCCGACCCATTCCGACGCACTCTCAGTAGGATCCGCATCAGGTCCGGGGCGCATAGGGATACTGCTCCCTCTCCGGGTCGCGCTCCACCGCCAGCCATTGGATCAACCAGTACAGCTGGGCAGCTAAATAATACCCCTCAAAGTCTGGGGCCGCCAGACCACCCTCTGACGCGGGGCGCTGCAAAGTGGTTAAGGCTACTCGTCTGAGTCCCGCTCCCCAAATGAAAGCCATGATTAATGAGTCGAGATCTTTAAAAATTGCCCTCGGGATCCACCCTGGAAGGGTCCCGAAAAAGTACAGCAGTCGAGGGAGTGCTACCATCTTTAAGACCGCCACTCACCCGGCCACCGACAGCGTTCCCCAAAAATCCATTGCAGATTTCACAGAACGTATCGCTCTGCCTACATTGCCCTCTAACAGGTCCGTTGGACTATGATAGATTTTGACTCAGAGGTACGGCAGAGAGGTGGATTCCCACTTCAGATTCTCTAGGTCAGGAGGCGGGTGGAAATTGGGCTCCAGCGGGTACAGGCTGGATTTCCTCCAGTTGACTTTAAGGCCAGAGATCGTGCCAAATCTGGCTAGCATATCCCGCACTCCCCTCAGCTCTCCCGCTGTATCGCTGAGAAATAGTAAAAGGTCATCCGCGTACATTGCTATAAAATGCTGTACCGCTCCCGCTCCCAGGCCTGCACAGTACTGTCCACTCCTGGCTCTGCACGCCAGCGGTTCCATAGCCAATGCAAACAGGAGTGGGGAGAGAGGGCATCCCTGCCTCGTACCTCTCTCCACGCGCTGTCCGGACGAAATAGTTCTCCCAGTGCACACCCGAGCTGTAGGAAACGCTTATAATAGTCGTACCCATGCCAGAAAGCCTCCTCCCAGACCCATCTTATGCAGGACCTCGTACAGGTAAGGCCACTCCGGGCTATCAAAGGCCTTTTCTATGTCTACCGCGAGTACCGCCGCCTGCTGCCTATCATACCCAGTCGCACCCATGATGGCCAGGAGCCGCCTGATGTTTACGGCTGTGTTCCGTCCTGGGATAAACCCCGCTTGGTCCGTATGAACCAAGTGTTTCATATGAGGGAGTAGACGTGTCGCCAGTATCTTGCTCAGGATTTTATAATCCATGTTGAGCATGGATAGTGGCCTGTAGGCTGTAAAGTCGTGTGGCTCTTTCCCCGGTTTAGGCACCAGCACAATAAGGGCTTCTCTGGTGCTCTCCGGCAGCCTGCCCTCTCCCCGAGCCTCTTGATACATAGCAGCCAGTCTGGGCTCTAACTCCTCTGCATATGTCACAAAAAACTCCGCCGGCAATCCGTCGGTGCCTGGGGTCTTATTCCGCGCCATGCCCTTGATGGCGTCCCGTATTTCCTGCTGTGTAATATCTGCACCTTGCTCCTGGGCTTCCTCAGGGTCCCGTCTCCTCATCCGCGTATCCGCAAGGTACTCCTGTGCGTCTGCCTGCGTACTCATTGACGATCGCTTATATAGCCTAGCATAATAGCGGGCGAAGAATGCTTGATGCTATAATACTCTTGTAGACAAATACTTAGGTTCAGGTTAAGCTAGGTGATGGTTTTAGTTTGTCTAGACAAATCAAAAATATTGTAATGGCCTTTTTAATCTTTTTATGTCAGATTTTTGCAGCACTTTGAAACTGTTAAGGCCCACCCTCCCAAACTTGCTAATGTCCATCTTAAATATCTTAAATATGCTGACAATACTATTTTGTTGAGCCAAACTCTGATAAGTCTACAGCGACTAATTACTGCATTAGATGAATACATTTTAGCTAATGGATTGGATCTGAATGTTAAACTAAAATTTTGGAAATTGGCCCAGTGAAGTCTAAGACTTGATCCTGGATAGAGACAGGTTGTGAAGACATATAAATACTTGGCCATTCTATTTGATAATACAGTCTCTTTCAAAAACCATTTCAATGTTTTAAGGGCAAAAACATCATCTTTAATTTATGCTTTTAACTCACTACGTAAATCATTAAAATGTCAATCATACGAACACCTTCTTAAAGTCTTGGGAGACAAATTACATCCAACTATTGCATATGGCTCACCCATCGCTAGGGGAAAAAATGCAAAATTATTGGATTTATTATTATTAAGGCTTGTAGAGCGGTCTTTGGAATTCCTAGGTCAATTGGCCAAGCCGCAATCCGTTTGGAGTTTGGTCTCCAAAGACAGTCCATAGTGGTGCAAGGGTAATTTTTTAAATGAAAACACTCTTCTTTTACATCCGATCTTGGCTCCCTAGCAAATAACTGCTGGTACGAAATAAGAATCACTGACAAAATATCGAAGATCAGAATATCGACCTACAGAAATATCGACGCAAGAATATCGAAGTCAAGAATATCGACATCCTATCTACATTATGGTGAGTACAAAAATATCGAAAATAAAATATCGATGTCAAAAATATCGTTGTTAAAAATATCGTTTTTTATTTAAGTTAAAAACATAATGTAAAATAAAGTAAATAATACATATAATTAAAATAAACATAGTTAAAAATATTTTAAAATGTTTAAAAATTATAAGTAATATATATGTAATGTAAAAATAAATTAAACATACATATAATATATAATATATATACTTAGGGGCCCATTACGATAACCGGCGTTAAAAAATCCGCCATCTACTATAGCCTGAGAAAACCGCCCGCCTGCACCATGGGAATACCGACCGAGCAATTATGAAGTCGCGAAGCAACCTCCGCCCGCGGCGGTAAAAACACACAAAATTCCGCCCGTCCATGTCAGAGTAGAAGATTATCCGTCCGCCACGGACGCAATCCCGCCCGAAAACCCAAATCCGCCCGCTCTGACGACCGAGACAACGACCGTGAAATTATGATCTCCCCGACATGAGCGCGGAAAATCCACATATTCCTCGCCCGCCACGGTTAACAACAGTGATGAATAACTGACACGGCGGAACTGGCGGCCACGTCCGTGCACGGAAATCTTTTGCGGAACAAAGAAATACACACAACATGGCCAACAAGTCCACACAGCAAACTACGCCAAAATACCCAAACCCAGAACACATCCCAAAGACACATCCCCCCTGGCAAAACTAAAAAACTACAAATCCCAGGACACCAGACACAACACACCTGAAAACGACAGCCCATCATGACACACCCACATAGGTAAGTACAAAAGCAGCCCCTTCACAGACCACAATCCCTTGCACTACTACAAAGCGAAGATGCCATCAGAGAACCCAGAGAGCCACAAAGGAAAGCAGCACACCACATGCACGCACACATCACACTCATCACCAACACCACCATCACCACTGAAACAACAGCACCACGAACCCCCTGCACATCACACACCACACACCCACCACACCAGCACCACAAATAGCAAACCACACACCATGGCAACACAAAGAATGCCTAAGTACACTGCCACTGAGTTGATGGTCATGGTCGACGAGATCATCAAGGTGCACCCACAAATCTATGGGAACCAGGTCCAACAGACACCAGTAGCCACCAGAAACAGAATGTGGAGCAGGATTGTAGACCAGGTGAATGCAGTTGGGAACGTGCCACGCAACCGGGGTGAAATCACAAAGAGGTGGCACGACCTGAAAAGCGTGGTCAGGAAGAAGGAGGCCAAGAATCGTGAGCTGGCTGACAGGACTGGCGGCGGAAATCCCGCGCTATTCAAGACCTTCAAGGCGTGGGAGGAGAAGGTGCGAGGCATTCTACATCCGGAGAGTCTCACCGGAATACCAGGGGGGGTGGAGGCTGGTAAGTACAAACAAATGTATAGCAGCACACCGCTATGTACTGTCATGCACTACCAGAATGCCATAGCTCCGAGGGCCAAACACCCCCATGTCCAGTACACAATCCACAAGACATCTCTCACACATGCAACAGACACTCCCACACACTCAGCCCAAAGGTACCAACAAACAAAACCATGGGGGCATGTGTACAGTCAGCCAGCACCACAACTCCCACCAGGTCCCCTTGTACCCCAGATGCGCCGGAAGGAGCACTCCCCACACCCACACTCATGTGTCAGCCATAGCTGCACTAACCAACAAGTAACAGGTAAGTAGCCTTACCACAAAGTCCGTGTATCGGAGGGGGGACTGCAGAAGTGCAACCCCCACCAGGCCCCTAGTCCTACAGCGCAGCAAGATGGAGCACTCCCCACACCCATGTGTCAGCCATTGCAGTGCACACCTTCACCCGACAGGTAGATATGTTTCCCTACATGGAGGGGTGTCTGTGGGTAGTAAGCCATCACCACAACTCACAACACGGCCCCCACTCCCACAGACCAGCAAGATGGAGCACCCCTCCCTCCCATAACCATGTGGTAGCCATTGCATTGCTCCCTCCAAACCAACAAGTAGGTAGACTACTGTACAGGGCGGGGTGTCTGTAGGCATGAGGACTGTACAACGACTAACATTTGGGACATGTCACGTAGCAGAGGAACAGGTAGCACTGCTCCCTGTCATAATCATGTGACTAATGTGCACACGGACATGAATTACAGAGTCATAGCCCACATGAGCCATCTCAAATACAGTAACACGTAAGGAGTCACGTCTGCATGCACAAGTCTCACTGGAGTACTGACCCACATGGCGTGCACTGTGCCAGTCATCACACACATCAGCAACACCATTGAAGTCTTGTCCATGTAGTCGTGTCTGCTTGTTCCGTTGACATCGTACAACATCACCCATGTAAGTCTATCTTGTCTCAATGTAACAGAGTGGAACCCCAGTAATGTCACATACACCACTGGACCCATGAACCACACAGCTACACAATGCACATTCAAAATCTCATCCATCTCATCTTTCAGCCCCAGTGTCATGAAAGGTATATCATCTAAACAGTTGTCCCATATACAGTAGTTCAGCAAAGATTCCTGCCGATGACCAATAATGTGTCTGCAGTGTCTGAAGCGCACGTCACACTGTGATTTACAACATACCTAATATAGTCAACACCCCAAGAGCACTGCATTGCTGCACATGGCTAAGGGTAGCACGCACACCAAGGAATTGTCCCATCTGCAATACGTTGTGTGGCACACAACCATTACTCACTCACTACAATGCTTGCAGTGTAATGTCCCTAAATGATAACAGTGAGCAGATATGCTGGGTATGTCAGACATACACACACCTTTGTCTCTGCAGTGTCGTGTGGCCAAAACACATGTCCCCTTCTGCACCCATATGTCACAGTATGTACCACAAAACCAGATTTCACCTCAAAAGCGTTGATGGGGCTGTACCCCTTTTGCCATCTGCGTTTCTAAGCGTTTCATTTGAACCCCAAAACCATATTTCATCTCAAAAGCTTTGATGGGGCTGTACCCCTTTTGCCATCTGCGTTTCTAATTGTTTCATTTGAACCCCAAAAACATATTTCATCTCCAAAGCGTTCATGGGGCTGTACCCCGTTTCCACCAAAGCCACAAAATGTAGGGGTACTGCAACACACACCGATTGGCTATCCAAATCCGTCCCATGCCATATGCACCCATCACACTATTCCATTGCCTTGATCACGCACACACATTGTAGAGCCATACACACGCATCTGGGAAATCAGTGCACAACTGTGCACCAACTGTGAATGTCAGACATCTAACACAAACCTTGCAAGGTGCAACACAATAACCTTTCGTCTCCGCCCCACAGGTGACGAACAGCATGATGCTGGAGAGGGAGACAGCAGCCATCACAGCCAGTCCACAAGCCCTCCACCCGGACTCACGGATGTGGAAGACCTGGACACCTCTTCGGACGAGGACTCCCGACCAGGCACATCAGGTGTGGCAGGGCGCAACCGCTCCCCAGGACCCCTCCTACCCACCAACCCATCTCCCAGGGCTGGTGACCAGTCCCAGTCCCCTGCTGCCACGGTCATTGCGACCACCACCACCGCCGCAACCACCACCACCACCACCATGGCCTCCCTGACCACTCACCCTGCGCAAGGGGTGGTACGCACATCGACATCGACCCTGGGAGCCACAACAAGGCCCCGGGTGACCAATGTGGCGAGTGGGCAGGTCGGTGGCAGCAGTTCAGGTGGGAGGAGCAGGGTCAGGCCAACGCCATCAGAGCCTGGGAGCCAAGCCCTGCCGCAAATCGCCAGAGTCCTTGGGGCCTATGAAGAGGCCCAGGGACAATGGGCCCGGTCAGCTGCCGATACGCGGGAAGTCCTTGGGGTGTTGAGGTCCATGGACGCCCATATGGGCCAATTCGTGACCCGTAT
The DNA here is from genome assembly GCA_963921515.1 of Calotriton arnoldi. Taxonomy (NCBI): domain Eukaryota; kingdom Metazoa; phylum Chordata; class Amphibia; order Caudata; family Salamandridae; genus Calotriton; species Calotriton arnoldi. The sequence goes on along the minus strand of CAWUFW010002592.1, from coordinate 411,956 downwards.
GGGCAAACTTGTCGACCTCATGGGCCAGCTAGTGGTGGCGGTGAGGGCCCAATCAAGGCCAACCACACCACCTCCGCCACCACCTGCTGGGGCACAGGGTCGTGCAACATCCAGTTCCCCTGCGTCCACAGCGAGTGGGCAATCCTCAGCCACCACCAGCAGCCCACAAACACAACCCCCCCCCCTCTCAAACGTGGAAGGGGTCGTCCGAAGAGGAAACAGGTGTCCAGAGATGACTTCGCACGCTCCAAACGCCAGTGAGTCAGCCAGCCACGGTGGCCATCTACTGCATTCACTTGGACTACTATCCTACCCCACACTGCCATGTGAATGGCATGTGTCTGTCGGACTGTGGACCCAGAACAACATGGGTACACCTTGACCATCACGCGGACATGTCCGTCAACTCATTGTTTCAGCATGCACCACTTTTGTGATCACCTTGCCCACAATCACGTCACCGCTTAAAATAAATACACATGGATCACATTCTGTTTTATCTGCTCTGTGTTTAATCAAGGATGTGCAACCGTCACCATGATCAGAAATGCATCTGTAGTGTGGTATGTCAACAGGCCAGGAGAGGCTGTAGGGACCTAGGGGTGAAAAACAGAACAAGAGTCCATTGAATGTGTGTGTCACACACTCATCACACAGTACTTGTCATCAAGTTTAAGCAATGTACACACATCTCACAGAGCAACAGGGCACAATGCTACAGCCACTGTCAGTGGCATACTACCCTGGACATGGACCATTGCCACACAGCACTCAGTGAACAATAGGCCGCCATGACAATGCACACATACACCTACACAACTACAGCAACATCAGCCGTCGTACATGGTCACTCACCGTCAAGTGAAGTAGCGGGCGATGAGCTGCTGACGCTCATTCACTGCTTCCTCCTCTCCACTGTCCTCGTCACTGGACACGGCTTGGTCTGCAGGCGGGGGCCCTGGCTGATCACCGTCATCCACTATCAGGGGGATCTGCCTGCGAATCGCGAGATTGTGCAGCATGCAGCATGCCACAACTATCTGGCACACCTTCTGTGGGGAGTATGCCAGTGCACCCCCGGTGCGGTCCAGGCATCTGAATCTGGACTTCAGGAGTCCAAAAGTCCGCTCCACCACACGTCTGGTCCTCCCATGTGCCTCATTGTATCTGACATCAGCTGGTGTCCTAGGATTACGTAGTGGGCTCAGCAGCCAAGGCCCGTTAGGATATGCAGAGTCACCTGGGTGTGAGAAACACAGAGAATCATTGCATTTCCAACAGGATACAAGACAGCATGTCACACCAGGCACGCTACACGAGTATGCATACTCACCAACAACCCATGCACGGTCCGGTTGAAGATTGGTCATCATTCGTGGGAGGATGCTGTGGCGCATGATGTGCGAGTCATGGGCGGATCCGGGAAACTTTGCACACACGTGTGTGATAATCATGTCCGCCAGGCACACCACTTGCACATTCAGGGAGTGGAAATGTTTCCGGTTCCTATAGATGTGCTCCATGACCTGTGGTGCAACAAGGCCAACATGGGTGCAATCAATTGCACCAACAATGTGGGGGATGCGTCCAAGGGCATAGAAAGCACCCTTCACTGCCGCCAAATCACGAGCCCTGGGGAATCGGATGTACCGGTTCCTGTAGAGCATCATAGCTGACAGGACATCCCGTAGCACCATGCTGAACATGGGCTGGGACATCCCACCTCCACTGCCCACCATGTGTTTGAAAGATCTGGTTGCGAAAAAATGCAGTGCAGCCATCACCTTAGCCATGGGGGTGAATGCTGTAGGATACACCCTGCGAGGACGAAGGTGGGCTTCCAACATTGCACATAGGTGATGCAGGGTGGGTCGGTCCAGACGGAATTTCCGTATGACCTCCACATCCTCCATGTCTGCCAGCAATTGGTAGGGGCGATGTATGTTTGGTCTCCTCCTAGGACAGATGGAAGTGGACACATGTCAATGCAACACACCACATGGCATTTTCACATACACAAAACTAAAATTACTGACAAAGCAATAGAATCACAGAACAGCTGACAAGTAGGGACAGCACAGCTACAATACTCTTACACAGGTCCCCTTACCAATAGCAATGACCACTGACACAAACCATTGCCATGAGCATGCACATGGGGATTTAGGCCATAATAGCTTGAAAGGCATGATGATGATTTCAGACTGCATATGTGGGAAGCGGAAACACCACGGCAATATACCTAGCTGGTGTGCCTGACACAGCTTCCGAGGCTGGGTGAGTATGGCACACACCAACAACACAATGTACACAGGCTGAGCGGCCCAAACAAGTGGGTCCTGTTGCACAACGGGATATGAGACAGTCAATGATGTCCCTAGTTCACCCAATGTACAGCACTGTACGTATCACACCTCAAACACACATTGACAGGTGTACACATTGACAACTCCATGACAACACAGCTGTGTGAATGCAAATACTCATCACAAGTGACACGTAACGTTGCACGTGCCAAGTGGGAGATGTACATTGAGAAATATGGCATGTGTGTGCATATGCACATCCCATGCTCCCATGCTAATGTGTACATGATGATGTGCCAACAGACATGTGGGGGCTGAGCACTGGCCGTCAATGCCTATGCACACAGCATGAAGTGGCCCTGTCTAGTGTGGACATGCTCCAACACACAAATCATGGCCACACCTGCAAATGCATGGCGCACATTAAACTGTGGATTCCACATGGCACCAGCGGACTGTACCCGCCATGGACCAGGCCCTTGAGGCCAACTCTAATGGCCCTCGCGGTTGCATCCTGCGTGTTCGACTATAGAGGTAAGCGTACCGGGACAGCTCGGAGCAGGCCATTGTGTGCATTTGAAGTAGGCAGACATGGTACACCAATTGCAGCAGCTTTGACCCACTGAAACAGCCCCAGGGGGCTTTATGAGTGTGGGAGGGAGACTGGCATTACCACAGCTTCCAGGGACTGCTGCCTGGCATCCCTCAACAACACCTGCTGCTGCTGCTGCCACATGTCCACCTTCATGTCGACGACTCTGAAGATATGTCAGGTCCACTCACCAGCGAGGAGTTGGAGATCCTGGATTCCGAGCTCCACGCACACTGCCCAAGGCTATTTCTTGCAAAAGTTGTGTGTGTAAGACAACTACAGTGTGTGTTGGAGTGCATGTGGGGGACACCCATGTCGTTGATCCGCAGCACTATGAGTCTGAGCCTGTGGGGTTCCAACATGCACTGCTTACCATGCTTACTACAGGTGGAAGGGGTATGTAGGCTCTCTGGCGCTTTCCCATGCATGTCCCTCCCGAGTGGTGGTACATGGCATTTTCATGTCAGACATCCAGTGACGCAGCCACTTGGCAATGCAGGACTCAGGGCAGTTATTGCTTGTGTGAATGGCTGGCTGGGTCCCTGCTGGCCTTCTCAGTCTCAGCAGACCTGGGCTGCACATTGACCGCCCAATCCTAGAAGGAAACAACACTGACTGTACAGTGGGTTACATGTGTCTTTTGTTCACAACTCTCCGGAAATGCGCAAACTCAGCCCTGGCGATTGAACACTCCAGGCCTTGTGATAGGGATGGGTGTGAGAGATAGTGGCACTGAATGTGACCTCCATTGCGGGGTGAGCCATTCACAGGGCGAGTACGTTGAGGGCTGCGCAGTGTTGGACACAGTGAGTCCACCCACAAAGATGTGTTGCCTTGTGATCTATGTGTTGGTTCACCTGACAATGGACAGTAGATGTGGGCAGACTACACATTGCTCAATGTGCTGGCATCCTGCATGTGAATGGGATGGACAGGTACTGTGTACACACTCCCACCAGCATGCATTCACGTGTGGTGTACACATGCTGTTAGGCCATGTCCGATTACTTCTTGGCTCGGTTACACATCTCTGAGTATTTTGGATGGGTCAGCATCATGCCATTGTGATTGGTGGATGTGGGTGATGATGAGAAGTGTATGAGTGATATTCCAACCCTCTTGTGTACCATCCCTGCAGTTGGAAGTCCTCCAGCCCAAGGCCTTGTGATGAGCCATTGCATCCAAGTTGATGCCTCTGTGTATGTGCAACCGACAGTGCAGCCAATTACACAAAGGGTGTGACGTCATCTGCCGGATGAGCGACTACGTGTCGAAAACGAATCGGGGGATGCCCCCTCGTATTGTCAGGTTAGCACGGCGCTGCATTTCACCACTAATGGTCTGCATCTTGACAGTCACACAGCCTGTGCCGGATGCACGTTTGTAGGGGCATCAGCAGCAAGCAAGTGTACAGTATTGTGGGATGGTGTCTTTTGCTGTGAGAGGCAGCATGTGTCCACAGCCTACCCATAATCTGGGTAATGTGATGTTTGTTGTGTGATGCAGTGGGTTGTAAGTGTACTCTGTGCTGGGTGCATCTGACATGCATATGCGATTCCTGAGGGTCAAGATGTAATTTGAGCACTCTGCATTGTCAATGCATTCAGAGTCGTAGCCCTCAGGAACAACCTGTAGTAGGCTGGAGTGGCAATTCACATGTATGTTTGAGGCACTGTGCCTACTCTGATTTCGTTCGGACATATGTGTGCGATGCCTCACCTCATATTCCTGGTACTTACACATCCGGCACACTGTGCAACAGTAGTTGTGCTCGTGCGAACGACAGGTGGATGGCATGGGCTCATGACCATTGTGGACTGTCATGTTGCAGTCTGTGTGAGTGGTGTCCCATTCTGCTCCATGCAGGTATGTCCTTGGCCTAATTACGTAGTGGTCATCCTTGCCACCATCAGGACAGTGGGTGTGCACACAGCGATTTGTGGCTATGGTCGCAGGGTGACACAGGCCGGGTGTTGTGCTATGTGCACAACACATGTGCCACTTATTAGCGGCTTCATTTTCTGTACGCCAGCCATTACGTGTTGATTGTGGTGGCTGTATACAATTGCACAGGTATCGTGCAACATGTGGATTTGGGAATGTTCTGTGCTGCTTCCCTTGCACATGTCTGTTTAATTGATGCCAAATGAGTGAGGCCACCTCGCTCTCTCTCATGTGGCATCTCCCGTGGGTGCTGAGGGACAGGGGACGGTCAACAGTGGTGAGGCATCGGATGAAGCAGCTGCACAGGAGCTGAGTGAGACAGATGTGACCAGCGCCTCGGAGGGGCCAGACGTGTGCTGGATGAATCACAGGCCGAGACGGCAATTTCGGCGTCATCTGAGGACAGAGGTGATGCATCCATGTTTGCTAGCACAGGGGACGTGGACTCTGGCTCCTCTTCAGCCACGCGGAGGCCAATGCCCGCCCTCCCATCTACTTCCACTGGTGCAACACGTGTCGGCACAAGGATGAAGGATAGAGTGTCCTTCACACCAGGCACAGCTGCCCCTGCACATGTGACCCCTGCTGCCCTCAGTGCTGGGTCTGTTGAGCTTGTGCGGCATCTCTGCGTGGGGCAGACAGCTCTCCTCAATTACTTCATTGCCCATGACATCACCTTGCCGCAGGTGACATAGTTCATGTAGGGCCTACATGTACGCGTGGGTGGGCTACACCAGACTGTCCAATGGTTGTCCTCCCCAGTCAAGGTGGGCCTTCAACTGGGCCAATCTCAGGCTGACATTCCTGACCCTTTCTCCACCCCCTGGAAAGTGGCACATCTGACAACAGCAGGGCACGAGTCCTAAAAAAGAAGTGGGGGACGCTGACGTCACGACAGGAAGTGACATCACGAAAGGTGGCTTGCACCGTCAGACTCATTGCCTCCTCTCGCTCACCCCTTATATGCGATTGCATCGGAGAAGCCAGCGCTTGCACAAGCAGCTCCAATCTCGCCCCAGAGAAGCCAAAGAGTGAATGTGTGGCTCCATTTGCTCCAGTTATCGAGCTCGTGGTAAAATAAGTGGGGGGATGCCGTCCACCCGCGTGGTACCCCGACTCGAGCCCTGGACAACAGTGACAATGCATGACAGTCTCCGGAGTCCGGATACACCACATGCAACACACAGAAGCTGTAGCTGCCCTAGCGGGCCAGGCCGCAAACACCATCCCAGAAGAAAGGTAGACCCACCCCGGCGCGCATAGTCATTACATCCACTGCCATTGACAAGGGACCCATACAGTGAGATATGGTCCTCAGGGTGACGGGCCTCCGAGCCATCCCCCGCCAACGAGTGTCATGCAACTCACACATATCGCAAAGCCAATAGGACACTTTGCCTGCACACCAGGGCTCGAGTCGGGGTACCACGCGGGCGGACGGCATCCCCCCACTTATTTTACCGCGAGCTCGATGACTGGAGCAAAGGGAGCCACACATTCACTCTTTGGCCTCTCTGGGGCGAGATTGGAGCTGCTGCTCACGTGCTGGCTTCTCTGATGCAATCGCATCTAAGGGGTGAGCGAGGGGCGGCAATGAGTCTGATGGTGCAAGCCACCTTTCGTGACGTCACTTCTTGTCGTGACGTCAGCATCCCCCCACTTCTTATTTAGGACTTGTGCCCTGCTGCACACTGAGAATGTGTTGCCTGCGAGATGTGACCAGGAGAAGGGCGCCATGACCTCCCACCCACCAAGCTCCACTGCCATCCTGTGCCCTGGGTAGCCTGTGCAGGTGGACAATGTAGGGGGTACACCTGGAGGACAGGGGATGTAAGTGCCTTGGCAAGGGCCTGGCAGATGCACAGCAGTATCCAGCATGTCCCCAGAGGGAGGGCTAACGTCTACACCTGATGCAGCATTGATCGTGTGCCCGCCTGTTGTGCCCACACGAGTTCACATTCATCCCCAGACAGGTAGGCTTTCCAAATACCCAACACAGTGGAAATCTACCCCTCCGGAATCCTCACCACACAGTCTGTTACAACACTGCATGAGTGCACCTACCCGTGCCACCCACCCACCTGGGCCAAGCAGCCCTCCCGCTTCGCATGCCACATGTGTGTCTTCCACAGTTGTGCTTCTCTCTCAGGGGCGGACCTCCAGCTGTCCCGTAGCACACAGACAGCACAGAGTCGGACTGGCATCCTGTTTGAATGGTAGGCACCCTCACACAACTACCTGTGACACAGTGGTGGCTGTAATGGCTATTGTGACTGCCATGGCAGTGTTGCTGGCCTTGGTAGGGTAGACTCACACACATTGCATACGCAGCTTTTCGTATCACTACTCTGCACATCGGACTGGCCACTGTCCCTGGTGTTGAACAATATTGCTGCCTGTCTATGTAATCTGTGACTGGATGCTGTTGTTCCTGTAGTCGGTTGTGTCTGTGTAGTTGCTGATTGCAGTTGTTACTGGGTGTGCATAGTTAAGTGAGGCACATGCCGTGTATGGTACCTCAACAATTGCAATGTCTGGTCTCACATTCCAATGTATTTTACACGTGGCAGGGACTTCACTTCTTTCAGACTCTGCTACTTGTGTGTATGATGAAGAAGTATTTTTGTGACACGGATTGTCTGCATGTATTTGGTGGTATTTCTGCGAAAATGTATACGTGTCATGTTTGCGGGCAAGCAAAGCACAGGGTGTGAGTCTTGCCACAGGATGACAGGTAGCATGTGCAGAGTGTGCGTGTATGTGTGAGCTTACTTTCTGTGTGGCCAGCAGTGTAGGTGTATGTTAATCTTGTGATGAACATTGAGCCTGGGCACACGGCTTACTTTCAATGTGTGCATTTGGGAGGTGTAGGTATGTGTGGTGTGAAGGGTGTGACTTTAGGGTAGTGTTGGTGTGTGTGTGTGCGCTCTGGCAATGTCGACTACACACATGTGTTACCCAGGGCCATGGTGGGTGTTTGTATTCGTGTTCAGATCTGTGAATGTGAGCACATGTGTGTATTGTATGTTGCGCAGTGTGCAGTGTGTGGGTGTGTCCTTGCAGTTCAGGATGACTCCTACTTGATATGTTTTGGACATTGTGGGTCTGCAGGTTGTGTGACTGTCAAGATTGTGCCTTGTTTAATTGAGCATGTATGTGAATTTCTGCAGTTCGTACTCACTGTGCAGACCTGCCCACCCACACTGATATCGTGTGTGTGTTTTGTCATGCATTGCTGTAGCATGCTTCTTGCGTGCCTCCTAATTTTGCTTGATGACTGTGATGTCAGACTGTGAAGGTAATTGTACACATATGCAGGACTGTGCTTTGTAGTGACCAGTCCGTCAGTGTTAATGTGATGATCTGTTGGGCCACGTCAGAGTCTGACAAGCCAAGGCCCACGACCTCTGGTATTTCACTAGGTCCACTGTGGCGGCAACTCATATGCATTGACATCCAATGACACTAGACTACATGGTCATCTCACGACTCTCGTGTACTTCACACACTCTCATCCTTTCTCATTCGTACTTGTCTTCGATAAATAATTCTACATAGTCACATATTTGCTTCAAGGCATGTATTTGAACTTACTTCCTCTGTGATGCAGTATAGTGGACACTACTGGCAGCAAAATGCATGTGGAGGATATACTTAGCATGATTACACATACAAAAGGGGGTACAGGTAGATGTGATTGGTTTTGACTGTGGAATAAAGGCTTCAGAGTTACAACTGCCTTGCCCTTGCTATGCTAAAGTACATTTGCTCATTACTGAAGAGCTCTAGACTTTGACACAGACAGTATTCATTTTGCCTACCAGACAGCTCGACATCATAGGCACAGTACATCTCAGTTCCATGGTACGGGATTACTACAATAGTGACTCCGACACCCCTGCGTCAGAGGTGACATCAGAGCATGAGCCTACATGCATGCAGCAGCGTCTCACAGGTTGTTGCTATGTGGTGGCTACTGAACATGACACAATAACTAGGGCCATGTTGTAGGGGGTTGCATTTGTTGTCCATGCAAAAGTCCTGGCACGGAAGTACAGACGATGGTGAGGTGACAGTTCTCACGTAATACAGCAGACAGATAAGTGTGCACTGACAGGTGCATGTGTTCAGGTGCGCAGAATACATATTATAGCATAGTTGTTCGTGCAGTATTGGCCATGTGGTTACTGTACACAAGTCCCATACCTCTGCCTCCCCCTGTTCATGCAGAGACACAGGATATGGTGAGGAACAGAGTGCATGTCCCGAAAATGTCCGATGTCATGGCAGTGGAGTTGATGGTAAGGTGTTTGTTGCAGATTGTATGGTATAGTTGTTGTACAGCTAACTGCCCACTCCGTGCGAAAGCCAAGCATAGGTACGGTGTTGAACATCAATGTTCAATTGGGGGTATTGAGTCGGGGACCGATGAATTGACAATTGTCAGGTATGCGATACCTTCCTGCAGGGCATCCATGGCATTGGTGGTAAACATGGATGTCATCCAATGAAGCGGATGGTGGCTAGCAACGTGTTCATCGTAAGTTGTCCCTTGTAGAAGCCTGATGGGACATGTTGGATGACATTCGATGAAACTGTGATCCAGAATACGTTGTGTGGAGGCACACTGGTCCCATTGCAGTGTGTCCCCGATTGCAGCCACATACGCCATGCCCCCATACACTGAACAGATCCTGTCGTGGGTGTCCAGGGGTGCAAACAAGTGTACCAAGTCCGCCTTTGGACATGCCGGGTTGGAGAGACATAAATCCACAGGACAGTGGAACGGACACCTCCGACAGTAGAAAACGGGGATGACGCAGCTGAACATTGCAATGCGGTAAGTTACTCGGTAACTTACGTTCAGCATAGCCAGATTTTCACAGCCCCCTATCTGTAGCAAGCTCTCAATGTACAGCTGCATCTGTCCGGCGTAGTTGGGAAGCAGTGGTGCAACAGCCATTTTGCTACAGGGTGATGTGATGGCGTGCTCCGGCTGCCTGTGCAGTCAGCAGAGTGCAACCTCCGACGATGCTGGGAATTCTGGAATGGATGTACGGCGGCAGGACTTGGGTTATTGCTTGGGTGGAGGTCACAGGCCCTTATCCCACATGCTTCAATGAATGGTCAAGACCAGTGGTGTCTGACTCTTTCCAGATTACTTGCATTTGACCCACATGGAGGAGTGGTATAATTTTTTTTTGTGTTATTATCTTTCTTTCATGTTGGGCGCTATCTGCCAGTGGACGGTTTACTCTGCATGGCTCTGTTTGGCTTCTTGTCGGTACAATGGCTCCATTCTCCTGCATAAATTGTTGCAATGTGATTTCAGAGTAGGAATGGAAGGCCATTCAGTGCTATCTGCTCTCCCGTGTGTGGGCGGGACACTGCGTTTCCGCTATACATTGGGGCTTCTGTGTGGGTGTAGTAATTGGAAACACCTGTTCTCAGGCAGCAGGGTTTTTCAATTTTGTACATTGCATGGCTTGATATTGCGAGCAGGAAGGTATAGGTATTTTTGGATGAGACTGGCGTGCCTTTTACGGACAATGTCCATATTCTGCGCTGTTATGTAGCAGCCGCCGTGTGCTTCTCCATTTTTTGCACACAAGGGTGTGTCCTATTTTGCCATCACATTACTCCCCTGTTCGGGACACTTGTGTGACATCAAGTTGACAACTGTGAGTTGTCGGTTGGGGACATGATTGATGCAGGAAGGCCACGTGACATGTGCCTTCAGGGTGGGGCTGGTGTGTGGGGTGTGTAGTTGTGACCCTGTGGTGTTTGTGTGCAGCCCATGCATGGCGCTGTCGTTGGCCTCTGCGTTGTGCGCATGTGTACCTGCGTCATCGCCGCTGCGGTGCTGTGACGGGGACGTCACTTCCTGGTTCCGGGTAGTGGGTGCCCAGGATGTTGCGAGTTGTTTTATTTTGACAGGTGGGACATGTGTGGGTACAGTGGTGGATGTGTCCTGTCCACACAGGGGTGTCTGGGGGGGCCATGTACAATTTTTCCACCCTTGCATTGTGTGCAGTGTTTGCATGCCCTTGTTGTGTGTCTGCCTACCTGCGTCGTCGTGGCGTGTTCACTCCTAGGTGGTGCATCAGGTAGAGCATGGGGATGGCCTGGAGTGCAGGATTCATCTCTGGATGGGCCGCCTTTTTAGTCTCCGTACTCAACAGTCGGGTTTCCGCCTTGGTATCTCGTGCAGTGTCTCTTTGCCGGTGAGGCTGTTTGGTTGTGGCAACGTAATTTGTACGCCGGGCGGTACGTCATTTCGCCGGACGGTGTGTCTCCATTGGCTCGCGCCGCTACGTAGACGGGCGCACTTTGATGGCGGGCGGCGTCGCAGGCTTACGGGCGGTGTTTGCCTGATTTTTCACATCCTAATTTTGCAGGCGTGTGGGCCGTTGCTGGCGGACGGTAACTAGCGGTTTTTGCCTCCGACAGCACGGCGGTAGTGCTTCCGCCCGACATCGTAATGGGCCCCTTACTTACTAATAATTTTTAATAATTATTTTAATAATATAATTTTTTTTTAAATATATAAATTTAAATACATCTATACACATAAAACAATAATATAAATAAAAATTAAATAAATATATATAACAAATTAAAAAAATTCAAATTATTTTTAATCTTTTTAAAATTAATTATATACTACATTAACTAAAATAATACAAAAAATATTAGATAGCGGAGGTAATAAAATTACTATTCCAACTCCAAACAGTGCAACAGTAGGGAAAATGTTGGATAGCGTAGGGGTAAAAATTGCTATTCCCACCCCAGTGAGTGCAAAAGTAGGGAAAGTGTTGGATAGCGTAGGGGTAAAAATTACTATTCCCACTCCAGTGAGTGCAACAGTAGGGAAAGTGTTGGATAGCGTAGGGGTTAAAATTACTATTCCCACTCCAGGGAGTGCAACAGTAGGGAAAGTGTTGGATAGCGTAGGGGTAAAAATTACTATTCCCACTCCAGTGAGTGCAACAGTAGGGAAAGTGTTGGATAGCGTAAGGGTTAAAACTACTATTCCCACTCCAGTGAGTGCAACAGTAGGGAAAGTGTTGGATAGCGTAGGGGTAAAAATTACTATTCCCACTCCAGTGAGTGCAACAGTAGGGAAAGTGTTGGATAGCGTAGGGGTTAAAATTACTATCCCCACTCCAGGGAGTGCAACAGTGTGGAAAATGTAGGATAGCGTAGGGGTTAAATTAACATACTTATTAATTAAATAATTTTTGTAAAATAAATAACATATTAATAATTAATTAACAACAAAATTAATAATAAATACCAATAAAATTAAATTAATATTTACTTAAATAACATTAAATTACTTCCCACCCTATTCCCCCATAAACACACAACCCGCTACACATAAAAAAGAACACAATTAATTTAATTATCAATTAATCAATTAATAAAAATTAATTGCCAATTAATAATAAATTAACAATGAATTAATTAACAATAATAATAAATAATAAAAAAATATATATAATTAATATAATTATAAACTAATCAATTAATAAAAAGTAATTACCAATTAATAATTAATTAACAATAAATTAATTATCAATAACAATAAATAAATAAATATTAATTAATTAATTATAATTAAATTACTTTCCACCCTATTCCCCTATAAACCCACAACCTGCTACACATAAAAATGAAGATAATTAATTTAATTATTAATTAATCAATTAATAAAAATTAATCACCAATTAATAATTAATTAACAATAAATTAATTAACAATAACAATAAATAAAGAAAAATGTTTTTCATTAATATAATGAGAAATTAATCAATTAAAAAATAATAATTACCAATTAATAATTAATTAACAATAAATTAATAATCAATAACAATAAATAAAAACATATTAATTAATTAATTATGATTAAATTACTTCCCACCCTATTCCCTATAAACCCACAACAACCCGCTCTGATACTAAAACGCAAAATTAACGTAATTTTTTTAACTAATTTCTAAACATTTAATACATATATTTAAAAATAATAAAAATACATTACAAAAATGTTAAACATACATATAAAATACATACTAAAATACATAACACTAATATAAATATCGATATTATTAATAACGATATTTTTGCTAACGATATTACTTACTTTTATATTACTTACTCCGATATTACTTACTTCGATATTAAAAAAACTATATTACTTACCTTAAGGTCGATATTCTGGTCACCGATATTCTTGACATCGATATTCTGTCCCTACGATATTAAAAACTCGATATTAGTGTAGGTCGATATAAAAAAATCGATATTTTGACTGTGCACCACGAAATAAGTCACTGATTATACTGCCGCTGGGAGATCCTACATTTTACCATGTTTCCAGAGTTTTGACATGCAGTCAGGGTTTCCACAAATGATTAAGTCTAGTTTCAAACAGTTCTTAAATAGAAAGATTAAGATTAACTAATTTATTGTGGATAAAGAGGCCTTAGCGGCAAAAAACATGCCTGGTCAGTGATTAATTCTCATCAGACTTAGCTAATCCAGCCCTATCTGACCACTTATTTTCCGGCACATATGAGGAATAAATTTCAAAATTAAGACTCCGTAGATAACCCACTAAGGAGGGCATACCGAATTGGATACAACACTGGTAAACCAGTGAATGTAGACTGTGTGGGTGGTCACATGAAACTTTATTGCTTTTTGTGTGTGCCTGCCCAAAACTGCTTAATGTACGCTGTATACTATTAAAAGTCTCATTTCTTAAAGCAGGGGTGAGATCTGTTCGTCATGCGCTCATTTTATGTTTATATGGTGCTTCCATTCCATTCATTTGTCAGATGATAATGTTTTTAACAATTGCCGAAAAAATACTTGTATCTGTAGCTTACCTCTTTTTGCTTATGTCCTCTTGAAGGGACTTTTTATAAGATCCGATAATAGTTGGTTACTTGTTTTTAAGCACTTGGCACTTTAACGTCTCACACAGTCTTTTGCTGGTTGTTCAATTTTAATGCACTGATTGTTTTTCTTACTCAGAGATTTTAGTTTAGTATTTGTATTTTATTTACACAAGTAATGCATTTGATTGAATTTCTATGATTATATGAATTGTTCAGGTATATTTTTTTATGTACATGTGTATTTAATATGTATCTTGTATGTATTGTAAAGTGTTGCTTTGTGATGAGTTTTATTAATCAGACAATACATTTACTTACAGCCTACAGAGAGGTGCCACAGAAAGGAGTGGGATTTAGTCCCTTTGAGCTGCTGTTTGCCCATCCTGTTAGTGGACCACTGAGTCTAGTGAGGGAAGGCTTGGAGAAGCCTCTCAAAGAGCCCAAACTGGACATTGTGGATTATGTGCTTGGCCTTCGTTTCAGGATTGCTGAGTACATGGAGAAAGCAAACAAAAATCGTGAGGCAAGCCAAGAGCTCTAGGAGCAATGATTTGACCAAAAGGCTGCACTGGTTGAGTTTCAGCCAGGGCAGAAGGTATGGGTTTTGGAGGCTCTGGCACCTAGGGCCCTCCAGGACAAATGGAGTAGCCCCTACCCTATCCTAGCGAGAAAAGGAGAGGTCACCTTCTTGGTTGACCTAGGCAGTTGCAGGAGCCCTCACAGGGTCATCTATGTCAACTGCCTCAAACCGTTTCATGACAGGGCTGATGTGACCATGCTGATCAGGAAGAAGAGAGTGAACCTCTCCCTGGCCTCCTCTCCAACAACCCTAAAGATGGGTCTGTTGAGGGCGCTGTCTTTCCAAACACACTCACTTCCCAATAGCAAACTGACAACAGGCAAGTCCTGGAGCAGTATGCTGAGCTCTTGTCTTTGACCCCTCGCCGGACAACCTGGTGTACACATGATGTGGACACTGGGGACAGCCTACCTGTCAAAAATACAGGCAGTCTGTTCAAGTCAAAGAAAGCATCAGAGCTGAAGTCAGCAAGATGCTGGAGGTAAGGGTGGTTGAGCCCTTTTAAAAGTCCTTGGGCCAGCCCAATGATATTTTTCCCCAAACCAAGAAAATTCAGCATTCTTGACCCAAGCTGAACATTACCACTTTATTGTAATGCCAGTTGATTTAAAGAATCCCCCTGCCACCTTCCAAAGGTTGGTGAACAAAGTCCCGGCTGGGCTGGAATCTTTCAGTGCAGAATATCATGATGATTCTGCTGTCTATATCTCCACTTGGCAGCATCACCTCATCCACCTTGGGAAGGTCCTTGAGGCTCTGCAGAAAGCAGAATTCGCTATCAAGGTAAGCAAGCGCCAGATAGGGCAGGGTTCTGTTGTATACTTGGGCAACCTGGTAGGTGGAGGCCAATTTCAACCATTGCAGCCCACGATTCAGACTATTCTGGACTGGGAAGCTCTAACCACTCAGACTCACGTCAGGGCATTTCTTGGCATGACTGGATACTACAGGAGGTTTGTGAAGGGGTAAGGCACCATTGTGGCACTCTTCGTTGAACTGACATCCAATATGCAACCAAAGAAAATAAACTGGACTGTGAGCTGTCAAACAACTTTCGCCACTCTGAAGGAAGCAATATGCTCAGCACCCATTCTAAAAGCTACAGGTTATACAAAGCAGTTAATTGCGCAGACAGAAGCCTCTGAGCGTGGGATAGGAGCAGTCCTATCACAGACCAACGATGATG
The DNA here is from genome assembly GCA_963921515.1 of Calotriton arnoldi. Lineage (NCBI taxonomy): Eukaryota > Metazoa > Chordata > Amphibia > Caudata > Salamandridae > Calotriton > Calotriton arnoldi. The sequence goes on along the minus strand of CAWUFW010002592.1, from coordinate 396,439 downwards.
GCAGGACTATCCTATTGCTTTTATTAGCAGAAGGTTACTCCCCAGAGAACAGCATTAGAATATCATTGAGAGGGAAGCCTTTGCTGTGGTTTGGTCCCTGAAGAAGCTGACACCATACCTTTTTAGTGCTCATTTCCTTGTGCAACTGACCACAGGCCTCTCAAATGGCTGATGCAAATGAAAGGGGAAAATCATAAACTGTTGCGGTGGTCCATCTCCTTAAAGGGAATGGACTTTACAGTGAAACACAGGCTTGGGACTGACCATGCCAGTGCAGATGTCCTTTCCAGGTTCCTCCATTTATACAATGTAGACTCTGTCCTAGTACTGATGCTTTTCGACTGAAAGTGCACTGGGTCCTTGCTAACCAGGCCCCCAGTGCCAGTGCTCTTTCCCTCAAAACAGGTAAATCTCCAATTGTAACCCTACTGGCAAGAACTTTAGCACCCCTGTAAGTCTCTAGTAAATGATACCTCTGGTACCCAGTGCATGGGTACTACAGAGGGTCCCTATGGGCTGCAGCATGTATTTTGCCACTCTAAGGGACCCACATGAAAACTGCACGCATCCTCCCATTGCAGGATGTGTGAAATGGTGCAAACCATTTCGAAAACACGATATGGCACACTCCCTGAGTGCCATTCCAAAACACACTGCATATACCATATGTAAGTCAGCCCTTCAGCAGGCCTTAGAGCCCTTAGGTAGGGTGCATTATATTATATGTGAAGACATATCTGCATGAGCGGATATTCCCCTGTGATGTCAGGTTCCATTGCCATGACATTGCAAGTGATCAGGAAGCCATCTTACGTATGTGTACTCATCACTGGCCATTAAGAGTTACCCAGCTACATAATGGCTTAATTGAAAATAAAGGTATTTTGGTATCATAAACCTCGCCCTAATAAATCCACACTGAGGCCAGTGTTGAATTTATGATGACATGCACCCAGAGTGTAAGGTTCACATGAACCATGACAAGAGCTCCTCAGAATCCGGGCGATGCACAAAGAGGTCCACCTCTTGACATCCCCAACTCTTATGGAAAGAACACAGAGTATTGGGGCGATCAAGCGAGGGAAAGGGAATTAGGGTAGGAACAGCTGGGAACGGGAGACCTGTAGGGAGAGAACACAATATTAATACAATTCCGTAAATAATGGCTACTCTCATAAAGTCTCACTAATGTAATCTGTACCTTTAACCATGTCAACGTTGCCTCTGTTTGTCTCTCTTGAATCTGACGTGATACCGCTCTTTGAATGGGCATACACCTATAGAAACGAAGCACAACTACATTACAACTCCATTCCCTCAGAATCCTGTAGTTCTGTAAACCCAACGTCACTCATACATACCCTCTTCTTCCATTCCATGTCATAAAAGGAAAGAAGATAGAAAAAGGACTGGTTCTTTTCCTTGGAGAATGCAAAGTAAACTTGGCAGAATGTTAATTAAATCCTTGTCCCAAAATGATAATATATCCAAGAGAGTACGTTCCACAGAAGCAGAAATTTGAGAAAACAATAATGTACTGATTCGTAAGGAGGATCAATGAAAATTAACTTGTCATTTCCATAAACTATAATCCTTGCAAAGTTTGGAATAGTAACCTCTGCGGTTACAGAGGAAAAAGAATAATCCAAATGAGAAATCTTACTCGATAGTTCCAAAACAAAACACAGGAGCGGAATTGAAATACCTTACATTCCAAGGCTCCCTAGAATCCGTTGCCTGAAGACACGCTTATCTAGCAACTGCCACTCCAGCCTGAGTAGCGAAGAATTAAGTTATCTCCGACCTAGCTACCTACCACCCGTGTCAAAGAGTAGCAACTATCGGATTCTGAATTCGAATCCAGCATCCGCGGTAAGACGGCACTCTACCGCGAAAAACAGCAACCAGGAAGCCTGAGCAGCAGCAAAGGCTCACCAACTTCCAGAAGACTCCAAATACCTCTCAAAACTCCCACAAAAGAGGCTTTATCCACGGTGTATGAGACCAGTTCAGCCGAACTGTCTCACATCCTAATCCACAAGAATTACGCACGTCGCCCGGCGTACGTCAAGGTCTTAAATACACAGAGCCAATGCCCAGCCGGCCCAAGCATTCTGGGAGATGTAGTCCCCACCTCCTGCCACAAGCAATAAGGAATAACGAAGGCGCAACCTGAGCTAAAACCTGACAGTACGCCCTCTTCCAAGGCGCCTCCTAGACCCCGGTTTGTCAGGATTGCGTGCATGAAAAATACATACTGCAGATAGAGCATGGACATTGCCACAGGGCTCCCATGAATCATCCTCCGAGGGGTATCCTTTCCATGAGATGAGATACCACAACCTACCCCTCCTGTACTTGGAGTCCAGCACCCGTCGTACTTCGTATTCCAGATGACCATCCCGCAGCACTGGGGGTGCGGCTCTACTTCTGGCTCAAACAGCCGGTTTCAATAGACTGCAATGAAACACTGGATGGATACGCAGAGTAGCGGGTAATTTCAGCTTATATGCCACTGTGTTGATTCTTCGAAGTATAGTATAAGGACCAATGAATCTGGGATGGAATATACTGCAAACCCTAAATCGAATGTTCTTGGTGGAAAGCCATACACGATCTCTGGGTTGGTAACTTGGCCCCACTCTGCGGTGCTGATCTTCCCATTTTTTGTAAATTTGTTTGGCATGATTCAAGTGGATCTGCACCTTTTTGTGCAATGCAACTCCCGTCTGCGCCCGTCCGAGCCCGTCCGGGACCAGGGGCCAGAAACCCTGTCCCACGATCCTCCCATAAAGTGATGTATACCTCTTTGCAACTTAGAGAGCTTAGGGACCTGGACAAAACAGACTGCCTCCACTCTATGTCCCTAGGTCATGGGGACTCTTCTTGTACAAAATGCCCTTTTACACTGAATAGCAGTTTGGGACATCACAGACAGAACCTTGTATATACAACCTACAAAATGTTCTCACTCAATTGTAGGTCCCTTCCTAAACACTCGGGAGAGCTTAAAATGCTCATTGAGGACAGGAAGCCGGATGCCCTCTTCCTAACAGAAACATGGATGCACAAAGACTCAGCCCCCGATGTGGTCTGTACGCTACCCCTAGTCTATAATATCCAGCATAATGATCGAGTGGGGAAAAAAGGAGGTGGCGTTGCCATAATCTACAAAGATATTTTTAATTGTAGAACCAAACCTAACCAAGTACCTAACTGTGAGAGTCTTTTTTTCTCTCTCTCCCTATCAGCTACCCTGTCCTTCACGGGAATTCTTATCTATCGGCCGCCGGGCCCAGGGGGCCCTTTCTTTAGCTCACTCCCAGAAGTGGCAGCGGCGCTTGCAAAATCAGCCAGCAATTTTACTTTGATAGGGGACCTAAATCTTAACTTTGAGGACCCTAGTAAAAGAGAGGCATTTGAGCTGATGCAAGATCTTGCCGCAATACAACTTGTACAAAAAGTTAATGCACCCACGCACATAAAAGGTCATACCTTGGACCCAGTGTTCACTAATATCTTGGAGTTGACAGTAGAGACTCCCACTCCGCTACCATAGACTGATCATTTGATGATCCCTTTCTCGCTAAAATTCCCCCCTCACTGCGAAGCTAAGGAGCATAAGTCGGCGAAAGTCCGACCATGGTCCAAGCTTTCCACTGAGACATGGTCAACACAACTTCTTAACTCAAAACCTATTTTTGAGACTGACACTCTCTCGGCGGCTGAGGCATTCAACCATTGGTTAGAATCTACACTGGATAAAGTCATTCCGGTAAAAAAATTTAATCATAGTGTGAGAGAAAATATTTCCCCATGGTACTCACCCCAGCTTAGATCGCTCAAACAAAAATGTAAACAACTAGAGAGGATTTGGAGGAAGGATTTCAGTGAAAGCACAAAACATACTTACAGAGAAGCCATAAAGCGATACCAAGCGGAAATCAAAAGGGCACAGTCATCCTACTATGAGGATAAAATTAAAGCAGCATCTAACGCACCCAAAGAAATCTTCCGAATTACTAAATCTCTCCTTGAGCCCTCTCTCCATGATACCTCTAGAAATTCATCCAAGGGACAGTGCAATGAACTGGCGAGTTACTTTCAGGGAAAAATACAAGCTATCTATAAGACCCTCCCTGTATCCCCACTACCTAGTGATTTAGATATCCCCTTGATGGAAGTAGTTGGGCAACAGGATCAGGGAGTAGTGGTAGCAGTTACTCCCACCTTGGAGAAATTTCCTCTCTTGGATATGGAGACTCTTGCTAAAATCTTTGCTAAAATAAAATCTGGATCTCCTCTAGACCCCGCCCTCCACATATCTTATCTAAGGCTAAAGATGTGATTTTTCCAGCTATCCAGGAGGTGCTTAACATGTCCATTACCAATGGACTCGTGCCATCGATATGGAAGCATGCCATGGTAAAAGCACTACTTAAAAACCTAGCCTGGACCCCGAAGCACTGAGCAACTACCGGCCCATATCCCTCCTTCCTTTGCTTAGTAAGATCTTAGAAAAACATATAAATTCCACCCTATCAGCCTTCCTAGAAACCCATGAACTACTTCACCAATCTCAGACGGGTTTCCGCCCACAACATGGCACGGAATCCGCACTAACGGCTGTGGTTGAGGAAGCTAGGAGGATAGTGGATCAGGGAGGAGTGGCGGCCATTGTCCTCCTGGACCTCAGTGCGGCATTTGATACGGTCAACCTCAATGTTCTCATTGAACGGTTAAGGAGAGTCGGGGTAGCAGGAAGTGCTATCTCCTGGATTCAATCATTCCTTAATGGCAGAACTTTTCAGGTCTTTTCGGAGGAATCCATTTCCAGCCCTCTCCCTCTGAATTATGGAGTGCCCCAGGGATCTTCCCTAAGTCCTACGTTATTTAACGTATATATGAGGCCACTGGCGGAGGTCATCCAGCCATATGGGATCAAAGTGGTCACCTACGCGGATGATACTCAGCTGGTGATATCTCTTAATCATCCACGGACTGACCCTGCAGACCTGGAGCTCTGCCTAGGAAAAGTAGCCACCTGGATGCAACACTCCTGTCTCAAATTGGGGCAACACTGCCAAGCTAACTCCCACACTATCATGGCCTCAGTGCTTGGGCGCCCCTCCAGTTCCGAAGTCCAAGATCAAGAGCCTCGGTGTGTGGCTGGATGACTCACTTAAATTTGACCAGCAGGCAGTGGCAGTGACGGGGGCTTGTCACGGCATCCTTAGAAAACTACGGAAGGTCCTCCCCCTATTACCCACTGAAGCTAAGAAAATAGTAGTCCAGGCCCTGATTCTTTCGCGGCTGGACTACTGTAATTCACTGTATCTGGGAGCCCCAAAGTCCACCCTAAGGAAACTCCAGGTGGCCCAGAACTGCGCAGCACGACTTCTGACAGGCTGCAGTAGCACGCAGTCAGCTAGCCCCAGTCTGAAAGCCCTTCATTGGCTACCAATAAAGGAAAGAATCTCCTTTAAAGCCTTATGTACTGCTCATAAGACCCTTATGGGCACAGGCCCCAGAATCAATCAGCCTTTGATCACCGCCTACCTCCCCAGGAAATCTCTTCGCTCGGAGAATTTAAACTTAGCCTGTACTCCTAAAATTAACAGGCAGCGGAGTGGAGGCCGCTCCTTTTCATATAACATAGCTGGACTGTGGAACTCCCTCCCTCTCAATCTCCGCCAAGAAACTGCCCACCTCTCTTTCCGGAAGGGTCTTAAAACATGGCTATTCCAGAAGAGTACCTGCTAGCCTTCCCTTATCAGCCTTAATTGCCGCTAGCGCTGGGATGCCTTGGGGTAGCCATGCGCTCTATAAATGCTAATTAATAATAATAATAATAATTCTTGATTTGCCTCATAACAGTAGGTTGATTGGCCACCTCACTGGGGATGGACAGCGGTAATACTTTGGCATGAAATCCGTTGTTGGCCATGAACGGTGTCTCTTTGATGGAACTATGCCAAGCGTTATTATAAGACAATTCAGCCAACCACAACAATGACACCCATGATTCAGTGGCATCCTTGGAATAGCAACGTAGGTATTTTTTGAGGGTCTGATTTAACCGCTCTGTTTGTTCATCGGTCTGTGGATGGAAGCTGGTAGACAGGGCTACCTCCACTTGAAGAGCCCTACACCACATTCGCCAGAATCGTGCTATGAACTGCGGTTCTCTGTCGGACACAATGACCCTTGGAAGTCCATGTAACCGAACCACCTGGGACAATAGCAATTGGGCAGTCTGCCCAGCTGTGGGCAGATTCTTACAAGGAATGAAATGTCCCATTTTTGTGAGGCTATCCACTACGACTAGAATGGCATTGTACCCTTGATCCATTGGCAGACTGAGTATGAAGTCCATGCTAATGATTTGCCAGGGTTGTGATGGTGTGGGCATCATATAAGCTTTCATTTGGCTTTTGCTTGTTCACCCTTAGCTGGAGCTCAGATCTCACAATGGGCTACCCATTGTGTCACATCCGTTGATAACTTATCCCACCAGAACTGGCGCTGTAGTAGATGTATAGTCTTTAAACAACCTGGATGGCCAGCAAGGACAGAGTCATGACACCAGTTAAACGCCTTTAACCGGAGGTTTGTGAAGGTAAGTACAATCTGTTCTTATAAAATGGCAATCCTTGTTTGAGAACTCTATGAGTATTCAGATCTGCCCATCTTTCCCACCAGGCGATTGATCGATGTCTTTTTACCTCTTCCAGGAAATGTTCCAGTTTTATTGAGCATAACACCATGTTGGGACTAACTATCGCCTCAGTGATTCCCTTCCTTGGTCTGGTAGCGTCCTCTTGACGAGACAGAGTGTCCGCTTTTCTGTTTTCTGAACCAGGACGGAAAGCAACAACAAAGTCATACTCGGCGAAGAACAGCATCCATCGCATCTGTCTTTGTGTTAGCTGTCTAGCGTTTTCATATACTGGAGATGTCTGGGGTCAGTGTACACAGTGACTGGATGATGTGCCCCCCACAGATAATGCCTCCATTCTTGGAATGCCTTTTTGATGGCCAGTAGTTCTTTTTCCGCAATGGTATAATTGCTCTCAGCAGTTTCTTGGATAAAAAAGCCACTGGATTCAACTGTCCCGTTTGTCTATCTCTTTGCGACAAAACCGCCCCTACTGCAATGTCAGAAGCATCTGCCTCCACTATAAAATGGATCTCCGTTTGCGGATGTTTCAGTATAGGTGCCGTGGTAAATGCTGATTTCAAATACGTAAAAGCTTCCATGGCATTATCATTCCAGAGAAAGGGCATTCCCTTTCTCAGCAGTCTTGTGATGGGAGAAACCACCTGTGAGAAATGTGAGATAAACCTGTGGTAATAATTGGCAAAGCCTAAAAAACATTGCACATCTCGTACATTCTTAGGAATCAGCCACTCTTGTACCGCTTGAACCTTTCTCTCCGCCATGCTCAAACCAGAGGGTCTCAGTATCACTCCCAGGAACTCAACCTCTTCCACATGGAACTTGCATTTGCTCAATTTACAAAACAATCGATGTTCTCTTAATCTCTGCAGTATCAAGGTGACATGTTTCACATGCACCTCCTGATTGATGGAATAAATCAATATATCGTCTATGTATACGACCACAAACCTGTCCACATATTCCTTGAGTACATCATTCAGACAGTACTGAAAGGCAGCAGGGGCGTTACATAGCCCAAAAGGCATAACCATATATTCAAACAGCCCTTAGCGTGTCTTAAAGGCTGTCTTCCACTCATCCCCCTCTCTTATCCGTACCAAATGATATGCCCCTCTGAGGTCAAGCTTGGTGTATATGGTGGCATCCCTCACCTGATCCAACAACACTGAGACGAGAGGAAGAGGGTATCTGTTCCTCACTGTGTTCTTATTTAACATGCAATAGTCTATGCACGTTCTCAGATCTCAGTTTGCTTTGGACATAAAGAAAAGAGGCGAGGCTGCTGGTGAGCGAGAATGCCTCATGAAACCTATATCTACGTAATGATCTAGGTAATCTCTTAGATGTTTGGTTTCTGGCTCTGACAATGCATAGACTCTACAAGAGGGAATGGTGGCCCCTGCAACCAAGTCTATCTGACAATCGTAATCACGATGTAGAGGGAGACTTTCAGCTTGTTTCTCACTAAAAACTTCCCTATATGATGCATAGACTGAGGGTAAAACTATCTCTTTCTCAGCTGCAGTGGCGATATGAAACATATGGGTAAGAGCTAAAGTGTGAGAAGAAGGTTCCTGTAGACAATGTTGTCTGCACTCCTCTAACTGAAAGACCACAGTCTTCTTTTTCCAATCTATGGAGGGGTTATGCTGCCATAACCAAGGCATGTCCAATATTACCTCATACTGGGGGGCTTCAATAATATTCAACTAAATGTTTTCAACATGTTCCTGCTGACCACCTGTCAATATTAACCCAACCCTTTCTGTTTGTTCGGTGATGGGACCGGATTTTAAAGGTTTGCCGTCTACTGCCAACACCCTTTCTGGAATCTCTCTAGGAATACGCTGCAATTCTAAGCGTTGTACTAAACCACAATCAATGAAATTACCAGTGGCTCCAGAATCAATCATCACCCACACCTGGTGTAGTTGATGATCAGTTTTAAGGGTCATGGAGAGCACTACATGGGATTCTGTATCTTTCAAATCAGTTATGGACAAAGAAGGTAACTTCCAATCACGCCCATAATGAGTCTCTAATGCAGATGATACCTCTGGGGTGGAACCTTTGGATTCTTTGTGCACCACCGTGACTGCTACCTTTTTGTTAGAAGAGAAAGATCCCTGCGATTTGGGTTTTAAAGGACATTCTCCCACGAAATGTCCTTTCTTCCCACAATACATGCATAATCCATGTAACCGTCGGTTCTCTCTTTCCTCTCTTGACAACAGTGCTCTAATAGCCCCCACTTCCATGGGTTCTGTGCCCTGTTCATTATGATTAAATGACTTCCTTATTCCTCTGTCAAATCTAACATAAGTTCTCTCTCCCCACCTCTCTCTGTTAACCTATGATCCAAACGTAAAGTTAAGTTCATCAAATCGGTATATGTGGTGGGTTGAGGGTCTATCTGTGAATATATGTTGTTACTTAGCATACCGTTACTGCGCACATTTTTATTACGGTTTTACTTCGCAATTACCATTACTACGCATGATTTTATTGCGCATGCTTTTACTTCGCAAATGTTTTTAAATCTATTAAAAATGCTTTTAGTTCGCTCAAAATTACTACGCATACCAGTACAACGCGTTTTTTTCGTAATATTTACAAATTTATCGTAATAGTAACCTATCCCCTCTTCTCATTCTTCTTTAAACATTTCCTCGAATAAAATTATTATTATTATTATTTTTTTCATACCTGTACAGCTATGATGCATGCTTCTCCTCCTCTCCCCGCCGATCCTCCGTATGACGTTTAGACGTTAATGCGTGTAGTATTACTTATTTCATTAAAATAGAAAACGGACAATTTTGACCATAGAAACTAATTGTAAACCGTGGTAAATTTTTAATATTATATACACACATTCTTTTTTAACTTTATAATACTATTTTTAATACAATACTGTATTACATTACTCTAACAATACTGTACCTTTTTAAAAAAAAAAATGACCTGCAATCTATTTCATAATTAAGCTATATGCGAAGTAACGGTATTTATAAAACGTTTTTTAATACATAACTGTATTACAATACTCTAACAATACTGCTTTTTTTTTTTATTATAAACTTACCTGCACAGCTATGTTGCATGCATCTCCTCCTCTCCCCGCCGATCCTCCGTATTACGTTTATATGTTAATGCATGCAGGATTTCTTATTTAATTAAACTAGAAAACGGACAATTTTGACCATAGAAACTTATTCTAAACTGTGGTAAATCTTTAATATTATATACACACATTTTTTTTTAACTATATAATTCGATTTTTAATACAATACTGTATTACATTACTCTAACAATACTGTAGCATTTAAAAAAAAAAAAATATCCAGCATACTATTTCCGAAGTAAGTTATATGCGAAGTAACGTTATTTATAAAACGCTTTAAAATACATAATTGTATTACATTACACTAACAATACTGCATTATTTTTTTAATAAACTTACCTGCATTGTATTTCAGAAGTAACGTATATGCGAAGTAACAGTTTTTGCGTATTAGTAGCATGCGTAGTAAAAGCATGCTAAGTAATGGTAGCTGCGAACTAAAAGATGCGTAGAAACGTTAATTCGAAGTAGTGCCCGCGTAGTAAAGGTAGAATACCTCTATCTGTGCTAACACATCCTTCTTCTCGTCCCGCAATCCCTGATAATAGAGTGACATCCTTTCTTTTTTTCGGCCAAGCCGTCTCAGCAATCAACTGATTGAACGTAGTTAGATAAGTTACTAAATCCTGCTTTCCCTGTCGCAACTCCAACAACTCTCTATCTGCGCTAAACGTGGTAGCTCGTCTATCGAAAACTCTTTCAAATTCACTACGAAATGCATTCCAGTCAGAGAGAAGCGGATCGTCGTATTTCACTAATGGTACCGCCCAATTAGCAGCATCACCAGCCAAATACGAAATAGCAAAAGCCACTCTAGAATGGGTGTTAGGAAATGAAGCAGGCTTACAAGAAAAGTGGAGCATAATTTGAGTCAAAAATACTTGTATCTTTTGGTGATCCCCTGAGTACCTCTCAGGATTGCACAGAGGTAGAGGTGGCGGCACGTTAACCTGTATTGGGAGGTTGAAGCCGATGCATCAAATGGGTTTCTGGCTTGTCTGTCAACCTTCTCTCTAAGAGCTGCTGTTTCAGCTCGAGACGTAACCAATTCCTGTTGTACTAACACTAATGCTTGAAGCACATCACCCAATGAAGCCATCTCAATGATTCGCCCAGATCGGGAGGAGATATATATCTTCGGTGCGTAATTCTGTAAGGTTCACATGAACCGTGACGAGAGCTGCTCAGAATCCGGGCGATGCACAAAGAGGTCCACATCTTGACATCCCCCAACTCTGATGGAAAGAACACAGAGTATTGGGGCGATCAAGCGAGGGAAAGGGAATTAGGGTAGGAACAGCTGGGAACGGAAGACCTGTAGGGAGAGAACACAATATTAATACAATTCCGTAAATAATGGCTACTCTCATAAAGTCTCACTAATGTAATCTGTACCTTTAACTATGTCAACATTGCCTCTGTTTGTCTCTCTTATCCTCTCTTTGAATGGGCATACACCTATAGAAACGAAGCACAACCACATTACAACTCCATTCCCTCAGAATCCTGTAGTTCTGTAAACCCAACGTCACTCATACATACCCTCTTCTTCCATTCCATGTCATCAAAGGAAAGAAGATAGAAAAAGGGCTGGTTCCTTTCCTTGGAGAATGCAAAGTAAACTTGGCAGAATGTTAATTATATCCTTGTCCCAAAATGATATTATATTCAAGAGAGTACGTTCCACAGAAGCAGAAATTTGAGAAAACAATAATGTACTGATTCGTAAGGAGGATCAATGAAAATTAACTTGTCATTTCCATAAACTATAATCCTTGCAAAGTTTGGAATAGTAACCTCCGCGATTACCGAGGAAAAAGAATAATCCAAATGAGAAATCTTACTCGATAGTTCCAAAACAAAAAAACACAGGAGCGGAATTGAAATACCTTACATTCCAAGGCTCCGTAGAATCCGTTGCCTGAAGACATGCTTATCGAGCAACTGCCACTCCAGCCTGAGGAGCGAAGAATTAAGTTATCTCCGAACTAGCTACCACCCGTGTCAAAGAATAGCAACAATCGGATTCTGAATTCGATTCCAGTATCCGCGGTAAGACGGCCGTCTACCGCGAAAAACAGCGACCAGGAAACAGGAAGCCTGAGCAGCAGCGAAGGCTCACCAGCTTCCCGAAGACTCCAAATACCTCTTGAAACTCCCACAAAAGAGGCTTTATCTACGGTGTATGAGACCTGTGCAGCCGAACTGTCTCACATCCTAATCCACAAGAATTACGCACACCGCCCGTCGTGCATCAAGGTCTTAAATACACAGAGCCAATCCCCAGCCGGCCCAAGCATTCTGGAAGATGTAGTCCCCACCTCCTGCCACAAGCAATAAGGAACAACGAAGGCGCAACCTGAGCTAAAACCTGACACAGAGGGCACCTTAGAGGTACCCCCTGAATCCTACCAGTTATTTAGTGCGCATGCTGACTCGACTCTTCCAGCCTGCACCACAGATGAGTTTCTGGCCCCCTGCCCGGGAGAGCCCTCGCTCTCAGAGGTCAGAAACAATACTTGCTCTGGCAGGAGGTGTTTTACACCTCCTCCATCAGGATGGCTAGTAATTTTGCATATCAAGGTCAGAGGCTTCAAAGCCTCTGCCGCCTTTAAAATGCAACCCCGGCTTCCTCCAGACCTGGAGAATGTATCCTTCCCCTCCCCCAACCGCCATGGGCCCAATTAGCACCAGAACAGGCAGGAAATTAGCTAGTCAGTCAGCTTGTTACACTATCAGGTTTGGCACACCCTTAAGGCGGGCCATCTGAAGTGGAAACTCGAAGACGGGTTTCACCAGCTTGTGATTGGGGAAACATGGAACTCTGAGTTTGGTTTATGCCCACTCTCCACTGAAAGTGGTCATATAGGGGGTGTAGTCACCCCAGGGATAGGTAGACCATTGGCTACTACCTTACACTCCCCTTAATGCCCTTAAATTTTGTATTTATGTGGCCCCCTGACACCAGGAACTCAGAATCGACTACCTGGGAACCAAAGAAGGAGAGAAGAGAGCAGTCACAGTGAGAACTGAGGACTTACCTTGAACCTGGTGCTAAACCCTGCCTTTCTGCTGGTACCGCGACAATTGCACCGCCAAGCTTGGCCAAAAACTGTGCATCCTCCCAAGCCCGTGGAGGACTGCCCAGCGCTTCAACAACCAAGCAGCATCTGCTTTGGGGTGGAGGAGCTATTCCCCTGCAGCGCAGGCACTGACCGCACTTGCTCTGTACCTCGACTTTCTGACCATCGGGTCCACCGAAGGAGTATCTTAACTGAAAGAAGTCTTTGCTGCTCCAGAAGGTCAGATCTGCCTCCCTGCCGAGTTTGGGGATGCCTGGCTCTCCAGGAGTCGCCCAGCACCAATTCCCTGGATACCTGAGCATTCGCCGCTACCAAGACTTGTGTGTCCAGCCCAGACACCACCAACTCCGAAACCGACCTGCTGACAAAGGATTACAGGATCATCGAGGCCAACACAGAGAGTGTCCCTGCTGTCCTGTTTTCTCTCCCTCTCCAGGTCACGAAAGCCAAGTGAGAACCTCTAACCACAGCGACCCGCCGGCCAAAACACCTCTGCACCTGAGCCTCCCAGCCCGGGATCACGTAAACCAGCTGTATCCCTGTGCTCCAGAGACCCTCCGGAGCTGAGCCCCCCTTTGGGTTCTGTCCCTAAATCCCCACTTGCAGCCTTTCCTTTTGCAGGTACCTTTGCCGTTGACTTTACCACGTAGCTCTCGAAGCTCCCAATGCGACCACCACCTCAGCACACAGACTCACCAGGGCAGGTAAAACCGAACTGCTGGTGGTTTCTTAGACCTTGGCCCCTAATCACTTTAAGTCCCTAAAGGTATCCTTCAAGACCGTTTGCAAGTGTATCGATGCAGTGAATTTTTTCTCCCATAGGGTAACATTACCGCATTTGAGGCTCATACCTCAAATCCGTTATTTGACTGTTTTTTCTAATCACTGCAAGAATCTATAACTCTGAAAGTACTTTCCTGATTCCAACGATCTTGGTGTCTAAAATTAGATAAAAATCGGTGTTATTTTTCTAAATTGGTCTCAAGTTTCTTCGAGTTTGTGCCTAATTTATTGACTCTGTGTGTTCCACAAATGCTTAACACCACCCTCTGATAACCTTAAGCTGCCTGACCACACTACCACAAATAGAGCACTTGGGATTATTAATTTAAGCCCTGTAAGGCAATAATGGTTTTATGGACTATTACATGGTGTACCCCATTGGTAAACTACTTAAATAGCCAGCTATCTACACTGTGCTGGTTGCAAGGCTGAGCCAGGTTTCGATGAGGAAGAGAAGGTTGGGGCTCTAGACTTTGATGGTGTGCTTGACCAGTGAACGAGTGTTGAGAAGGAGGCATTTGATGGAGTGGTGTGTTTAGGGATCTGTGGGTCTCGGGTAAGGCCCCTGGGAGCAGAGCATGTAATGTGTTTTAAGGGAGGAGATGCTGGGTGTCGGGTACGAAAAGTGCCACTTGGGGCATGGGGGGGAGGAACTCGTGGGCCAATTCACAATTGACCAAAGGGCCAGCGTTTCGGACGCTGGGCACAGACGGGTGCAGGAGGGCTTATCCTTGGTCGGTGTCCGCTCTGCAGCCACCATTTTGAAGGTCCTGTGGTGGGGAGGAGATACAGAGTGTGGTGGGCAGGAATGGTTCTCAAGAGGATAGGAGCACGAGGGGATACACAAAAAGTCTGCAAAAGGTGGAAATACGGAGGACATAAAATAGGGCGTATTACAAAACATGAAGAAAAGGAGGCAATACAATGAAAATAGGCAAAAAACTAGAGAAAAGCGGGAGAAAGAGGAACAAAAACGAGTGAGAAAGTGGCAAAAATGAGTGAGAGAGGCTGGAAAGCCTCAGAAGCATTGAAGGAAGTCAAAAAGGGCTGGAGCCTGGTTAGAGAACAGGACTAGGGCACAAGAGACAATCTTGTTTGATTTCCTCATCAGCAGATTCCAGCCAGCACATTTCATCGTGCAGGACAATATCCCTTTGACTTCATCAGGACTACATGATTGAATTTAACGGAACCAGTTGTGTGGATCGCAAACAGAAATGCAGCTTCACAACATATTCAATCTTTCAAAGTTGTGAGTATTGTTGTCCAGTGGTGTGACTTGCAACCAGGTACACAGGGTTCTCCCACTGATTTACTGATGCCGAAACTCGTAATGAAGTACACCTTAAAAATCTGTCTCCAGCGTCATGCTTCAGACATCTATTCTAAAATATACTATATCTCATATATTCCTTAATTCAATATATATCAAGCAATACACTGGTTCTGGGAATTTTTGGAAGCAATTCCTAATCATTGGTGCTAGGTGATGTGTATTGATGGCCTGAGTGTCATCGCCAGATGGCCTGAGTGTCATCGCCAGATGACACCGTAAATAATGTGCACAAACCAAAAAAGGCACACAAGCTCCAGTGACATCAGTTCCTTTTTTCCGTTCCTCCAGTGATGAGGCACAGGATCTGTTGGTAAATCTTTTACCTATTTTATTGATAGTTATGTGTCTGTGTGTATATATATATATATATATATATATATATATATATATATATTTATATTTATGTATTCTGTATTTTTCGACTAAAAATAGCCAAACAATAATATAAAAATTGAATAAAATTATGAGTATCCCATGAAATAGAACATTAGAAAAAAGTTCACATTAAACATAAAAATTTTAGCAGCAGCCAATGAAACTGAACCTTTTCAACTCTGGGTATCAACAGCTTTGATTTGACGAGTCTGAACATAAAATGTGCCTCTTATTTGTAATAAGCTTTCTAAATATGCAATTTTGCTGAATAAAGGAGCAGTTCATCATACTATAGGCCTTGTTGTGGTTTACGGAGCCTAACTAAGAACTGCTCCCCATTGTTCGTAACCATGTTGTCCAAGTTAAAAGTGGAACTGTTCTGAAAATGAGCACATCATCTGTCATGTAGCACAGAGACATGACATCGCTATAATTATTTGTGTTAAAAAGCTTAACCAGTAGCAGCAAAATTGTCCTATGCTGTGCACCTGTCTTAAAACACAATAACCTAAAATACAAAACATTTTCTAGGGCATCCTGAGTACAGCCCCAGAACCTCTCTGGAATTTTGTGTGGTACCAATTTTGCTTTATATGTCCATAGCACAAGTGCCGAACCTGAAGGTTATCTTCTTTAAGTCAGTTTTAAATCAAGTTTTGTCTTTGGAGATACGTATTCTGTCTGCAGGGATTTCCCCCCACTTGTGTTTTAATGTAGCTGTTCTGATTTACACTGCCAGTAGCTATTTGTGATGAGTTTAGCAACGGTTGACTTGATAAGGTTGGAATTGTCCCAGAGTTTGTTTTGCCAAATTTGCAGCAATGTTCTCTCTACATGGTCAAGTCTCTTGTGATGCTTCTGGCATTCCAGATCCATAGCAGCTAAAATAGCCTTTCCTTATGTGTCTTAATGGGGGTTGAACTGTAGCCTGATCAATAACAGACAGAATGCAAATGAATAGGTCAGAATGGTATTATGACATTTTGGAGAGATGTGTTTTTTTCAAAATTGTGTGGTTTTAAACCCAGCTCCACTTGTCATCAACAAATGTCCATGACGGATCTGATCTGCAAGTGCTTGGGGTGCCAGCATCCTAGCACAATACAATATTGTGTGATCTGTGCTTGTGGATGAGCCCTAAAACCATTAGAAAGAGAGGCTACAATGATGTTGTTTGTTGAGGGAAAACAAGATCATTTGAAGACTAAAAACACATGTTTGGCTTGACAGAGGCTGCTAGATTCAGATACCATCAAATCCATACATGCTGATGCAGCTGGAGATCAGTGAGACAGCTGGCCCAGAGAGAAGAACTTTTTATTTCATAAGAAGGTACAAAGGGGAAGATCTTGGGTCTATGCTAATTACTCATGTCGCTAATGCAGAAAGTGGACCTGGAAATCTATATAGGAAAGATACCTTGGCAGGGAGGTATCATCTGACAAGTGGGATACCTTGTGGAGGGACATATCTTATATATACACTTTTTTGTTTCTTTATATGGACTACTTCATGGAAGGGTTGAGCAGTAGAAGGGTTCCCCCATCATATCTTTTCTGGTGTGCTTGTCCAATACTAGCCGCCTCTTGGAAAGAAGTGTAGGCCTCCATAAAATCAATTGTTGGGTGCATGGTGTAGACCTATCCAGCCAAAGCTGTGTTTGGTCTGTGTTCCCCAGGATGGGAAGAAGTTACATGTAGAGTATGGAAACTGGTCTTCTAGTATGTTAATGTTTCCTAGGATGACTGTTGCTTGGAAGTGGAAGCAATGTTGCAGACCAGCATACTTGATGTATTACTGGAGAAAGAAAAATTTCCTAGCTTACGTGATGGAGAATTTTCAATTCTGTTAAGGGCATGGAGGCGAGGATTACGCTGTCTCTCTCCTTTTTTTTTTTTTTAACCGCAGACACATCAATAATAGCATTAACATTTTAACAAACTACCTTTTTCCAGCATTGAAACTTTTATTGATTAACATGCTTAAATCATTCCCCGTTGCCAGACTGGGGAATGATTCAAGCATGAGAATCTATGAAAGATACCAATGCTGGAGAGCCAGAGTTACAGGTAAGTAATCTATTTCCTTCCCATGAACACTAAGGAAGGTAGGTAGGGAAAGAAAACCAACGACAATGTCCAGCCAATAGCAAACCTGCCTGCTGGTATATAGTCCTTCCTCTGTGTCCCTTATTCCTCTTTCTTCGTGCGACAGTAAGCCTGTCATCCTGTTCTGTTACTCCTGTTTGGAAGATTTGTTGCCTAAGATGGCAGAAAATGTGCATTACTGGAGGAAGTAAAATATCCGTCATTCGTCTTATTCATGTAACAGGGGTACAGTTGTATTACACCATTGCACTGTGTATAACTACTATAATCATCACCAGGGATGGAGGGATCGCAATTAAAACAAAAACAATTTTAAAAATGCAAAGAATGCATTTCACCATCTATTAAACACTTAAGAATAAAAAGTCACCATCCTTTAACCCTGGCAGCATGCAAACATTTTAATGTTCACATAAAAATGAGCTCTATGAATTCCTATAGACCTTCGCCCGGGACATATTGTTTGGGGTCAAGGGCAACAAGTTTTCATGTGTATTTTGTCCTTGGCACAAGTAGACCCAACCCCCTAAAGCACAAACCCTTTGGCTGCAAGTTTACAGTGCCACATGATGGATCAGGGAAAGGCATTGCCTGCAGTTAAGGTAATATTTGTGTCCATGTGTTAATGCAGTTGAAACTTGTATTAATGGTTCATTAATGCAAAGCCTTTATTTTTAGGGTAAGCGCTCTAAGTAAATGTAAGCTCAGACTGCACTACTGACAGTGGTTCCAGCATAAAAATGTGTACAAACGTTTTCAAGGTTTAGCAATATGAGGCTATGTATAATGCTCCCAGAATGCTCTCTGATTAGATGCAAATATTTGCAGAAGCTTGAATGCAAGATTGATGATTCTTTGCTTTCAAAATAAAATGTTTACAAAAAAATGCAAAAACATTTCGCTAAACTACTGTAAAATTGTAGATACCATTACTTTTCAGCATCATTTAGTAAAATGTGTTGATGCATGCTAGTATTTCCCAAAAATATTCATAATGGAAAATCAGTGTAATCAATTTTAATAAGATTATGGGAAACATAAAAATAAACAACCATTGGTAAAGCCAGTAGGTCTGAAATTGTTAGTCAGTCTTTTGGTTTTGTCAATGGGTGACTTGCTTTGGCATGGTTTTTGTAAAATCTTATTGGTGTGAGAGCTGCCGGGCCCTCACCATTATAACAAACATTGGCAAAAGCAAAAAAAAAATTTGATCTCAAAAAGCGCACATTGCCACAGTAGTTGCTGGCACTGAACAAAACGACTGTGGGGCCGATTCCGATTCGGGCCGGAAATCACTCCGACCGAGCCGGACCCGGAGAGATTTCCGACCGACCGGGACTCGTGCAGCCCGACCGAATGAGTACGATGCGTCCGTATGCTATCGTACTCGAGTCGGTCGGACTCCCATTGAAGTCAATGGGAGCCGGTCGTATAACGCATACGTGGGCTCCCATTGCCTCAATGGGTGCGAGGCGAACAAGGGCGCCCTACAGCGGGTACGCGGCGAAGCGACTCGCGCCGTACACGGGGAACGTCTCCATTGCGTGGTGCGAGTCGTGTCCGAGCGAGTCGGTCGGTGCGGTTCGACCCGGGAACGAGTCGGTCGGAGCGGTTGGGACGCCTGAACGAGTCGGTCGGCGATTTCGCATCGTACTCGCTCGTCCGGACGCACGTACGAATCGGTCGGGAAATAGAGCTCCGAATCGGATCCGGTTAAGCCGAATCCGATTCGGAGCCCTACCGGCCGAGATCGGAATCGGCCCCTGTGTGTCTATATGTTTCTTGTGAAAGAACAGAATGCTTTCACTCACAGTGAAGCTAGCCAATAGAGAGAGACAGAATGTTAATAAACACAAAAGGTCATGGTTAACGCCAGACCTAATTAGAAGCCCAATTATTAAATAAAGTCTCAAAAGTGCACCCATGTCCTTGCATTAAGTGCAGATATACGGCTATCGTGAATTCACAAGACTTTACAGAAGTAGGACAAGAAATAGTACTCCTAGAAAATATTTGTGAACTGCATTTTAGCATAAGCAAATATGCAGGTGTAGATCTGCTCATGCGAAAATCTGAGTGTTTGCAAGTTCACTTTCCCTCCAGCCACTTTTTTCCCAACCCTGGACGATTCCCAACCCTAGAAGAAGTTTCCTGTTTGCCGTTGTCAGGAATAACTTTCCAACCTTTCTCAGTATGGGAAAAGATTAGAGAAGAGTTGGTGAAAACCCGTAAAAAATGCAAGTTAGTAGGTTTGCACAAACTCAAAAGGGCATCCCAACCCTGGAACTATTGCTTACCACTAGCTTCAGCCCCAGTATGTAGATCTGCAGAAATGTGGCAACGTAAGGGAACTGCTAGTATTCAAACCCTACTTTGGAAGGAGCCCTGGCATAATCAGAGAGGCTATTTCAGCACTCTTATATAATGAGATTGCTGCCATAATTTGTTGCCGCATTACATGGCACAAAAGGGACAAGTGGATTTAGTTACAGGACAAGTAAATTTATGAAGCAACCATCCCCATGGACAAGTAGATATTTGATTAAATTCCACACCCCTGCATCACTGAGTTTAAATGCAAACAAAGTAAAAAGAATGATACCCTAAAACTCACTCATTGCAAAGGCCCTTCGATTGAGAATGAAATACCTGCTCAATGGATGGGAGTAGCAGATCACCGTTCTTTGGATGGGATAATTCTCGCCTCCTTGTCCTTAATAGAATTGAAAATTCTCCATCACATAACCTAGGGAATTTTTTATTCTATGGCAGGACCGGAGGCGGGGATTACGCTGGTTTAAAGCTTGCTCACCACCTGTGAAGCCAGTTCAATTACCAGATTGAAGAAAAACCTCTTGAACGTGGAGTTGGAGGACCAATCAGCTGCATTGATTGTATCCTCCTGCCGTGCACCCTGGGTGAATGCCTTTGATGCCATAGCTCCTCTCACTTAATGTGCGCCAAACATACTGGTATTAATGCCCGCTTCCTGCATCACCCATTAGACCCTTGTCAGTGAACTGCTTCCCCTTCTGCGCAGCTCCACCTGGTAGCTGCTGCCTCTTGCAGGTCCACTGACCCTTGTTGGTTGGTGGTTCGAGGCCCTCCTCCACCCGCAGTCTCCCTCCTGCACCTCATCCCTGGTGGTCTAGTGGGGAGCATCTTTGCTGTGCTGCTGGTCTGCCTTCTGTCCTTGTGCTTTCCGCCCTTTTTCCCCTCTGCCTTCTTTGCACTCTTTTTACTTTTTCTCCCTTTTGCATACTCTTTTTCACTTTTCACTCTTTTTTCTGCGCTGTGCCCCTGCTCAACCCCTGCGGCCCGCCAACTTCCAGTGCCACGTTTCCTGCTTCCTGCCTCTCAGCTGTCCAGCCCTCCACCTCACAACACTTAATGGTGGCTGCTGCGTAGCGGGCACACCAAAGGCAAGCCCGTCTGCGCCCATTCAGGCCTGGACCGCACCCAGCGCCACGGACCCTGGTTCTCGGCCTTCCACCGATACAACGCCAGTACCCTCCTTGCACTCAATACCAGACGCCACGCCGCCTGCTACCTCGCGTCGCTGAAGGACATTCAAGGACCTTTCTTCTGCTGAAACTGTAGCTGCACCTCCACCCACCTCCACACTCCAGCTCCTCCCACCGCCCGGCAGACCCACAGCACACCCACCGGCTCAGCTGCATCCTCCTCAACTCGCACTCCCTCCACAAACATGCCATGGAAATCTGGGACCTCCTCGACTTCATCTCCCCGACATTGCCTTCCTCATGGAAACCTGGACGAACCCTAGCTCGGGCCCGGACATCGCCACCGCCATCCCTGACGGCTACAAAATCACTCGCAAGGACCGCACAATCCACCATCGTCCACAAGCACTCCCTCCGCCTGACCACTTACTCCGACCCCCCAACGACACCCATGGAATATCTACACTTCCAGGTCCAGACCAACGCCAACACCACCCTCCACGGCACCCTCGTTTACAGACCTCCTGCCCCCTGGCCGCCCTTCACTGATGCCATCATCGACTTCATCGCACCCCAGGCTATCGCATCTACCAATTACATCCTACTCTGCGACCTCAGCTTCCACCTGGACAACCCCAGTGACTAGAACACCGCATCCCTCCTGGAGAACCTCGCCAACATCGAACTCAAGCAGCTAGTCACCTCTCTGACCCCCACAGGACACACGCTTGACCCCATCTTCTCCGCCAGCGAAAACATCACTTACCGCCACAACTCTGATCTCCTCTGGACGGACCACCACTGCGTTCATTTCGCCTTCACCAAACCCACCATACACCACCACACACACTGACCCGCCATAACTGAAACAAGGTCACTAAAGGACATATCACCGCCTCCCTCCGCACAACCACACCGCCGACATCCACAGATGCCAATACCTCAGCATGCAACCTCCGTCGATGGATCTTCAACTATTCCGACGCACTGGCGCCCCTCAAGAAAGCACCCGGCAAGCACCACTCCAAGAAAGCCAGATGGTTCACTGCCACCCTCCACGAGTCCAGACACACCTGTAGACGGCTCAAGAAGAGATGGAGGAACAACAAAACCCCTGAAGCCCACCCAGTCTTCAAAGCCGCCATCACCGCACACCACCACCACCTCAAAACAACAAAGAAAATGGCCCTCCAAGACAGAATCAACCCCAACGCACACAACAGCAAAGAACTCTTCGCCATCCTCGGAGTTCACCAAACCCAACAGCTAGACCATAGAAGTCCCACCCTCCCAAGACCTCTGCAACAAACTCAGCACCTACTTCCACCCCAAGATCAAGCAGATCTACGATAGCTTTGACACCCAAGACCCGCCCATCACTCCTGCCACCATCACACGTGATGTCGACCCCCGCCCTCAACAGATCCTGCTGAACTGGAACCCGCTCACCACAGACGACACTCTCAATACCATGAAGAGCATTCACTCCGGAGCATGCCTCAGACCCCTGGCCGCACCACATCCATCGCCGCACCATCAAATGCTCCATCGAGACTGCCACCTTCCCCGGGAATCACGCCGAGATTAACCCCCTGCTAAAGAAACCGTCCGCCAACCCGACACACCTCAAAAACTTCAGACCCATCAACCTGCTCCCCATCCCAGCCAAGTTCATTGAGAAGGCCATCAGCGCCCAACTCTCCGAGTTCATCGAAGCCAGCCACGTCCTGGACTCCTCTCAATTCGGCTTCCGAAGCAACCACAGCACCGAGACCGCACTCCTCACCGACACCGATGACACCTGCTGCCTCCTTGATCGGGGAGAAACAGCAGCCCTCATCCACCTGGACCTCTCGGCCGCCTTTGACATCGTCTCACACCGCAGCCTAAGCATGAGACTCCACAACCCTGACATCCGCAATAAAGCCCTTTACTGGATCCGTTCCTTCCTCACCGGTGGAACACAGCGAATCAGACTACCACTGTTCCTCTCAGAACCCACGGAGATCAGCTGCGGAGTCCCCCAGGGCTCTTCCCTGAGCCCCACCCTCTTCAATGTCTACATGACCCTGCACGCAGTCATAGTCAGGAACCATGGACTCAACATCGTCTCCTACGCCGACGACACCCTGCAGATCCTCTCCATCACCAACAAGCCCACAATCGCCAAAAACAACTTCCACAACGGCATGAAGGTTGTCGCCACTTGGATGAGAGACAGCTGCCTCGAGCTCAACTCAGACAAGACTGAAGTCCTCATCCTAGCGGGCCAACACCTCTGCCAGGGAAGACTCCTGGTGGCCCGCCGCATTAGGAACCACACCCACAAGCATGCACGAAACCTCAGCATCTTACTAGACTCCTCGCTCACCATGAACCGCCAGATCAATGCCGTCTCCTCATCATGCTTTCACAATCATAGCCTGCTTTGAAAGACCTTCAGATGGATCCTCACTGAGGCCAGAAAGACGGTCGCCCACTCATTCATCAGCAGCAGACTCGACTACGGCAACGCACTCTATGCAGGCGTCACCCAGAAACTCCTCAGGAAACTACAGAACATTCTCAATGCTGCAGCCAGACTGGTCCTCAACAACCCCCGCCGCAGCCATATTTCCGAACACCTGAGAGAACTCCACTGGCTCCCAGCCAACAAAAGAGTCACTTTCATGCGCCTCACACATGCCTACAAAGCCCTCCATGACGCCGGACCAGCATACCTGAACCACCGCCTCTCATTCCACATACCCACCAGACACCTCCGCTCTGCCCAACTGGCCCTTGCCACCGTCCCTCAGATCTGCAAGACCAGGACTCGAGGAAGATCCTTTTCCTACCTCGCCGCCAAAACCTGGAACACCCTGCTATCCCCGTTGCTGACCCAATTCAGGAAGGATCTCAAACCTGGCTGTTCGACTGAACCTTAGTGCCCAGTCGGACCTGAAACCCCCCTCCCTCCCCCCAGTGCCTTGAGACTCCCACGGGTGAGTAGTTGCACTTAACAAATACTGATTGATTGGACAATAGTCGCTAGAGAAATTGCCTTGAATGTTTTTTTCAGAGACATGAGGAGTTGTCTTTCCCCCGAAGGTCTGAGTTCCTTCATCATAGCCTCATATGCTTTTATGCATCGACCTACATATATTTTTGGGTTGCATTGAACGAAGGGTAAGATACCACCTTAGTATTGGTCTTTGTCTGTCTCAAAATATGGAAGGTAACTTTGTCAGGGGTAAACACTTTACCTGTAATGTCCAGAGCGCTGACGTCTGTGACTCTTCTAAAGGAAATTAAGCAGAGTAGCATAAGCAACTTACCTAAAGTTCCTTCCTAGACATATGTCTGTTGATGTTCCAGGATAGGAATAGATTATGGACCCTGTTAACGTCCCAAAGGGATGAGTACCTCAGTCCTTGTGAAGCAGACAGTCGGATACCTCTCATTAGTCTTCGCGCCAGAGGGTGCTCCCTCACGAGGAGGCCCTCAATGGGATCATGGCCAGCTGAAATGCATGATCTAAAGAAATGTACTGACCTGTAAGCCTTACCTCGGGACGCCATCTTGCAGAGAAAATTTAGGACCTGGACAACATCTGACCCCATGCAATCCAAGTTCCTTTGCTCACACCAAGGCAGCCATCGTGTCCAGGCGGATTTGTACCTCTTCACAGTGGAGGGTGCCCATTCCTTTGTGAGGGGTGTTTGAGCCTGTTCCTAAAGTCCAGGGATCTACCAACATCTCCTGTAATCCTTCATGCCATGAGGTGCATTGTGCCTTCCTGCACTAGCTTGTGATGGTTTCCCAATGGATCGCGAATGAGATCCTGAGAGAGAAGGGTAGAGGCACTGGAGAATCCCAGTAAAGTTCCATCAGAACTGGATACCAGACTTGAGATCTCCAAAAAGGTGTCACCAGAACCAGGTAGGCACATTGTCTCCTCACTTACACCGAGATGCGAGTTATTGAGAAGGAAGGGAATGCATATCCTGCCTCCTTGCTCCAGTCCATGAGAAATGGATCTGTTGCTGTGGTAATCAGATCGGGTCTTAAGCTAAAAAACCTGGGAGTCTGATGGTCCAGGCAGGAGGCAAACGGATCAGTTGTGAACAAGCCCCATGTGCGATCCACTGTCCCGAAAATCTTGGGATGCAGCTTCCACATGCTCATCTCCTGCAGATATCTTAAATTCCAATCCACCACGTTGTTCTTGGAGCCTGGAATGTGCTCTGCTGGCACTGAGACTGTGCGTAAGGCAGAAGTCCCGGGGTAGGTCTGACAGTGTCTTGGATTTTGTTCCATCTAGGCAATTGACATAGCGTACAGCCGACACGTTGTCCATTTTCAAAAGGACGCAGCGTTGTACTTTGTCTTTGTTCCAACATCTGACTGCGAAGGATCCTGCAAGCAGCACCAGACAATTTATGTGGAAGTTTTGTTCTTGAAATTACCAACTTACTCCTGTGGATAAATCTATAGCAGACGCCCAAGCCCACCCTGCTTGCATCCAACTACATGATAAGGTGCCGTACTGGATCCAAAGACGATTCTCTCATTCTAGGATTCTATATGCATTAATCACCATTGCATCTTTTCCCTGGTTTCCTGTGAGAATGGTAACGATTCCACAAAGGAGAGACCCCTCCTAAGGTGGAAGGCCTGTAGCCTTTGTTGATGACCAGGCGATGACCATAGTTTCATTTCTCCACTAGGAATAAGTTGCTGAGGAAGCCGGCGGGGTTTAGAGGCAAGGGAGAGATTGCCTTTTTTTCTAAGCGATCTGATACCTCCTCGTCTATCAGAAGAGCATCTTGTGAAAAAGCAATGGACTGAGGATGGATGGATTGGAAGGGGGGCGCCCTAATACTATCTGAAAATCCTGCATTGTCTGTAGCACCCAAGTGTCTGTTGTAATCTGTCGCCAGTTGCCTACGAACTGTGCCAGCCTGTCCCCAATGTTTACGTGTGAAGAAGGGATAGAACTTACTGGTGTTATGTCCTTGGGAAGTCTGCCCTCTGTGGTTGCCGCTGGCTGTGCATTGTCCTGGCCACCCTCCGGAGGGAAGGAAGCCTCTAAACCATGTCATGTCCTGCCACTGTCCCCTCCAAGTGCCCTGGCTGCTAAGGGGGTGGGGGGTCTGGGAGGTAAGGCAGATGGCTTAGCGCCTCTGCCTCAACTGGCCCCTGCAAAAACCTTAGGGTTGAATATCTATTTGATAGAGACTTGAGCCTTGTCTATGAAGTTAAAGGTAGCTATGAATTTTCCAAGTTTCTTTATGAACGGGTCCCCGAAGAGACACCCTTTTGCCACCGTCTCTGACTCTGAGGTGGCCTAATCTCCTAGCTTAGTGTCAACCTTGATTAGGAAGGACCTAAGGCGCTCTGTTGGCAAAGCACAGTGGGCAATACCCAAGAGGAAAATGGCCCATTGTGCCCAACCCGATGGGATGTCGAGAGTAATGAGGGACCCTGAAGTGGCCTCCTCCATCATATCCAATATCTTCGTCAGCTGTCTAGTGACATCCAGGAGCTTGTCTTGTCACAGCCGCCAGAAGTGGTCTAGTCCCTTCTTTGGGTCATGCATATACTTGGCCAGAAATGTCACCATTTTGGATTCAAGCTCCGGGGTTAGCACAACCTTACCTTCCAGAGAAGGACAGGGGCATTCCGCTGTCAGGTGGTTTTGGACTTATTTATCTAGGAGTTTTCTAAGTCTGCCGGCCATGTATGCGGCTACTTGTGTTACTTTAACTTTATACGCTGGCATCCAGTCTCAGGATCGTGGGTGGAGCAGGTCCTCTGGGCCCAGCATGTCCCCTGGTGGTCCATCAGTGATAGGGGTTGGACTGGGTGAGCCCTTAGTAGATGGCTGCCACGGCTGGGAGTGGTTTCTGTCCCTGCCTGAGCCCCCTTGGGAGTCATTCTGGGCCAGGTCCTGGACATGGAAGTTAGTGGAGTCTGTGCCATAAGCACCCAGGTCTTAGGCCCCCTGAAGGGGGTGCTAGCAGTGGCACCATGGGAAAGGAAGGCCTTTTTCAGCCAGTTGAATGCATCTAGGTGTAGGACCTGCGTGTGTTTGCACTTGGCTTTAACCTTTGCAGGCTGGGCCTCTGGCTGCCCTCGAGTTAGTGAGGTCAATTGGCCCTCCATGTCTTCCCTCAGTAGGAGGGCTCCATGGCAGCTTTGCAGCAACTGCTGTAAAGCCTCCTTGTTGAGAGCCAGAGCATAGTTGACTGCCCTATGAATGGACGCGTCAATGACATTGCGAAACTCATCCAATGGTAACTACTGGGTTTTTTCCTCCTCGAGGAAGGACATGTCATTGGCCTGCATGGGAAGGTGTTGTAGGGATTGGGGTTACCAACTTATCTGGGGGACCAGAGGTGGTCTTCCTCTTTATGGTTTATGCCTCTGGACCATCTCTTTTGCTAGGGTTCTTTTTTAATACATATTAGTATTGATTTTGCAGTACCTGGAGTCAAAGATAAATGGGTCTTAATACAACATTATGCTGATACTTGTTTTTATATGTCAAGAAAACATCCCCCTTTTCCCGCCCCATACCTAGGTAAAAAAGGTCCAGTGACCGAGAAATAAGGAAAGCCTTGTGGTGGAGCATCTAGATATGGATACATATACAACAGTACATTCACCCATTTGTTTTTGTAACAGGACAGTTGCACATTGTTTACTTGCTTTAGCCGCAGCTCTACCTATATCCCTCCTCAGGTTTGCAGTAGGGAGGGCTGTACATCCTTTCAGTTTATTCAGGCGTACTCCCTGTGGCGGCCATATCTCCCTGGGAGCTCAGCTCTACTATCATCTGTCTCCATGCTTTCAAATCATCTTCACGTTTTTCATCCCGTCTAACCTGATTCATTCTGACTTCTTCGGTTGTGGCCCACTCTTCCATGTCCCATAACCATTCCCTGTGATTTGGTGGGCGCTGTTTCAGCCATCTAATGGCTATGCGGCACTGCTCTATTACCAGCCCCAAGTTTAGAAACCTGCGGCTATATTTTTTATTGACTGGGGCGGGTAGAAGACCCAATAATTTCTCACTTGGAGTACCCTCAAGTTCCCATCCTGTTGCTCGTCCGAGAGTACCAAGTATCTCCTCCCAGTATGGCCCTATACCCCTGCAACCCCAAACTACATGTAGAAAGTCTGCTTCAGGATCCCTGCAGCATGTGCACTCATCAGATCTGGTGGGATAGATAGTATGCAGGGTCTTAGGGGTGAGATATAATTGATGTACAAAATTAAATTGGATCGGTTTGAACAGGGTGTTCGATCTAATCCTGTGTGTCCCCTCATGGATTTTCTGCTAGTCTCGCTGGGTAATGTCTTCTTTGAGGCTCTCCTCCCATCTAGAATGTGCTTTTGTGGCAATCCTTGGGGCATCTTCCCTCATGGCCCTGTATAAATGAGTAATGAGCTTCCGACCCCCTGTCATGTCAAGCAACATGGACAATGTCTGGGAAGTGGCAGGTTCGTCTTGAAAGTTTGGCCAAATCTCTCATGCTGTGGCTGACTTTTTTTTGTATTGTAAATACTGTCCTGTACCCAGTGCAAGCGAGTCAGAGGCATCCTCTATGGTTATATATTGACCGCCCAGGTAGAGGCCTTCCAGGACTTCGCAGCCACCGGCTATCCATTTTTTTTTCATGGACATAGTATTTTCAATGCCTTTGAAAGGTTTGAGTATCCAAATTGGCATGTCTCTTGCATACGGGGCTCTACGGAGGACCAATGTGACCACTCTCTCCCACACTCAGCCCGCCAGTCTAACCAAGTACGGGTACCTGTATGGAATACGTGCTCCCAGCATAAGACGTTTGGGTAGACCAACCTGACCGTCCAGCTCCCCTATTAACCTTTTCTCCCAGTTGTCCCCCTAGTCAAACCAGTGGACCACATGCTGCAGATTCAGGGCCATGTAATAAAATTCGAGGTTAGGGAGTTCCACGCCCCCTTTGTCCCATTTTGTTGCAGCATTCGTAGGCTGATGCGTTTTCACTTTGTGGACCACAGAAGATCCACTATTAGACTATCAAGTTCACGAAAATAATGTCTGGTGATTTCCTATAGCGAATTCTGCATGACATACAGAAAAGGATCACCATTTTCACTAGGGCAGAGCGACCCATTAACGTCAACAGGAGGTCCCTCCACAACTGGACCGAGGCACGCAGCCCCAACAAGTCTAGGAATCTCTGTTTATCTAGGGCCAACCTAATACCTAAATAGCGGGTCTCCTCCTGGCACCAAGGGAGGGAGAAATGCGGGAGCAGTGTGGGTTCGAGATTCGCCAGTGTCCCCGCGGCATAATATGTGACTTCTGTGTGTTCACCGAAAGACCAGAGATGGTTTCAAATTCCGACAGTGCCGTCTGTAGCACTGGCACTGCCTTGTCCTGGTCCCGTAGTTAAATTAGGGCATTGTCGGCGTAAAGCGAAGCCTCTTGGATGGACCCTCTGACTGGGATGCCCCAATGTCTTAGTTGGCTTTAAAGCAGCACTACAAGTGGTTCCATCGCCATCGCGAAAAGCAGTGGGGACAGTGGGCATCCCTGCTTGGTGCCCCGGCACAGAGAGAAAGGCTCGGAAACATAGTCACCCTGCTCGAACTCGGGCAGTCAGCGCAGCATAAAGTATCTGTACCCATCATATATATTTGTAATTGTATTGTAATTGCATTTATATAGCACTTACTACCACTGACGAGGCGTCAAAGCGCTTTTTCGGCGAGTAGTACACTACTCCGGAACCCATAAAGGATTAGTGGTGAATTGGTATAGTGAAATATGAAAGTCATTTTAGTGGTGGATATATTAGTCAGTTATTTGGAGTGAGAAGGATAGCAGAGGGATAGGAGAGGGAAAAAGGTTTGCATTTATTTCAGATTGTAGTTAATCTGCATAGATCTGACCACCAGTTAGAATTTTCCTGAATTAGTCTGTCCTAAATTCCTTTGTGATCCATGATAAACAAAGGCAATTTGCTTACTTGTTTGCCATACTAACTATAGTTCTCATCCAGGGGATACTCATCAATAGTCATAATCTATGAATAATCCCCGCCCACGTGCGGGATCCCGGAGTATATAGAAATATATATATATATATATAAATATATATATACACATATGTGAAACATATAAATGCAGCCTAAAAAGTTTCCAACATGGCAGAACTGCCGAAATTACATAGGTTTGCATTGTAAAACAAATACTCTCCTAACCCATAAGGAAAAGAGTACATTCACAGCATAATTGTGATATACCAATGCTTTATTGCCACAAGGAAAAACTTGTAATTGCAGGCATTCGCCTGTAGGCTGCATTGCAGAGTAATAATGAAACAAGACAAAAAGAAAAACTGGCACCTTGCCTTTAAGGCTTCCAAGGGTTAGGGTACCGTGCCTTTAAGGCCTGCCAGAGACCCTCTGCTCCCATCATGCACCACAGGTGACAGTTAGGTCAGTTCTTTTTTCCGGCTCCTTCTGTGAGGATCCTGGAGTTTTTGCTCTTCAGTTTTCTGAAAGATAATTTTTTGATATTAAACCTTGGAAATTTTGACAGTTTCTGATACCTAGAGGTATATTCGGCTGGCTTTTGGCATTTTTTTGTTCCAAAATCTTTCCAGTCAGAATGCCTGCTTTATTTCGGAAATGTCCTTCCTGTGGCAAGAAGATGGCACTGTCAGATCCACACTCGGTGTGTATTGTGTGCCTTCCATCGTCACACAATCCTGACCAGTGTTATCATTGCCAGAAGTTTTCGAAGAGGACCCAGCGCGACAGAGAACGCATCAAGCTTCATGCCCTACTGGAGAGGGATAGAGATAGAGCTCCCTCTTCAAGTAAACACCGAAACGGCATCGCTCCACCTCTCCTGAGTCCAGGAAGAAGCAGGTGCCTGAATGTTCGCCGTCGACGTCGAGATCGCCGTCGAAGAGGCCGAGACATTCTTCAACGTCAAGGGACAAGCCAAGTAAGTCGGCGCTCAGCACTTCAGGCTCGAAGGCTGTGGGTACTGAGAGACTGTCCAAAACTCCGTCGACGCCGAGGCTTCCGTCGACGCCGAGGCACACTCCGCCAACCTCGAGGGGATCGGCGTTGAGGGACTCGCCGGCGAAGACCATGCCGCGAGGGGACATACCGACGCCGAGGCATTCTCCGCCACCCTCAAGGGGTCGACGTTGAGAGAGTCACCGTCGAAGGCCATGACGCGAGGGGACGTACCGACGCCGAGAGCATCGTCGAGGTCCCATCATTCGACGTCGAGGAGGTCGATGACATCGAGGGGGTCGACGTCGAGATCCCCCATCGGCGCCGTCAGGCTACATCAGGGCCCCCCATCGACGTGGGCGGTCGACGTCGAGACCTGTTACTGATCATTCACCGTCGAGGAGATCGGCGGCAGCGTCAAGGGCGACGTCGAAGTCTCCCCGTCGACGCCGACAGTCGACGTCAAAGTCCCCCCATCGCCGTGGGCGGTCGACGTCGAGATCAAGATCAGAGCGCAGATCGACGACGAGGGTGACGCAGACCTTGTCGACATCCCGTTCGACGTCAAGGCAGTCATCTCCAGGGCTGAATATTGTACAGATTTCACCAGAGAAATCTCCTACAGTTGCTGAAAAGAATCTTTGCGGCCTGTCCCTCGCTGGCTGCAGGGGGTCGGAACAGGTGCCCGCAGAGGTCCGGGCTCGGACGACTACGCAACGAGACTTTCTAAGTCGCCTTCCAGAAGACCAAGGTCGCCTTCTACACGCCGATCTCGGTCAGGAGGTCGTCACAGCTCGCACGATCATCCACATAAGAGGAGGCGCAGAGCATCTTCTACCTGTTCTTCGTCTTCCATTCGGCACTACTCGCCAACTTTCTCATCTACACCACCTTCAAGGGTGTCTCCTATTGATGACATTGGGACTTTCTCTGACGTACTGGGCAGAGGAGCTAATAAACTAAACATCAGTTTATGTACTCCTGTGATCCCTACATCGGTCATTTTCGAGACATTGCACCATCGTACAGCTCCCAGACCGCTGCTACCTCTGGTGCCAGGTTTTTAGAACCAGCCATGACCACGTTCCTTACTCCAGCCACAGTGGGATCAGTTCCGTCGAGGATTGCAAAAAATACAAAGCTCCAGACCAGGATCCCTTGTTCCTTAGGTCTGATCCTCCGGCGGATTCAATCATTGTGGCAGCCGCCAGGAAAGCGCACTCCGCAGCCTCATCCGCTTCTGTTCCTCCAGAAAAGGACAGTAAACAAATGGACTCTTATGGCAGGAAGATGTGCAATACTTCGGCATCATCGATGAAGATTGCAAGTGCTTCAGCCCTTCTTGGGCGCTATGATAGGTCTCTTTGGGACTCCCTGTCTAGGTTTACCGACAAGCTTCCCAAAGAAGATAGACAAGACTTTCATGAAATCTTGCAAGAGGGCGGCTTAGTAGCCAATCAAATCATCAGCGCGGCGGCTGACGCCTCAGATCTCGCCGCACACGGCTACTCACAGGGCATCTGTTCACGGCGCTCAGCGTGGTTGCGCCTCACAGGTCTAAAACCGGACGCCCAGAAGAAGATCCTAAACCTTCCTTTCAACGGCTCCTCCTTATTCGGTTCTCATGCTGATGAGGAGATGACAAAGATGAAGGCCGAGCTAGACACAGTCAAAGCAGTTGGACTGGAGAAGCGGAAGGAGTTTCGAAACGCTTCCGTCAGAACGACAAGCGGCCCTTCCAACAGAGGGTTCAAACCCCTCAATGGTCCTCCCAAAACCAACAAAAGTTCCAATACCAGAACAAGCGTCCTGGCAGGGGCAGAGGGAACAATAAGCAACAGCAGTCCTCCTCCAAGCAGCCTCCTAAACAGTGAGACATTGCTTCCTCCGCACCCGTTTGCCACTCCGGTAGGAGGGAGTATCGTTTTTCACCTGGAAGAGTGGGAAACAATAACAAAAGACAGATGGGTGCTAAATATTGTACAGCATGGCTACTTGCTGAGGTTCAAGACCCCCTCCGCAAGTTGCCCCTCATTTGACGTGCCTTCCTCAACACAATGTATTGTTACAGGGCGAAGTGTATACCCTCCTCTCCAAAAGGCTATAGAAGAGGTCCCACCTCACCAGCAAAATCAAGGGGTATACTCACGGTACTTTCTGGTCCAAAAACGAGGAGTAGCCAAAGAGTACAGGCCCATCCTCGACCTGCGCCTGCTGAACAGGTTTATAAGAAAAGAAAGATTTCGGATGCTAGCCCTGCACCAGATTTTCCCACATCTTCATCTGGGAGACTGGATGTGTGCCATCGACCTGCAGGACGCCTACTTTCACATTCCTGTTTCAGTGAAACATCGCAAGTTCCTCAGGTTCCAGGTGTCTCGTCAGCACTATCAGTACCGAGTACTTCCATTCGGTCTCAAATCCGCTCCCCGGACGTTCTCCAAGTGCATGGCGGTGGTAGCCGCTTTCCTCCGCAAGAGGAAAATCTTCGTCTACCCCTACCTAGACGACTGGCTCCTGAAGAGTTCAACACCTTCTCTACTCCAGAGCCATCTCACTTACTGTCTCAACCTGCTTCACTCACTGGGGTTGCAAGTCAACTACAAGAAGTCAGTTCTCAACCCCACGCAGAAAATACATTATCTGGGCGCATCCCTAGACACCGCAACGGCAAGCGTGTGTCCTTCGGAGGAGAGGTTGTCCTCAATGTTGATCAAGTGCCGCGCACTTCTCAGCACTATACATCCTACAGCAAGGCAGGTGTCATCACTGCTGGGATCGATGGCCTCATGCATCTTCATTGTGCCAAATGCCAGGCTTTACATGCGGCCTCTACACCAGTCCCTCGAAGATCAATGGACTCAGCACTCAGGCCGTTGGGAAGATCGTGTCTCTCTTCCTCAGGCGGCCAGGGACTCCATCAAATGGTGGATGAAACGTTCTCACCTTCTGCAAGGGGTCCCCTTTCACCAAGTACCTCCGACACAGACTGTAGTTACAGATGCCTCACTGCAGGGTTGGGGAGCGCACATGGGCCAGCTTCAGGTACAAGGTCTCTGGTCCGAGACAGAGAAAAGTTATCACATCAACTTTTTGGAGCTAAGGGCAGTCCATCTAGCTCTCAAGTCGCTGTACCCGTCCCTACAGTCCAGCTCCATTCAGATTCAGACAGACAACACAACAACAATGTACTATCTGAACAAGCAGGGAGGCACCAGGTCACGGGTCCTGTCTCTGGAGTCACAGACCATATGGAAGTGGCTTCTGGCGAGGAGTCTCACGATCGTAGCCGTTCACCTTCCAGGAACCTTGAACGTGCAGGCAGATGTTCTCAGCAGAGACTTCGTAGAAGCACACGACTGGGTGTTAAACGAAGAAGTCGCTCAGGACATTTTTCGGCAATGGGGAGTGCCAGACATCGACCTGTTCGCAGACGCGGCAAATACAAAATGCCCCGTCTTCGCGTCCAGATTCCCACAACAAGGATCACGGGGAATGCACTTTTGATAGGATGGTCGCAGACATTGCTGTACGCTTTTCCACCTCTCCCTCTGATCCCTGCGGTCATACAGAAGTTTTACAGGACCAATGCCAGAATGATCCTGATAGCACCAGAGTGGCCGCGCCAGTGGTGGTATCCGGATCTCCTGCAGCTGTCCGAAGTCCCACACCGGAGGCTTCCCTGTCAACCGGACCTGTTGACCAAGAACGAGGGGAGAGTATTTTATCCCAACCTCTCGTCTCTGCGTTTGACTGCATGGCTCCTGAAGTCATACAGTATGGACATTTAGACCTTCCTGCCGATTGTATGTCTATTCTCAAGGAAGCAAAGAGACCCTCCACTAGGAAATCTTATGCTTTCAAGTGGAAGAGATTCTACCTGTGGTGCAAGGACAACCAGTTTGATCCGACTAAAGGTCAGGAGCAAGTGATTCTTCCCTACTTGTTATACTTGGCAAAGTCAGGCCTACAATATCCCTCCATCAGGGTTCACCTAGCTGCTATAACAGCTTACAGGAAGTCCCCGACCCAGGGTTCATTCTTTCAGATGCCAGTGGTAAAGGATTTTCTAGAGGGTCTCAGGAAGGTTTACCCCCAGTGAGATCTCCCTCTCCTCCCTGGGAACTTAACATTGTGCTTACGAAACTTATGGGTGCTCCTTTCGAGCCTATTCATAAGGCATCGTTGCAGCATTTGACCTGGAAGGCTGCTTTTTTGGTAGCCATCACTTCTGCACGCAGGGTGAGTGAGATTCAGGCCCTGTGCTGTAAGGCACCTTATACTGTTTTTCATGCCAATAGGGTGGTGCTACGTACACATCCGAGCTTCCTCCCGAAGGTGGTCTCGGATTTTCACATCAATCAGGTTATTACGCTGCCCACCTTCTTTCCTAAACCTTCAACTCCCCCGAGAGATCATTACACTCTTTAGATCTCCGGAGAGTGCTGAAGTTTTACCTTGATAAAACTCACACACTTAGGAAGTCTGACCGGCTTTTTATTAACTACGGTTCTACTAACACCGGTCTAGCTGCATCTAAAAGATCCATCTCTCGATGGATTGTCTCTTGTATAGCTTTATCCTACCAGTTAGCTAACAAGACCTTACCAGGCAGACCTAAAGCGCACTCTACCAGAGGGAAAGCCTCTACCACAGCTCTCCTTCGCAATGTGCCAATGTCTGAAATCTGTAAGGCAGCCACATGGCGGTCGGTTCATACCTTCACACGTCATTACTGTCTAGATTCTGATGCACAGGCCGATGCCCAGGTGGGGCAGGCCTCTTTGAGGAATTTGTTTGCATGATTGCAATTTGAATGTAATGTTCTGTATACTCCGTTGCTCGTCCGCAAGGTACTGGGTATGGGCTTGCTACTCTATTCATAGATTATGACTATTGATGAGTATCCCCTGGATGAGAAGGATTAGTTACTTACCTGTAATCCTAGTTCTCATCCAGGGGTATACTCATCATAGTCATAAGCTTGACCCTCCCTCCTCCCCGGACGAGCATCACTGGAGTTCTTCTATGTTATTGCATCCTCTACTCAGGTGTCTCTACATTATACACCGTCAAAAGAACTGACCTAACTGTCACCTGTGGTGCATGATGGGAGCAGAGGGTCTCTGGCAGGCCTTAAAGGCACGGTACCCTAACCCTTGGAAGCCTTAAAGGCAAGGTGCCAGTTTTTCTTTTTGTCTTGTTTCATTATTACTCTGCAATGCAGCCTACAGGCGAATGCCTGCAATTACAAGTTTTTCCTTGTGGCAATAAAGCATTGGTATATCACAATTATGCTGTGAATGTACTCTTTTCCTTATGGGTTAGGAGAGTATTTGTTTTACAATGCAAACCTATGTAATTTCGGCAGTTCTGCCATGTTGGAAACTTTTAGGCTGCATTTATATGTTTCACATATGTGTATATATATATTTATATATATATATATATATTTCTATATACTCCGGGATCCCGCACGTGGGCGGGGATTATTCATAGATTATGACTATGATGAGTATACCCCTGGATGAGAACTAGGATTACAGGTAAGTAACTAATCCTTTCATGCAGGAAGCTCAGACAAGGTCATTCGCAGAGATTAGTCCAGCAGTGTGAGAGAGCTATTGCAGTTAAAGGTTGGGACCCCCTGAATCTACACAGTTTCTCCTAGTTTAACTGCGAGCCTAATCACACTAGGAATAGTCAAACCTACTGCACACAAAATGTCTTAATTTTAAGGAAGGATACGAAAAACACCTATTGCGATCATCCAATACTTGGTTACTGCAGGCATACATTTTGTAAAACCCTTTCAGTTAACCAGAGTTGAAAGGCAATCTATTGCCACTGTTGATCCCTTAAGAAAACCTCACACTTAATATTATTTATAAGTAACAGGACCGGGGCAGTTTGGAAAAGAAGGGAACTAGCCCTGGAACCTGAACCATAAATTCTTCACTTCTGTCGCTTACTGGGAGGAAA
This sequence comes from Calotriton arnoldi, assembly GCA_963921515.1. Classification (NCBI taxonomy): domain Eukaryota; kingdom Metazoa; phylum Chordata; class Amphibia; order Caudata; family Salamandridae; genus Calotriton; species Calotriton arnoldi. The sequence continues at coordinate 359,495 of CAWUFW010002592.1, read as the reverse complement.
GTATTATAACAGGTATTTATGTATTCCACAGGCAAAAAGACAAAGTTAATCCAGCAACCATGAAGCAAGAGATGTTTGTGGCAATGGAAATAAATGTTATTTACAGCTTGCCCTACAGAAGTTACAAAAGTACTTGTATAACAGTAACCTTTACCCAAATAGGATGAGGAGCTGGAGGTACAAACTAAACAAACAAACCCCAGTTTTTTCATAACCTGCTATAGATAATCCCACCTCACCGAGTCAAATGCTTGCTCTGTGTTGAGGAAGGTGAGCGCATATGAACCCATCTGGATTTCAGGGGCCCGTAGGATATGAAAGAATCTACGTAGATTTAATGCTGTACTCCATTTAGGTATAAAATCGCACTGGTCTTCATGTACAAGCGTGGTCAAGTGAGGGAGTAGTCGGGATGCCAACAGTCCGCTGAGTATCTTAGTGTCGACATTAAGCATCGAGAGAGGCCTGTAGGACCCTCCCTCTTCCACTGGCGTGCCCTTGTGTATCAAAACCACAAGTGCCTCCCGCATTGTATCTGGGAGATGTCCCACCGTAAAGACCTGACTATATACCTCTAACAGTCTATCTGTGAGTATACCTGCAGTTTTATGATAGAACTCGGTGGGTAGACCATCTCCTCCCGTGGTTTTAGCCGGCTTTTGGTTTCTCAATGAAGCGAGGATCTCATCTCCAGCCAAGTCAGCCTCTAGTGTATTCCTGTTTTCCTCTGACAATCTCAGTAATTCTAGGTTAGCTAAGAAGTTTTATATTGCGGGGTCAGGTGTTAGGTTTAGCGCATATACATTTTTAAGATGTTCTTTTATCAGCACATTTATAGATGCGTGTGATGTACATAGTGTGCCACCCTGCGTCTTGCAGTGCCAGGATCGGGACTCGCAATTGAGGTTGCCTTGCTAGTCTGGCCAACAGGGCCCCGGTTTTGTCCCCCTCCTCATGCAGTCGTTGTCTGTATGCCTTATGGGTACACTTTTCTAGCCTGTGCCAGTCCTCTAATATCGTGCTTCTCAGTTGGCGCCATTCCTCTAATCTAGTGGGTTCTGTTGGAGGGGTCCGTTCTATTTCTAGTAGTTTCGTTTTGTCGCGGTCCAGGTCTCATTCTGTCTGCTTCCTGAGCCCATAGGTAGTGTTGATGCACACTCTCCAAAGAACCACCTTCATCGCCTCCCAGTCATAAGCCCTCGACGTGGAGGAGCCCCAGTTCTCACTAAAATAATTGTGCTGTGTGCACCGTGGCCCGAAATGGGGGGTCTGTTAATGCCTCTGCTCGTAGACGCCACTGTGGCTTCGCCGGACGTGGTCGACCCCGTGCTATATGTAATGTTGGGCCCTAGGCCCACATCCAGATAAAGGAGGGACACGGACACATGGTATACTGGTGCAGTAACTGGCCCAGAGCACGTGCGCCCGGCCCCTTTTATTGTCAGGGTCACCTGACCGGTGACGCCTGTGGTGGGTGGGTGTTTAGTGTGTGTTACAACAGGGCAAAGACTAGAACGTATCCAGCCGGATACTACATTCCTCCCAAACTTTAATGAAGGTCAAAACAATAAAGTCCAAACCTGTGGGAGAGAATACAATTTGTACATAAAACATAACTCAATAACAATGGCTTCCACGGCGTCTCTTTCGCTGTTGGCCAACCGCTGATGATGGTGTCCTTGCCGCCAGGACCACTAGTTCTCCTTGGCCCGATGTCAGGGTGCCCTATGGATGTGGTCTTCCTTGGACTCACAGCGTGGAAGTGTGCTCTACAGTCTCCTTCTTCCTGTTCCACTTACAGTGAAAGTGCAGATGATGGTGAATCAGTTCTGTGTTATTGTCCACTGTACAGTCCTGGGTGAAGTATATTCCCCATCTGGTGATTCACTATCTCCAACGGGATATGCAGTTGCAGGACGTCCCTCTCACGGATGCCCCTCTCACGTGGGTGTCCCCTCTCACTGGACGACCCGGAGGCCCTTTGCTGCCAGGCTTCCACTGGACCGGTGGATTGCCGCCTTGTCGCTCCAATCAGGTTGGAGGAGTCGCAATGGGTCACCTAGGCGTGTCCTTAGTTCCACCTGGAAGGGTGTTGTTGGCACTTGCTCCTTTGCGTGCTGCCTTTGTTCTCCCAGGATTTCCAGAGCGAGCTTCAACAGTCCATCTCTCGTGTCGGGACCCGCTGCCACCGGTGTCCCAGAGGCCTCTGCCCCTTGGATGTCCACGGTCCTGTGTCCGTTCCATCCCAGAGGTGGTTGTTACCAACGGACCGGCCTGCTCGCCTCTGTCGTCCCCGGGTGATCTTGGGATTCGCAAGTGGATGTGTACTTCCAGTGATGCTGATGTTCTCCAGGTACTGTGTTCGGATGTTCATGCACCTTCGCACTTATCCCTTCGGGTGTTTCCCTTCTGGTGTGTGAGTTGACCTGTCGCTCACACCTCTTTCCTCTTCTCATCTTCTTTCCTTCGCCATGGCATCTTGCCACTCAAGATCTGTCTTCTCATTCTTTCCTTCGCGACGCGGTCTGGTCTTCTCTCTTGCTGGTCTGCCCTAACCAGGCTTCTCCGTGCAGCGTGCACTCCACACGTTTCCCCTGGTCTTGTCCAAACCTAGGACACTATCTTCACCACGATCTGTGACTGGACCGGTCGTCGCGACCTTCTTTCGTACACTAGTTAATGTTGTTAGACTCACAGCGTGAATGTTGTTAGACTTCTCTCTTACTGACCTCTTCGCAGGTCACTTCGCTCTCTGACCTCTTGTCGGCCAGCGTCTCTCTTACTGACCTCTTCACAGGTCACTTCGCTCTCTGACCTCTTGTCGGCCAGCGTCATCCTTGCGACCATCTGGCCGGTTGGCTTCTTCCTCCTTGCGACCAAACTGGCAGGTCGGCTTCCTCCTCCTTGCGACCATCTGGCGGGTCGGCTTCTTCCTCCTTGCGACCGAACTGGCAGGTCGGCTTCCTCCTCCTTGCGACCATCTGGCGGGTCGCCTTCTTCCTCCTTGCGACCGAACTGGCAGGTCGGCTTCCTCCTCCTTGCGACCATCTGGCGGGTCGGCTTCTTCCTCCTTGCGACCGTCTGGCGGGTCGGCTTCTTCCTCCTTGCGACCGTCTGGTGGGTCGGCTTCTTCCTCCTTGCGACCAAACTGGCAGGTCGGCTTCCTCCTCCTTGCGACCATCTGGCGGATCGGCTTCTTCCTCCTTGCGACCGAACTGGCAGGTCGGCTTCCTCCTCCTTGCGACCATCTGGCGGGTCGGCTTCTTCCTCCTTGCGACCGTCTGGCGGGTCGGCTTCTTCCTCCTTGCGACCGTCTGGCTGGTCGGCTTCTTTCTTCTTGCGACCATCTGGCTGGTCGGCTTCTTTGTGCTTCTGGTGGTCCGCGCAACCATCTCTTCTTCTTGTCTCCGCAGTCGCGGTGCTTTGGCGCGCTTCTGATTGCGCCCTTCTGTCCCTTCAGTGACTTGCTGCTTTGGGCTAACTGTCTTGGCTTCTGCCCAGTGTCTGTGTGTAGTGCTTCACTGTCCTCCGTACTGCTGCAGTGACCATCTCTCGCTTGTGGGTGCCACCGCATGCCTTCACGCCGGTCTAGGTAGCTTGTCATTTGAAAACCCTTGTGGGGTGTCTGCCACCTCGGCGTAGGCAGGTGTGTATGTCTCCACTCTGCTTAGCCGTGTCATAGTTTGCCCAGAGCTGCTGTGCTTTGCATTTAGTACCTTTGCCTTCTTTCTTTTCCTGCACTTAAACAGGCTGAACCTGCCTCTCACTGCTGATCATCAGTATGCCTCAGTGCCCTTCCTTGTGTCCCGGTGCTGTTGCACTCACTCGCTCTCTGTGCTACATGTATGCACTCCTGGCACTTTCCTGGCAGGCTTTGCTGTGTCCTAGTCGTGCTGCTGTATATTTTCGCTGGCAGGTGCAGTATCGCTAGTTGGCCCCTAGATGGCGGTGCAAGGCAAACTGTGGCAGTCCACGGCCGTTCTCCTTCGTTTCTGGAACCTCGTTCGGTTCCGTGGTGCTTGGCTTTGTGTTCTGCTCTCGCAGGGGTCCCGGAGGGCAGAGGAAATGGAGGGCAACTCGTGGCTGGTGCTGCCTCCAGCCTCCTACCAGACGCTCACTCACTGCCTTCTGGGCGTAGGTCCTGCTCCGACCGCTGCCGCCTGAGACACATTCTCCTTTCGTTTTTCGCGGTGAGTGTGTGTGCTGCTCTTTGGGGCCAAGCAGTCGTACCACATATGCTTTCGGTGCCCGGGGGGGGCTACAGCGTATTTCTCGGCGGCGATTGCCGCACGCAGTCACTTTGCGCACCCTGCCCCTCGCAGCAGACCCTCTCGCTTCCCGGGCTGTGTGGGGCTCGTGTTGCTGCAGCTGCGGGTGGGCTCCGCTTCTCTTTTCTTGCGGGGCCTCGGCAGGTCGATGGCATGGGTCACGCCACGGCTTCGCGCACTGCTTCCACTTTCGCCCGCACACGAGGCAGTCGCCGCAGCCTCTTTCGCTTCACTCGCTGGGCGGGTGGGGGGGGCTGGAGCCGGCGCCGGAGACCGCTAGCTCCGTGGTGGGGCAGAGTTCCTTTCACTCGCGGGGGCTGGGGGGGGGGAGTGGGTGGCTACTCCACTCTCCGACCTCACCTTCCGCCCGATGTTGATTCAGTCTACGTTCATCTCCCGGCAATCTGCAGCGGCGGCCGGCATCTCGGCAGTCCGGCCCCGCATGCCGTTTCTTCTGCCCTCCCAGGGCCTTACTTCACCGGACCCACGAGCCGCAGGCTCTTCTGATGCGGGGTAGGCTCCCACTGGGCTGCTTTCTCGCCCGGGCTTCCTCTCGCCCCGTGGGCTATCGGGCGCGTCGGGCACCTCCTCCCGGTGGTGCAGGCATACCAGGTGCGGGGTGGGCTCCCGATCACCTTCTTCGTCATGGGGCTTTTGCACACGCCCTGCGGGCTATTGGGCGCCTCTGCACAGAGGCGGATTAACTGCAGGCACACGAGGTGCGGGGTGGGCTCCCGGTCACCTCGCCTTCACCCTGCGGCTTTCGGGCGCGTTCCGCGCCGGCTTCTGGGGGTGCCCTCATCACGGGCGGTTCTCTCCCCCTTTTTCACCGCTGATGGGCTGCTGCACGCACGGGCACAGCCCCCTCGTCGCCAATGTAATGTTGGGCCCTAGGCCCACATCCAGATAAAGGAGGGACACGGACACATGGTATACTGGTGCAGTAACTGGCCCAGAGCACGTGCGCCCGGCCCCTTTTATTGTCAGGGTCACCTGACCGGTGACGCCTGTGGTGGGTGGGTGTTTAGTGTGTGTTACAACAGGGCAAAAGACTAGAACGTATCCAGCCGGATACTACACTATAGTCGTTAAGAGAGGGGAGTGATCAGAAAGGTATCTTGCTAAATATGATGCTTCTGAGACTAGGGTGGCAATGTTGCAAGTTGCGAACAGATGATCTAGCCTACTGTGTGTGCCTGCTGCCAGTGTATAACAGGAAAAGGCCCTGGACGTCGGGTGCCTTTCGCGCCGGACGTCTTTAAGGGTACATTCATTTAGTAATGCACGCAAACAAGTCGTCAGATGTGGTTACGTGTTTGCCGTATGGGGTTTGCTGTTCAGGACCAGATCCAGCATGCAGTTACAATCACCCGCCAGTATAATATCATTAGTTAGAAGTGGGGTTGCAGCTTTAATTAGGTCGGTGAAGACCTGTGAATGGTCTAAATTCGGGGCATAGACTGAGATTAAACAGAGTTCACAGCTAGTGTACCCGAAAGTATCACATAACGGCCATCAGGATCAACCACATGGCTAGTATTTCGGAACATTACTCCCGAGGCTACCCAGATTAGCGTGCCTCTGGCAAACCCCGAGTACGATGTTGAGTATAGCTGTCCTCTCCACCTTTTCCGTAGTGCTGGGAGATGATCTCCCCAAACATCAGTCTCCTTTGGAGGAGGGCTATTGCTATATGGTATCTTTTAAGGTGTGCGTATATTCTCTGTCGCTTCTCAGGCCGTGCTAGGCCTCTAACATTCCAAGTTATTATTTTAAGTGTGTTATCCATGACGTACCAAGGTTGTATTGGGACTGAGCTGTTTCTCGATGATGTATAACCTGTCTCCACCTCTCAGTCAAAGTCCATTCCCGTTCACCTGTGTGTCCCTTTACCATGATGTATTGTATCAAACTGGTAGCCATTTTAACCCTTAACTCCCCCCACCCTCTGGGCAGTACCACCAACCCCTCCCATTTTTCGACATGCGACAGATAGAGTCGCTGGTTCCGCCCCATACATATTCTTACAACAATACTAGAACCAAAAACATGTGATGATTACTCTGCCGTGCTAGGGGTTAGCTTACCACAACCGGTACAGGAGGCAATAAGGAGCAAGAAACAAGATGTACTCCCACCCCCTGCTATCCAGATATAGCCATACTACCACTGTATGTTAACTTAGAAAGCTGTTCATTCTGAAATAACATTTGCAAAATATAGTGACATACGATCCCCAACAATACCTTCCACACAAACCTCCCTATAACAAATATCGAAAAGAGGCTCCAGTATCAGCCGGTATAATTTTCAGAGGCGCCCCCCCTCCCAGTTCCACGTCCGCTTGATCACCACTGTTCATGTCCCAGAACCTGCATACAGTGGTAGCATTAACTTGTGACAGTCCTCATACTACAGTGCCCAAGAACTGTATGAACCCATTGTGGTAGGCACAAGGAGTTATATTTTGCCATTGTCTGGTCTGTCTGAGGAATATTCAGGGCCGCAAGTCTGTCTAGGTGGGAGGCCAGCGTTGTCGATAGAGCAGCTGCCTCACGTAATGTCCCATCAGAACAAACCTCTATGCGCCCCTGTGTCGATTGGGATTTCGGGCGTGTGGGTTTCTGGGTTGGGCGTTTTTGGCGTGATGATCTACGTCTACTCACTGTATCGGCTGATATTGTCAATGTCCCTGAATATTGAGTGGGGTGCTTCGGCAGAGCATCAATCCAGTCCGAAGTATCCACTGCCGAATTAAAGATCTGCGTCTTACCCTGGTACAATACTCTAAGCTTGGCGGGGAACATCAGGCTATAGCGCAGGTTGTGTTCTCGTAGTCTTGCCTTCACCGCTAGGAAGGTTCGCCGCTGCTCTTGGACTTTTTTTTTTATATTCAAGTTTTTATTGATTTTAAACACATACAAACAAATCAGCAAAAACACGGATAGCAGATATTCATTTACATCATCAAAATCCATGTGACCCCAATTCAGCACAACACAGGGTGTACAACCGCAGAAAGAATTAGAGTATCATTCACTTTCTTCGACAGCGCCCAGCCATTTACCCCACACCCTCCGGTATTTCTTGGGGCATCCACGCGCCGGGTATAGAGCTTTCTCTTGTGTCGCGCACCAGTCCACTCCCTTGCGCCACTTTCCCAGAGCCGGTGGATCGGGACAAATCCATGCTGCCGCTATGTCACGCTTGGCAACTATCATAGCTGTGTTAAAGAAGGTCTTATCGTTCCGGGACCCATCTAGCCCATCTGTTATCCCCAATAATGAATGTCGTGGATCGTGAGGAACTGTCCACCCCAAGACCTCTGTAAGCTCCTCTTCAATGGCTCCCCAAAATTTGCCAGCCGGGGACAGGTCCAGACCACGTGAAAAAAATCTGCTGGGGCCTGGCCGCACCTAGCGCAGGACGCATCAGAGCGTAGGCCCGCTCGGTGAAGGCGTACCGGAGTGAGGTAAGCGGCATGTAAGTAATATAATTGGATTAGTCTAAGTTTGGCGGAGGCGGTAATTGTTTTGGGCGCCATGAGTGCATCGCGCCAGTCCACCTCATCCAGTGGCCCCACCCAATCTGTCCACTGGTCCTTCAGTTTGTCCAACGAGGTGGGAGTGTTGTTGAGTAAAGTGCGGTATATACGGGAGATGCCCCCCCTGCCCAGGTCCCCCAATAACGTCTGGGCCTCCGTAGGGCTGTATTCCGGGAGCCGAGTGTCGTCTATGATGTGTATGTGAAGGGCGTGCCTCAACTGTAAATATTTATAAAATTGGGAGGGGTGCAGGGAATAACGGGTGCGCATATCCTGGAAGGAAAGCATATGGCCCCCAACCCAGACGTCCCCAAGCTGTGTTATGCCTATGAGGTCCCAGGTTTTGAACCCCCGTAGGCCACTCACTTCCCAGAGCCAAGCCCCTTGCCAGAGGGGGGTGCATTGGGTCAATTTGCCGGTCCAGCCGGTATGGCGCAGCGAAGCCCGCCAAGCCAGGAATACCGAACGTGTCACGTCTGGCAGCTGGATCGGGACAGGTCCCCCGTACAACATGGCCTGTACTTTAGAAAATCCCAGCTCGCACAACTCCAGCCGGTAGGCCGGGTCAGTCCATCCCCCGTTGAACCAATCATGGACCACCAGCAAACATGTGGCTATAAAGTAGAGGTACAGATGCGTCATGCCCATGCCCCCGTCAAAGGAAGGGATCCGACACGTGGAGAGAGCCAGACGCGACCTCCCGCCGCCCCATAAAAATTTGGTAAGTAAGCCGTCCAACTCCTTAAACCAGGATCTGGGGAAACAGAACGGGGTGTTCTGGAGGACATAGAGGAACCTGGGGAGGATCAACATTTTAAACAAGGCAACCCGGCCCAGAGGGTTCAGGGGCAGTGTCTTCCATTTCTGAAGGTCTTCTTTGGCCTTTTTAACCAGTGGGGTTACGTTGAGGGACCAGCCCAGTTCCGGGAGCAGGGTAATCCATATTCCCAGGTATTTAAAGGAGTTGTGCCGGATCGGAATATTAGACTGCCAATCGTAACAGTGCTCTTGGACTTTAAGGGTATAATCTGGAAATACCAAAATGGGATGCCCTTCGAAGTTAGGTGTACCTTTTGCTCGCACATGCTGCAGGATTGCGCCTTTATGTCTATGGTTAAACATCCTGGCAATGATGGGTCTCTGAGGTGCCCAGGGTGAGGGGGCTGCGCTAAGGTTCTATGTGCATGTCCTACTGTGAAGAAACACAATAGTGGTTTTGGATGCATAATCTTGCCTATCCACTCCTCCAAAAATAGTTCTGCCGATTGTCCCTCTGATTTTTCAGAGAATCCAACAAGGCGGAGTTTGTTCCTCCTGGAACGTCCTTCCGCGTCTTTCACTCTGTCCTCCAAAAGGGTGGTCAGCTTTTGTAATGAGGATATTGTTTCACAAAGGGACACTACTTCAGATTGTAGGTTCTTTACCACCGTCTCAGTAGTAGTTACTTGATCTGCAAGCCAGCGTAGGTCCACCCGCAGGAGCGTTACATCTATGGCTACAGAGTCTATTTTATGGACGAGTTCTGTACGTGTGGTTTGATTTGCTGCCAAAAGATCTGCTAAAGTGGGCTCTTTGGGCGGGCTGTCATGTTGTGACTGTTCGGCTGAGTCTATATGCAATTCTGTAGTTTAACCTGTCTGTGCAAGCACCTGGGTATAGTGGTCAATTTTGGCTTGGTGATCCTGTCTTTGCCCATGTTGGCGCCATTACTTACCAAAAGACAGGCTGTCTTCAAACCGGGCAATAAGTTTTATATCTCCTAAGCTGGTGGCAGTTGTGGTTGGGTTACCCGTGCGATGGCAATTTTCCATGTACTGCAATGGTGTGAAGCCAGGGCACGGGAGTAGACGAATCCGCCCCCGGGGACCTGCCAGTGAGGTTTCCTTACCCAACTTAAGTCCAACACTTCCCATGCAGGGGCTCGTCCGGGTTGCTTCAGTACCAGGCACCCAAGGTTTGTAACAGTTAATAGGGGGCCCTCCACACCTCTCCCCGGACCCGACCGGGGTCAGCCGTTCCAGCCAAGTGTCCCAGAGGGTCCCTGCCCATCAATCCTCCAGGCACTGCCCTTGTCAGCTGTATTTTCTGGCAGTTAGTTTCCCAGTGTGTAGGGGGGACAAGGCCCCTATTCTTTTGGCCTCAAGAGCTCAGTCGATCCCCCAGGGAGCTCCCGATTCTGCGGGACCTGCGCCACACAATCAATGCAGGCTCAGCGCGGTGGCAGCGCCCACGACTTCTCCGCTCACCTCAGACCCTTCTGGGCCACGAGGTCCGCCACCCACCGTTGGTGCACAGCCTCCGATCTCCTCCGCGGCAGCAGAGTTAGGCCCGCAGCAGCACAGTATCTGCTTCCGTTGATTTTGCTTTGCAGAGGAGCTCACCACGAGCTCAGTGCCCACCTGGGGGGCTCCACGATGTCTTTCCGGGGCCCCCCCAGCCAGCTCCACCAGTGCCGTCATGCCCGTCTCGGGCCAGGATTATGCGCTCGTCCCACCGCCGGCCGGCCTGCAGGACTTAACGTCAGTCGGGTGTCTCCCACCTCCGCGCCGACAACCTGACGAAGCCAGGCACAGTGCACTGGGCAGCCAACCGGTAGTCTACACCGTGGAGAGGAGCCTCACCAGGAAGTCCCGGGGGCGCAGGTAGGCCCAGTCTGCGTTGTAGTCAGGGCACAAGTCGGGGGTACATGCGGATGGACGGCATCCACCCACTATTTTCACAGGGTGAACGCCGTCCACCCTGCCAAGAATTCGGGCCCCACTGAATAATGTGCTGAACTCGTCCCGGTGTAATTTCCAAACACTGGGACACTTTCAGCAGCGTCTGCACGTTGTCTGCTTTCCATCTGCAAGAAGCAACAACGTGCAGACGGGGACGGGGCTTTCTTATTTAAGACTCCTGCTGGGCCTATAACAAAGGCCGAATTTGAGGGGTCATTAGGCCTCCTTTTGTGAGTCTCTTGGCTGGGAGCAGTCAGGAGCCTCACACCTAGATGCAAATGAAGCAGAGGGGAAACAAAGGTTAGCACTTCACACATTCTTAAGAAAGGCAGCTTTTCAATGTTTTAACTTTGTTCAGTCCCTGTTTAGGAGATATGCATGCACTGTAAGAATGTCAGATGTGTTGGTCTTTCCCAGTATTTACACACAGCAGGTTGCATTTATATAGAGCTTACTACACCTGAGGAGGTGTTGAAATAATTTAAGTACCACAATTTTTTCTTGTATAGCCCTACTCATCCCAATGCAGGGTTGCAGAGCGCTTTACATCAACACGTGCATATTACATGTACAATATATTATATAAGTTTGTAAATGAATGTACTGAATAGGCGCCCCCGCGACTAGGGGAGGGGCGCCCTTAGTTGCGCCACATGACTGAGCCCGGGTTGGGTAAGAAGGAGGTATATCGGGAGGAGGGAGGTGACGTCATCAGGGCACGCAGGGAGAGTTATTTAAGGCTGCGCCCTGGAATTAGACGGCCTCTTTGTCCCCTCAGACCTCCGGCAAGCTGCAGAGGTGCGTCGTCGACGAGGAGAGAGTTCCGGTCGGCGGTGTGCCGAGGGTGGCACGGGAGGTTTGAGGGGGCCTAGGCGTAGTCGTTTTGGTAACTTACAATTATTTGATTGTAGAGCGCGGAAAGATTTCAGGGGCCGCGCTGGAGTGGGGGCCGCGCCGTAGCAGAGAGATGTGGCTCGTGATGTGAGGCGTCCCGCTGCCATATGCAGGTGACGCGTCTTGGTTGTGGTGGTACGGGAGGGTCGTTAGTAGGCGTGTAGGCGGTAGACAAGGGTAGTTACGCTATTTTAGATTTGCTGCATAATGCACGCCGCAGCTACATTTCTTTATTGCTATATTATTGTTACTGAATTTCGGGTGCGATCGCCTGATTAAGTGCCATTAAATGTTATTAAGGCGCGCGGTGGTGACTTCGATTACCGGTGGCCGCTCCATGCAGTTAATGGGCAAGGTTGGTAGTGAAATGAAAGTCACTTACCAGTACGTATATGGGTCCTTTAATGCGGCCGCGCAAGTGTCTAACAGAGCTCCTGTGGTATTCCGTTTTGCAGGCGAGTCGGCGGCATTGGGTGGAGCGCTTTACTTAAGGGGCGGCCTTCAGTTTTGATTCCTCGTGGGAACGAGGCTGCGCAAGAGGGTGAAGGAGGCATGGCCTGGTGGGCAGAGCTCTCGTGTTAGTTTCCGGGAATCCGGTTCAAGCACCAGGGTGGGCGCCTGGAGGTTATCGCATTCTCTCGCAAGCTGGCTTGCTCAGAAAAAGCGTGATGGCTCAGAATCCGGAGGCCATCGTGAGAGAAGGGGGGCCTCGGGACCCCGGACTTCGGGCGGTGCATGACATTCTGATTGGAACTTTCGCGCAAGGGCCGAGCACATCTTGGCACTGTGCATTTAAAGTCCCTCACCTGTAGGTGTCTTCGGGTGGACCGATTCGTTTGAGAAGCCGCGCAAGTTGCTCGAAGGGCGGCCTTCACTTGAATTCCGCGCGGGAGCAGGGCTGCACCAGTGCGTTGACGGGGCGTGGCCCGGTAGGAGGCACTCGGTTAGGGAAGGCGAGTCAGCGGCATTGGGTTACACGCAATGCTCGAAGGGTGGCCTTCACTTGAATTCCGCGCGGGAGCAGGGCTGCACCAGTGCGTTGACGGGGCGTGGCCGTGTAGGAGGCTGTCATTCGGGCTCCCTACACTCTTTCGTGGGGGCAAAGCTGGGGAGAGCGGGAGTCCACGGCACAATGCAAGTAAGTTCTGTGCATGCTGTTTCACCCTCGTCAATTGACTGGGTCGTGATATACTGTGCTGTGTTGTGTTATAAATGTTGTCTCTTTCGCCCTAGTTTCGATATATTAAGTTTACTGCGCATACATGGTTTGAGGGTGGTGCATTCAAGGTTAAAACTGTTAGAGGTCACGCAAAGGGTAGGATGGCGGTATTTTAATCTCCTGCTCTGGTCAACTAATGGAGTCACTGGAGTAAGCTATATCAGTGGGTTACCACATCCACTGCAGCGACCAGGGTGTGACCTATAGGTAACTTGCTTCGTAATCACTAAGATCTCTTTGGGGCTAGTGCGCTCGCTGCAGAGTGAAGTGTGAAGCCTACGGGTTATATTCAGTGAGTTCATTGAGTGTTTGGGGTGCACATGGCGACTATTCTACTTTGGAACGCTGCAATTACAATATTGTGGTTCTATGTTTTGCGCCTAGTGCCACCCGGTGCATTAATTGCAGCAGGTCCGTATGTATGTGCAGGCAACCTGTTGGGGCAGTCCCTCTTGGAGTGCCACTTTGTGCTCCTAATAGGTGTTCTTTTTGTACCAGGGAATCTGGGTTCGCGCCCACAGGTGGACGCCTGGAACTTATTGCAATCACGTACGTAATTTTGAAGATTCCTTTCAAGTATTCTGCAACGCTAATCGACGTGCTTGCGGTTAAGCCACGCCCTTATGGCATCGGCCGCTTCCTTTAGGGGGACCTCTTAAGTTTTCATTATACTTAGCTCAAGTTCATTCAGGGCCCGACGTAATTCATAAAAAACTGGTGCAGATACGGCGCTTTAATGCGTGGTCTGCAGATAAACAGTGTCTCTTTATGCCTTCTGGGGCATTTTATACTTACAATGGGAGCTACAGGGCATTTTATACTTATAAGGGGTGATAGGAGAAGACGCCAGCTAAGGCCTAGTGTACATGCCTCTTGCTAGTGCAAACACCTACTACCGTGATTATGGGGGTCATGGGCAATAGCATCTCCAGAATATGTAGGTGGTTGGAAGGCTGGAGTTACAAAGATATACGTTCGCCAAATTAAATCTTGCTAGTGCAAACACCTACTACCGTGATTATGGAGGTCATGGGCAATAGCATCTCCAGAATATGTAGGTCGTTGGAAGGCTGGAGTGAAAAAGATATACGTTCGCCAAATTAAACGCAAGAGAGGCTCATTGGCATACCCATACGAGGAACATGTGATTATTGCCCAAAAAAAAAAAAAAATCTTCAGTCAATAGTTACCAATTTAAACAACTCGAGACTTTTGGGCTGACATTTCTAAAGCGTTAATAAGTCATGCCTTCCTTGGTTTACGTTTCGAACTCAGATCCGGGAGTTACTTGGTTCTGCTATGCTGCCATGGAGGTTACCGAACTTGCCGGGTTTAAGGCATAATATTCAGGTAACACCATAGTTCCTAGGCTTGTTTCTAACGTGCCAGGAAGGAAGGACAGCTGGGGGCTTTTGGCGGTTGCCTGTTACCCTTCTGACTCCCACAGTGTCTTCAAGGGCGCTGCTAAAACAAGTATTTTTGGTAGTATGGTCCCACCGGGTCGTACTCCGTGGCTGTATTCATTAATGCCCGAAATCACTTTCCTTTCAAAGCTCAGGCACAAAACGGCGTTGCCGGGGGTGGGGGGGGTTAAAATTGTTGACACATTGTTAACTGTAAATTTCACGCCCTAATTAACTTTCATTTAAAAGCGCAGGCGCAAAAAAAAAAAAGAAAATACGGTTTTAGTAATACAAACAACGTATCGCGCAAGGTGATATAGGGGCACTACACTTATAACAGGACAGCAACGCGATTCTATTTATGGTGCCGTGTTCAAGGAAACCTAGGACCATGTTTTAGTGGGCCCTGAACAGGTTTATTGTGATGTAATCAGTCTGGGACCTAAAAGGGGCCCTTGTCCATCAGCTGGGGAGCCAGTCTTCATGACACACGGCAGAGCTCAAATATTTACACTACCAGCTTGGTTTTTTAGGGGGAGGCAGTGAGCCACCCCGACCACGTGGGGAGTCAGTGCAGGAGGCCGGAACAGGTTGCGACCAAAAAGGGGGCCCCTTGTCCATCAGCTGGGGAGCCAGACTTAATAACACAAGGCAGGGATCAACTATATACACTACAAGCTTATCCCCACAAGAGTAAAGATGTGACTTTACGTAATTAACAAACAGGGTTATGCAGGATTTTCTTTTCCTTCCAAGTGGCAGCAGCCTCTGTGACAATGGATGGTGTGCTATACAATTAACAACGGGCGGACCTTGGGGAAGGAATGCAGTTTGAAAGTTCATCCCAATGACAAGTAGCGATTTATTTGGGTCATAAGCCACAGGTTATATGGTGAATTGTCAGCAGTGCTTGGTAAAGACCTACGGAGCGGTGTAACTCTTTAACAGGCAGGGGGCACCAGGAAGGGCATGCATCATGATAGTGGAGGTCTGTTGGTGTGCAACACAATTACTAGGGAGTGGGCCTTGGGAAGGAAAATCATGGTATAAGCATCGCAATAACAGGTTCCATTATAAGGCTAAACGCAATTGCCTTTTATTTACCTGTAACGTTTCGCTTCCCATTTTCATCATCAGCAGACTTCACGAAAGATTGGTGGTGTGTAGCACTATCAGCATAATGCAGTCCCTTCGCACCAAATGAGGGTGAAACGTACCTCTCGGCAACAAGTGGTGACCACATCACAGCGACGGGTAACGAGTTATTTCAGACATACGCCGCAGGCAATAGGGATTGCTGGGTAATATTTCAACAATTGGGTGGCTTTCCTAAATTGTCGAGCATAGTGGGATTCCGGGAATCCATTTACATTATAAGGGCTTTATTCTATGGCCAAGGTAGGGGCAATGGGAGGACTGACCGGCCGGTGGTCCCAGACCCTACTGCCCTAACTCGCAACATACAGAGTGGTTACAACATAGGGGAGCCTGCCCAGTTTCAGGCACCCCAGGGGGCCGGTGCGGTATGCGGTGCCCCGGATTTCTGGTCATGTTGGCGGTAGCACGTTGGGGCTTGCCGGCACAATGTGCGCGGCTGAGTGGAGAGCTTGGCGGGATGGGTCGGTCAACTTCTATGGTAAGGCCAAGCTCAAATGCAGGTATAATAGGGTGACTAATTCTCTTACTGCCCTCCACATATTGTTGCCGCTAAAGTGTACGGCCAAAAAAAACAAAAGTTCAAGGGTAATGTTGTGCCTGGATTACTTAATGCCTATCACGGATTAAGGTGGCTAAAGCATAACGTCGTGCCTGGATTACTTCATGCCAATTTCAAAGGTACTGTCGTGACTGGATTACTTAATGCCTTTCACAGATTAATGTGGCTAAGGCATAATATTGTGCCTAGATTACTTACTGCCTTTTACGGATTAATATACATATTGTTGCCGTTAAAGCGTACGGCCAAAAAACAAAAGTTCAAGGGTAACGTTGTGCCTGGATTACTTATTGCCTTTCACGGATTAAGGTGGCTAAAGCATGATGTCGTGCCTGGATTACTTAATGCCTTTCACAGATTAATGTGGCTAACGCATAATTTCATGCCTTGATTACTTAAGGCCTGTCACGGATTAAAATGGCTACAGCATAATGCCGTGAATTATTTTATATTTCAAAACAGTATGGTTTTCCAATTGGTCTGTAATTCTTAGAAAATGTGGGGCCAGAGACCCACTTGTGGGGCACCAAAGAGCCCAGTCAATGGGGGAAGATGAGGTTTCCTGAACAGGCTTCCTTTCATACATAAGCAAACACGAACGGAAAATTGGTGGCATTTAGGGTTTCTGTCTCCCACATTGGCACTTCAGCGGTGGCAGCAGCGCCCCATGAATAGGCACAGCCCGGTACGCATACGTTAAGGTAGACATTAGTTGGGCCCGGTATGCATACGTAAAGGTAGACTTATTTGGTGGCAAAGCAAAGCAGCGCGTCCATTAATTTGGGTGGAGTACAAAGGTCGGGACTATGCCTATAGGCAGGTACCCCCGGGGTCACAGCGGTATCTAGGGTACGGCCAAGTCAAGGTTCAAATGGTTGGCCTTGTCAAATTCTCCTTTCGGCCATTATGTTAAAGTCTGTAACATACCAGGTTACGCTGGGTTGGCTTAAACAAGCTATACAATCAAATGCTGTTACCCAATCAGTCCCTTAGTCTTTGATGCTGGTGGGAAGGTGCTAATCTGATTCGCTGTGCAGGCAATAATATAGGGACAGCTATCCCATTTCTTTATAGAAATTCTGGCGGGCGCTACAACTTGCTCTAGTTGGCACAACGTGCTTTAGTAGATGTAAGGGACCAGTTCCGCAAATAGGGGGTGCATCTCTCAGGAAATGCACATAAGCTCTGTAACCATATTATACTGGTGGCAACTTGGGAGCACTGTCAGCGCCAAGGAGGGGGGAGGGTGAGTACGCCGGGTAGCTTCTCACCCTGTGGCGGAGCTCTGACAGTTAACAACAAAAGGGGATGCACAACAAGGGAAGTTCAGCAACTGGATGGACCCCAGGAGGGGGTAGGATCCACTTGTGCAGAGGGTAGGCGGAAAAGGAGGACCGACCTGCCGGTGGTCCTGGACTTTACTGCACTAACCCGCAATGTATGGACTGAGTAGAACTTTGGGGAGGCTGCCTGTGTTCAGGCACCCCGGTGGGCCGGTGCGTTATGCGGTGCCCTGGATTTCAAGTAAAGCAACTGTTTGCTGTCGCGCATTGGGACCTGCCGGCGCAATGTGCGCAGTTGGGTGGAGAGCTTGGCGGGATAAGTCGGTCAAGTTCCATTGTAAGGCCAAGCTCAAGCGCTGGTGAAATGTTGTGCGTTATGCGGTGCCCTGGATTTCAAGTAATGCAACTGTTTGCTGTCGCGCATTGGGGCCTAACGGCGCAATGTGCGCAGCTGAGTGGAGAGCTTGGTGGGATGAGTCGGTCAAGTGCCATTTGTAAGGCCAAGCTCAAGTGCTGGTGAAATATAGTGCCTAATGTGCTTACTACTATTGACATGTTGTTGCCGCTAAAGTGTACGGCCAAAACTGAAGTTCAAGTAATGTTGTGCCTGATTTTCTTGATGCCTTTGACAGGTTGATTTGATGCGGCTAAATCAATCAATCAATCAATCACGGCATTTATAGAGCGCGCTACTCACCCGGGAGGGTCTCAAGGCGCTGGGGGAGGGGGTAAGTTACTGCTCGAACAGCCAGGTCTTGAGCTGCTTCCTGAAGGAGAGATGGTCCTGGGTTCGCCGAAGGTGAGTGGGGAGGGAGCAGCGGCGGTGCGTCCATTGGGGCGCTGGGGCGTTGCCCCACTAATGCAAATGCAAAGTAATACTCCTGTACGTCTGGCAGACGTACAGGTGTATTACTTGAAGTCCGTGCCGGGGGGTCACTGACGATCACCGGGCGACGCCCGAGCAATCATCAGGACAAGGGGGTGGTGACGTCGGGTGTAGCGCACTTAGTGCGCATGCTCAGTTCTGGGCTGGTCATTTTTCTGACCAGCCCGCGGCGCACATGCGCATTAGCCTGCAGATTAGAAGAGCGGGGGTTGCTTCATGGCGCAGCCCCCGGTCTCCTAATGGGCGGGTGTGTACCCCTGCCCAAGCCAATCCTGGCGCTGCTGGGGCAGCGTCTGGATTGGCTTAGTCACAGCGAGGCACGGGATTTGGGAAGCATAAGTGTTAACTGTAGTCCGTAGTCGGACACTCGGACTGCGACACGACACCACGACACCACGACACCACGACACACACCTCGTGTTCTGGTGCGAGGGCCGAGGCTGCCTGCTACTACTGCTCGTCGTGGGTGGATGGCTCCGGTAAAGAAGAGACTCACTGCTGGACGAGACTTCGACTTCACCACATAATAAAGTAAGTACTTCGTTCCATTTCCAAAGTGAGCAGATGCTTGATGCCGAGAAATATACAATGTACCTTTCACCCGCGCCACCAAGCTGATTGTTGTAAGTAATAGTACATTTTAAATTACTTACAGCAATCAGCTTGGTGGCACGGGTGGAAGGAAATGCTCCTGTTAACGTTGCTGTGCGCTCTCTAAAGTGCACAATCAAGCGCTGGCCATTAATATACTCTAACCCAGGAAAAGAGTATATTAATGGCCGGCGCTTGATTGTGCACTTAGAGTGCGCACAGCAACGTTAACAGGAGCATTTTGTTAACGTTGCTGTGCGCACTCTAAAGTGCACAATCAAGCGGCGGCCATTAATATACTCTTTTCCTGGAAAAGAGTATATTAATGGCCGGCGCTTTGATTGTGCACTTTAGAGCGCCGAGCAACGTTAACAAATGCTCATGTTAACGTTGCTCGGCGCCCTCTAAAGTGCACTTTAGAGGCGCCGAGCAACGTTAACATGAGCATTTTGTTAACGTTGCTCGGCGCTCTCTCGATGCATGCAGTCACTTACTTATCTTCCTTGTTGCTTTTCCACGCATGTGCTTTTTTCCGCAGCTCCTTGTTGCCCTGTCTGATGCTCCTAATTAAAAGGATCCCTGACTGGATTCCTTCTAGCTGTAAAAGTTCATATTTCTAGCCAAGTCTTTGGTTCATGCCCATGAATGACGACACCAGTTCTAGGAGTACAAATGACTGACTGTGTGGCATCCAGGCCAGGCCATAAATTCAGTCTGGCTGTGTCCTGCATTGTAGAGCCCTCACATGCTTCTTCGCAAAGGGTATAACAATAGCGAGCCAGAATGCTCAAAGTATTTAAAGAGAGGTAGCAGCTGTGCCTCCAGACCGCAAGTTGAAGGTGGGGATTGAGTCTGAAAGTTGGGGGTATTGCGTCCGTTTGTCTGTTTCTCACAGGTTTGAGATCATGTTGCATGCGGGATACAAGTGATCAGAGAGATGGTGGGGGCACTCGGAGGCAACAGAGCATGAACGGCGGAGGGAGGGGGTGCACCGAACTCCTGGGCCCTTGGGATGCTAAAAGTAGGGACCCTCTCCTCAAGCCCAGAAACAACAGCAAAGGGGCACATGAAAGGGTTGTCGAATGTTTGAGCAAAGGGGTTTAAGCAGGGCTCTAAGTGGGATGAAAAACTGGGGGAGGGGGAGGTCTCTAAGGACGTAGTTTAAAACACTTAAGCTAAAAATCTGTGCTTAGCATAGTGTGCCGCCGACTGGTATTTGACTGCCTCCGTCATTGCATCCAGATATATACTACAACAAGTAATATCACATCTACATCAAATCAGGACTATTGGCTTTGTCAACGGTTGTTAGTTGTATAAGATCAATAAGCAACAACTATGGCTTCGTTGTACATATTATTGAAAATGCTTTATTTCTAAAATGATGAGACTGTGAAAGAACTATAACGAGTCTCTTTGAAGTTACATCCCAGGCAGTGAAGGGTGGCAATGCTGCAGAGTTAAGATTTTATTTCCATCCTTAGGGTGAGGGCAGAAATAGAGAGCCCGACAGGGACCCGTCTCGGCACCTGATTTTTAGAACTGTCGGTGCTGAGCACCGGCAAGACCCACCTATATTTAGCCAAAATAAGGATAAAGTAGGATAGATTTGTGCAGTAAGTTAAGATCACATTGACGAGTGCTTATGACTATTGGGAGAGTTGTTTCCATGTGTGAAATGTAATACACACTCTGAGGCAGTAAAAAGTGTTTTTCTCATGTCAGTTTTGCTCTCCTGTTGAGTAATAAATGTGTCTTTGTTCATTTATCAGTTCAGTTTCTCTAAATTATTTAACCACAATATAAATACTTGAACAAATACATTTGAGAAATATGCAGTTATTTGCTACAAATATCAGAGAAATTTTATTTGTAAAGAATGGTATGAGCCACTTAAATTAGTATCTTTTAAATACCAATATTATGGTAGTAGAGAGAGTCTAAGTAATGTTTAATATTCCTAAAACATAGAAAAGTATCATTTCGACTATATGCAATAACAACTAAGTGGATATACATTAATTTTGGAGGCTGTAGCATAATCTTCATCTGTGTTGAGTCCCGAAGGTTTCGTGGTGACTAGCATGATAATGATTTTTGGTGTCTCAAACGTAATTCACAATTGTCAATTTGTGGTGTTGTGTTGTTTCCACCAATCAGTAGGAACTGCGCGTTTGTGGATGACACAAACTTAGGATGGTGCCAGAATGATTCCATGTACCCCGTAGCATATGTTGTCCCTTGGACCAGCTAGCTCTGAGTGCCACTGTTAGCCCCCTAACCTAGACAGGGAGCGAACAGTTCTGGCAACCACTGAACATGACACCTCTATTACCTCAGGAACCATGGTGACAGACTTCAAACTTTCGCTTAGTCACTCGTACTCTCTTCCGCTCAGAGAACTATACAAAGAATAAACAGAGAGGCGTTTTCAATATTTATTGAACCAGAGTGATTCTTGTATAAAATATGTGCCCAGGGGGACGCACCCAACACTAGGGCCTAGGCAGTGTGATAGGATTCTCACAAAGTGTTCTGTCAGCAAGTTCGGCGTTTCTGTAAAACCAATCCAAGCGTCACGAATGCAAAATGTGTGTCAAACATTAATGTGGCAAAGAGCAGGCAACTTTTAGAAAAAGGATTTGTGTATATGGAAGAATGATACTAATTCCTACCGGGTTCAACTTGGGCACATGACACCCACTCCTCATACATATGTTGGTGCAAAGCTACTAAAAGCAAGGCACTCACACATTAGCAAAAGAAAATGCTAAAAATTGTGCTTAGTAAAATTGCTTAACATCATCTTAAAATAAAGGCACTCATGCTATTTGGAGGCCCAAAGCAAGCCAAACTTATATAAAATATAAAAGCACTTACAATTTAGGCAATTTTAAAAACAAAATTTGGAAGTAAAAACAGGCTGAATAAAAGCTCCCACCACATGGAAAGTCAGATGTTTACATGTTCCATGTAGTAGACGAGACACTGGAAAAGAGTATATTAATGGCCGGCGCTTTCATAGTGCACATTAGAGAGCCGAGCAACGTTATGCCAACAACAAGGCTTGTTGAAAAGAGTGGCCGGCGCTGTGATTGTGCACTTTAGAGGGCGCCGAGCAACGTTAACATGAGCATTTTGTTAACATTGCTCGGCGCTCTCTAAAGTGCACAATCAAGCGCCGGCCATTAATATACTCTTTTCCAGGAAAAGAGTATATTAATGGCCGGCGCTTTGATTGTGCACTTTAGAGAGCGCAGAGCAACGTTAACATGAGCAATTCGATAACTCATTATATGCAACACAATAACGTTTTTGCAATGCTCTTCTGTTATAGCAGTGTACAACAAGCACGCACCCATGTCACCCCCCTTTGGTTGTTCGGGCTCGCTCGCTACGCTCGCTCGCTACGGTGCTCTATGAAATTCATTTTCCGCCCCACCACTTACAAATGTCACCAGCCGCCACTGGGAGGGAGTTCCAGGTCTTGGCTGCCAGGTAGGAGAAGGATCTTCCTCCGGCGGTGGTTCTGCGGATGCGTGGGACGGTGGCGAGGGCGTGGCTGGTTGATCGTAGCATGATGCTGTGAATAATGTATATATCCAAATAGGATGGTTTACTCCTATTGGTCTGTGATGAATTACCTGTTTTGAGGTGAATAAAAGGCTACGCCCTGAACAACATACTCTGACTCTGAGAGTTATTGGGCATAGCATGGTAGAAAATGTTGGAAATGGTGAAGGGTGAATGTCAGGTTGTGCGCATACTAAGGATGTGTTACATAAAACTGGGGGATTGCAAGGTGTAGAAGTCACATACCATCTTCCATAGCTTACTGTGCTATTATCCTCGCAATGCGGTCAAACGTATACATGATAGACCTGCTAAACATATATGTGATGGCTTTAGATCTGATGTCACTTCTTGTGATGCCACTTCCTGTGAAGTCGTGGCTTGTGATGCCACTTTCTATGATGCCAATTCCCGTGATGTCGCGCGCCGTGATGTCACTTGCATACTGCCTAACTAGGTTAGTACCCCCACTTCTTTTTTTAGGACTTGTGCCCTGGTCGTAGTTAATATGTGCAGCCGTTCTCGTTCCAGGTCGACCCCCGATTCCGGGGGAGCGCCTCAGCTGTGTCTCAAACCCAGAGTAGGGAGGCAGTCCGATCGATGCCTTTGTTCACAGCAGGATTCTTACGGATATTTGGGGCTCGATCGGAGCTAACTCAGTTTGCGTCTGCAATCTTAGTTGTCCAGGCCACGCCCCCCTCTTTTGCTAGGGTTAATACCCTGGGACACCAAATACTCCCTCTGCTTTTTGGGGGGAGGGGCAGGGCCTAGGTCAGTGTCTCACATTGGAAAGAGTATTTCATACAGGGTGATTTGTGCCAATACAGACCCCTGTGGATAGGGGAGTCAGACTCTATGCCCTGTAGGGTTATTCACCTGCTCCTCGTACTGCTGATGTGCTGCTTTGAAGTCGGAGCATTGCTTTGCGCGCCGATCACGGAGTCAGAGAGGCACCCATCTCCGAGAGACAACACCGTGCAGTGCAGCGTGGCTCGCCTGGCCGAGTGAACGGCTGTGGCCCGCATAAGGAGCGCAAACTCTCCTGTGCCCAAATCCTGACAAGCAAAAAAACAAGCTAGGTTTTTAAACAGACAGATTAAAGGCTGAAAACATTCAATAAGTCAGTTGTGTCCTGGCAGAGACCCAGGTACCTGACCTGAAGGCTGCGGCGCAGCCAAGAAAGAGGAATATAAGCAACAGAGAGTAAGGACAGTATGCTGGCAGACAGGATTTCGATTGACCGGATATTGTTGTTGGTTTTCTTTCTCTACCTTCCTTAGTTTTCATGGGAAAGGAAGTTTGTTAAAATGTTAATTCTATTTTTTATGTGGCTGCTGTTAAAATAAAGTGGAGAAAGATAGAGTAATCCTCAACTCCGATCCTGAAATAGAATCTGGAAAACGACTTTAGAGAGGTTATCTGCATACATCAAGAAGGATAAGGATTACTTCCTGGCTGTATGGCTGCCAATCCTGCAGTACATGGAAAGGTAGAATGGAGAGACGACCGGTTTCATCAGACCGAGAGGCTTGATAAGGTTTGACTAAGCAAAGAACATTGAACCCGGGGACGTGGCCACGGTGACGAAGATGGCTGCCGCACCTTGATTCTGCTCCTGACCTCCTCGGAAATCCTCAGCCATCTGCCGCCCTCACACTGGAGGCCTAGGCTGATTGTGTCGAGGGACACAGACTGTGAGGACACTGGGGAGCTGCGAAGTGTGATGCAGCTACGGGGCCAACCTGCACGCGATGGCAACTCCTGAGCCTCGGTGCTCGGCTATGACCACGCAGACCGGCTAAGAGGCTGCCGCCTGTCCTGGGCGCATCATCTGGAGAGGTGCGGGTTCGATCCGATGCATTGCAGAGCCACGGACCAAGATCCAAGTCCCGTCAGCCACGAGGTAACTAGGGGTGGGTAATGGCAGGCGGCCATGGGGCCCACTTCTTACACCCCCGCTTTGGACTGCCTACTGCATCCCTCCAAGGACGCCCCCTACACCCCCTGTTCCTTCTGGAGCTTATTGGCTGCTTTGCCCTCGGTCCCTTCCGGGGCTCTACCTGGTGCTGCCCCCCCAGGCCCATAGCAGCTGGTAGCTGCTGGGGGGGGGTGGGAGCGATCAACTGGCTTGAGGGGCCTGGAGGTTGAGTGGACGCCCTGCCCTGGGAATCCACATTGATCTATGGCATGGGAACCGTCTGCCCTTGTCCCGGGGTGCCTCTCCTGATATTTCCCGGCCCCTTTCTTAACCCCCGACCTGCCTATTGCTGGGGGTGTTGGAAGGCATTGCCTCAGGGCGAAAGACTGTGTGCTGGAGCAGCATATCCATCTCCTTGATGGCCCCCCGCTGTTGGCCTCACCGATGACCGTACTGCGACAGATGTCAAGGCACGTTGCCCACTGAAGGTGTCCGCCATGGCTGATCGTGCGGCCCTCCAGGGCAAACTGGCCACAGAACTTCTGCCTTCTGGCCACTACCAGTTCCCAGCCATGGGGAGAGACAGGCCTGCTCTAGCCACGCCGGCACAAACGACCATGAACCAGTACACAACAGTGGCTTCCGGCTCCTTGGGAGCCACCAGCAACCCTGTGGCGCTGCAGCACAATCATGTCCAGCCCGACCTTGCCACAATCTTCCAGGAAATCCAGGACTCTCAGGTGGCAGTGGGAACGAAAGGGGGGTAAGTGAAGGTGGACTTCTCTCTCTAGCGCCAAGATCTCAGAAACATTGCCACCGACTTACTGAGGAAGAGTGTCATGCCCTCGGTGGGGGACGAGGTGGCCACCCTTAAACAGCAGGTCTTCAAGCTGCTGGCGGCGACGGCGGTGCTGGAGGGGAGCGCTGACGCTGAGAACAGGTAGCGTGGGAATAACCTTCAGTTGTTTGACTTTCCGGAGGCCTGAGACACAGAGCAATTCTTGGAGCGCTAGTTGTGGTCCTGGATCCCTGAGAATAAGCTATCACTGTGGTTGCCGTGGAGAGTGTACACAGGTCCTTGGCCCAGAGGCCCCCACCGAGGGCCTCGGCACGCCCACTCATTGCCCTGATTCTTAACCACAGCGATTGGGACACCATCCTCCATGAGGACAGGGGTCGCCCTGACCTTTACTTTCAGGCTACTCTAATAATGATTTTTCCAGACTACACACAGTTGGTCGAACAGTGTAGACGCTCCTTTGATGATGTAAAACAGAAGCCCCGCTTTCTTAATCTTCAGTATATGCTCCTTTTCCCAGCAAGACTGAAGGTGATTCTCAACTCTAAATCTTATTACTTTAAGTCTCCGGAACAGACCTGGGAATGGGCGGCTGAGAGACCTGTGCTTCGCTGGGCGGATGATGTTGGTGCCTCCATTCCTGCGGCCGCTGGGAGCGCTCTCCGCCCTCCGAAATCCTCCAGGATGAAAAGGACACGTTCCCATGGGTGCCATGACCAGTGAGACTCCACTGTTTCTGATTCGAGGCCCCCTGTCGCCGGCGAGGGGAGTGGATAGGAGCGGCTGGACTGCAGGCTGGAGCTCTTCCCCGCCTGGCTGAACTTCATACTGTGTGTTTTGCATTTCGCCCTAAGTGGGAAGGGTATGCCCAGACGTGGGTCCCGTGCTCACTACGCCACTGGAGTCAAGCTATCCTGGCTGATGAAGGCTGATAGCCTGAAACCGGTCCTAGGATGCTTGATTCCGGTCCAGGGAAGACATGGCTTGGCAGTTCGGTCTGGACTGTTCCCATGAGGCACAGGGTCAAGACTGATTTGCATATGGCTATGTCTGAACTGGGGTGGCGTGGTGAAGCAAAATAACGATGGATTAAACCCAGATCTGTGACTGGGGGTGAATGTTTGCCAATGTGCAGCATTCCATCCATCATCTTGTGTGTTTTGCATGAACTTCATACTGGCCCATTGGGCTGAACTGTGGGCTCCTGCTGCCTGCATTGGTGGCGCTTTTCCCTTTGGGGGAAAAGGGGTGCATTCAGATGATGCATTGTTACGTGTTGGGTTGATTTATGACCCTGCAATTGGAGGTTTTTTCTGTTTTGTTGTGGTTGTTGTCATGCTTTGGCATAGGGCAACAGATGCTTCCTGGGTAGAGATGTGGGTTGGGGGGATACGTTATGTTGTGTTTGCTTTTCTTTACAGTCCTTATGTCACAGCTGCCTTGGCCACTTACTCTACCTTTGTCCCTACTGGGGTGTCAGGCTCCAGACTGTTCTGTTGTGGGTAGATCCTTGCGGTGTGTTTCTGACCGCCTGTTCTGTCCTCGCCCAATCATTCTCATCATGGAGGTTAGAATTCTGTCCTGGAATGTGAATGGCCTACTGGACCGCATCAAGCACACAGCTGCTCTTCGACATGCTGGGCGCTTCCAGTCCACCGTTCTTCTGTTGCAGGAGACCCACTTATTGGGGAGCACTGCCCATTCCTCCGATGTTATGGCTACAACAGGGTCTATCACTCTGGGTTTCCCCCTTGTGATTACAAGTATACTCGGATCCCCATAGGAAGTATATAGGGGTGGTGGAGCTCCTCAAAGGTAGACAATACAACTTTATGTCGGTCTATGTGCTGAATCAGCTGCTGGCCTTCACATTGGCTTCCCTGCTCTCGATATTGTTGGGCTTCCCACCATTCACCACCATTGTTTGGGGAGGATTTCAGTGCGGTTCCTGATCCAGAGCTGTACTCCACTGACCCCCTGGGGATGAAACATTAGTCTCGTTCCCGCCAGCCCTGGGTGTTGATCGATTCCCTTGGACTCTGTGACACATGGAGGATGTGGCAGACCCGCATTGCCGCATATGCCCACACCTCAAAAGCCAATAAGACTTTGTCACAAATTGATTCGCTAATCTCCCACCCTTGAATGTCTTGAAGTTGTCCCTGGTAGGCATCCTTCCGCAGTTGATTTCCGACCACTCGCCTTTCCTTTTACATATGGGAGCCTGCTGGGCGGCCCATGTGGTGCCTCAATGCTTGGCACTTGTCTGATATGTATTGTTCTGACTGTGGAGACCGAGTTGCAGGCTTACTTTCGGACAAACCATGGGTCCGTGTCCTCTGATGGCACCCTTTGGGCGGTCAGTAAACCTATGATACGAGGTCTGGTGAAAGGCTACATCTGGGGTATTATTTAAAAAAATACACAAAGTAAAATTAAAACATATTTCAATAGATATTTAGAAATTAACAAAGATGAAAAAATAATAATAGAAATAAAAAATAACTACTAAAACTCATACTTAAAAAAAAAAACAGATGAACTCATACTGCTATGAATACAAACATTAATAAAAATAGATACATCTTTGGGCGAAAATCCTCGATTGCATGAACGAGGTACTGGGGGCTACCTTGCGGATGGAGGCTAAGAGATGCCTATTGAACATTTGGGAACCCACTGATCTCGGCGTTAAAGACATAATCTGGATTACGCTGGGACAGATGGTGGCCAAGCGGAATATAGCACAAATGTGGGGAGCGGGGGCACCGCCCAAGGTAGACTCTTGGAAGAAAGATATGGACTGGTGCATGTTTCGAGAAAAAACTGTCTATGTGTCACGGGGATGCCCTAGAAAGTGGCCCTCCATTTGGAGTAAATGGAATGTATATAGAGGCAATATCTGTGTTCCCCCCATTGTTCCAGAAATAGAAGACCCAAATGTTCTGTAATAATTGTCAATTATCGATATGTATCTAAGTCACCCGCCATCATGACAAGAACTGATTCAATGTTTCTGCCTTCTTGGTTGTAACCTGCAAAGTCGACTTAAAAAAAAAAATAGATACATCTTGGAGCAGAAAGGAACAATATTCACGCATCTAAATCCAATCTAATAAATAAAAAAACATTGAAAAAACAGACATACTAGTAGAACCCCATTCCAACCAAAATTCTGAAAAGAACGTACAGCAGAGATAAATTTGATTCACTTTCTCACTTCAATAGGAGCAACTTTAGGGAACGTGTTTCACCATCTGCAAACTGAGCAGCAGTAGGAACGGTGTTGGAGCTTGGCGGGGTCACATTTACTGTTCCCACTCCCAGTGTACCGAAATTAAGCATAATTGGGCTTTAAATGGGTTACATGTACTATTCATTCTTCAGAATTGAACAACAGTAGGGAAAGTAATGGGCTAGGAAGGAGTCTAATATACTGTTCCCACTCCTACATCAGCAAAGTAGGGAAAGTGTTGGACTCTAAAGATGTCATATTTACTATTCCTATTCCAACCTAAGTAACAGTGGGGAAAGTGTTGCATTTTGAATAGGTTAGATTTACTATTCCACCTACAACCTGAACAAAAGTAAGAAACGTGTTGGACATTAGCGAGGTTACATTTACTATTGCCACTCCAAGTAATAGAAATAAAAACAAATTAACATGTACTCCAACTAACTAAACTAAGTACAGATTCACACAAACCCAACAATGAATATGTTAAGTAAACTATAGAATAAATCATATCAAACACGTGAATTACTTTTAATAAATCTATAGTTATTAATGTAAAGAAAAAATCTAAATTTATGTTCACAATATAAACAAGCATTTGCAATGCAATATGTCTCGCAATGGCGAGAGTTTAAGCTGTTGGCATTGTAAATGACAATGCCTTTTATTTATGTGTTTTAAAAACAGCTTCAACAATCTCTGATTTCTATAGCCAGAATGTGCTTTTTAAGCAAAACATGTTTTATGAGGAGCCCTGTTTTGTAACTACATAATTAAATACTTTTCTCTCATTCTTAGCACAACTAAAGAATTTAAGCCTGTATTTTATTTACTGCTTTCAATAAACATTTACATGTTTGAAACTTAAAGCAATGTTGTCTTGCTCACTGCACCAAAGTAAGCATGCAGTACAAAAAATACATGATGAGTAACTTGTGCAATATGTTCCTATACTGCCATATGGAGGAGGGGTTTTTCTGGTGACATTTACGATGCCACTGCGACTGGTTGATGGTAACACATAGGACCATAGCACATTGATGCCGGTTTTGTGGGATAGATAGATAGATAGATAGATAGATAGATAGATAGAGAGATAGATAACAGGGAATGAGACAGAGGAGAGAAAAACACACAGATAGAAATGCAGCAAGAGGGGCTAATACAGAGGAGCAGAGAGGAGAGAGAGAGAGGTGGAGAGAGTAAGAGGACTCTAGAGAGGCAGGGAAAGATGAAAAGAATGCATACTTACAAAAGAAACAGGGAAAACTCTGAAGCAAAGTACCTAAATGTGAAGAAAAAAAAACCACAATATGCAACACGCTGAAACAGAAATTTCGCCCTACAAAATTCAACAGTAGCGAAGAGACAACGAGACCAAACACAGCATCAGCAGTCACATGCCTGAGGCTGAAAAGGGAGACACAGGCAGACTCTGGAACTGACACAAGACATCAAACTAATATTACGGGAAGTTCTCCCATGCAATCACCAACTTCACCAGGCCGAAGGATGAACAGCAAGCCTGCATTCTACACTGAGACGTGGAAGAGGTACCAGCAGAACACCTGGACACACCTGTGCCACCCTCAGAGACCCGTATGTGAAATCACACAGCAATCAATACCTGGGAACCTGCAACGCTTTGGCAACACCTGCAACTCATTAGGCCAGTAACAAGCCACGCCAGTGATGCTCTACTGAATAAACTGAGAGAGGGTGGACGAGCAGAAAAAAGACAGAGCTTTGGAGCAAGGGGGCAGGCACAGAAATGAGACAAGACTGAAACGAACCGGACTCCGGAGGGGGGTTGCTGCTCCTAGGAAGAGCTCCCTTGAGTTTACACTCCTCAATGCCCAGCCGCCGGTCTGATGCCTTCTCTGTGCCGATGCCTCGCTCCTACCCCGAACTCACCTCCCCCAGGCCTGCTGCAGCTTCACATGCAAAGGAACGTCACCCGCGCTGCAGAAGATCACACAAAACCTGCTTTTCCGGACAAAGAGAGAACTAACCGGCCTGCTGGTTACCACAAAACCCATGACGTGTCATGTCGGCATACTTTCAATTCTTTCTCGGGCGGATGGGCCCGCCTGCACAAACAACCTATGGCATATTTCCGCGGGTTCTCCTCAGGCCTTTAAGGAACCTCTGCACAGTCATGAACAATTGTTTAAACAAGCATTTGCAATGCAATAGGTCTCGCATTTACACGAGTTTAAGCTATTGGCATTGTAAATGACAATGCCTTTTATTTATGTTTTAAAAACCAAAACATAAATAAAATGCATTGTCATTTATAATGCCAATAGCTCAAACTCGCGTAAATGCGAGACCTATTGCATTGCAAATGCTTGTTTTAGATTTGGAACGGATTGTGCCATTAATAAATAAATGTAATAGAAAGCCACACAACCTTTCCAATGCCAATGAAATACATTTAACACCATATAAACATACCGAAAAATTAAATCTACCATTCACCCAGCCACAAAGCTACAAAGCAAGTTTTCAAAAAAGCAACAAAATTAGAAACACACAAACGCGACATCAGTGTTTAAAAAGTAAGCACATTATTTCAATATAAAATGTAAATTTAGATACGTAAACAATATACAAACACAATCCGTTCCGTACACAAAACAAATTACACAAAAAAACACGCAACGTTCCTGTCAGTTAATAACTTTAAACAGCATATAAACCCACATGACACTACAGCAGCTTTAACAAACAAGGAGGCGCTGCAAAAAACACGTTGAGCACATACAACAAACAAGAAACAAGTGTGACGTTAACATAAAAATTTGCAATAAAGCGGACATATAACCTTTGCGATTGCATTACAGCAGCTTTAACATCGTGCACATAAAACAAACAATAAAAAAAATAAAGCTTTAACAAAAGATGCTAGGAGCAGAGAGTGCGTGTGTATGGTGGATGCGGGGAGTGCATGTGTAGGGTGGAGGGCAGGGAGTGCATGTGTAGGGTGGAGAAGACATGTTAAGGGCGGAGAGTGGAGAATGCAGGCGTGGAGTGAAGATCTCACCTGTGGAGGATGATGGAGAGTGTACTGGTGGGGACTAGTGAAGCACATCCTCGTAGGGTCAGGGGTAGAGAGGGATACAAAGGCATGGGGGGTGAGGGCGGATGCAGATCGGCGCATAGTGTGGAGGTGAGAGGGCAGTTAGTGCACCACATCTCCCAAGTGGAGACCAACCTCATCTTCAGCATGTGCGGTGATTATACTAATGCATAATGCCACCCCAGCAATCATGCGCCTGGACCACACTATGAGACGCGGTCTCGTCATGCAAGCGCGAGGAAACCCAAGGGAATCCAGGGGCGCGCGCTGACCTCTCAGATGAACATTCCTGGGCGCGCCAAGGGCTGGGTGCAGATCCTAGCATGGCATGGCAGACTCCCACAACCCTGGAGCCGAGGCCAGACGCCCCCACAGCAATCCCACGCTCATGGGAAAGCGATAGTCCTGCGATCGCCGAGAAATGCTAACAAGTACACCGAACACAAAGGGGTGCAGACAGTGCCAAGCGCAAAGAACATTGCGTCACTGATTCCAACACACCCGCTGCGCACTCTGTAACCTCTCACAACGACTGTAGGCCACTGAACACTTCCACCCCCTGGCAGTTAACGTGGAGGGAATCCACTGCACGAGAATGCAGTAAATACCGAACAGTGGTATTATCGGTCACCAGCAACATGTCGTCTTATGGCGCCTCGATCTTTCCACGCTTCTTGAATCTGCTCTACAGCAAGAGCTGTGAGACAGGACTCCCAAGGGCGGCCTCGGCTGCTCAGAACCACTGGAACAAGCTCTCGCTATAGCGCAAAGGCAGCCGCTTGTTTATATTTGCATCGCGCTTTCACTTTAAGTGAAAGCGCGATGCAAAAATAAACACGCGGCCGCCCTTGCCAAAGGCGACTGAATCAAGCTGTCGCCATTACGCGAATAAGAAAAAAAAGTGCTTAACCATTAGTTAAAGGAGACTGTAAAACGCCGCAAACAAAAGATCCAGTCCGGATGGGCCGTCCAAAAAGGAGACAGGGCGGTAACAAAGAAGCCTCATTTTGAATCGGAAGCCAGCGTTTAGCATAAACAATGACGCCAGCCAATAAGAATGATGGGCGGGGCTTCAACTCCACTTCTGAAATCTCCTCGATTACAATAAGCCTCGCTCAAAATCGAAAGGTAGAGGGAGCACCTGTGCGATCAGAGAGCCTTCCCATGCCTGTTTACAGAATGTCAGAGCTCACAGCACTGACAAGATCATAAAATGCAAGCAGCTATGGCACTGAGCAGGAACCCAAGAAAGAAATAGTCCCCCAAAGAGCATAAATACAATAAAATCGTAATGATTCAGTACTTAGTCCCTGCTGCCTGGGAGGAACGAAAGAGAATAAGGAGGGACAAAGAGGCAGGACTGACCACTAACGTGCAAGGACATGAAAACAAACAAATGGATAGCAGAGGGATGGCTTTAAGTACACAAGAGAAGTTACAATAGGTCTAGAATGCTCGACCTAAAAATAGCATACAAAAATGTAATAGCAGTTAAGAAAATAATAATTATGAATAATTATACATTACAATATAATACTACTTATTTTAAAAAAGTAAACAAATAAACAAAAATGTCTAAACTTTATAAAAATTATGTACAAATATGTATTAATTTATTATGAATAAATACATCAATAAAAATATTACCCACTTTACTTTTCTACAATACCAACCCCAGTAAAAAGTCTAATAATTTGAATACAAATATTTGTTATAATTTATCTTGCATATTAAACACGCATATACTTGAAATATTCCTTAATACCTTAATACAGAGAATGAAAAATGTACATTTAAATTTAACCAAATAATCATAATCTAATTTGAAATTTTAAAGCTGTTTAATTCAAATTGTTTACACAGATTAAACAATAAAAATATATAAATCTATTAACAAATTGAAAAAACATTACAAAAATATTTTCCACCCTAGTCTCCCATGAACTCAACAACCCACAAAAAATACAGTATAATATTAAATAATTCTAATAGTTTCTGACACGTGAAATCATACATTAACTGAATATACAAGTTAATAAAAAATTGAATCAATGAACAAAAAATTTAATAAATAATGTTATATATTAACAGAATAAACAAATATTAAAATAATCTACATTATATGTATACAAATATATTTTAAAACACCTACCACCCTTCTCGCCTATAGACGCACCAAAAAAGAAAAATAATTACATTTAAATAAAAGAAAATAGTTTCAAAGAAAGCAAACCTCTATTAAACCTAAATGATTAGTCAACAGAAAAAAGTAACATATAATACTCAATCAAATTTAATATTACAAAAATAATAAAACCAGATATTAGATAAAACAATGTTAAAACAAAATATTAAAATGCCTCAATATATATATTTTTTTAACCTAAATAAGAAAAAACTGATATTCTTACCTTCAGTATGATGTCCCCCAATAGTTGGAGATCGGGGCGAAAGTGGTCACACAGACCAGTTTGTCATTGTTTTTCTTCTTGTATTTAGCCCTGCTCCCTTCACAGACGTGCGCCCTCCTTCAGCGCGACCACCTGTGTCCCTATGATGCCTGGAGCATACGTGGATTCCACCGAGCACCAGCAATTCCAGGGTAAGCGCGCTGCCCACTCGTGCGAGTTGGCACCTGCTTCTCTCTTGAGTTCTGGTAACACTGCCATTCTCTCCCCTTATTTATAGCTTCCCACGGGCAATTTTCCCGGATGTGTCCGCTTGCCTAAAGGGCAATTTTATGGGTAAGACTATTGCTTAGCACTTTGCCCACACCCTGCACGGCATCTTTTATGGTATATTAACACTAGTACCTTCTCTTTTTTCAGCCCAGTGCCGTGCTTTACCACAAGCAGGCATGATTAACTCATGAATGCCAGGGCGATGGTTATTGGAAATAACAGTGTTTACAATTTTTCCTTGTAAGATATGATATGATGTCATGTTAATAAGATTAAAATGGCAATAAAAAATACTTTTAAAAAAAAACCTCCTGAATGCCATGGCATCTGTGTACTTTTTTCCACTGAGACTCACATGAGTACCCAATCCCGGTGTTTCTATGTATTTCATTTATTATTATTTTTACTATTTACACTCGATGTGGCTCATTCACTCCCTCCCCTTCACAGCCCCCGGACAGCCGAATGCCCATTCTTGTCAGGCCCTGAACCCTTTTGTTGATGTCCCCTACAGGGCCACATATCCAGGTACCATTCCCTTATCCTATGGTGGTACCCTGCGGGGCCCACGTACACTTGCTTGGGACCCACGTATGCCTGGTCCTAGGCACTTAATGCATCCCCCGCCAGTCTGGACGAATGAGGGTATTACCTACCTCCTCCGGTTGGCAACTAATTTTCTCGCTTCTTTCTTTCTTCTTTCCTCCCCTTTGCCTTTTTCTTTTTTAGTATATGTTTGTTTACCATTGTGTAACTAGTCCTCCGTCAAGTAATCCTTAATGTCCTGATGATGATCTTATGATCTTGTAAGGATCAAAACGTCATTAAATCCTGTACTTGGACCTTGCTATAATGTTGATAGTAATGTACATAAGGACAGTAGCACTGTTGAAGTGTGACTAACCCATCTTGTTATTTCTGTCACGTACATATGCGTGAGTCTTTTAAGTCATATTTGACTGGTTTTTCATTTGTGTTATTTCTCCCACCTATTTGTCTGAAATTTGTGCAAATAAATGATTTAAAACTGTCTATTGGACAACATATATAGGCATCATTGGATCCCTATTATAATATTATTGTATGTTTTAATGAAAATTGTAACTTCAGGGACGGCAGGACTACAGTCCCTGTAATGCACTAGACAGTCTGGATTTGGGCAATCACTCGAAGGGCCCGATGGCCAACGATTCTTCAGATTCAGAACTTTGTTTCACCTGCAGTTTTCCAGGGACTAGTGCCACTAGTCCAGAGCAGTCTGAGGGTGTATTTCAGCCAGATACTGGATGACCGTTGATCTTAGCCCAATATAAACCACACACATAAATAGTGGAGCACACGGAGGCGGAGCTAGCCACGCCTCAAATGGCCGTTTTGTGAGCGAGCTCCTGCGGTCGCTTCATAATCCTTAATCTATCCTGCACTCACAGCCTGTCTCATGTGTTGAGACACACAGATTCCTGCACCGGAGGACCGCGGCGTCCGGGTACACCAGCATAGGCTTTCAAAATCGCTCCTGACATATCTGAAAACAGCCGCTGCATCGGAGCTGACGCGAGGCCTGGAAGGTGCGCATGTGCAAGAGCCCGCGAACCGTAGTGGCGCTGCTGGAGTGCCGCAGCCTTGGGAGCGCTTCTTCAACTGGGAACATACGGCGGAGGCTGAGCGCTGCTGCTGGGCCCGCGGGACCGACTTGCGCTGTGCCCCCAGGGAGCGGAGAGCCCGATGACAGCGCGGTGGTGACTGCAGGGCTCAGGCTGCTCATCAGGGCGGAGGTGAGAGCCTACTGATGCGCGGGCTCGAGTTCCCGGTGTCGATCTCCGTGCGACGTGCATGCGGGTGATCGACACGGGGAGGCCCGCGGTCTATGCCTGACGGATGTGGGAGCTGCCAGCTGTGAACAACCGGCGCGCCTACGGACTGCACTGCGGGGCCCCAACTGAACGCGACGTCCCTGGACGCTACTAGGAGGCACATTGACCATATACATCAGTGGTTCCCTCTTGACAGAGACTGCACGCGGGGTAAGGAACATTCCGAGGCTGAGCTGGGCTGTGCAGCGTGTGGTGGGGGCCCCCGCGCTGGCACGAAGTATCTACTGAAGCTGCTGGTGTGCGCACGTTGGGAGGGATTCACATCAGGTGGCTGAGGATCTTCGACTGGGGTACAGGTGGCACAAAGGCCGGGACGAGAAACGCAAAGGTGCCGGCTGGTGCACTCCTCCCCCTGCTTAATATCTGATTTTGCCTTGCGGGGGCTCGCTCTGTACGCACCAGGAGGGGTGGTTGTGCCCGCGTGTGCTGCCTGGAGACTAGCGGACGCCGCGAGGCGCGAGCGCACTGCCGCCCTGAACTCTGGAGGCCCTGTTGATTAACAAAAATTGCTGCGCAACGCCTGGGCTCGGGCGGCCTAGTGCAGTAACGATCTGCCTGGTATGCAAGCACTGATTGAGGGCCCACTGGACTCTATCACTGAATAAAGTAAATTTCAAGTGCGGCAGCGCGGGTCTTGTTGCGGTCAGTGTTGCCCACGCTGCCCCACAAGCTGTGGGACCTCGCCCCACAGGACGTACCGCTTCAGCACAGTACTTGGCAGACCACAGGGCTGAAAAATGGGGAAAGTAGATAGAACTCAACCCAAAATCAATTTTGAGCACGCCAAGAAAACGGCAGACAATGTTGTGGCAGAACAGTCTTCCACTCAGACGCCTAAAGTGGACGCAAACTCTGCTACCAGTGTGGATTTCCAGTCAATGTTCGCGACGATTCAAGCTACACTGACCAACATAGATGGAAAAATAGACACTCTGACCTATAGAGTAGATCGTATGTCTAAACGATTGGATCGGCATACGGAGAGAATAGATATGGCGGAGAGACGGATCTCGGACTCAGAAGACGCACAACGCCAAATGGAAACAAAACAGGAGAAGACCGAAAAAACACTTGCTGCTATAATGACAAAGTCAGAAGACTTGGAAGCGAGATCTCCCCGTAATAACTTACGCTTTATGGGCATAGCAGAATCGACGAACACGGGCAATATGGAGCGCTACATTGAGAATCTGCTAGTGACTCTATTTGGCAAGGACACTTTTTCAGCTCTTTTCATCATTGAGAGGGCGAACAGATCACTTGCCCCGCTGCCTCCACCGGGAGCAAGACCGCGCCCGATCATAGCAAAACTATTGAATTATAGGGATCGGGACGCGGCACTCCGGAAAGCCAGAGAGATGGGAAACCTAACACACGAAGGGATGAACATTTCCATTTATCTGGATTTCACACAACAAGTCCAGGAGGTGCGAAAAAAGTTTGTGGCAGTCAAAAAAATGCTGCGGGACCAGAACATTCCATACGCAATGATTTATCCAGCCCAGCTCCGGGTAACTGATGGGGGGAAAAGTAAGATCTATAATGACCCTAAAGACGTGCTCAAATTCTTGCAACTGAAAGGCACCCAGGCACCGCGTAGAAGATCGCCGAGAGGTGAACAGGAGGAACAAGGACACACCTCAGATGTTGAATAACGACAGCTTCCCTGAACTCTGAACAGTACTGGGTCACTGCCTACTGGATGGCACCGACGGCGCTCTGCATGGTCACAGATAAGTGCTCACCACGAACACATGATCTGATGTATAGTTAAAAACGAAACTGTGGGAGCGGTGCATACACATATGGTGCAGCAGTCCCATTAGCACTGCGGTCTATGCTATGGACAGTATGCTGTTTCTTCACTGATTTTAAAGGGTTGTGTAGGTGGAATTGTTTATTTAAAGCGACCCCTCATGTGACGATGTCACTGGGACTTCCGGCTGGCGGCTCCCGCCTCCATGTGTGCACCACAACACATTATTTCTTTACGGGATTGTTTGGGGGGTGGGAACGGGGGGGTTAGAGTTCTAATGAGGGATGGCTTTAGCAATTGGGGCCTGCTGAAGTGAGTGGGGGAGGGGGGATGGCAGGGTTCAGAGTTGGGGTTTGTTAATGTGATTGCACCAATAGAGGAGTTTAGACTCACACTGATTGTATTCTTCGATTATAGCGGCAAAACACAGAAATTGACAGGATTAATGTGTCAAGGTGAATATGGGTGAGAAGTACAAATGTGTGACATGGAATGTCAGAGGGCTCAATACCCCCAAAAAAATCAGACAAGTGTTCGCCTATTTAGACCGTCATGACATACAGATCGCTCTCCTTCAGGAGACGCATCTGACCACGTCTTCTGAGGCTAGAATCGCTATTAGATGGGCAGGGTACAAGTTGGCTTCCTCGTACTCCTCATATGCCAGAGGGGTGCTTATACTAGTGTAGCGAGGTATCACCTTCACGCCTCTCAGAACGTACATAGACAAGGAGGGGCGATGTGCCATGGTACACGGTAAGCTGGGACTCTCCCTTGTCACCATTATCAACACCTATGGCCCCATAGTAGATGAACCAGAAACCTTCATGCGACTGTACAGCACTATGCGATAGTGGCCTGAAGCGGCCATTGTGTGGGGGGGGATCTCAACACCTATTTGGACCCTCAACTGGATAAATCAAGTCCGCAAGGGCTACGTACACCCAAAATAGCACAGAGCATCAATGACGCTATGCTCGAATTTGGTCTTGTGGATGTCTGGAGACTGCGGAATGGCAGGGCTAAAGAGGGTACGCACGCTACACCTGCACATAACAGTTGGTCCCGCTCGGACTATTGGCTTCTTAGTGAGAGGGCCAATGACTGGGTTACAGATGTCACGATCCTCTCACGCACACTGTCGGATCACAATCCGGTGCTGCTTACCTTCAGGATTATGGCTAATGTCCATCGCCCATATGTATGGCGATTTCGTGCGCAGGCACTTTTAGATCCTATCTATAACAACACTATACGGAAGGCCATAGAACAATACTTTGCTATAAACACAGGTACGGTGGAAAGTGCATCTACATTGTGGGAGGCTTTTAAAGTAACTATAAGAGGGGTCTGTATCAGAACCACGGCAGGCATTCTGAAAGATCTTCGGGGGCAGCTAGCACAGACTGAACTAAAACTAACAGACTTAGAACACCAATACACAACTACTCCCTGTCCCACAACACTAGCCCGTATACATGAACTACTCTTGGAATATGACTCTCTGGCAGAACCTGAGATCCGCTATATAGCACGCAGGCAGGTGGCGCGCGCATATGGTGAGGGAGGACGCCCGGGCCGTAGCCTGGCCACCAAAATTAAAGTCCGAGAAGACTATCATCACATAACTAAGATCACAGATCAGCAGGGTACAGAGCATTACGCCCCTATGGCGATAGTGGAACAGTTTCGTGGATTCTACTCTGACCTATACACGTCACGGGGGACTATGGCGGACGTGGAATTAGACGCCTATTTATCCGACATAGCATGCGCATGGCTAGTGGATGGTCACCGACAGTATCTCAGCCAACCTATAGATGAAGCAGATATAAAGGCGGCAATACGCGCACTACCAAACCAAAAAGCGCCAGGGCCAGATGGGCTCACAGCCGAATTCTACAAAGAATATATTGATTTAATCACAACTCACATGCTTGAAATGTATGCAGAGGCACATGAAGCTGGAGTGCTGCCGCCATCTCTTCGACAGGCCCTGATCATTACGTTGTTAAAAAAAGATAAGGCCCCAGACAGCTGCGAATCATACCGGCCGCTGTCGCTAATAAATCTGGATGCCAAGATTCTGGCGAAAATATTAGCTACCAGGCTGCAGCCTCTAATGCCTAGTCTGGTCCTCCCGGACCAATCGGGCTTTATCCCGGAGCGGTCAACGTCTCATAATTTAAGAACCATCTTTGCCATGTTCCATGTCTTAAACCCTGAGTTGCCCACCGCCGCTGTCCTTCTGGACGCAGCAAACGCGTTCGACTCCATAGAGTGGAGTTATATGTTTCACATATTGCAACGCATGGGGTTTCCGCCATTGTTTTTGGGTTGGATACGACTCTTATATACCAACCCCACGGCGCGGGTGCGCGTGGGGGGGTTGACGTCACAACTATTTCGGATACATAGAGGCACCCGCCAGGGGTGCCCGCTATCACCCTTACTGTTCGCACTGACACTTGAGCCACTGGCGTACATTATACGTCAGCGCCATAGAGAGTCAGCACTTAATTTCCTGCATCGCCCGGTAGGCATATCACTCTATGCCGACGACATGGTGTTATTCATAAGAGAACCAAGTCGGTATCTAGCTCAAGTGCTGAGGGAATATATCAGTTTCGGACTATTCTCGGGACAGCAAATCAACTGGAATAAATCGATAGTCATACCACTAACGACTAACACGCCCCCCCCAAGTGTGGACTACCCCTTGGTGTGGACCACAGATCCGGTGAAATACTTGGGTGTTTGGGTCCATCGCGACCCCGAAATAGTGATCAGAGAAAACTATGGCAGAGCATGCACCTCCCTGGAGCAACAGGTAGACAGATGGAACACGTTGCCACTCTCCCTGGCTGACCATATAGGGATCATCAAAATGGTTGTACTTCCACGCTTCTTGTATTTATTCTGCAACATCCCAATTAAACTGACACAACAGTTCTTTAGGGAGGTCCGATCTTCTCTGACTCGCTTGATATGGGGGGGGGGGAAAGCCGGCCAGAGTGAGCTGGACCACACTAACACTAGATTACGATAGGGGAGGCTTCAGTGCTCCGGACCCCTTTATATATTACCTGTGTGCCCAAGCGCAATATGCCTACTATTGGTTTAGACCGCATGCTTACACTCCACATGTCGCAGTGGAAGACGGTGACGCACACTCAACTCCGCTGTCAGGTGTCATCACACATATATACAGAGGCACGCCACGAACGGAAATCAACACGCTAGATATGACTATTGCAGCATGGCAGGCTATAGGCAAGATGACTAACAGGCTCCCTGTTTATGCACCGGCACTGCCTCCCGCACATCACGTGGCATTATCAGTGACCAGGGAGGAGGGCCCCCTTAGGGCGCTGAGAGAAGTGGGCATGGTAACTATGCAAGACATTTATCTGGATGGACACTTCCTTACAGCAGAAGACCTGAGTTATATAACCAATCCCTCGCTACTGTTTAACTTCACCATACACAGACTGAGACACGCGGTTAAAGCCCACTATCACACATACCCAGCTGAACCCCCAACGCTGCGAGCACTGCAAATACTATTCGTTGCACCTTCTAGACGTAAACTGGTAACAAAACTATACAGAGAAGTGCGGGATGAGAGGGTCCCCAAACCAGATAGAAGCCTGGCCGCTGGAATAACAGTCTAACCCCACCACTACTAGAAACAGAATGGGAACATATCTGCAAGCTGACCAGTGCCCTCACGCCTAATGGCAACTTCCGCATTATACATTTCAAGTACATTCACCAGACTTACCACACTCCTGTTAAGCTGCACAGATGCGGCCTCAGGGAAACAAGTAATTGTAAACGATGTGGGCATCCTGATGCTGACTTTTTACATTTGGCATGGGAGTGTAGACGGGTCCGGCTTTTCTGGGAGGGTGTACTGCACCACATACAAGAAATGACTGGGATTGCATTGCAGTGTGCGCCTTCAATCTGCCTGCTATGTCACGTACCTTAATTAAAAGGAGCAATAGGTAAATTCGTGCGCATTGCGCTATTATTGGCCAAGCGTCGAGTCGCACTACACTGGGAAAGCGTGCTGGCCCCGAACACTAAGAGTTGGATAAAGGACATGGTATACTGTAACGAAAACCTTGTCTTATATGCGGAAGAACTGCCAACAGCATCTAGGCCCAGAGACATATGGGAACCGTTACACCAATATATGCAACAACTGGCTTCCAATGACACACAAAATGATTTAAGCTGATATCACTGTAATCAAGATGATGTACTGCCGCAAATTTGATGAATAATACTGATGAGACAATCACTAGTAATGTTTAGTTTTTATCGGGGTAAGG
Organism: Calotriton arnoldi; assembly: GCA_963921515.1. Taxonomy (NCBI): domain Eukaryota; kingdom Metazoa; phylum Chordata; class Amphibia; order Caudata; family Salamandridae; genus Calotriton; species Calotriton arnoldi. The sequence continues at coordinate 317,712 of CAWUFW010002592.1, read as the reverse complement.
TCGATCACAAAAATGGTTGTATGGTTTGTTATTATTATACTACCTTGCATGGCAGTGAAATTGCATTTAGTACCTGAAATACCAATAAACAGAATTTAAAATAAATAAATAGTGGAGCACACATTATGCACAGAAATCCAAAGTATAGGGCAATATTACTCAATTCAGTTTGTCTTCAGTCTGAAAGACACTTTATATCTATCTTATACCATAATATTAATTTGAAGAGTCCAGACTTCGTATAGTGTGGGTAATATTTTGTGATTCAGATGATTCAGCCGACACGTGTTTCGTCCATCTTATGGACTTTTTCAAGGCTGAAAAAGTTGAATAAAAACATGATTAAATACACAAATAGAATTTGATATATAATTATAGTGCATATTCCATCACCAAAGTGTGCCTGACCGTGATGACTTCAATTTGTCACCAAGTTGCACTTTGGTTATTGAGAGGGAAAATGGAAAACCATACCTTCAAAACAACCATCACCAAGAAAAGTTGAAAATTAAGAATTGTAGGTACAGTGAAACAAAGAACAAAATCCTTTACATCGAAAGATCCAAGTAATCCAGCACCAAAAAGCGGAAAATCACCCAGGAAAGTGACAGATATGAGGAGTCAAGTGAAACAGTTGCCTAATACAACCTTCAATGAAGCATTACCTTCTAAATAAGATAGGTGAAGAGAAGAAGAAAGTGGCGTTATAAAGGACTTGGATGCATAAAAACCCAAATATTTACCTTTGGGGGAATGAACCTCAAAAGTAATGCGATAAAAACTGCAAAGCAGATGATTCTTACAGTGAGACAGTGGTTCAGACAGGCCCCGAGAGTTGCTGTGGGTTCAAGGTTTTCACCCTCATATGCAAATCTCTACATGGAATTTTTTGAGTTAAGACGTCTATGACGTGATGGTTCTGATCATTTGACAGAACATATATTTTTTATTAAGGAAGGTATATGGATGATGTTCTTTTAATTTGGACAGGACCTGAATCACTTTTGATTGAATTCTATACTCATCCTAACATGAATAACTTTAATATGCAGATGGCATATGAATTCAGCAAACAATCCATCTGTTTTTTAGATATTGAGACATACATAAAGGCTAAAAAAGTCCAAACAAAAACATACCATAAACCAACAGCGTGCAACACACTTTTGCATGCAACTAGCGCCCACCCTATATCTCAGGTATCTGCGATACCGTATGGAGAAATGTTTAGAATCAAGAGAAATTGCTGTGAACCAAGTGTATGTAAAACTGAAGTGGACAATCCTAGTAAGATTCACACAAAGGGGCTATCCTAAAAAGCTCATAACATGTGCCAGGAAGAAGATCATTAAAAGATCAAGGGAATCTTTGATGAGGAAAAAGAAACAAACCAATCAAGCAACATGTAATAGGATTCCTTTTTGCACACCTTTTAGTTGACAGTAATGCGATATGTCAAATTCTGTTGAATCATTGGCATGTTCTATGCACTGATAGGACCCTAACACGGATTATACTATCCAAACCTAGTATGGTGTTTAAGAGGGGCAAAACTATTAGGGACACAGCATATAGTAGTTATTTGCTACCAACAACTGTGATTACCAGTATGTGGTTATCTACCAAACCCACACGTTTTTACAAGTGTAGTTCATGCAATATGTGCAGTCTTGCAATGCACAAAACACACAATTTTGCTTCCAATGGAAGCAGGGAATATGCATTTGAGACATTTATGAATTGTAACACCAAATTTGTGGTGGATGTTCTTATTTGCACATGTGAGACCATTTACGTTGGAAGCACCATCCGCCCCCTAAAAGAGCATATACAAGAGCATATGAGGGCGGTGAGGAATAACTATATCACATACACACTAGTAAGACACATCAAGAGACACATGCCACATTGGAAACCCCGATAATAAGATTTTTGGCAGTCAGACCAAAATAAGCCCGAGAGGGGCTAACAGAATGGCCAAATTGAAGAAAAAACGAGGCACGGTGGATTATAAGACTAAGAGCTATGGAGTTAGAAATACATTTTGACAATGAGATGTATAATTTTATATACTAAATCTAACTCGTAGATTTTCTCACTCCCATTAGTGAGGGTCCAAATACTCCAGCCTGGGTGATTTGTTGAGGTACTTAAGTTTCCAATTCTATGTATGGGACGTATATGGTGGGAAATATGAAGGTGCTTAGATTGAATATGAGTTTAAAACTGCAAGATGTATTTTTGTTATTTTTACCATATGACTAACAAAGTACTAGTATGTATGAACCTTGCTTTTCCATTAAAATGTATCAACCAAAACACCTGTTGTGAAGATGTTAATGTAAAGCATATATGCAAATTCAAAACATTGCAATTTTGCACAATGTCCTATTCTTAACCATTATATGTTGTTATATAATGTGCAAAATTAATAATGGAATCTAAAACTTTATTTTTGTCATATATCCGATAAGGTAATCTGTCTATGTAATTGCTTATGGAGCACAGGACTGGGGTGTGAACTTACTATCTTTTTCCGCTTTCCAACTATTGTTTTTCTTTGTCTGGTGTTTCTTTATTTCTCCACATTTTCTTGTGTAAATATTTGCCTTAGGATTGTTTTTCCTTCCTTTATTGAATTGGCAGATGTTCCAATTAGGTGCTATGGCAATTTTTGCATCCTTGTGGGCTCTTTTTTCAAATTACACATTGCTATGAAAGGGCTTGTGCATTCTTCCAATATGGCCTCCATTACAAGCCACTGCACCGTAGTTTCCGCGAAACGTTACATGTTGATCTCTAGCACACGAAGGGTAGTGTCACATGGTATAAATGGATTCCATGTGTTCACTCCATCGTTTGGTCTTTGTGAGTGGATGCAGAACGACTGCGGCACGTCAGGACTTCAACAGTATAATTTTAGATGAGCTATCTCTGTTATGACAGAGGCTGTTTGTGTCTGAAGCACCCGTTGTGTGGGAAACGCTGTATTTTGATGGTCAGGATCGTTCCAATATTGGCACTCTGTGACTCAGGTCATTTTAGACATTCTCTGTAACTTATGGGCTACCAGTATAGTTTTTTTTTCACATGTACATAATAGGTTTACAGTTTGGGGCCCGTTGGCAAGATTAGTTTAAATGGTTATACTAAATACTGGAGCTTAATAGTATGATAATGCCAAGGTTACAGCCCGAAATGGGTACTATATTGGCATTGCTAATAATTCTGAACACGCTTTGGGGTATATTCTTGTAAATATAAACAAATACTAATAGAAATCACGTTCCACATGTGGCATTCTTCTGTTCAGAATGTGGGCAGTCTTTTTTTTTTATAAGCAATTTTATTGATTTTGATAAGAAAACAAACAAATACCAGCGCATCAGCACAGTACCATTTAGAGGACAATTCCCATTCAGTTGATTGAGCAGTCACGTAGCGCGAGATCCCCCTCAAATTAGCGCGGTATAAACATTCAGCATACATATCAGCTTTTAATCCATAAAACCCAACCATTTGCCCCACACCCTACGGTATTTGTTCGGGCAGCCCCTTGCCTCGTACATGGGTTTTTCTTGAGTAGCACACCAGTCCACCCCAGCCCGCCACTTCTTGAGGCTGGGCGGCTCGGGACGTTTCCAGGCAGCGGCAATGTCCTGCTTCGCTACTACCATAGCCGTGTTAAAAAACAACTTGTCATTCCTGGATCCATCCAGCCCGTCTGTGATCCCCAGGAGTGAGTGTCGTGGATCGTGGGGAACCCCCCACCCCAAAACCTCTGTGAGTTCCTCCTCAATGCCCCCCGAGAACCGTGACAGTTGGGGACATGCCCACACCATATGATAAAAATCCGCCGGGTCTTGGTCGCACCGTGTGCAGGAGGCGGTAGGATGCAAGCCCGCCTTGTGAAGGCGCAATGGGGTTAGGTAGGCAGCGTGTAGGTAGTATAGTTGAACGAGACAGAGTTTAGCTGATGCTGTTACCGTTTTGGGGGCCATGAGTGCATCCCTCTAGTCTTCTTCCTCCAACGGGCCCACCCAATCCTCCCATTGGCTTCTGAGCCGGTCCACTGAGGTTGGGGTATTGTTGATTAGTGTGTGGTAAATGCGGGAGATACCCCCTTCCCTAGATTACCCAGCATAATTTGTGCTTCGGGGGGCTGTATTCCGGGACTGCTGTGTCCTCTGAGATGTGCGTATGGAGGGCATGCCACAACTGTAAGTACTTATAGAATTGTGACGGGTGTAGGGAGTACCTGGATTGCAGGTCCTGAAAGGAACGCATGTGACCGCTTGCCCACACGTCCCCGAGTTGTGAGATCCCTATAAGGTCCCAAGATCGGAAGCCGTTCAGCCCACTAACTTCCTGAAGCCAAATACCGTGCCAGAGCGGTGTTTGTTGGGTTAGCTTGCGTGTCCAGTGGGTATGGCGCAGCGACGCCCGCCAGGCCAGAAGCGCAGTAGGCGTCACCTCTGGCAAAGTGGAAGGTATGGGACCCCCGTACATCAGAGATTGAATTTTGGGTAGACCCAGCTCGCTCAGTTCAAGTCTGTAGGCCGGATCGGACCATCCCCCGTTGAACCAGTCATGTATGGTGAGGAGGCGGGTCGCCAGGTAATATAAATATAAGTGTGTCATCCCCTTAATGTGGGCAGTCTTAAAAATATGCAGCATATTGATGTGCTTTCTTCTATGATTTGAGAATATTGATGTCTATGAAACATGAGGCATTGTGTCTTCAATTTTAACACGTCCATGTTTCAGTGCATTAGTTTTTACAACAGTTGCACATTTCTTACATAACCCATGCTTTCACTCCATATTGTGAGAAATTAGATGCACTTTTTAGAGATTACTTTTAACTCTCTTTATCTCCTTGGGCAATAGCATAAAGTGAGATAATATATATTTTTGTTGCCAGCATTGCTAGGGGAGTTTTTTAACACAAAAATATACTTCATTTCTTCTTTTCTCTTTTCATCTTTTGTGATACTTATCATTGAGACCTTGTTCTCTATGTTTGTGCTGTGAAACACTTGAGGCACTATTGAGGGTTTAACGTAATATAGTTTGCATTTCTACTTTTTATCAGATATCCTCAGATAAGTGCTGGTGGACCATTTGGGCACTTTTGAAGTTTTGGATGCGATTCCCCTTACCATTGGTGGGATAGATTTTTCCTATATTGGGGGTAGGTCCTTATAGTTGTATGCTAAATAAACCAATTTAACTCCTTTTTTTTTAGTTGTCATTGGCATTATATTCTCTTATTAAGGAGTTTAAAATATTTTCTTTCTGACTGTTCTGTGCTAGAAATAATTTTAGAGATTTTGAGCTAACCTAGCTGAAAGGGGTGACTTGGCACCCCTCTTACTCGAACAATATGCAACGAAGACTTTGCTAACGTACATACAATGTTTCTAGTCACATGGATCTTAGAGAAGCATAATAACATAAGATTGGTAATTAAAATGTTAAATCTTTTTCTAATGCGACCCAACTTTGTTCTCATTCTTTATTTGTAGATATTAGGGGGGGTTTGATTTTGTTTACTTTTTTCATAACTCCTAGGTGTTCCTTTTCTCAGTAGAATTGTGATTTTTCGTGTATAAGAATCATCTGCTTTGTAGTTTTTTCGGATTACTTTTGGGGTTCATTCCCCTCAAAAGAAAATATTTAGGTTTTTATGCATCCAAGTCCTTTACAGCACAAGTTTCTTCTTCTTTTCATCTATCTTATTTAGAAATTAATGCTTCTTTGAAGGTTGTATTAGGGAACTGTTTCACTTGACTCCTTACATCCGTCACTTTCCTTGGTGTTCTTTCTCATTTTGGTGCTGGATTACTTGGATCTTTCGACGTACATGATTTTGTTCTTTGTTTCACTATACTTCCAATTCTTAATTTTCAACTTGTCTTGGCGATGGTTGTCTTGAAGGTATGGTTTTCCATTTTCCCTCTCAATAACCAAAGGGGAAATTTGGTGATAAGTTACAGTCATCACGGTCGGGCACACTTTGGTGATGGAATATGCAATATTGCACTATAATTATATATCAAATTAGACTGTATTGAATTGTGTTTTTCTTCTTGACTTTGTCAGCCTTGAAAAAGGCCATAAGGTGGACGAAACACGTGTCAGCTGAATCATTGGTAACTAATAAGTACTGGAACCATCTGTATTGATTGTGCGATTTAATCAAAAAGAAGAAAATCATTTTGATCAATCATCATTTGAACATTTGTATTAACTGTGCGATCAAATGAAGAAGTAAACAAAATATTTACCATACTATATGATGTCTGGCCTCTTTAACTTCAGTATTATGGTATAAGATAGATAAAAAGTTTCTTTCTGACTGAAGACAGACCAAATTGAGTACTACTGTCCTATACTTTGGATTTCTGTGCATAATGCGTACTCTACTATTTATGTGTAGTTTAGATTGGGCTTAAGTCAACGGTCATCCGGGATCTGGCTGAAACACATCTTGGCAGTGGATGTTATAATAGTGAAGGAGCACCACAAATTGTAAATCATTACTAAGCTTGAAAGAAAGGGATGTGCAACATATATACCAGAGTTGCCTTCTTTTTCCATATGTAGAGTCTGAGGGTGCTTCCGGCTCTCACAGGGGACCCTCTGTCTGGGAGAACCGAGTGTTAGCCTAGGATGAGTCTTGATCAGGCAGTTCCAGGAGCTTTGCCACAGGTTTTTTAATTCTTTTTTAATTTCTACAGAGTTTTATATAGCGCGAACTTGACCCGAATCGGGTAACAGAGCGCTTTACATAGCACCAGTTGCATTACATGAGGACACATTCAATTTTTGTTAGGCACGGGGAGATTAAGTGATTTGCCCAGAATCACAGGATGTTCAGCGTCATTGCCGAGACTCGAACCCAGTTCCCCAGATTCGAGGTCGACCGCCCTAGCCGTTAGGCCAACTCCTCTCTCCCTAAGGTGCAGAGTATGCCTCTTTTGCTTTGTGCAATTCCTGTTGTCACAGACACGGGTCTCTTCTTTGTCCTATTCGATGCAGTTTGATCCAGAACTGAGGTTCTGGTTTCAGGGGGGTCCTTTAAATCCTAGATTTAAGGGAGTTAGGGGTGTTGGGAGCAAGTAGCCAATGGCCTGCTATTCCCTACAGCCAGTGTGCCCCTGAGTTGACCACATCAGGGGCTGCAGGTCACCTTTTCTACCCAAAGCCCACTATTTCTACTACTTTTAAAATGGCAGAAGTCTTCCTTAGCTGTACAGACCAGGCAGCCCACCCTAGAGATGTGGCTAGCCTTTTTGGGGGTGTACACCTCCTGCATACCTAATTTCCTGCCTGCCCTGGTGCAAATGTGACTGGGGTAGAGGGAAGGCTGTTTCCAGTGGCACTACCAGTCCCAGGATGCTTGTTTCCATTTCAGGGAGGGCCTGGCCTGGCAGTTCGGGCTGAAATGTTCCCAGGAGGAACAGGAACAAGACTCATTTGCATATGGCTGTGTCCAAACTTGGGTGCCATAGTAATCAAAAGAACGATGGATTAAACCCAGATCAGTGACTGGGAGTAAGTGGTTGAAAGGTTTCAGCACTCTGTCCATCTTGTTATGTTTGCTATGTTAGCCCTAACTAGCCAAGGGTATGCCCAGACGTGGGTCCCTTGCTCGCTGTGCCAATGGATTCAATCTAGCCTGGCTGATGAGGGATTAAACCCCAAAACTGGTCCTAGGATGTTTGTTTTTGGTCCAGGGAGGTCCTGGCCTGGCAGTTCGGGCTGGACTGTTCCCATGAGGAACAGGGTCAAGACTGATTTGCATATGGCTGGGACCAAACTGGGGTGGCATAGTGAGGAGAAGAATGATTGGTTAATCCCAGATCTGTGTTAAAACCCACCAAATCCATCATCTTGTTGTGTTTATTATTGTTGGACAGGACATGAAGCTGCATGGATTTGGTAGTTTTTAACTGCTTTAGTGGGGACTATGTACCGTTGGTGTCTACCGCTCTACCTTAACAGTGTGGTGGACTTCAGCAAAAATGTTTTTGGCAAAAACACCACAAACGTTTTGTTTTCCAAAGTCAGGACACGAGGAAATGCTTCCCAAGATTTCAAAGTTAGATTATTTGTTTTGCTGTATTTCAGAGCATGTTGTGCACGCTGACGTTACACAGCAAAACAAAAGTGAAAGCAGATCTAAGTTGCCTTCTTTCTGCAATATGGTGACTTTTGACATACATTTGCGTACGTGTCAGTGCAGGATAGCGTTCCCCGAAACTGCATTTGCTTACATTTCAAATTTGTAGGCACACTATCATGACACCTTGTACATTCAGTACGATGTATAGAGTTCACTGCACATATGTCATGGCTTATTATTGCCCAGTAGGCGAAAGTCCTATCTAACTAATAAATAATTGTGGCATGACATAGCACTCGATATGCCAGCATGGGCCTGTTTATTATATATATGGATCTTTCTCGTTGAAATCAGAGGAGCATTTTGCTGACACTTCGAGGTCTCGGCACGCCGGAATTCCAGCTCAGCTGATCCCTGTCATCACTACGAGGGATGTCCCGCTCTACCCCAAGACGGACAGCCTGATGACACTTGCCCGCAGGTAATGGGGAGTTAGTCCACCCGAATAGGGATTTGTAAGATCTCCCACCTATTAACAGGAGACGTCCTTGGTGTTTGGGAAAAAGCCTCCTAACCTGAGTAGGTAAACCTTATGTATTGGCTGTAGGTTGTTCAAGCTTGAACCTTTAAAGGATAGTCCCATAGTGGTACCCTCTCTGATTTCAACATGCTCTGATGGCCGAACAAGTAGCGGAACAGGCCTGCAGTTACTCAGATGCTGCAATAACATGGTATCACACTCACGGGTGGGGACGTTACCTTCGTGGTTGAGGTCCACGAAGCATTTAGGACAGAGGTGTTCTACTCATGGGTTAAATTCCCAGAAGCAGACTATCGAACAAGATTGTTTCACAATTCCACTGCAACTTACGTTCCCCATAACTGCACAGCTTACAAAGATCTAGAAACAGCACTAACATACTGTTGTCTAGTTTCCCCATATCAGTAGGAACTCCACGTTTGGGAACAAAATAAACGTAGGATAGTGCCAGACTGTTTCCATGCACCCCGGCAGGATATGTTGTCCCTTGGACCAGCTAGCTCACAGTGCCACTATGAGCCCCCTAAACAGGGAGCAAACAGTTCTGGCAACTACTGAACATGACAACCCTCTTTTCTCAGGAAAAGCGGTGACAGACCTAGAACTTTTCGCTCAGTCACTCATGCGCTCGTTCGCTCAAAGAAATATACAAAGAACACACGAAGCGATGTTTTCAATATTTGTTGAACCGTAGTGATTCTTGTATAGAAAATATGTGCTGCAATGATTAGTAGACAGAAGCAGACAAAAGTTATAAGGAGTGTCAAAACTGTGAATAAAACAAAGAGTTCCACCATCTTGTTGAGACAACTTATATATGCATACATATTCAGTTTTTTAACAATCTAGCGTACTCCCACAATGCAAACCCTAACCTACGTGTCTAGGGTGTGAATATATGGTCTGCCAAGAAACCCTCTTCTGAATGATCTAACCCCTTTACCTGGTGGGTAAGAATGTAGTACCCAGCCTTGGTCACAAATTGAACACCCCTCACAGAGTTGTCAGTCAGCTGTTAGGCAAAAGCTTCAGCATGCAGGGAAAAAGATGATTCTTTTTCATAGAAGATAAATCACAATTGCGGACAGTGTCTCTTCTAAATTATAAAATGGCAGTGGTATGACATACTGTTAGAGCTATGAATCCTGTTAGAACTAGGGTTACTTGAACAGGAGCAACCACACTCATAGACTTTACCATATGGATAAGGTTGTTACTAGCTGTTCCATCAACCCACGGTACAGCCCAGATTTGAACACTCATTCACATATATCTGAGATGCCCAGTAGAATTCTTTACAAGACAAGATGAGACTACTAACTCACCTCTCATATATTTTTTTCAGAGTGGTGACCACTCCCCTGAGCTGTATGCCAGGCTGAGGTGAGGTCTGTTTCCTGCAACCATACAGGTAAGCTGCAATCACCTACCTTTACTTTACCTATAATATTAGGAGAGCAAACAGTAACTACCACTAGTCATGTTGAAAATGATCTGATTCACAGCTCTAACAGTATGTCATACCACTGTCATTGTATAATTTAGAAGAGAGACTGTCCACAATTGTGATTTAGCTTCTATGAAAAATAATTATATATATTTTTCTCTCTTTGTACACACTTATAGGTAGGTACTACCAGTAAATCCCTCCACAAACAAAACTAAGACAGATTAAGGATCGCTATTTTTGTATTGTTGCATATATATCTTTTGAACTGTTATTACTGTTATTATTTGTGTCACTTTACATTAGATAGTTTCACAAATTTATAGACTGTCGAGCAGCAGCACAAGTTGGACCTGATGAAAGCTACTACACCTCCAATGAGGGTCATCTGGCTGAAACATGTTGACCACCTCTGTCACTAACTGCAAGTATATGCTTTTCCTGCCTGTGCCTGGTTTTAATCCTGGCCTAGGGACGTTCTAATAAAGGCACTTCACATACCCTGGAGCATGTTTTACTCCTTCACACCCAATCACACGTTTTTCTTTGCGCTGCGTCCCCCAGCAAACCTGAAGCTCATTATTGTGGTATTTAGCATACCTCCTTGTTAGAATCAAAACATCCCTGAGCTCCTCCCTCTAAGGGATGGGCTTGTAGCCTGTGCTGGGACTAGGCATCACGGCACAAGGAGAATCCCAATGATGAAGCATGCTACCATTGGTGGGTGGGTGTTTTGCCCTAATAAAGGGACATTCTATTTTCACTGGGTCACTCCCCTGGTTTCATCCCACAACAACTTTGACTGTTCAACATCAAGTAACTCCCATTCAAGAGTAATCTGAAAGTCGGATGTAACATAGCCACCGGAGACCCTTTCAAGTTGCAAGACAGGTTCCTACAGATGCATTACATGCGCTGTGCAATGAAACGTCTTTGCATACAAGGGACCCCCTTAAAGTATTCTCGCAGTCTGAGCCGCTGAGAAAAACGTCAGTATCCTTATTCCAACACCAGAATGTGAAAGGAAGTTCCCATTGTTCATGAATGAACTTTCTGTAGGAAGGTAGGATCCTTCTTGCATGGTTACCCCCACTTTGTGCCTGGTGTCAGTGTGTTTTTTTATCTAGTCTGCTGGTATCCTGCTAATCAGGACCCCACAACTGTAATTTCTCCCCTAAATTGACGTGGTAACTACTTTGGTACCTCCACAATTGGCTAATGGTGTGCCGTTATAAGTCCCCAGTATATGGTACTAAGGTACCCAGGGCATAGGTACACCAGTGGTCTCCCATGGGCTGCAGCATGTATCCTGCCACCCATGGGAGTCCACTTAAACTGTGACTACAGGCCTGCCATTGCAGCCTGTGTGAGTTGGTGCATACACTTCTCACAACAGATATACGTTTCCTTATATCTGAGGTCACTGCACTTAAAACCTATAAGTCACCTCTATGGCAGGCTCTTCAGTCCTGAGAGCAGGATGCTTGGTGCGAGGTTTCATGAGCAGGACACCCCCACAATCCCCAGAGTCGGTTCTCCAGGCTTTGTAAGTGCAGTCAGCTATTTTAATACACATAGTGGACATCAGTCATTACAAGATGTCTAACTGTATAGTGGCTGCACCGAACCCGTCATGTTTGGTATCAATTCAATTCATAATCTTTATTCAGTCTTTTTAAAACAGATCATAAAAGCATCAATTCATCAGATAAGCCATAACACAATATTATAAAACCATATAAAAACAATTAAAACAATTAAGTTCTTTGTAGGGTTATTGGCAATTTCAACAAATGGGCCCTGCACGAGAAAGATAGTATTTAAAACCATATGTAGGAACAGTCATAGTCTTTGTGCAATTTTTGGCCACTTAGGCCCCCATCACTTAAATAAAACCAATTATTCCCGTTATTGCAGCAGGTTAAGTCAACAGATCCCGGTTCTTCCTCTTTCTCACACATGCCCACAAAAAACATGCTCCAGAGAAGCAGACAAAGGGGTCAGAGAGTGCCTTTAAAAAATACAATGCCAACCTGCATTGAGTGAAGTTATAACGCCTTAAAATCGGAAGGATAAAAGCTTTCCTTTCAGTATGGTCGAACTTGCAGAATAGTACTACATGTAAATCCGTTTGGGGCGAGTAATTGTCGCAAGGGCAGGGGTGCAAATCTGACTGTGTAAACTTCCTCACTGGGAGAGCTAGGATCAGAGGGATTTAATTCAGGCGAAAGTGCAATAGAATAAATCTGGTATCAAACATGTTGGAATCATACCCCAGCACCGATTCCAGTGTTGGGAATATGATTCCATGTACTGGGGAGCTCCCTTGGGTATCCCTCTGTACTCCCGGTAACAGCCTTTCAGGGTCTGCCAGCAAGCTAGTGCTGCTGCCGACCACAGGCACAATTCTGCCTTCCTGCTGCTGAGCTTAGCTCGAGCAGGGAAGGTAGAACAATAGGTTTCCTGTCTCAGGGAGGTGTGACCACCTCCCCTACAGGGCTTAGTGTATTGGACTGCGGTGGGGGTGCTTGCCAGCGCCACCAGACTGCTTTGAAGGGCACATTTGGTGCTCTCCTTGCGGACTCCAGTTTGAGTCAGTTTAGGGAGCCCTTTGCTACGCTCTGTGGCAAAACTGGACAAAGGACCTGGGAGTATCCTCTCCTCTATCCAGCCCCTCCTTCTGGAGGGACCCCTGAGTTGTCCTAACCATTTCCTTAGGGTACTTAAGGGTTTACCTGTGGGTGGTTCCTTACATTCGTCGTGGGACAAGACTCAACCCTGAAACTACATCGCTCTTCGATCGTCTGGGCACTTGTACTTCGTTGGACTTCGACTGGAACCAAGGCTGCACCAAGGTAGACTCCTGCTGCTCCCGGTCCTGCTGTTCTTCAAGACTTATTCGTCATCTGTGTCTGTGCTTCTGCCAGGTTCTTCAACAGACCTGTCGGCATCAAGGACACCTGAAGAAATCTCCCTTGGAGTGAAGGAGTCACTCCCCTGCAGGCATCGCAGCGAAGCTGACCGGTCTGCTGCTCCTGTCGTCCTACGGACTTCCTGAGGCTTAGCAACACAGGTGGTGGTTCTGCAACTCCCTCGAGGCCTGACCTGTCCTTTCTGCAATTTTGCAGACCAGTATCCCTCGCCATAACCGCTGGGACAAACCCCTGTGCACCGAGTTGACTTGCTGTTGCCAAGGCTTGTTGGCTTTGCACTCCAGAGATCTTCAGGCTACACGAAGCTCCAGCATCCCTTCCCTCCAAGATCGGCATCCCCACCCCATCTTCTGCACCGGGGGCCGTCAACTTTGGTGAAGTGCTTCAGGTCCTCTTGCGACTCATGTGCCTTTGGTCTGTGGGTGCTCCTGAGGGTCTTCTACTGCTTCAGTGGGCTCCCCTGATTGCTCGGGGCCTGCTCTGACTCTCCTACTGTTGGTGAGTCCCTTGGACCTTGCTTGTCCCAACGTTGCAACTTTTGCGTCTTCCATTCTAGTTGTGGCTACCAAGGCTTGTTGGTGCACCCGCCGGACACCGACCACCTAGTCACCGACATCCGACGTTGAACAGCTTGTGCACGGCTCAAGATCTTCTTCAGCATCCTCACTGCTGCAGCTACAAGGTCACCGTCGACTCTTCAGAACCTCCCAACATTGGTGAGCATTGCGTCTCCGTGCCTCCTGGCTACCTCAGAGTGGCATAGACTCTGTCCGATCTGCTTGCAGGTTCTTCACCTCCAGAATCCACCCTTGGTTTCCACCAGACACCTTCCTGAACTTCTTCAGAGACGACATCTTCTAAGTCTTCCATTGGCGTCTACGGAGGTTTCCGACGTCTCTTCATCCCTATGCACCTGTCTTCCCTGGTGTAGGTAACCTGGTTCCTGGGGCATCCACGGGCGGAGTGGCTCTCCAAACTTCTGTCCTTTAAGGGAATTGTTCGGGGTCATCTGGGAAGGGTCCTTCTTCAAAACTGCCACCGCAACTTCTCCATTTACTGCCATTGGGCATGCGGTTGTGTTCCCACTCTGCACACTGCCTCCATGGGGTTCCTGGGTACTAACCTTGGGTGGTTTCTTGGGTCCCCGGCTCCTCCACGTCTTCTTGACCAAGTCCAGTTCTTCTTTGCTGTTCGCATTCCACTTTCTTAATATTTGGTTTGGTCTCCCACAAGAGACCACTATATTTTGTGCTACTTACCTGATTCCCTTTGAAGTATTCTTGTTTATTGTGTTGATATCTCCGGGTAGGAGATATACCAATGTGATAGTGATAGTGTGTTGTAATAAATAGATTTATTTTTGCTATACACTGTGTGGTTTCTTTTAATCTAATCTACACTACAGATTAAACTGTTAAACAAGCTGCTTAACACTCCTTCAAGATAAGCTACCACTTTGAGAGCTTTCTATGATTATCAAAGACCACTAAAATCACCATAAGGTTTGTCTGGATTAGTTCAAGGTGCACCACTTGAATAAGTGTGCACCATATACTAGGCCAGCCTTCTACAACCTCCTTCTAATGCTTCATACCTGCCTACTTGATGGTGTTGTAGACAGTACTGAAAGTGGAAAGTTGAGATTGGCAGTGTAATGTACCTATGGAGTATCGAATCTGAGGATGCTATCTCAGCAACAGTAAAAGGTAATTTCTCAAGCTATTCAATGTGTAACATTGTGTATTTTGCACCTTTCCATGCCAAAGCTATCAGTTGATCAGAAAGATGGTAAGGTAAAAACAGGTTTGGAATGTTAATGTGTCGCCAAGGCATGTGGCCGGAATGCATTGTTTGTAGTGTCCAGCTCAACAATAGAATTGACCTAAGTTGGGGCCGCCCATGTTGTAATGCAGACAAGTCTGGTGGAAGCACATCTATTGTAGCTGAGACAATGTTACCTAAAGAATAAATTATAGATGATAAAATGGTCATACCGTTGTCCTCTCCTACCAGAGCCTGTTCAAAGTTGGCCTTATCAATCTCATGCACCCTTTCAGCAGCTTCTTGTTGAGATATTTTCCATATCTTGTTAGAGACATCGTAAAAGAAGCGCTTTTGACGTGGTTTCAGTGGGACCCACTAAAACATGTTGTTAATCCAGGTCATCAGATAAAAGGGACAAGTGCTGTTGGACCTGAGATAGTGTTGAGATTTTTAGCCAATGAAGGCACAACTTCCTAACACTGTAAGTTGTTACCACCCCAGAATGTTTGCTCTGCACATATCACATGTCAGGCCTATTTGCTGTAAATTCCTCGATGTTGCCCAGGAATCTATCCTGACATTTGTTAGTGTCTAGTGGCCACACTAGCCAATCCTTTCCAGTTGGGATCTGACGAGTTATGTCTAAACTTACACAGCATAGTATCAATAGTGTTTTCGTCATATGGTGCTAACCGCTGCCAATTATCAAATCTTGTAAGAGAGGGAACCCTCGGTGTGTTTAAATCCTTTATCTTGGCCACGCCAAGACACGTCGTTTATTGCACAGTGCTAATCAGGAAAATCATCTATTGCGGTATTAAACAGGCTCTGAATAAAGCCTCAGGTCCCTGAACCTGCCACTCTATAGCCCCCCAGATAGATTTCACATCTACTGTGTCCCTCCAAAAGTCAAACCCTGGGAGAGAAGGAAGCAGATTAAATCAGCTTAGTTTCAATTAACATATTTTTCTTTGCTGGTGAAGGTGCAAGCCTATAATACAATGAGGCTGGGTCAGATGTGTCATAACCAGAAAAATAGTCAAACTTCTGTGCAAATGCCTTTGAACTACCCCTAGGTGGTGTAGTACAATGTTTCCATTGTGTAAAGTTAAACATTTCACGAGGTGTACTAGCCTTGTGTAGAAAATGATCACCGTAGTGTTGAAAACAGAACATCTCATAAAAATTAGCTGTACCATCATAAAACTCATCAGAAGAAAATACAGTTGGATGTTCTGAGTCTTCTAACATTTCATATACTGTATCTATATCCCAATCATCAGAAAGAGTACTGGGGTGATAATATCATTTAAAGACATCTTAAACAAATTTGGAATTTGCAAGAGTTCAAATGATACCCTGTCCCATACAATCCCATCCAGAACTGTAACAGCTGAAATGTTAACCAGGGACAAGTCTCTTTGTTCACGATGTGATGATGTGTGTGGTTTCAGAACCAAGTTCACAATGTGTACTGCAGAGCATTCTGGGACAAAGTGTCCATTTAATAGAAGGAAGGACACAGTCACAAAACCAATCCAAAGGACTAGGAAGTAATGCAATTGTAATCCAAAGGTGTAACCATGGAGAAACAAAGTATGTTCTTCTCAGATAACGATAAAAGACATGCACCTTTAGTTCCAACAGGTGGAACCTCCAATTAATTGGAGAAGTCATCAAAGTTGGTGAAGTATCCAGACGCCGTCCAGTCTATCTTAGGCAGCTTAGCAGGCTGGTTCGTATTAGATGAAGACTCGATCTGGGGTACACTGACGTAGACTTTGTTCTTCTCAGGATTCTGAATTGAAATCTGTGGGCCTGATTCACAGAACTAACTTACGTCAAAAACGTAAAGTTAGTACTTTTTGGTATTCACAGAATACACTTACTCATTTTGGTATTCACAGAATGAACTTACTCATTTCGGTATTCACAGAAGTTAGTAGTCCTAACTTTAGGACTCCTAAATGCCTTCTGTGAATACTGAAAGTCTTAAAGTTAGGATTTTCTCAGTTTAGGAGTAGTAAAGTTAGGAATCCTAACTTTACTACTCCTAAACTGAGAAAAATACTAACTTTAAGACTTTCGGTATTCACAGAAGGCATTTAGGAGTCCTAAAGTTAGGAGTCCTAACTTTACTACTCCTAAACTGAGAAAAATCCTAACTTTAAGACTTTCGGTATTCACAGAAGGCATTTAGGAGTCCTAAAGTTAGGAGTCCTAACTTTACTACTCCTAAACTGAGAAAAATCCTAACTTTAAGTCTTTCAGTATTCACAGAAGGCATTTAGGAGTCCTAAAGTTAGGACTACTAACTTCTTTGAATACCGAAATGAGTAAGTTCATTCTGTGAATATCAAAATTAGTAAGTGTATTCTGTGAATACCAAAAAGTACTAACTTTACGTTTTTGACGTAAGTTAGTTCTGTGAATCAGGCCCTGTGTTTCTGTACTTATAGACTGCACAGTTGTTGTTGGTTTTGAAACAGGTAGAAGACATACTTCATTGTTGGTCCTTGTTGTCTCTTGTTGAAGAGAGCAGGCTTAATTTGGAATTAAAGCTTCCATCTGAACCGAATGTATGACGATTCAATGCGATCATTTAAATCGCGGTACATTAAATCGCAGTTTTTACAACGCAAGTCGTTACAATGACTTGCGCTGGAGGGCGCTGGACTTAGGAATAGTATGATTTACTATTCCAACTCCAGCCTACGTAACAGTAGGGAAGATGTTGGAATAGTAAATCACACTATTCCTTAGTTTAGAGCGCCATCTAGCGCAAGTCGTTGTAACGACTTGCGTTGTAATGACAGCGAAGTAAATGTATTGCAGTGTTTTGACCGAGTTGTAAAGGTCGTTTTCCATCTGAACCTCCTGTATGGCAGCGAGAGAAAACCCATTCATGGAATCCGGGCATAGTGTGTTTTGTGCATTGAGCTGAAACTTTTCAGACACTCACCCCCAGTCACAGATCTGGGTTGAATCCATCATCATTCTTTAGCTCACTTCGCCACCTCAGTTCAGACCCAGCTATATGCAAACAGTCTTGACCCTGTGCCTCATGGTTACAGTCTAGCCCTAACTGCCAAGCCAGGTCTTCCCTGACAGTTCTGAGGTGGCGAAGTGAGCTAAAGAACGATGATGGATTCAACCCAGATCTGTGACTGGGGGTGAGGGTCTGAAAAGTTTCAGTGCTCCGTCCATCATCTCCTAGTGTTTGCTTTGTTCGTTCTAAGTTGGCAGGGTATGCCAAGACGTGGGTCCCTTGCTCACTTTGCCATTGGATTCAAGCTAGCCTGGCTGATGAGGGGTGTTACCCCGAAACCGGTCCCAGGATGCTTGTTTCAGTTCAGGGAAGACCTGGCTTGGCAGTACGGTTGGGACTGTTCCCATGAGGCACAGGATCAAGATTGATTTGCATTTGGCTGGGTCTTAACTGAGGTGGCGAAGTGAGCTAAAGAACGATGATAGATTCAACCCAGATCTGTGACTGGGGGTGAGGGTCTGAAAAGTTTCAGCGCTCCGTCCATCATCTCCTTGTGTTTGCTTTGTGTCTGTAATGTAGCAGTGAGTGAGTTTGCCCAATGTATCCATCTTGGATGTAGATCTTTAGCGTTGAAAACACTTGCTCTGGTAACCGCCTCTAAAGTTGGTACTGGGGTCAATACAATTATTAGTTTCCCTTGAGCCAGGGCACGCTCTCTCACTGAACTTATGTCAGTATTTTGTTAGTCACTGCAAAACGCATCTCAGCATTTGTATAGAGATGCAATTTATATGCAATCGATACTGTTTCACTTTCATTGACCGTGACATATGTATACCCTGGTGCACCTGCGATTACATGGATCACCAAGTTTGTTGTGTTTACACGTTTGTGCAAATATTTGAAACCTATCATGTCAGCTTGTATGGAACGTAACATTTCTGTGTCTTCTTGTGTCCAATGTGTACCTGAAAAGTCTGGAAGAATGAGGTCGTAGAGTGGTTTTACCTGTTCTGCATAATCAGGAATGTATGTTCTGCCAAAATTTAGAAATCCTAATATGTATTGTATACTTATCAGAGTCGTCAGAAGTTGAAGCAACGCACATTTTGCTAAAAAATGCATCACCAGGCTCTTGCCCCCACTTGACAGCTCATTCTCAGGAACAGGGCACTGAGATGGGCAATTTGGGATTTTTTAAAAATTGAATCTATAGCCCATGTGAGCAAAACGCAGAATTATGCAGTCCACTCTGGTCAAGTTCTCCATCACAGGACTGTTAAGTATATGTCATTGGCATATTGTTATGAACCCCAATGTACCCCAATATAGGCCTAGGTAGTTACACGACCTTTTACCTACATCTGTCCTACCATTGTTCTACATAACGGTTTTGGTGCTGACCTTTTACCTAGGTAGGTGCTACATGACTGTTGTGGGGTTTTCTCCGAAAACTAGCCTCATGTATTATGCATGAGGATTCTCAGTATCACAGCAGGATTACCATCTTCTGCATAATAACTCTGCATAAGGGTCACCTCTGTCGTAATCCTTGCCCGACATGCCCAGAGTACATTTCTAGGTAGAACCTTTGAGGGTACCTTTCGGGTATATAAGCATTACATTTTCACTGGGCAAATTAGAGGAGAAAGACTTCCATGCTGACGCGAGACGCTGAAGTCCCTGCACGCAGACACTCCAGCACGCAGTGGTCTGACATCCCTTGAGGGGTGTCCATCTGGAGACCAAGACGGGGTCCTTCGCTCTCCCACATCAGGTAATGGGGTTGGCTCTATCCTAAGGAGATTCTTGGCTATACACCTACATACATGCTAGGTACATTTAGGTACACCTAGTTAGGGTTTGCATCGTAGGAGTACACATTATTACTGTTATGTATCTATATGCCTGCATATTTTCATTGTTTTAGCACTATGGTAGAATTCTACCTTTTCTTTACTCTACTGGTGCTCATAACCGTATATATCTGTTTATGTCTAATGGTTGTTGCAGCACACGTATTTTATACTAGAATGACGATGGTTCAATAAATACTTATTGAAAACGTCCCCACCGTTTATTCTGTGTACCTCTCTGAGACTAAGTGAGCACGAGTGACTGAGCGAAAAGTACTGTACTGTTTCCACGATTCCTAAGGGGTCAGGATTGTCCTGTTCGATAGTTGCCAGAAACTATTCGCTCCTTGGTAAGAGGGGCTCATAGTGGCACAGTGAGCTAGCTGGTCTACAGACTAACATATCCTTCGGGGGTGCCTGGAATCAGTCTGGACACCAATCCCTTATTTTATGTTGTCTAAACGCACAGATCCTATACAGATTTATAGAAACTACACGACAATATGACAATGCCTGATCATCAAAATTCTCAAGTAGTTCTGTGACTCTGGCTGAAAACAGTCCTGGGCTATTCTTATACCCCTGTGGTAAACGGCAGAACTGTTTCTGAGAGCCGCCTTCATGGCAGTCAAATATCTGCTTCCAGGCGCCATATTTTGGCAGACGAATCCATTCAAGAGATCTAGTGTTGTTTTGTATTTTTTCCACACAATGTTATTAATTAGTGCGGCACTGTGTGCATTTTGTACTGTGAATGTGCCAGTAGCTATGTTCAAATGTCTGTAATCTAATATAGCCTTAGAGCCCGCCATAGCAGGCTCTACCTGCCATTAAAGGCCTGAGTCGAAGGGGAGCGCCTTTAACAGGACCTTTAATTGCCAGTAGAGCCCGCTATGGAGGGCTCTAGGGCTATTAGAACATTCCACCCCTAAGGGCAGAATGTTCTAATTTGCTAAACAAAAGCCTCACGGAGCCCAAGGGGGTTCAAATCTCCTTTGTTAAACATTGGAATATTGATGCTCCGGACTTCTACCGGCCATTAGAAGCCCGGAGCACTCCATTGTTTTCAGTGGAGCGCTCAACATTCCAGTGTTCTATTACTAGACGGTATGATTGGTCTGGTTTCATTACTGGAAACAGAGGATTATTCATTGAAGAGGTGCAGATTTCAATTACACCTCGATATTCACGTTGTCTTAGGATTTCCCTAACTTCTTATTTTGCTTCATTTTTTTTATAGGGTACTGTCTTTCAGATTGTAGGGTTGTCCGTCATCCCACCCCACATGGTTGCGGTATAATGCAAGAGCTAGTTCTAAAGCCCTCTCCCTGGCATATGAGTGGGTGCCCCCTGTCTCTATTGACTAACATTGGGCCCAGTAACCTCTGCACCCGGCCGCCCCAGTGCTGGAGGTGGTGCAGTACCTACCTTCAATCAGGGAATTGTAAGCGCGCTACTCACCCGTGAGGGTCTCAAGGCGCTGAGGGGGGGTCCGCAGATCTGTTTAGCCGAAGAGCCAGGTCTTGAGGGTCTTCCTGAAGGTGTTCAGGGAGGGGGCGCATCTGATGTCTGCCGGTCAGCTCGTTCCAGGTCTTGGCTGCAATGTGAGAGAAGGATCTTCCGCCTGCTTTGGCTCTGTGGATGCGCGGGGTTTCGGCCAGTGCGAGGTTGGAAGATCGGAGGTTTCTTTTGGGTACGTGGAAGTTGATTCTGTCGTTGAGGTATTTGGGTTCGTTGTTGTGTAGGCATTTGTAGGCGTGAGTGAGGATTTTGAAAGTGACTCTTTTCTCCACTGGGAGCCAGTGGAGACTTTGTAGGTGTTGGCTGATGTGTTCGTGTCGAGGGGATGCCGAGGACGAGTCTGGCGGCGGTGTTTTGTACTGTCTGGAGTTTGCGGAGTAGGGACTTGTTGATGCCGGCGTAGAGTGCGTTTCCATAGTCCAGTCTGCTGGTGATGAGTGCGTGGGTGACTGTCTTCCTTGACTCCGGGGGATCCACTTGAAGGTCTTGCGGAGGATGCGGAGGGTGTTGAAGCAGCTGGAGGTGACGGCGTTGACCTGTCGGTTCATGGAGAGTGATGAGTCGAGTACGATGCTGAGGTTCTTGGCGTGGTCTGAGGGGTAGGTGGGCTTCCGAGGGCGGTCGGCCACCAGGTGCTGTCCCATGCAGAAGGGGTGGTACCGAGGACGAGGACTTCTGTCTTCTCGGCGTTGAGCTTCAGGCAGCTGTTGGTCATCCAGACTGCGACGTCTTGCATTCCTTTCTGGAAGTTGAGTTTGGCAGTGGTGGGGTCTTTGGTGAGGGAGAGGATGAGCTGGGTGTCGTCGGCGTAGGATACGATGTTGAGGCCGTGTTGTCGGACGATGGCTGCGAGGGGGGCCATGTAAATGTTGAAGAGGGTGGGGCTCAGTGATGAACCCTGTGGGACTCCGCAGGTGATTTTTGTGGGGTCGGAGAGGAAGGGTGGGAGTCTGATCCTTTGGCTTCTTCCGGTGAGGAATGATCGGATCCAGTCCAGGGCTGTTCCTTGTATGCCTGCGTCATGTAGTCTGACGACTAGTGTGCGATGGGAGAGGGTGTCGAAGGCCGCTGATAGGTCGAGTAGGATGAGGGCTGCGGAGTGGCCTTGGTCCAGGAGGGTGCGGATGTCATCTGTGGCGGCGAGTAGGGTGGTCTCTGTGCAGTGGTTGCTTCGGAATCCGGATTGGGACGGGTCGAGGACGGCGTTCTCTTCAATGAATCGTGTCAGTTTCCTGTTGACTGTTTTCTCTGCAACTTTGGCTGCGAAGGGGAGGAGCGAGATGGGCCGATAGTTCTTGAGGTCGGTGGGGTCAGCTGTGGGCTTCTTGAGCAGGGGTCTGACTTCTGCGCGCTTCCAGTCGTCTGGGAAGGTGCCTGTTTTGAAGGTGGTGTTGATGGTGCGTTGTAGTTTGGGTGCGATGGCGGCCACGGCTCTGTGGTAGATGTGAGGGGGGCAGGGGGTCGGTGGGGGCCCCCGAGTGGATGCTTTTCATGGTCGAGACGGCGTCTTCGGCCGTGATCGGTGTCCAGTTGGAGATGGTGGCCTGGCTGGTGTTTCTGGGGGGCGGGGGCCGTCTGTGGCGCCTGGTGGATGGTCGATGAAGTTGTCGTAGAGGTTTTTGATCTTGAGGTGGAAATAGGTTCCAAGCTTGTCGCAGAGGTCTTGGGATGGGGTGATGTCTGTGGCTTCGCTGCGTGGGTTGGTGAATTCTTGAATGACACTGAAAAGTTCCTTGGAGTTGGTGGAGTTGGCCAGGATTTTGTTGTGGATGAAGTTCCTTTTGGTGGCTCTGATCTGGTTGTGGTAGTCCGTCATGGCGTCCTTGTAGGTGGTGTGGTTTTCGGTTGTCTTGGTGTTTCTCCAGTTCTTCTCCAGGCGTCTGCAGGTGCGTCTGGCTTCTTGGAGAGCGGTTGTGAACCAGGCGGCTTTCCTGGGGCGTTGTCTGTCGGGGTTGCGTAGCGGGGCGAGCTCATCTGCGCAGTTGGAGATCCAGGTGTGGAGTTCTCTGGCTGCGTCGTTTGCGCTGTTTGCGTCGGGTGCCCAGGTGTGGTTGTCTCGGGTGAGGGTGGAGTTAAGTTGCTCGTCGGTAACCTTGCTCCAGTTCCTTCGTGGTGGGCATGGGGCTGGTTTGGGTGCCTTGGGTTTGTTGATGGCGAAGTGTACGCAGTGGTGGTCGGTCCATGGCGGCTGCGTTGTGTGGCTGAAATGGACGCTGTTTCCTGCCGCGAAGATGGGGTCGAGGGTGTGTCCTGCTCTGTGGGTCCGTGTGTTACCTTAAACTGAACCTTGCCCAGTGTAGGTCCAAACCCCTTAAGACTGGAAAAGTTAGTCATGTAGTTACCTGTTAATGCATATACCTGTTTTCCTCCCATAGGATTGCATTGCATTTTCTCCAGTTGTAGGTACAAGTCTATCTTTTACTTTTTGCTAAGTTCTACTATTTCCGATTGGCAATACAATAGTATTTCTATTGCTGAAAAGCATTTTTACTGCCTTGCAAAACAATTCCTACTGCATCTTGAAAAGAATAACAGCTATTATTGAAACTGTTACTTACCTGCTACTGAGTTCCTCAAAGTAATAACTTTTTATACAAAAGAGTGTGTGTAATCATTTCTTGCCTGAGTGTGTACAACAAATGCTTAACGCAGCCCTCTGATAAGCCTAACTGCTCGACCACACTACCACAAGTAGGGCTTTTAGTATTATCTACTTAAGCCTCTGGGGATACACTGGACTCTGTGCACACTATACCTTACTTTGGTATAGTATATACAGAGCCAGCTTGCCAGTGGGGATGGCTTCCCCGGTGGAGGATTGTATCACTTGGGGTACTGTCTTCTCTACAGTATATACCAGAACTCATGGTGCACCCTCGTTAGCTGTATTGCCAGAGGTGCTAAAACAGATTCAGAATGAGTATGGTGAGCTCCTACCCTGGACTTGGGAATGCAACTAATGGGCAATTTTGCCACAGTATCCGCCATAATGTTAATAACATTCGAGCAGTGCCTAATTTGTAAAAGAATAAGTGCCGGGGCACAAACTTCAGCTCAAAAGAACGTGGCCGGAGCCACGGAATGTTGGGGTGCCGAATACTAATTCTGCGTAGTCTTGATTCCGCCTCATGCCTCTTTTATCCATCACTAGCCACTCCCTGCCTCTCTGTCTCAGTCCTGCAGTTTCTTTCATCCCTGCCTACTCTTTCTTTGCCATTGTGTTTCTGTTTTTCTTTTCTTTCTCCCTTTTGTTTTTTTCTCTTTGAGGCTCTGATTCCTAGTTTGTTGAGGAAAAATACATAACAGTCCCCATAAATCAGTGCTTGTGGTTTGGGCTCCACCTGCAACCCGCACCTCAGATTAAGCACAGGCAACACACCCTGTAGCCTCTAGGGCTCAAACTGAGTACCGGTGAATCGCTGTGAGGGAGGCAGCAATGGGACGAGTTCTGGCCTCAGCATCCCACCTCTGCCCTTTATGGAAGGAGATTGGTTCAAACATGTGGTGTTGAGCCCAACAGCTGCCCAAGGTGGAAACAGGGTTTTCAGGGCAACAAAGAAAAATACATTGCAGAGCATGTATTCTTTTATGGTTCCCGCTCCAATCTAGAAGGAATGTTTGCAAATAGTAGTATTTATCTGTTTTTTTAATAAGTTTTATATTGCAGGATACAAAATGTAAGATCATATTTTCACTGTACGTTTTATTTTTTTACGAGAAAATTAATATATATGCTTTTTAAAGTTAAATGAATGTATAGAAACACATTCTGTCTGAAGAGTTGTTAAAGACAGACTCCGGTGTGCAAGGTTTAATGCATTTTAATGTTGCCATTGTTTTGGGATAGAAACCTGGGCAAACGAGCCAAAAGGTTCCAATTTAAATACCCTTTCCCGCTTGGAAAGTGGTACAAATGGCTTTGTGTCTGTTAGGGTGCTCCCTTTATGAGGCTACACTGTACATCATTTTTCTTTCTTTGCCTTTTCATATAGGAGATGTATCATCTCAGCAGCTAAGTGTGTATAACAATATTTATAACATGGATTAGAATGAATTAATCTCCTATAAATGACGCTACTCAGACATACTGTGTAAATATGAAGAAAAAAAATCGAATTTATAGGAAAGGACCAGAGATCTCATTTGCACTCGCTTCACAATCATTCGGTTTTTTTCAGTGAACTTGTGCGCACGCACTAGTGCACAGCAACCCATGCATACACACACACACACACACGTGCATGTACAGTGCTTTGAAAATTGTACAAAGCCATTGTTGTCACGACCACCTCACTTACGTGTCTGTGCCTTCGCTTTGCCATATATGGAAGTCCTAAAGAAATCAAGGGCCCAGCGCCGAGAATGCTTCCTGACTCCCTTGCTTGCCCGCTCAGTAAGAGGTCATGACTGCTCTCAGCAGGTCACCACAGAGCTGGCTAGTACTGTAATTTATCCGTGCAAGTCAGGCGGGCTGGCCGCTGTCTGCTGCTCACCTGCCCCCTAACCCCTTAATGTTGGACAACTCACGTACCTTATCAATTAGGGTGGTGCTAGCTGTTAGACACTACAGTGCAGCACATCAGCAGAGTGATCTGCCTGGAGCTGGTGGTGGATCACTGGCATATTGATAATGATGAGGGCAGAATATGGCCAGCCAGTTTTATTTCTAAGCAGTGCAGTGCGACTGCGCACACATAATTTCCTTTTCACATTTCTTGCCTTCAAAGAAACCTTCATCCCGCACCTGCGTAG
This sequence comes from Calotriton arnoldi, assembly GCA_963921515.1. Lineage (NCBI taxonomy): Eukaryota > Metazoa > Chordata > Amphibia > Caudata > Salamandridae > Calotriton > Calotriton arnoldi. Next base: position 291,778 of record CAWUFW010002592.1, on the reverse strand, counting down.
TCCTTTCCTTGCCCTAGCTCAGCCGCGGGAGCCAAGGGGCAGGAATCAGACCCAATTATCAAGTCTGGATCAGCACAATTGAGGAAACATGACAGACAACCATGCTTACATCACTAACGGGATGAACAGTCATCATGATGCCTGGACCAGGGTGGGATTCCTGTGAAGACACACCAGGGACCACCAAGAAGGACAGGTACATTTATTTTGAATAAATATCGGGTGCACCACCGATGGAAGAAAAATGTTATAGCCCTGTGAAATAAGTAGCAGTGTTGAGCACTGGAAAGCACTGACACAAATTAAGCACTGTATTTGAGGGAAAGCAGCAGCACTGGCTTTCTGCCAGCACCTAAGGGGCTGATTATGAGTTTGGTGGTGCAGCGGCAGGACCGCCCCACCGCTGCACCACCAAACCCGATTGAGCACCGCCCACCGTATTATGACTTTTTTAGTCACTGACTGGCGGTTCCTTTGACGTTCCCATGGCGGTGCGTATAAAATAACGTCATTTATATGAGATGGCGCTCCAGATCGAAAGCAGCAGCACTGGCTTTATGCCAGCACCTAAGGGGCTCATTATGAGTTTGGTGGTGCAGCGGCAGGACCGCCCCACCGCTGCACCACCAAACCCGCTTGAGCACCGCCCACCGTATTATGACTTTTTTAGTCACTGACTGGCGGTTCCTTTGGCGTTCCCATGGCGGTGCGTATAAAATAACGTCATTTATACGAGATGGAGCTCCAGATCAAAGGAGATATACAACGCTCAATAACTGTTCTCTTTTGAGAACACGTCATTCTTCTACGACATTCTCTTGGCCGTAAAAAATTGGCCTCCAGAGTTTCTCATGGATTGCCCAAACTGAGAAACTGTAATTTTACCTGCCTTTTCCGACCTCGTACCAGAATCAGTAAAGAATTAATACGCCACGGAGTGGGTGTTACTGCCAGCTCCTGCGTTACACCGCAACCATGTGGGGTGGGATGATGGTTCCCCTTATCATGCAATGCCAGTGAGTTCAACCTTACAGCCTCAAAGGCAATACCCCATCAAAAGTGATGCTAAAAAACAAGTTAGAGACATTCTCACACAACTTGAATTCTAAAGTGTAATAGAAAGTTGCACCTCTCCTCTGAATAATCCCTTGTTTCCAGTAATGAAACCAGACCATTCATATTGTCTAGTATTGGATTACATACCCCGAAACTCAGCTACACTCAAATTTGCTGTACAAAATGCGCACAGCGCGGCAATAATGAATAACATAGGGATCAAAAATACAAAGCAACACTGGATATCTCAAATGGATTCTTTTGCCAAAATATAGCACCCCAAAGCAGGTATTTGACAAGCTTCAGCAGTCTAGGTTCTTAAAAACAGTCTGTCGCTTGCCTCAAGGGTATACGAACAGCCCCAGTTTATTTTCAGCCCGGGTCATGGAACTGTTACAAAATTCTGATGATCAGACATTGCCCTATGTCTATGATATATACTTGATGGATGATGACCTGTCTACACACTTGAAAAGAGTAGATTGCATTATATTGGGATTTGCTCATATGTACTACATATTTATTTTCAAAAAATCAAAAAAATTGCCCAATTCAATGTTTCTAGGATTCAAACTTTCAAGTGAAGGCAAAAGCCTTGCAACACATTTCTTAGAAAAGTGTTTGCTATTGCAACCACCAAACATATTGAAGAAACTTCAATTCATATCAGGATTCCTAACTTTTGGTAAGACCTACATTCCAGATTATGCATAATGGGTTAAATCGTTCTACAATTTGATTCATCCAAACATTTCAAGTACATATTGGACAACTGAACATAAACAAATTTTACTTTGAGTCCAAACTGACCTGCTAGCTTCAAAACACTTACACACATGAGAAAAAAATGACAAACCTGGAGATCCGAATAATCGCTGGGGCATCAGGGTACACCTACGTTACATTCAATGATGGTGACACAGTACCAATTGCATATAAATTGCATTTATACACTAATGCTGAAATGCGTTTTGCACTGACAGAAAAAATCCTGACTGCAGTACAGACTGCTGTGGTGAGAGAGAGCGAGAGAGAGAGAGCATTGGGTGAGGGGAAACGAATAATTGTTGTAAACCGAGTTCCGGCATTAGAGGCTGTGACAAAAGCCAAGGTTCCAAACTCAAAACCTTTACATTTGAGATGGATACAGAGGGCCAACTCTCTCACCACAACAGATATAGACTACGTCTTTGACTCTACACTACAAACACAAGTATTCCTACAATATGAACATGAATATCCTCTGCCTAATAAAGTAAATTCTCTTCATCAGTATAATTACATCATCTATACAGACGGCTCTTACCAGCCTGCCGTTGGGACAAAGCATCAATATTCAGCAGCGTGCGCAGCTGTAAAAGGGCGCAAATGCGGGATGGAGAATTCCATCCTGAAAAGATCTGTACACAGTCACTAGGTGACTGCACTGCGCAGCTGGCAGAACTCAGAGCCTTGATTCTGGCCCTGGAAAATACGGAACCCGGATTCCCTTCACTCATAGGGTGGAATTTGTATTATTGTGTTCAGTCATTCAGTGAATACTTACATTATTGGAGCCAGAATGGATTCAGAGACTGTAAAGCGTACACAATAAAGGCTTTGGGGACAGGTGTCTAAGCAGGAAGCATGCTTTCTACAGATTAATGTGATTCACACTTTGAGTCACCAACATGTAGGTGTACACATTGCAGGGAATTCAATAGCTGATGAAGCCGCAAAAGCAGTAGTGCAAACTGTTGCAGTTGCTGCAATAACTTGTTCAAGTACGAGGATAGATCAAGACATTATGGTGGCTATCTACGCTGCATGCAATGGCACCCACTTGCCAAAAGACTTTCAACTGAGTACTCTTTCAAGTTAAGGGGGCAAAACATTCAATTTTCTCAGATTCCCAGAGTGGGGGATTGGGTTATACCAAATTCAGACAACAGGTTAGATTTTATTCTAGCTGCACACGAGGGTCTAGCATCTGCACATGCAGGGGTGGCAGGTACAATTTCACTATTGCAGCAACACTATTGGTGGCCAGTTCAATACAAACTTACCAATGAATTTGTCCTTAAATGTGATATATGCCAGCAGATGAAGGGTTCAATTGTAGCACGCTCACCAGAGACACCTCTTTTAATTTCAAACAGGCTTCTCGCTTCATTTATCTGGACCACTGCAGCCCTTTGCAATCAGATGGGGCTTACAAGAACATCTTGGTTGCAGTGGATTCCTGCTCTCGATTTCTATGGGTCTGGCCACAGCAATCGGCTGACGCCCAAACTGTTATAAAGGACTTGCAAGTCTTTATCGGGACATACGCAGTTGGCACATTCCATTCCGCCCAGGGTCCGGCGTTCGCCTCTAAAGCTTGCAAAGACACCATTGGAGGGTTGGGTGTGACCGTATGGTATTCTTCCCCATACCATCCCAAGTGAAATTCTGTTGTGAACCTGGACTTAAAGCAGTCTTTAACAGCAAGGGTATTAGTCTCAGGTCGCAGTTTGGTCCATCACTTATATGGGGTACAAAGAGCACTAAACAATCTGCCTAAAAAATCCCTGGGTGATTGGAGTCCCTATGAGATCATGTTCAGGGTTAAGATGTGGGTGCCGGACCTCAATAGTCCCAGCACAGTGGCAACAGAAACACCATTTGAAATCAATGACGTTTGGATGTTTTACAGGAACTAAACCGCTTCCGGCACGCACAAAGCAATGTCCAAATAAAATGCACTGCCACTGGAGAAGTGAATGAGGTACCAGCAACTTCTGGTTGGATCCCTAAGATTGGGACCTGGTCCGAGAGAAGACCGTGGACAAGAAAGAATTGGGGCCATCTTACCTGTCCTTGCTGTTGAAGGTACGAGAACTGTCCTTTTACAGCCCCATGCTGGTTGCAAAAAAAGAAGAGATTTGTGTCAATAGATCTCTTCAAATCACATTATGTGGCCGGTTGTACACGGTAGACCGCGCTGGCTCTTAGGTAGTTACCTGTCTCCTTTCACTACATACAGGAAATTGCATTGGAAGCTATAATCGTTGATGAATCCCCGGCTGGGGATAACTAGCAATGAAGTATCTCTTCTACCTGTTACATCAACAACTACCATACAAACAACATGTATGGAAACACAGATTTCAGTTCTAAACCCTAAACCGGATGGTGTTAACGTCACTGTATCACAGTCCGAGCAAACTGCAAGTTCTACGGGAATTCCAGAGCTGCCAAAAATAGATCGAACAGACTCCGACTACTTCATAAACTACAATGACTTCTCTTCAGATGCATCGGATTGACCTCCACCTTCACCTCGGTGAGGTTGACTGCGTGTAGTCTACTTCTGGCTGAAGAAGACATAATTTGTTACTCCGTGGCTATACCTTTGGATTGCAGTTTCACTACTTTTTCTGTTCCTTTGGATTGGTTTTGTGACAGTCTTTTTACTACTTCTAAATGGACACTATCTTCCAGAACGCTCTTCTGTTGGAACTTGTGAAATTGGTTTTAAAACCACATTCTTCATCACACAAAGTGCAAAGAGACCTTTCCCTGGTGAACATTTCTGCTGTTGCAATTCCTCAGGGGACTGTTTGGGGGAGGGTATCGTATGATATATTTGGTCCTACTGAACATTTACAAATTCTGTATTTATTCTAAATGTCATTGAATGATTTTATCACCCTAGTTCTATCTCTGATGATTGGGACATCAATACAGTGCATGAGATGCTAGAAGACCTAGAGCATTCACCTGTTTATAATTCAGATGAATTGTATAGGAGTAGTGCTAATTATGATTAAATGATCTGTTTTCAACATTGTGTCATCATTTCTTGCATAAAACAAGTACTCCACATGAAGTATTCAATTATACACAATGGGAACACTGCCCTACACCACCTCAGGGTAGCTCCAGAACATTTGCACAGAAATTTGCATATTTTTCAGGTCACGATTCAACACTCCCAGGTTCTTATTATTATAGGCTCATACCATCACCAGTAAAGAAAAATATGCGTACCAACACCAAGCTGAATTATTCTGCATCTTTTCTTTTCCAGTTGTCCACACAAGGGTTTGACTTTTGGAGAGACACAGTAGATGTGAAATTGATTTGGGCAACTAAAGATTGGCAGGTTCAGGGGAACAATGCTTTGTTTAGAGCATGCTTTATACCACATCAAATTATTTTCCTGATCAAAACTGTGCAACAAACTTCATGTCTTGGCCTGGCTAAGATTTGAATACTCCAAAAATTCCCACATTTGCACATTTTGCGGAAGAGTCAGCAGTTCACAAATTATACAGAGGAAACATTAGACACCGTACTTTGCAATGGCACATGCACTTCTTCAGTACCAGTCATGAGGAATGGTTAGTGTGGCCGTTATATACAAAGGGATGTCAGGCCCGTTTCATGGGTGACACAAAAGGGGTTATGTTCAACAGGCCCGACTAACGTTATGCTCAGACACAACACTCGGGGTGGTAACAACATACAGTGTTGGAAAGTTTGCCTATATTGACTAAAGACCTCAACATTGTCTCAAGTGAAACTACACTTGCCCCTTCTTTCTGATGACATAGGACTACAGGACTTTCTCTTAGGTCCTCGAAAACCATGTCAAAAGTGCTTCTTGTATGCAATATATAATAAAGTTTGGAAAGTTTTCCAGCAGGAGGCTGCTGAAAGACTGCACGAGATTGACAGGGCGAATTTAGAAAGGGCTCTGGCAGTAGTTGATAATGATATGACCACCTTGTCTAATTGAATATACTCTGAGTAACATTGCCTCGTCTGCGATAGACATCATACAGGGTAGCATGTCTAGACATCATGCAGGGTAGCATGTCTACTTTACAACATGGGCAATCACAGCTTAGGGCTATCATGTTATTGAGCTGGAGTCTTCAGACACTTCGTACTGGTCGCGTACTTTGGAGACTCCTTAATACCACGAATCTGTTTTTACCATACCATCTTACAAAACAGCAAAAGATCATGGCAAGGAAAGATGCGACATACACCATGTTAAACAGGGAAGTTGGACAAATTACCTTTCACTGTTGCAGAAACACCTTCAGCAGATTGGATAATCGACAGGTTTATTTCTCTGCCAATTTCGACATTCCACTTTCAATGCTGTTTACAACACCATCAACTAGGCAGGTATGCAGCGCTGGGGGAAGGGTATGTACATTAGTCATGGATTTTACCTTTTGGATACCGCTGTAGGAATGGCGAAACTGAAGTTTTTCTAAGCGGCACAGACTGTGAGAGTACTTTAGGACATTCCTTAGTGTGCGAGGACGTTTCGCTGCACAATGCATGTAACGTGTCCGTAGCTAATTTGTCCTGCTATCTGAAGGGTTCTCCAGCTGCTGTGATCCTTCCTTCATTCAGATTACTCTTGAATGGTAGTTATTTGATGTTGAACGATCAGAGGTGCTGCGGAATGAAGCCAGGAATTGCCTATCTGGTGATGGTTTCTGTAGTTGTGACATGTACACAAGTATTATATCCACCTGTCTGTACAGTTAGGGAGGCAACGCTTTGGCCTTCGATTAATCTTTTGAACGTGCACTTTGACGCCTTGAGCAGACTAAAAGCCTCATTGTTCCAGAAAGATGTGGCCTTAACAGCTGCACAGGAGACATTTGATCCTCAAGTTGCAAGGTCCACTTCTGAAATACAGTCACTATTACGCACAAATTTCTCACACCATTTTGGGGAGCTTGTGCACTGTATTTTCAATATGTCTAATACAGCGGGAGTAGCACACTTTTTTAAGACCCTTGGCTCTGGTTTGGTTAGTACCTTCCAGACAGCCTTCGGAGTTATTCCTTCATTTATTCACTCCGTGCTTCAAAGCGTTTTTGGAAGTCTTCCGCTGGTCCTGCTCCTGATTGTTGGGACTGTTTTTTTATTTTTTCAGTTCCACAATGGATGTCCCGTCACAAAGCCAAAGGGACCTGGCACTTCCACATGTGCTCCTGTGCCGTGAAGAAGTGATGCAGTGCTTTGGCACACTCTTGCTTCAGGAATTCAATAAACATTGGTTCTTGTCCTTCCGGCCTGTCTGGCTTTACTGCGTGCAGCCCATATTCCGCTGTCTTCTGTGCGTTTTCGAGTGTGCTTTGGACATATATGCCTGGGGTCGCAATTGGTTCAGTCGCAGGACATTGCTATACTGGTAGGTCCGTTAACAGCCCACCTGTAGTGTTGTCCATGACTCTTGCCGTTGCTCTAAAATGCATTTTACGAGCCCTCCTGGGATGCTTCTGCTCCTGGTGAAATGGATCTTGGCTCTACTTCTGCAGATTCTGCGCTGGCTTCCTCCCCCCCCCTTCGGCAGCTGCTGAGGGGACTGGATAAGAAAATATTTGCTCCATGGATTTGATTAAATTGGTGCCTGTGGGAACATCGTCTAGCAAATGTTGCGCTTTTCTTAGTGATATCTTTTTTGCCTTATATGCAAAGAGTGGGTGTCACGTGGTTCGAGTAGAAACAAAGCCATTTTCATTCTCACCTTTCTTAAGTTTCCTTCGTTCTGCAACATGGTGACTTTTGACATACATTTGTGTACATGTCAGTTCAGGATAGCATTCCCTGAAACTGCATTTGCTTACATTTCAACTTCATTGGCACACTTTCATGCCACTTTGAACATTCAGTACGATGTATAGAGTTCACTGCACAAATTCCATGGCTTATTATTGCCCAGTAGGTGACGACGCAATCAAGCTAACATAAATAATTGCAGCCTGAAATAGCTCTCAATATGCCAACATGGGCACTGTTCATTATATATACAGATTACTTCCTTGTTTAAATCAAAGGAGCACTCTGCTGACACTTCGAGGTCGCAGCACGCCGGAATCCCTTCTCAGCTGATCCCTGTCATCACCACTAGGAATGTCCCGCTCTATCCCAAGCAGAACAGCCTGATGAGACTTGCCCGCAGGTAATGGCGAGTTAGTTAGTCCACCCGGATAGGGATCTGGCAGATCACCCACCTTAGGAAAAACTAGGCTAGGGTGTGCTAGGTAAGAGCATACTATATTACACTACATATAACCCAGCATATATTCATTGTTTTAGCACAATGGTGGAATTATTCATTCTCTACTGTTTTTGCATTGCTAATCATGCTAATATGTTTCATTCTATTAGTAATTGCAGCACACGTATTTTACTCAAGAATTGCACTGCTTCAATAAATATTGAAAGTGCAGGTTGTGTATTTCTTGCGTATTTCTCTGGGTATGCATGAGAGTCCAAACGAAAATGTTCTAGATTTCCTCAGGGTTGACATGTTCTAAGGTTACACACACATTTGTTACCCTGTAAGGTTACGGGGTACAAATGGTGAACTGTGAGCTAGCAGGTCTATAGGCCAACGTCTCCTGAGGGGGTGCAGGGAATTGGACTCGCATCATCCCAACGTTTATGTTGTCTAACAAACGCACAGTTTTACCGATGAGGTACAAGCCGTACGACAAAAGGCTCCCAGTGCCCCCTAAGACACAAGGAAACATCAAGATTTTGCCATGCAAATTGACCTATTCTTGCGATGTGGGTAAATGCGGTATTCAGGCTAGGGCTTGGTCTGCACCCAGAGAAACCTGGCAGGCCCAGTCATTTCTGAAAACAAGTCACCTTTGGTAGCCTGGGGTGGTGTGACTTGCGTGGATTTTGATATCTGTTCTTACCCAGAATGCCCTGCAAACACCAAACTTTGTCTAAATCACAGATCTTCCTCATATTTCTGTGAAAGAAAATTCTGGAATCTGTGAGTATCCAGCCAATTCCGACCACCCAGTGTTTCCACACTTCTCCCAATAAAAACGCTACCACAAATGTCCACCAAGCATTATGCATTTAGGACACTAATTACATAGGACCTTATAACAGCAAGTTATTTGCTATGACCATAAATTAGATTAAGATAATGCAGAATTTCAAAGGAGTCAATAAAATTCAAAAAGTAAATTCATACTACTCAGATCTTAAATTACAGTATATAAAAATCAGAAACTATTAGTCAATGTGAGGTCAATTATAACACAAATGCTATGAGGCTCAAATGCCCTGATTATAGTTCCCACTATATTTGGTTCAAGAAAATGAATCTTCCGCGTGTTGCTCTGCAGGGTTATCTAGATATTAAACCGTTTTTGAAAGAAAGATAGTCTGTTATAGCAGCCCTTTGTGACATGAAAGGCTATGTTGGGTCGTTTCAGATTTAAACTACTGCTAGATGGGGTATTTGCAGCTCTCTGCAGCAGACACATTAACCTAAACAAATATCTGGCTCCTGCACACCAAATAAAGATTTCTAGAACAGAAACATTATCTCACCAGGCTATATTTCACAATAGGCCAGTGTCCCTAGAAAGGCTGTAGGCTGGAGCAATGTCAGTCAAATGTAAGTCATACCTGACTTTTGATGACTCTACCCCAGCACAATAGGTTAATCAAAGCACTATGCCATATTGGAATCTGAAGATTTCCTGATTGGACATTGCTTCCGAGTGGCTGGTAGACTTAGATAGTGACAAGCACTTATGTATCAGGAATAGGAGAGATCATGTACAGTTCTGCAATCTTTTCACACTGCAAGTTCTTGTTTGACATAACATGTGAAAGGTGAATAATGCCCATTGAATTAATGCCCTCTCAGCTGTGGCTTTAAACTCTTGTTGGTACCACTTTTCACATCAGCTCTACACACACAACACTGTGGTGTCCCTCAGTGGTTCATTATAACCCCTCTATTACACAACATCAACCAACGCCCCTTACTAAACCTAATTAATCTTTCAACCTCACTTGTTACAACAATACAGATGAAATCCAAATCATTTTTAAAATGGATGATCTGGAAGGCTTATACAATGTAAAACTTGATGACTGCTTTTGGGCCATAAACACATGGATGACGAATAACCATCTAAAACTAAATACCCTAAAGACAGAGATTATGCCCATTGGAGAATTGCAAAAACACCAGCCTACCGCCATATGGCCTACGGAACATGAGGCCCGTCCCACAATATTGAGAAGTCAGAAACCTAGGAGTAACCATGAATTCAGACCTATGTCTGATACCAATGTTAATAGCGTCTTAACAGAGTGCCTTCTACACAATAACAACACTATGTTGCATACTTTCATACCTTGAATACCAACAGAAACTTCAAGCCATCCTCACAATCGTAATCTCCAAGTTTGACTATGCCAACAGCATCTACCTTGGCACACCCACATTCATCATACACAAAATGCAGCCCATCCAAAATGCTGCTGAAAGATTCCTCTCCGCCTTCACCCAAGAGAACACATGACTCCAGTCTTGCAATCACTCCACTGGCAACCTTTATCAAGAAGGACAATGTTCAAGGCGCTTTTCATTATCCACATACCCTCCAAGGAAAAGGAGTTCTATAGCAACAAGCTAAATTCAAGCAATACAAACAAAACAGAACACTGCTCTCCAGGCTTGTACCACTCATCATCTTACCACAGGAAATCCTTAGCAGGCACTGCTTTCTCAGTATAAGCCGCCAACCTCTGGAACTCACTACCAGTCAGCATTCGAAGCATCCAGGAGCATATACTTCAGAACACAGTTGAAAGCATGGTTATTTCAAAGACAACTACATCACCACACATTTCGGCAACAGACCCTGAAAGACAGCCACACCCTTAAACTCAATCTGCTTATAATCCACAGATTGGAATCAACGCAACTAGCAAACTACTTTCAATAGGCAGGTAAGTTTATGAGAGCTGACCTATGTTCACCGGAATATTATATAGTTATGTAATTTCATATATAACATTTCTCGCCAACCCTAATAATACTAATACCATAACACTCAGTGATCAGCAGTCATCTGCAATTTACACCTCTGACATAAGACATATCTGCTACTACAGTTATTTATCAACAGTACAGTGCAGTCAATAAACCAGTCATCACTAAATAAACAGTTCTGTCACTACAGGTCCCACATATATATTTACACTATGGCTGCTTCTTTACATCACCACAATGACACTCGGATATGGGATGATCCTAACAATGTACACCCTAGCAAATCTCTCCATTTCTCTCTCCGTACGACCATGCCAGCTCAGGCCCACAACTACGCACACAATTTCTGATTGGGCAACTTACTTCAGTATCTAGGCAGACTATGGGACAGATGTACGACCCTTACATTTTGCGACTCTCAAATTGCATCGCTTTGGGACTTGCGAAATGCAATTTACAACAGTGTCTCAGACACTGTTGGCGATTCCTAATGGGGTCGGAAATTGCCTGCCTCCTTAATACTCATAAGGCAGGTGCTATTTGCGACCCCATTAGGAATGGCCGGCACTCACAGGGATGGTGGCCTGCTGGGGTCAGCAGACCACCATGTCTGTGACTGCTTTTTTAATAAATCAGTTTTTTTTTTTTTAAATGCAGCCCATTTTCCTTAAAGGAAAACCGGATGCATTTAAAAAAGAAAAATGAAATGTTTCTGTTTCATTTCTCAAGAGCAGGCAGTGGTCCCTGGGACCACTGCCTGCTCTTAAAAAATATTTTTGCAAAAACTCACAAAAGGGAAGGGGTCCCCTGCGGACCCCTTCAAATTTGCGAGTGGCTTACCACCTACTTGAATTAAGTGGCAAATTGCGAGTGTTTTGCGACCGCAAATGCAGTCGCAAAACAATCGTACATTGAAGTGCGAGTCACTATTAGGAAGGGACGCCCTTGGCATGCCCCTTCCTAATAGTGTGTCACAAACCCTATTTTGCGAGTCGGTAATAGCTTACTGACTTGCAAAATAGGGTTTGTACATGGGGCAGATCAATTTTGCGGTTCAAACGGGCCAATTTCCCGTTTGCGACCACACAAAACGGTCGTACATCTGGCCCCAAAATCATAAGAAATACCATGATGCCGACGACAGACGCGGAGTTGACCGACGCCACCTACTGATGCGCAGGGGTACTGCTAAGAAAAATCTCCGGATCCAGTCTGACGCCTGTGGGAAATTCTAAGGTAAGGAATCTACAACTAACCTATGTCTCTTGGGGCGTGGCTTGACTCCAATGAAGTGAGCAGCAGAGCTCGCGAGCTCCGTCCCGCTGGCCGCTACTCGGCACCATCCTGATCCCCTACGAGGCACATCTCGAGCCAGGAGTGTAGCCCTGCAACCCCGGGGCGAGAATGGACCGGAGGAAAGCCCTGCGAATAAGCCTGCAGGTGAAGAGACCGGGGAAAAGTCAGAGCGGCCGGGGCTGCAGCCAACACAAAATGGCGGTGCCCATTAGAGCTGGAGGGCACAGCAGTGTGGCGGCCGAGACCGCTGGACCCTGTACACTGTGAGGCCCCGAGAGATGTCCCGGACCCAGCCCGGTGGCAGAGGTGAGAGCTGCAGACTGAACGGTCGACCGCCAGGAAGAAGATTGAGAGGATCGACTGGAGGGGATCGGCCTGGGCGCCTGGCAGCTGCGAGCACAGACGGGACGGGAGGCAACCCGGGCGCTCCTCCCCCTCCTTGGCCTGCGCAGTGAAGGAGCTGTGAGGAAACGGGTGGCCCTGGCTGGCGTGCTGCGATAGGGGCCTACCTACCTGTGGGCCTGGCATAACCAGGGGGGCCCCCCAGCTACTGAGCTCCCTCGAATCTCAGGGACGCAGGAACGGCACATGAGGGGAATGGAGAGATTTGCGGCCTGAGATCCGCGCCGCCGACCCCAAGGCACGTGCCGAAGGCGCGGACATTGCACCCCGGGCTCCCCCCTGGGTCACCGTACGGCATTAGAACCGCAGTCACGCCTGAAGGCGCATAAAGTGCATTGCGTACTCCCGCTGAGTGGAGCCCGGCTCCCTGTGAAAAGACATCGCCCTACTGCACCAGAAGTAACCGCACATCGAGGTGGCAAGAGAGGCAGGAGTGGGAGCGCAGCCCGACCCAGCTAAATTTACGCTGGGCGAGACTCTCTACTCGTGGAGGCACGGCCCAAGACAGTAGTAGAGCAGCTGAGGAGCCCATAACGGGGAGTAATATAAAGGTGAGCCCCCACATTGGACACAGCGCGAGAAGGCGGTAATGGGGGACGGACAATCTGAGAGACAGGGAAACCGCATACTGAGGAGCTGGAGCTCCCCCCAGAACCCGGGGCAGGCTGAACAGTTAAAGCTTCGCTAGCATAACGTTAAGCACCCACTAGGAAGGCACGAGAAACCTGCTTGCAAGTGCGGGCAGCTGTACCAGGGGGACGTACCGGAACAGCAGAGGCACCACAAATAACAATAGGGAAGCAGACCAAGAGAAGAGATCGCGAGGACGTACAGGCCGACAACCCCCCAGAGGAGAGTGTGACGCAAACCTCCACAACGGACGTCTCTGGGAACCCGACCCTCCAAGACATTTTACAAGCCATTAATGCCTCTAACGAGAGACTGGAGACTAAAATCGACTCAATAGAAGTAGACTTGGGCCTGCTGAGGGATGACCACAGACTCCTAACGGAGAGAGTCACAGCAAATATACACCACATCTCTGAATCCGCCCCTTGCACTGACAGACATGAAGGCCCAACTCAATGCACTGGAATCGAAAGTGTGGGTGCTGGAGCTCCGGGCTGAAGATGCCGAAAACCGCTCAAGAAGAAATAACATCAGAGTGACTGGCCTGCCCGAGAAAGTGGAGGGAGCAAGCATGATAGGCTACCTAGAGGAGTGGATCTGCACGACAGTGGCACCAGAGGGCCTATCACCATTTTATGCCCTCGAGAGAGCCCACCGAGTCCCGGCGAGACCACCTGCCCCAGGAGCCCCTCCACGACCGGGATAGAGACCATATACCGGTGCAAGCACGACGGCAAGGAGAAATCAGAGTTAGCAGTGTGGTGGTACGAATATTCCTGGATTTCTCCAGGGAGGTGCAGCAGCAGAGGAGCTCCTTCCAGAGTGTCAAGCTCAAACTTCGGCAACTCGACTACAAATATGCAATGCAATACCCGGCCAAGCTACGGGTGTCCACACCCAATGGAACTGAGTTTTTTACCACCCCACAAGAGGCATGGACTTGGCTGGAACAACACCTCGGAGTATCCCCACCCAGAGACCAAAGGCGTTGTGGAGGCCGAAGTAGAAGATCCTGCAGCAGAGCGGCAAAACGAGGCACGCTGGCCCCAACACAGGCTGAGGCACAGATGGAGCGCCAAAGCACAATGCAGGTGGTGGTGCTGATCAGCGGCAAAGGACCAGACCACGATAATTCGGAGGCCGGCGGGTCTGGAGCGGACTCGAGTTCGGAGCAGGACTCGAGTCTTTCTGAGGCCCCCGAGCAGTGAACGCACCAAAGTGACTCCGGGAACAGCCGATGAGATCATCTGAAGAAAAAGTAGGGGGTGAGAGAGATGCGGAGAACAGGAGCAGGACAATAGGACACAAAGCCGAACCCAACTATAGCGGGGGAATGTTAAATGACATCGGATGTAGTAGTTGAGCCGGGCGGCGTGCTGGCGGGCGGATGCACCTGAAGCATCACTGTAGTGCCTTTCCAGGTAAAAGATACACTGATCGACCCTGAAGGCAGATATGCTGTAGTGCGAGGGAGACTGGAAGCCAGAGCATTGAGTGTGATAAACATATACGCCCCAAATGTGGGGCATGCACATTTTCTGGCCCGACTGACCCAACAACTAGTCCCATACTTGACTTCCGCAGCAATCATAGGTGGATACTTTAATATTGTGGCAGACACCACCCTTGACAGATCCCACCCGCCACTGCGGGACTCCCCAATGACTCGTAATGCGCGAGTGTTCAGAGAATGGCAGGGACAATGGGGGTTGGTGGACTCTTGGAGGACCCTACATCCCTTCGACAAGAATTACTCTTTCGTCTCAGTGACACATGAGGTACATGTGCGACTGGACACATTCCTATGACCTGCAGATATGCACGGTCAGGTACGCACGGTTGAGTACCTAGCCAGGACGATCTCGAATCATAACCCCGTCCTCATGGGGCTTAGGTGGACAGGCCACTACCCGGTAATCCCTACCTGGAGACTCCGCCCAGAGGCGCTGGAAGACCAGGTTTTTAGAGAAGGAATCCGAGAAAAGATCACACAATATTTCCTAGATAATGATGGGACAGCTAGCTCTCTTCTGCCAGAGTGGGATGCTTTCAAAGTTGTGCTAAGAGGCCATTGTATAACAGAGACGACAGGGGTTAGACGTACGCTCACAACAGAAGTTCTGACAGCTGGAGCTTAGGGAGGTGGAACGGAGGCGACCGGGGCACCCAGAGCTGCAGATGGAACTTCAGGAAGCGTGGGAGACGGTAGCACGACAGACTGAGAGACTGTGCTGCTTTGACTACCGACAATACCTGGACCGCACGCATGCGGAAAGAGACAAGTCAGGCTCCTTGCTGGCATGGCTGGCTAATCCAAATAGCAGGGGGTCCCCAATAGTAGAAATGGAGGCTGTAGGTGAGAACAGACAATATACCCAGGAAGGGATCAACAAAGTTTTTGCCCAGTACTACACCAGACTATACCGCAGGGCCTCCAAGTGCAGGGACGAGACAATAGGAGAATATTAGAGGGGCTGAGACTGCCACGACTAGAACCAGAGGAGACGGAGGACCTGGGGGAGGCAATCTCCTTGCAAGAGGTGAAATTAGCTATCAAACACATGGCACATAACAAGACGCCAGGAACGGACGGATTACCTTCCGAATTCTACTCAACATATGTGGCAGAGCTAGTCCCTAGATTGGTCTCGCTGTACAAGACAGCTAGAGAACTGCAAATGCTGCCGGCCATCACTAGGGAGGCCCTTATAGTCCCGGTCCTTAAACCTAGGAAGCCAGATGACGACAGAACAGCTTGTAGGCTGCTGTCCATGCTGAATATGGACTATAAAATATTGAGCAAGAAAATAGCGACCAGATTGCTACCGCATATGACCAAGCTGGTGCATGCGGATCAGGCGGTCTTTATTCCGCAAAGGAACACTGCCATTAACGTCAGACGCCTCATGGCCATTCTAGATGCAGAAGATGCCTCATGGCCATTCTAGACGCAGAAGACTAACCTAAAGAAGATGCCGCAGTGTTTGCAGTGGATATAGAAAAGGCATTTGATAGCTTAGAGTGGCAGTACCTGTACAAAGTACTAGAGCAGATGGGCCTGGGAGAGGGCTTTGTGAGATGGGTAAAATTACTGTATGCAGACCCGAGGGCCAGAGTGCGCACAGGGAAGGTTATATCCCAGAGTCAGAGGATAGAGAGGGGTACGAGACAGGGGTGCCCTCTGTCCCCACTGCTATTTGCCCTGGCCATGGAGCCACTGGCGTGCCGGCTGGGGCGGGACTATATTGGGCTGGAGGTAAAGGAGACCCGCCCCCATATTGCGATGTATGTGGACGATCTACTCCTCTTTCTCCGATATACAGAGGAGGACTTAGGCGGTGCCAAAAGTATGTTAGAAGAATTTGGTCATCTCTCGGGACTGAGAGTAAATTGGCAAAAATCTAGACTGTTCCCCATGACGCCAGATAGATCTCCCCCGGAGGGCTTGGGATGTCTACAATGGGAGCCCGCATGCTTAGAGTATCTAGGGGTGAAAATATACCACAGAGCTACAGACTTAGTAGAGGGCAATATAGGTAGAGAAATAAGATCCCTCTGCTCCTCTATGGAGTTTTGGGGCTACCTGCCACTGTCCGTGGCAGGCAGAGTGGCCCTATTCAAAATGGTGGCGCTCCCACGTTTACTGTATATCTTTGGGACTCTTCCAATATGGATCCCCAGCGCGACATTTCGAGACCTGAACTCACAATTAATAACGTTTATATGGGGGACGAGCCACGGGCGAGTAGCCCTAACCACGATGCAGCGCTCCACAGCGACAGGGGGATTGGCGGTCCCGGACCTTGAGACATATTACCTCGCAGCACAGCTCCAATGGCTCGTGAGGTGGCTGGCGGCCAGTAGGAACCCGGGAGGGGAACACTGCCCATTTGCTCCAGAGACCCCAGACCTAGTGAGAATCCTACTGAGACTGAAGCGACAGCCGCACAGGGGAACCAAAAGAGACAAAAACAGCAATGCAGTGCTGGGCCAGGTGTCTGCAAAGGGCCGGATGCAGAATCCTCTACTCCCCAGACCTGCCCATGGAAATGCTCAGGTACTTGCCGCATGGAGGGAACTGGGCAGGGCTAGAAGACTGGAGGGAAGCGAGGGCGACAGTAGTTGGAGACCTATTTAGAGACTCCCAGCTGCTTCCTTTCGAGAGGTGTTTGACCTCCCACAAGGCCACTTCTTGATGCATAGAGCCCTCACCCCGTGTTCAAGAAACATTGGGGCACTGGATCGGTTGAACCCAGGGCATTGGACTGCTGGAGGTACGTGGCCCTGTCGGCGGGAAGAATTAAGATGGCCTCCTGCATTTACAGGGCAATCAGGAGCGACATCCAGAAGCCCATGGAGCACTTGAGGCTTCAGTGGGAAGAGGATCTGGGAGTACCGATTACAGAGGGGAATTGGGGAACCATTGTGGAGGGAACCCTCAAGATATCTAGAAATGCACGACTTAAGTTGATAAACTATTACGTTCTACATAGAGCGTATCTTACACCAGTGCGAATCAGATGATATTTCCAGGCAGAGGAGGCGGCCTCCCCCCGATGTGGGGAAAAAGAGGCACATGTACTGCACATGTTTTGGGACTGTCCTGGCCTGTGGGTCTTTTGGGAGGAGGTGATACACGTAGTGGAAAGTGTTATTGATAAAGAGGTACCACATACACCGGGCCACTGCATACTGAGCTGGTTCCCGCACAACGCCAAGACGAAGGTCACTGGGAGGTTTCAGGACCTTGCATATGTTTTAGCTAAGTGGGAAATCGCCAGGAACTGGAAGTCGACAGGGGGACCGAGAAAAGAGACCTGGAAAAGAGAATTAGAGAAATGGGCGGGCGCAGAAAGTAGAATCCTACTGAGGGAAGCAAAGCGAGGTATAGGGAACCTGGAAACTGCGAGGGCTTGAGGGAGGCTGTTGGATGAGATGCGGACACCAGATCTAGACGACACAACAGACGCCCAATCAAACCCACCATCACCAGACAGGGGCAACGGGACGATGGCGCCAAGAAAATAGGATGGAGAGAATAGCACACGAACTCCCCGCCACACATAGACCCCAAAGGAGAGTAATAAAAATAAATAAAAAAAAGACATGAATATATACTGCTAGAGACACTAAACTACACCAAATTGAATCGTCAGGGGGGGAGGAGTTGATCTCTTGTTACAATAGAGGAGAAAGTTAGAAATGCAAGGTAGAAATGTGCATTTATATCCTGACACTGTGATAACGAAAATGTGTATAAGTAAAATACCAATAAAATCTGTTTAAAAAAAAACAAACTAACCTATGTCTCTTACAGATACATCGTTACCAAAGGTAAGTAACTTGCTCTTTAGGTTGTGTATCTGACTTACCCTGACTAGGATTGTGGTCCCTACTTTGACAGGGTGCAATCCTTTGCAAACTGGAGACCCAATTTCTAACAGAATGTTACTCAGTTTGGACACAGCTATATGCAAATCAGTCTTTGCACTGCTCCAATGGGAACAAGCCAGGCCCTCCCTGAACTGGAACACAAGGAACCCATCACCGTTTTTGCCCTAGTTATGGGCTCATCAGCTGGGAACACATTGGTTCCAGTGACACCGTGTGCACAGGACCCACGTCTGGGAGGCCCGTCCCACTTAGGGAGGCACATCAAAGTATACAAAAAAGTGGTGGATGTTATGTTTGAATTAATCTCAGCCACTGGTAGTTACTCGGGCCACATCCCAATCCATCATTATTTTGCCCACCATGTCACTTCAGTTTGGACCCAGCTATATGCAAATCAGTCTTCACCCTGCTCCCATGGGAACAGTCCAGCCCGAACTGCCAAGCCAGGCCCTCCCTGAACCAGAACACAAACAAACCAGTGCCGGTTTCTCCCTAGTTATGGGCTCATACAGTACAGTACGATACAACATTTATCATTTGTACACCACCAAGATTTGTTTTAATCCTATTCAAATCTTTGTTTCCATCACACTTCAGAATTACAAAACATGTACTTTATTTGTGCTTTCATAACTGCTGATATAGGTTAAAATATTTGTACAATTCATTTAGAAGTATGTACATTTTTTATATATTAGAAACAAATTGACATCCTACATCCTGTAAGCAGGGCCACTGAAATTATACGATTCTGCAGCTGCTGCGTTTTCCTCATAATTATGAACTTGCTACATTTGACACAATCTACCATCTGCTGCATAATCTGCAGATTTTAAGGGAAAAAAATGGGGATGCTTTGCTGTTGGTGAGTGGAAGGGGGACTACAATCCCCAGGAACCATCACAAGGCCCAAGAGGAGGGGCTGGACTAATTGAAGGCCTTATAGTTCACCGTGCAACTGCAGCGCACGAGATGCTTTGCTGTTGGTGAGCGGAAGGGGGACTTTAATCCCCAGGAACCATCACAAGGCCCAGGAGGAGGGACTATACTAATTGAAGGCCTTCTAGTGCGCCCTGCAACTGCTGCACGCTTGGTGTGCCCAGGCGAAGACCGTGCGAATCGCAAGCCCGTCTTTGCCTGTCATTGCCCGTAAGAGGCCGGGCAGGCCAACCTTTACTGCCTGGTTCAAGATCTTGAGTGGGTAGTCTTTGCCCATTTTTGTTACCTGTAACAATATTTGGAGTCTTTGGAACTCTTAAATCTTAGCCTTACTCTTCCTTAGTAATATATATTTGTTTCCAATTTGGCCTTTTTTTTCCGGACCAAGAAAGCTTGATCCGCCTGCAATTTTAATTTCACCAACAACAACCTCACTGGTTGAGTTATATCAGGGGGCATGGAGGCCCCGGGGAAGAGAACGCTGCCAGGGGATAAGGCTAATGTCAAGACTAATGTACCCCAAAGCATTACATTGGACTTTTCTCTGGCCAGAGCTGGTGGAGTCATCTCGAATAGATTGAGCTTGCAGAAAGACGTTTGTCTCTGGACCATGGAGAATGCTTGAGTTCTCATCCCCTGGGTCACCTAGGCCGTCAACCTTGTGCTGTGATATGTACGTACCCGTACACACACAGCCTATAAATTGAGGGACCTGAGCCCCAGATTCATTCACCATCCATAGGGGACCTTAACAAAACAGTTCCTTTCTCCTCAGTGGGATCGGTTCTCCCATAAAAAGAAAGTGACAGCCAAAGCGCACCTGTAGTCTTAAGATTCGCATTCAGCAATGTCCAGGGAAGAACTCTCAGAATATGTGAAAGCTACCTGTCCTTCCACAGCTATTTGTCCCTGGAGACTCCAAATTTATCTGGGATCAGGTACTGGACAAATCTAAAGCTATTGTTGACGCTTGTGTTTCCTCCTTGGTGAAAAGGATAAGAGGCATGGAATAATGCCGTTTCAGAACTAACAAGGCCACAGGATAAGGAGATAGCGACCCCTGAAGCTAGGACAACGGGTTTAGTTGGGCCTGTGGTTTTGCCAAATAATGCTACCATGGTGGACCGGCTTTTAACATCACCATGCAAAGGCCTCACCAAAGACAAGTCTTAAATGACATAGTTGGAGGCACATCAAAATCTCTGAGAAGGGATTTGGGAACTTGCACAGTGCGGGGCGAAGAGGACTCGTATATTTACACTTGCATCCCAGAAGGCCCCACCCAGACTGATGTGACCAATGTGCCATGCTTAAATCTTCCCACCTGAATGTTGTCCATATGTTGCAGTTCTGACTCCTGTGCTACCTCTGTCCACCCCTACAGTATAATCACCCCTTCAACTTAAGAATAAGGCTCTTCTTATGAGGAAAGATTGGGTACTCGGTATTACTTGCTCCGAGGCTTCTGGGAAGAAGAATGGGGTTATTACCCTTATTTCTAAAAGTTCTGGATTGTCTATAGTTACAGCTGAACATGATATCAGTGGCAGATGGTTACTTACTCGCCTGACTAATGGTACGGATGATCTATACATTATGAATTTATATGCTCCAAACATAGATGATCCACTTTTTGGCGAGCAATAAATAAAAAACTCACTGATATTCCACAAAACTCAAGAATAATAGTTGGAGGTGATTTTAATCTTCCCCTTGATCCTATTTTGGATAGACATTCTGCCTTTAAGTTTCGTCCTCCTAGGGCGCACAAACATATGCTTAATATGTGCTTGTCTCACCATCTTGTTGATGCGTGGAGATTACATAATCCTACGGGTAGTGATTTCACGTTTTTCGCCTACCCACATTCATGTTTCTCTCGTATTGATTATCATTTGGTCGACGCCTCTCTTCTAAAACATACTATAAATGTTATGATTCATCCAATAGTTGTTTCTGACCACACGGCAGTCTCTTTAACTATCCTTAATCTTACCAATACTAAATGTTCTCGTAGTTAGCGTCTAAACACAGAAATCTTGGAAGATAATGATGAAGTTAAAGAGCTTAATGATGAGATTGATAATTTCTTCAGAGATAATAAATCCTCGGTGGACTCTCCAATAGTATTGTGGGATGCATTTAAATATACTATACAGGGGCACATTATTAAAAAATGGCCAAAAAGGAATAGTGACATTGGAAAGTCTGTTATATTCCATATAGGTACCCTATATAGGCGCAGGTAACACTGCAACCTTTCACCTATATCCTTCCCTACATTACATACATAACGGTTCATAGGGACTGACCTTTTACCCAGATACGACACTATTCAGAACGTGGGTTTTTCCCTAGTTCGAATCTCATACATTATGCATGAGGCTTCTTGGAAGCACAGCAGAACTGACATCTCCTGTATAATATCTCTGTATAAAGTTCAGGCCCGATGTCATCCTGTAGGCCGACACAGTAACACAGTAAGGTAGGACCCCTGGGGAGACCTATGGTATATATACATCATGTCTTGCTTAGAAAGACAGAGGAGACCGTGACTTACCGGCTGACACACTGACCAGAGACGCTGAGGTTCCTGCATGCAGACGCTCCAGCTAGGAGTGGTCTAACATCCCTCGCGGGGTGTCCAACTCGAGACCAGGACGGGGTCCCACATTCTCTAACTCTCAGGTAATGGGGTTGACTAGATCCTAGAGGGATTCTTGGCATAACACCTATGTTATGTTAGCATGTTTTGTATAGCGCACAGCTGCCTCAGCAAAGAGGCATCCCAGCGCTGAAGCAGAACATAGAGGCTGGTGATCAGAAGAAGGCACTAGGCTGTGGGGAAAAGATGGGTTTTAATACCCTGCGGAAAGCCAAGTAGTTCACCGTTGCACGAATGGGAAATGGCAGAGCATTCCAAAGCTTGGCAACCAGTAAACGGAAAGAGCGCCCGCCCGATCTCGCCCTCCTTGTACGAGGCACAATCGCCAGATGTTGTCCCGAGGAGCGAAGTTGGCACGTAGGGGAGTAAGGTGATAGTAGATTGGACAAGATGGCCGGAGAGGAAGATTAAGATTTTGAATGCAGTGCAGAGGACCTTGAATTCTACTTGGTTGACAACAGGCAACCAATGCAACCGGCGAATTGCTCTAGAAGTGGGGCAGGTTCTGGGGAGACCCAGCAGGGTTCTAGCAGCCGCATTTTGAACTCGCTGTAGTCTCAGGGTTTCGGTCTTATTTACCCCTATGTACAGTGCATTGGCATAGTCCAGTCTTGATAAAATGGAGGCCTGAATAATCATTTGCCTAACGGGT
Organism: Calotriton arnoldi; assembly: GCA_963921515.1. Classification (NCBI taxonomy): domain Eukaryota; kingdom Metazoa; phylum Chordata; class Amphibia; order Caudata; family Salamandridae; genus Calotriton; species Calotriton arnoldi. Next base: position 268,933 of record CAWUFW010002592.1, on the reverse strand, counting down.
GGGTCAAAAACCCCAAGCAGCGGTTTAAGCCCCCGAAGTATGCCAAAGCAGGTCCCTGCAACTTTCTTGGTTTGAAATTGAAAGCTGAGGTTCGAATCGACCCAGACACCAAGATCTTTCACCACCTGCTTAGGGGTAGGTGCACAACCCAAAATGGCCGGCCACCACTGATCCCCCCATAGCTCTTGATGGTTTCCCACCAGCAGGACCTCTGACTTGCTGTAGTTCAGTTGGAGACATAGACACTAGGTACATCTAGTTAGGGAAGCATCGTAGGAGTACGCACTTTTTATCATGTGTTTTATGTACATGTATATATTCATGATTTCTGCAAGATGGTAGAACTATACCATCCCTTTACTTTCGTAGTATTGCTAGTCATATATCTCTGCTACTGTCTAATGGTTGTTGCAGGTCATCTATTCTACACTAGAACAACAACTGTTCAATAAATACTTATTGAAAATGCTCAGACTGTTTATTCTGTGTATCTCTCTGAGACAAACTAAGTGAGCACGAGTGACTGAGCGAAAGGTAGTATATTGTTTCCACGATTCTGAGGGATCATGGTTGTCATGTTCTGAGGTTGCCAAGAACTATTCTCTCCCCGATAAGAGGAGACTCTAGTGGCACTGTGAGCTAGCTGATACAGACAGGCTAACGTATCCGGTGGGGGTGCACAGAATCAGTCTGCCACCAATCCCACATTTTATGTTATCCAAACGCACAGATCCTGTATAGGATATATAGGAACTACACGATATGGCGCCGCCAACATTGGTTGGGTACTTATTTAACAGTAGAATCTGAGAAGTTCAGTCGTGCTATTCTCAGAGACCCCTACTCACAAAACACCAGAGACGTCTGGAGTGGGTGGGCACAAACTCCGCCACAGCTGAGTAGGCTAAAATCCTATTTATTGGCTGTTGGTTAATCAAGCTTGAAGGACACATTGTTCCTAAATTGTGCATAAACACCTTATCTTAGTTCCCTTGGAAAACTTCTTCTTTACAAAATGACTGAGGACAGAGATAACGAAAGAGTAGATCTACACCTCTCAGCCGGAGAAGATGATGCAGACGCAATTCCGATTGCAGAAAAAGTCAGAAATACAGTCACCCTGAAACTGCTAGAGCATGGTTTAACACCTAGGGGTGGGATAGTAGCTTTCGTGATTGAGGCACATGAATCAAATAAAACAGAGGTATTTTATTTGTGGGTTACATTCCCAGCAGCAAATGCAAGAACAAAAACATTTCACTCTTACACAGAAGGAGATGCACCAGCGGAATATTGTCCGTTCGAGGACATGGAGGTTCCACTCACGTACCAGGAACATTTATACTGGTTTAAAGGTGCCCTACCCCATACAAGAAGAAGAGTAAGACTCGGCTCGCTCGGAGGAGAAGGGGCAACATGGCCGATATTAGCGGCCTACACACCACATCCTGACATTGACACAATGCCACCAGGAGACTTGCTCATACAACAAAGATTTAAATAAAATGTATAGAAACTTGACGCAATTCGTCATGAGGACATTTACAGTCCAACCAGCAATAGTTGCCATAAATGGAACTCAAACTCAGGGTACAGCAACTAAAATCACACCACAAACATTACACGCAGTGATGGGTAAAATGCCCTCTAAACGTGAACAAATACCATATAATATAACCATGGGGGTGTTTATTTGGAAGGAGAAATGGAGCCTATAGGGTCAGCATCACTTTCAGATGATATGATTTCTGCAGTGCAACAAGGTGAGGGCAAACACCCTGTACCCTCAGTTTATTGGTCCCTAGGACCAAACACAATGTGAATCTTATCCTATGCACACGCGCAAGTATAACAGTTAAATTAACATTGAGGACAGATGATATCATAAATGACAGATACAAGTTCTTGTGTTCTTTTTTTGTATTTTCTTTAATCCAAAGGATGCCCAGCCAAAGGGTAATAATATCCGCCAGGTACTAACAGCCCGTGCGGTACATAATGCATGTCGGGGAACGAAGCCCATGGTTTGAAGAAGAGTAATTAATTACACTTTTACTTTCCTAGGTTCGCAGCAGTCAGGGTATACTTAATAATCAGGCATAGCTTGTTTTTATACAAATTTGACCAGCCGGGTCGGAAGTACAACCGGCGGAGCGGTCAGAGCTATATTCTTTCCACAGTAATTTTGGTGGGTGTACATGTGTAAACTATACTGTAGTCTGACACTGTGTCATTGTTTATAGGACTGAGATACATGTTCGGAAGAGCCTTACAGGTAGGGGGCATGGCCCTTTTAGACAGGGAAACTTTGGAACCTCGTGCACTTGCATGTGTAGGTACCCGTTTAAGACACACACCCCCATGCACGAACCACTTCCGGACAGCTGTTTAGGTGCACACTATAATTCTGGGACTCACTTTCACTTTGATTAGTCCAGGTTGGATCCACTATGATTCGTTCCCCGAAATGCATTATGTACCGCACGGGCTGTTAGTACCCGGCGGATATTATTACCCTTTGACTGGGCATTCGTTAGATTAAAGAAAATGCAAAAAAAGAACACAAGAACTTGTATCTGTCATTTATGATATCATCTGCACTCAATGTTAATTTAACTGTTATACTTGCGCATGTGCATAGGATAAGATTCACATAGTGAACAAATACCATTCTGGGTAGCTCAGAAAATAACACAGCTAGAGGCAGTATTCCCGAATACTACCCCGTATGAAAAACACAGAATGCTATCAATCTGCTTGCCCATGGGGATAACACCACAATTAGAGGATTGTACCACTTGGGGTACAGTCTTTGCTGCCATTTACACCAGAACTCATGGTATCCCGTCATTAGCAGTAGTACCTGATTTATTAAGACAAATACAGAATGAGTACGGAGCAGACCCTGCTCTGAACTTAGGGATGAAGTTACTAGGTAACTATGCCCAGGTATCAGCCATAATACTAGCTAACATTAAAGGGGAAGCAGCTTCAGTGGCAATCCGCCAACGCCTAAGGGAGTTCAGTCCTTTAGAACAGGAACACGAACTACCAAGAATAATTGAAACTGCATACGCAGAATTAGGCAGAGACAGTTTGGGTGGGAAAGCTTTAAAACCGCAACTGATGGGCAGTCCTGAAAAGGACACTTCCAAGCAGACACCTGCTTCAACTAAGAAGAAGTGGGAAAATAAAAAACAACAAAACTTTAAAGGAAACAGATCTCAATCCCGAGGTAGATCTCCTCCACAGGAGCCCTCCGAAAAAAGGTACAACCTTAGGAATAGGGATAATATTAGGAAACCTGACAGGTATCAGGATACTGATACACGTTCCTCTCGTTCCTTTCAGGGTTCATTGAAAAACTCTGAGAGGGAAGGACGGTCAGAAAGAGACAAGAAGAGCGTACAAAGTCCAGAGACAAGCAGCACGCTCAGGAGTACACTTCTAAAAAAGAAGAGAAGCCACAGTTCAAAAAGAAGAAGGTTGCAGGTCTAAAGATCATACATGCCCAGAATTCTGAGGACTCGACTACTGAACGGGCTCTGACGATGCTAGACAGTGCGGCAGAAATAACAATAGCTCGTCAGAACCTGATGGAATTTCTGGTGACAGCGGACTTGAATGATTATATCATGGTAGAAACACCCGATACTAGGGTAAATGTCCCACATAAGGTATATGAAATAACGCTCCAGATGGAGGGGGACAAATGTAGAACAGTGAGATGTCTCTTTTGGGACAACCTGACGTTTGGCTATGACATTTTATTAGCTGAACAGGATTGGCCGCCAGCATTCGTCATGGATTGCCCTAAAAGAGAAACGCTAATTCTACCGGCATTCTCAGACCATATTCCCAGGCACTTTCAACACACTTATGCACAGGAGTGGGCGGTAGCCCAGGCTCCAGCATTATACAAGAACCATGTTGGATGGGATGAGGATTCAACCCACCACATTATTCCTTTAAAAAATACTCCAACTGCACAGAGGCAGTATCCAATAAAGCAAGAAGCTAAAAAACAGGTCAGGGAGATCTTAGATCAACTTGAATACCAAAGGGTGATTGAAACATGCACCTCACCAATGAACAATCCTTTGTTTCCAGTCATGAAACCGGACAACTCATATCGTCTAGTTTTAGATTACAGACATTTAAACACTTGCACTTAGACATTTGCAGTCCAAAATGCACACAGTGCCGCATTAATGAATAACATTGTGCGGAAAAAATATAAAACAACACTTGATATCTCAAATGGATTTTTCTGCCAAAATATAGCACCTGAAAGCAGGTATCTAACAGCCTTCTCAGCGCTAGGGACCCAACGGCAATTTTGTCGACTCCCCAAGGGTATAAGAACAGCCCGGGGTTGTTTTCGGCCAGGGTAACAGAGTTACTTCAAAATTTGGATGAAGAGGCATTGTCCTATGTGGATGATATTTATCTGATGGACGATGACCTAGAGGAACACTTGAACAGAGTGAATACCATCATTTTGGGATTTGCATCTGGGGGCTACAAATTCAACTTTAAAAAATCAAAAATTGCCCATCTCAGTGTCCTGTTTTTAGGATATGAGCTTTCAAGTGAAGGGAAAAGCCTGGCAGCCAATTTTTTAGAAACATGCGCGCTGTTCCAACCTCCAAAATCACTGAAAAACTTACAGTCAATTCTGGGTTTCCTAAATTTTGGTAGAACATACATTTTGGATTATGCAGAAAGAGTAAAACCTTTCTACGATTTAATAAAACCTGATTTTTCAGTAAGACAATGGACACAGGAACACACAGATACACTTCGTTCCTTACAAGCTGACATGATAGCTTTCAAACACTTACAGACACGCGTAAATGTACGCAACCTGGTGATCCGTATAGTTGCGGGTCAATCTGGGTACACCTATCTAACATATAATGAAGGTGAAACAGTAACAATAGCTTACAAATCACATTTGTACACAAACGCTGAGATGCGCTTCGCATCCACAGAAAAGATTCTAACAGCGGTTCAGACTGCTGTAGTGAGAGAAAGAGCACTGGCTCAGGGGAAACGTATAATAGTCGTGACCCCAGTTACAGCCTTAGAGGCTGCGACAAAGGCAAGCGTTCCTATTGCTAAAGCCTTACATCCGAGACGGATACAATGGGCTAATTCTCTCACTGCAACAGATGTAGAATACAGGTACGACCCAAATTTAAAGACCCAAGCATTCCTGCAATACGAACAAGAATATCCTCTGCCAAACGAAATAATGCCTCTTGATCAGTATGAATATATTATTTACACTGACGGATCTGCTCAACCGGCCATAGGAAGTAAGCAACAATATAGCGCAGAATGCGCAATCGTTAAAGGTCACATGCGGGATGGAAAGTTCCATCCAAGTTGCACGAAAACGCAATCTTTAGGAGACTGCACAGCACAGCTGGCAGAATTAAAAGCCCTAATACTGGCACTAGTGAATACGGATCGAGAATTCCCCACAATAATTGTGTGCGATTCCTTTTACTGTGTGCAGTCTTACAATGAATATTTGCAGCACTGGGTTCAAAACGGGTTCGAAGATGCAAAAGGTGGCACAATTAAGCATAAAATGCTATGGGAACAGGTAGTGGAGTTGAAATCCGGACTACCAAGGGTTCACGTGATACATACACTGAGTCATCAGCGTGATGGCGTTCACGTTGAAGGGAATTCATTGGCTGATGAAGCCGCAAAGGGGGCTGTACGCACAGCTTCCGTAGCTGCAATCACTCGTTCTAAAACGAGAATAGACGGTGAGATTATGGTAGCTGTCATTGCTTCACGCAAAAACAGCAAGGCATTACCAAAGAAGTTTCCACTCAAGTACTCCTACAAGTTAGATGCCAATAACATTCCATTTGCTCAAATTCCTGGAGTGGGGGATAGAGTAATTCCAAATATGGATCGTAGGTTAGGTTTGATTCTAGCAGCACACGAAGGGATAGGTTCTGCACATGCAGGAGTTACGGCAACTGTTTCATTGTTGAAACAACGCTATTGGTGGCCTGGATTAACAAAGCAGACTAAAGACTATGGGGCATATTTACGTTCCCTGGCGCATCCCTGCATATCAGCAGGGATGCGCCAGGGAAAATGCGTCACGCAAGTTTACCCTTGCGCCACGTCCGATGCGCCGCATTTACAATGCGGCGCATCGTGGCGCACGGATAAGCAGATGCGTGACGCATCTGCCGGCGGAAGGTTGGCGCAGTGCTGAAGTTGTGTCGCAAGCGCGACGCAACTCCAGCACTGTTCCAACCTTCCTATCCCTAACATGGTGCGTCAATCCTTACGCCTGCTTGAAGCAGACGTAAGGATTTGACGCACCAGCGCTCGAGAAAAGTGACTGCGTGAAATCTTGTAGATTTCACTACGTCACTTTTCCGAGGCGTTCCTGCGCCGGAACGCCCCCCCCCCTGCGCCGGTACGCCCACATGAAACCTGACGCAGGTTTCATGTGACGCAGGGGTTTACTACGTGACGCATCTCCCTAGATGCGTCACGTGGTAAATATAGCGCAACGCGGCGCATGGTTTGCGTCGCCGCTGCGTCACATGCGTGACGCAACGGCGGCGCAAAAGTGGCGCAAGGGGCTTGTAAATATGCTTCATAGTCTTGAAATGTGACATCTGTCAGCAGATGAAAGGTTCCACTGTAACACGTCCAGCGCAGACACCATTGTTAATATCTGACAAACCAATAGCGTGTGTTTATTTGGACCACTTAAAGAGATGGGGCTTACAGGTATATCATGGTTGCAGTGGATTCCTGCTCGAGATTCCTATGGGTGTGGCCCCAGCGCTCAGCTAACGCTCGAACTGTTATAAAAGATTAGAGAGTCTTCATAGGGACATACGCAATTGGCACATTACATTCTGACCAGGGCCCTGCGTTTTGCTCTCGGGCTTACAAGGAGGTCATGCGAGGATTGGGTGTGGCATTGCGGTACTCATCTCCGTACCATACCGAGGGAAATTCGGTCGGGGAGAGAAAAAACCAGGACTTAAAGCAATCTTTAACAGCTAGAGTATTAGGCACGGGTGAAAGTTGGGTAAAACATCTGTATGGAGTCCAGCGAGCTTTGAACAACATGCCAAGAAGTTCTCTAGGGGGTGTCACTCCTTAAGAGGTCCTATTTGGGACAAAAATGTTGGTACCCGATCTTGATTGTGAAGGCGCAGTGGCGGATGAAAAACCTTTTGACATCCATGATCGTTTGGCTGTTTTACAGGATCTAAATGAATCCAGGACACAACAAAGTAATGTCCACCTGAAGCAGACCGCCACTGGGGAAGTCAAATCAGTCCTAGCAATACCTGTCTGGATCCCAAAAGTCGGGATCTGGTCAGAGAGAAAATAGCGGACAAGAAAGAATTTGGACCATCCTACAGAAAGCCTGTACAGGTCCTAGCAGTCGAAGGAACCAGAACTGTACTTCTACCGCCTCTTGCCGGAAAAAAGGAGAAAAGATTTGTCTCAATTGACCTAATCAAACCACACTATGTGGCCAATACTAAGTAGCAGGCCACGTGGACTCCAAAGTAGCAGACGCCCTCCTCCCGCTACAATCCAAGAAGTTCAAACGGAAAGACTCATCACGTTCGAAGAGTCCCCTGTACGGAATGCTGGACTATGCAGCAATGCTATGGAACTCGTTCCCATTGAACCTGAAGCTCAACTTCAAAATCAAACTCAACAAGAAAGACAAATTGCTATTAGACCAAATACAGATGTCTACGTCAACATGCCTCGACAAGAGCAAAGTACAATTTCAACAAATCCTGATGCAATACCAACAATTGATCGAACTGCTTCTGGCTACTTCATAAACTTTGATAAGTTTTCTTTGGGTCCAAGTGAACCTGGAACGACGCCAGCCCAAAAATCACGCAAACAGCAAGTTAAAGACTTTGTGACCTTTCTTAAAAGAACTTACCTGGTATCACCGTGGGTTGAACTATGGATAATTACTGGGGTACTTTTCTTTATTCTCTGGTTAGGCTTAGTGATAGTTTTTAACATGCTTCTTGATGGACAATACATTCGGCAAAGCTCTGCAGCCCAAAAGGTGAATTTAATTTTAAAACCACATCAATCATCTCATCAAGAACAAAGAGACTTGTCATCAGTGAACATTACAGCAGTTCCTATACCTGATGGTATAGTTTGGGACAAGGTTGATTTCGATATATTCGGCCCGACCAAACTTTTAAAAATTCCACATTTATTTAAAATATCATTAAGTGATATCATTACCTCAAATACATTTTCCGATGATTGGGATTTTGAAACTGTAAATAACATGTTGTCTGATTTGGAAAAATCTGCTGCGTTTTCTAATAGTGAAACATTGGAAGACACATCAGATTTCGAAACTATGTATTGTTATCAACATTATGGTCATCATTTTCTGCATAAATCTGCAAATCCTAGAAATGTGTTCACTTACCACCAGTGGGAACATTGTTCAACACCGCCGAAAGGCAGTTCAAAAACATTTACACAGAAGTTTCCATATTTTTCAGGGTTTAATAGGTCTGACCCAGCCTCATATTATTATAAGGTTGCACCAACATCAGCACAGAAAAATATGTTAACAAGCACCAAACAGATTTACTCTGCTTCCTTTATTGCCCAGTTGTCTGAACAAGGTTTCGACTTATGGAAACACACCATAGACTTAAAATCAGTCTGGGGTACTAGAGAATGGCAGGTGCAGGGGACAGAAGCTTTGTTTAGAGCATGCCTTATTCCTCAACAACTCATGTTTTTGAATGAGACAGTGCAACAGACGTCTTGCCTTGGACTAGCCAAGAACAAAGACTTGAACACACCTCGGGTGCCGACTCCATCTGTCAGGGACTATGTCGGGAACACAGTCAGGGACTTGGGCAAGGACTGGAAACGGGGTAGAAAACGTACACAGAGAGAGGAGTACAGTGCTACCCAGGATCACACAGGAAGTCAGAGGAGAAAAGGGATCCAAAGGGGAAGCCTGTACAAAGGAACAAGGTGGCTAAGACTCAGAAAGGAAGGGCACTCACAAGGCAATTTAGCATTCAGACTAACTACACCCAGGACGGACGTGCAAGACATATATATAATACAACATTAACAATAAAGGGAATGTGGGGTAAAGCACTCAGGAGCTCCACACGGTAAGACTGAAGCTCAGTAAGTTCCTCACCCACAATTGCTGTTACAGATACTGACTGAAAATACCCACATATAGGATGTGTATGCAAAGGCAGGGTCCGTGGAGAGTATACCTATGGTGATGTTATAACAGTAACTCAAAGACAATACTCACAGTGGACAAGAAACACCACCTAGGTAGTCAGCTGTGCCCACGGATCCTGCAGATCAAACAGGAACACGCAAGGCAGTAACAGCAAAGGAGTAGAACTAAACACAAGCACAATAGACAAGGAGCAAGCAAGGAGGAGTGCTTAACAGGAAAGGAAGGAAATCACAGGGCACACTTGGCAGAAAGCAGGTAACAAACATACAAGGTAACAGAAGCAAGACAGCAGAAATAGAAAGACAGCAAACTAGAACTGGAACCAAGGAAATTGGAAGAAAGGCAGGGACTGGAAAGGGATATACAGAAGGGGAGGCTACAAGGGTATACTAGAATAGTGCAGGTTCAGGAATCAAGAAAACAAAGTAGCATAGAAGGCAGTGCTGGGGCAGGAACAAGAATTGAGCAAAAGCTCAGGAGTCAAAGTAGCACTGCAGGTAGTGCTAGTTCAGGCAAAGGGAAACTGCTGCAGGTCAGAAACAAGGAATGCTAAGGCTCAGGAGTCAAGGTAGCACTGCAGGCAGTGCTAGGTCAGGAGAAGGGAAACTGCTGCAGGTCAGGAACAAGGAATACTAAGGCTCAGGAGTCAAGGTAGCACTGCAGGCAGTGCTAGTTCAGGAACAAGGGAAACTGCTAAAGCTTCAAGAGTCAAGGTAGCACTGCAGGCAGTGCTGGTTCAGGAACAGGGAAATTACTAAAGCTTCAGGAGTCAAGGTAGCACTGCAGGCAGTGCTGGTTCAGGAACAGGGAAATTACTAAAGCTTCAGGAGTCAAGGTAGCACTGCAGGCAGTGCTGGTTCAAGGAAACAGGAAATAGCTTCAGCTCATGAAACAAGTCAAGAGAGCACTGCAAGCAGTGCAAAAGAGGAACAAGAAATAGCTGAAGCCCAGGAACAGGAACAAAGAATAACTATAGCTCAGGAACTCAGGAAACAAGGTAGCAATGCAGGCAGTGCTAATTCAGGCACAAGGAATAGCTATAGCTTAGGAAACAAGGATCGGTCTCACCGGAAAACAGCTACAATGACCAACACTGGGCTGAAGGGAGGTGGGGCTTAAAAGAGCTCACAGTACTCATGCGCATCAGGTGTGAGCAGGCTAGCAGCAGCCAGCCACAGGTGAGCTGAATTCTTCCACCCATCTTTGGCCTGCAGGGGTGGAGACAAAGCAGTGAGCAGGGGATTATAGGTAATGGAGTTTCCAGCATGAGCTGACTGGCTTCCACAAAACCCGGCATGGATTGGGAATGGATGTCAATTCCTAAATGATGTCCAAATGCCAGAAAGTCAGGATATGCATACAGGGGAGTGTCTGGAAGCATATTAGAACACTGGAAACCCCACAATTCGGCCCCCTGGTGGTGGGCATGAGAGCACAGGGAGTGAATCGTGACAGTACACCCCCTCCAACGACCGGCTCCCGGAATCTGGGACTGGATTCAAAGCCTTTGCTGCTATGAAATAAGTCAATTTCCATCAATGATGTGGTGCAAGATACCAGAGGACTGCAGGAAAAATGTGATGTTCTGGAGGGTAGAATAATACGCTGTAAAATAACAGCAGTGTAGGAGGCAGGACCTGAAGAGTCCAAATCCAGTAAAGGGGGCTTAGAAGCCTGAATCAAAGGTGTTTGAAGTCCAGATGATGGCAGGCTAGAGTAGCACTCTGAAAATGAAAGCAGATTGACTGTAGGGTCAAAAGCAGATAACTGATTGGCAGGAGGCACAGAGGTCAAAGGCAAGCTGGCAGAAGACAAAGAAGGTGACAGGAAGCAGACCTGAAGTTCAGGCCTTGGAGGAAAACATACAGAAGACTCACATACAGGAGACTTTGGAAGCAGGTATGCAAAAGGCACAGGCCCTGGAGGCTTGCATATTGAGAGTTTTGTCTCTGATGCTGGAGGTTCAGTCTCTGAATGTATACGAACTGAGACCTCTGAAAGCTGGCAAACTGGATGCACAAGGTCAAAAAGTAGGCAAGATAGAGGCTCAAGGTCAGAAGGCAGGCAGCCTGGAAGCTCTGGATCAGAAGGCAGGCAGCCTGGAAGCTCTGGTTCAGAAGGCAGGCAGCCTGGAAGCTCTGGTTCTGAAGGCAGGCAGCCTGGAAGCTCTGGTTCAGAAGGCAGGCAGCCTGGAAGCTCTGGTTCTGAAGGCAGGCAGCCTGGAAGCTCTGGTTCTGAAGGCAGGCAGCCTGGAAGCTCTGGTTCTGAAGGCAGGCAGCCTGGAAGCTCTGGTTCTGAAGGCAGGAAGCCTGGAAGCTCTGGTTCTGAAGGCAGGCAGCCTGGAAGCTCTGGTTCTGAAGGCAGGCAGCCTGGAAGCTCTGGTTCTGAAGGCAGGCAGCCTGGAAGCTCTGGTTCTGAAGGCAGGCAGGCTGGAAGCTCTGGTTCTGAAGGCTGGCAGCCTGGAAGCTCTGGTTCTGAAGGCAGGCAGCCTGGAAGCTCTGGTTCTGAAGGCAGGCAGCCTGGAAGCTCTGGTTCTGAAGTCAGACAGGCTGGAAGTTCTGGCTCTGAAGTCAGACAGGCTGGAGACTCTGACTTAGTAGACAGGTGAGCTGAGGGCTTGGGCTCTGAATGCAGTCTGAAGGCTCCAGTACTAACGGCAGGCAAGCTGCAGGCTCGGGCACAGATGGCAGGCAGGCTGCAGACTCGGGCTCAGATGGCAGGCAGGCTGCCGGCTGAAGTTCAGGAGGCAGCAGGCTGGCTGAGGACTCTGGAAACTCTGAAAGCAGCAGGCAGGCTGAGGACTCTGGAAACTCTGAAAGCAGCAGGCCGGCTGAGGACTCTGGAAACTCTGAAAGCAGACTAGCTGATGGCAGAGAGGCACAAGGATGACAGACTTTAAATTCTGGGAATGGCAATAGCTCGTGAGCAGTAGATTCCCTGTTGTCAATAGTGAAATCTTCACAGTTCCTTGGCTCCTTAAAACACACTGAAGCGCTTTCTTCGGGATGGCTAAGATTACTGCTTATCTTAGGGTCTCTGATGGCCAGACTCCCTTTACCATTTGGCAGTTGACATGTCTTAGTCAGAGAAAACAGGTCAGAGATCACTTGGTCTTTGGAAATTTTCTCATTTTCTTCTGCATTACAAGGTGGTACAGATGCATCAGAGCCAGTGGCGGCTGGTGACATTTGAAAGTGGTGAGTCGTAAAACAAGTGTCTTACAGCACTGTAGCTGGTGGAAACCCTGGCCCCATGTGTTCGGATTATTATAAAATGTACAGAGCTCTCAACTTTGCCCTGTTTGTAAAACTCCCCTTTATACCGTGGTTTATGGAGGGTCGGGTGGCTTCTGGATAAAGCGCCTACTCAGGAATTTAAGAAAGACAATAAGAGGTGTTGAAGAAGGGAGACGCGTGATCTGGGAGAAGAGACAGCTGAGAAAGATAGGGTTCAGAGAGAGTGTCAGCGTAAGAGGGGAGACGCGTGCTCTGTGAAAAGAGAGTGCAGGGAGAGAGAATCAGAGAGGGAAGTGAAGAGAGAGAGACGTGTACTCTGGGAGAAGAGACGGGATTAGAGAGAGTGTAGCAGAGACAAGAGCGAGTGAGAGTGCAGCAGAGGGACACGTGAAAGTAAGCAGGGAAAGGTGTATTTTGGGAGAAGAGAGTGCGGGCATAGGGTGTCACCGGGGAAGAGAAGAGACAGAGGACGCAGAGAGAGAATCAGAGGGAAAGGGAAGAGAGAGAGGCATGTTTTCTGGGATAAGAGACAGGGTGCAGAGACGGTCAGAGGGGAAAGGAAAGAGGGAGACGTGTGTTCTGGAATGAAATACATGTATGTTTCCGTATGTGTATGCATGGCTATACGCAGGCATCTATTTTTAGGTGCACACTGTGGGATATATACCTGTAAGTGTGTGTACAACGGAGTCCAGTGCACTGAAGTCCACTGATGCAGAGCGCAGCGCTCAATACTTTCCACTGAGAGCACGGAAGCGCCGGTGCCAACCAAGCACCGGAAACCACCGGCTCAAATTCTTCAACTCATTCTACACTCTCTTCTTTCTCCACCTCTCCCTACTCTCTTTAGCATCTTCTCACCTCCCAGTTTCCACTGTAACCCTTATTCCCCTTCTCACACCCCTACTACCTCCCCAACCTCTTTGTAGACCCCACTTGTTCTGACACTACACAGCCATTTCACTCCATCGCGTTCAGCACATGGCCATCATCAGCCGTAGGCTAAAAGGCTGCATGCAGCTGACTCGCTTCGGTAATTATACAGATGAACTAATAACGATGGAACGGAATATGTTCCGCTGAATTCCCACTGTTTAAGATGCCTTGTTACAAGCATTTCATTCCCTCGCTTTTGTGTCTCTTTAGTAAATCGCGTTGTATGTAAAAGTCACCCACCACCAACCCCTACTACACCAGCCTCTTACCCCTCATTTACCCGCTTATTCTTCACTCCGTCTTTGCGCTGTCAGAGACAGCCATTATTACTCTTCCGTGGAAGGCCGAGGCACGTGATAAGTAAATTATGTTAACACCTTATATAGTCCTCTTCACCGGAAGGCCCAGTCTTGTTAAAGAATGGGTTAATAAATAAAGGCAAGCAATGCATTATCCCACGGGGGTTTCTGTCTACATTACCACGTCATTTATTGCATTGATTTTTCTTTTTTTCATTATAAGCAGCGCTGTTCTTCCTTCCTGCTCACCTGGCATTTCTAAAGCCCTGAACAGATAACGGCCCAATGGAGTTTCTGTGTTTTTATTAAACTCTGCTGAATGCCTCGCGCCCGGACTGACTTTAAATAATTTTTCCTTCCGGGCTAGCGCCACGGCTCCGGTGCACGGCTTCTTGCAGCGTTAAGATCTAATAAAGGGGAAGGCAGCGAAACAAAGCGCTGGGAGATTGGCCGGGGCCTATTGTGGGAAAAGCCAAATACATATTGAAAAGAAGTAAATGAATAGCGCTGTTCAAGACAGGAGAGGAAGTCAGCAGCGGCGGCTGGCATGCTCGCGGGAGGGATGGAGGGAGGGGGGGGTCGCGGGTGGGGAATAAAAAAATAAAAATAAAACGTACCTGAGTGCCGGAGACCGCACCGCCTCCGCTCCTGGCCGGTCACGCTGTAATGGTGCAGCGGCAGCCGGGTCCGCGTGTTCCTGCTGCAGGAACAGGAAGCAGCCAGCAGGCAGCTTCCCTCCCCTACCCAAGCCAATCACAACGCTGCAATGGCAGCATTGTGATTGGTGAGGCGCAGCGGAGAGCGCCCCAGCCGGGCCATTTTCTCTATGTAGGCTGCATGCAGCAGCCTACATAGAAAAAAAGGGGGAGTGCGCATGACTGCTTTGTTCGGCCCTGGGGCCGACCAAACAGTCTGTACCCACAACAGTGGGTAAGCCACTCTCCCCCTGCCCTCGAGCAGGACCTCCCACCCGCCCGCCCCCAACCAGGCACAGAGGCACTTCTGCTTTCTCGCAGTGCGAGAAACAGAAACATAAATGGTAGTTTTTACCGTTTATGTTTCTGCCTTCTCGCACTGCGAGAAAGCAGTGGGGCGACGCCCCCACGCCCCAATGGGGGAGCCGCCACTGATCAGAGCATAGAGTAATATTATGTCCTGACTTTTCAATATGTGGCGTGCTTGAAGGCGAGAGAGCAAACAAGGGGTCAGGATTTTGTTCCTTCTCAGTGAGGAGGTTGGCTTCAGTCGCAGAAGTTAGACCAAGAGCATAGACTGAGTCAGAGGGTGTTGTCACATCAGGGATTAGGTTGGGCACTGGTTCAGGTTTTGTCTGAATGTCAATGGCCAGTGTATGTGATACCCCCGGGGTGGAATTGACCTCACTACCAGGAAGAGAAAGCAAACAAGTATTTAGTGTCTTTCCTGGCATCTGGGGCTCCTTAGAAGTGGAGGGACACATCTCAGATGTAGTGCCTATACACAGTTTAGCACTAGAAGACAACACATCAGAGGAGGTAGAAATTTCAGAATTCAAACAAATACTTTCATTAACTGGACTGTGAGACAAGGTACTATGGTTTTTCTGAATGGAATCTGAGGGATCAGCCACTGTATTGTTCACACAATCGCTGGACCAGCTCTGAGGGGAACGCAAAAGAGAACGCAAGGCTTCATTCTCCATTTCTAAGGAGGCTAACATAGAGGTGGAAAAGTTGTTCTCTATAGGGGTTTCAGATTCCCACTTGAACTCTGGGTTATAATTTTTTAACAGAGTCTGAAACACTTTATTCTCTCGTTGTAATTCAAGTATCTTAGATGTATTTATATCCTGTGAAGACTTCAGATCTTTCGCTACATGGACAGTGGTAGACTTGGCAACTTCACAACAAGCAACAGAACTATACCTTGGATTTTGTTCAAAGTGGCTATTAGCCCCCTGTGTTCTAGTAGGTCTTTTCTCTCTTTTGTTAAACTGATTATGGTTTACTTTGAATGTGGTATTTAACAAGGTCCCTTTAGTATCCGGGACTGTGCTCTTTACTGGACTACAAGACTGGGTAACATTATTTGAATGGAGACCAGAGGTTATAAAATGCATCTGCTCTTTCTTTGGTTGTGTGGTTGAATACTGTATTTTACAACCACTTACAGCAGACATGCGAGATTCAGAATTCTTGTTCAGCAAACTGAGTAAGGTAGCATTCTCCTTATGCAATGCTGACACAGACATTGAATCTGGATCAGAACAGAAGATTAAGTCCGGATCTGGCAAAGATGTTTGAGAGCCAATGAGTAAAATATTCAGAACGTAAATGTCCATTTCTCATAAGAGGATTCATTGTTTCAGGACTAGGGTGAACAAACTGTAAAGTAGACACTAAATGCCTCTCGTTGTTGGGCACTGGGGAATTGCCCTGCACAAACCTAAATGATGTACTGGTGTGTTTCTTTCTTAAACCTCTCATTAGGACACACCTTCAATATTTTCACACACAAATGTAAAAAAAAAAATGGTAGCTAACTGAATGCAAAGAAACCTCACAAGTAACCCTGGAAATGCGGGTTGGTCATTCTGTCAGGGACTGTCTGGGACTATGTCGGGAACACAGTCAGGGACTTGGGCGAGGACTGGGAACGGGGTAGAAAACGTACACACAGAGAGGAGTACAACGCTGCCCAGGATGACACAGGAAGTCAGAGGAGAAAAGGGATCCAAAGGGGAAGCCTGTACAAAGGAACAAGATGGCTAAGACTCAGAAAGGAAGGGCACTCACAAGGCAATTTAGCATTCAGACTAACTACACCCAGGACGGATGTGCAAGACATATATATAATACAACATTAACAATAAAGGGAATGTGGGGTAAAGCACTCAGGAGCTCCACACGGTAAGACTGAAGCTCAGTAAGTTCCTCACCCACAATTGCTGTTACAGATACTGACTGAAAATACCCACATATAGGATATGTATGCAAAGGCAGGGTCTGTGGAGCTTATACCTATGGTGATGTCATAACAGTAACTCAAAGACAATACTCACAGTGAACAAGAAACACCACCTAGGTAGTCAGCTGTGCCCACGGATCCTGGCGATCAAACAGGAACATGCAAGGCAGTAACAGCAAAGGGGTAGAACTAAACACAAGCACAATAGACAAGGAGCAAGCAAGGAGGAGTGCTTAACAGGAAAGGAAGGAAATCACAGGGCACACTTGGCAGAAAGCAGGTAACAAACATATAAGGTAACAGAAGCAAGACAGCAGAAATAGAACGACAGCAAACTAGAACTGGAACCAAGGAAATGGGAAGAAAGGTAGGGACTGGTAAAGGATATACAGAAGGGGAGGCTACAAGGGTATACTAGAATAGTGCAGGTTCAGGAATCAAGAAAGCAAAGTAGCATAGAAAGCAGTGCTTGGGCAGGAACAAGAATTGAGCAAAAGCTCAGGAGTCAAAGTAGCACTGCAGGTAGTGCTAGTTCAGGAGAAGGGAAACTGCTGCAGGTCAGGAACAAGGAATGCTAAGGCTCAAGAGTCAAGGTAGCACTGCAGGCAGTGCTAGTTCAGGAGAAGAGAAACTGCTGCAGGTCAGGAACAAGGAATGCTAAGGCTCAGGAGTCAAGGTAGCACTGCAGGCAGTGCTAGTTCAGGAACAAGGGAAACTGCTAAAGCTTCAGGAGTCAAGGTAGCACTGCAGGCAGTGCTGGTTCAGGAACAGGGAAATTACTAAAGCTTCAGGAGTCAAGGTAGCACTGCAGGCAGTGCTGGTTCAGGAACAGGGAAATTACTAAAGCTTCAGGAGTCAAGGTAGCACTGCAGGCAGTGCTGGTTCAGGAACAGGGAAATTACTAAAGCTTCAGGAGTCAAGGTAGCACTGCAGGCAGTGCTGGTTCAGGAACAGAGAATTACTAAAGCTTCAGGAGTCAAGGTAGCACTGCAGGCAGTGCTGGTTCAAGGAAACAGGAAATAGCTTCAGCTCATGAAACAAGTCAAGAGAGCACTGCAAGCAGTGCAAAAGAGGAACAAGAAATAGCTAAAGCCCAGGAACAGGAACAAAGAATAACTATAGCTCAGGAACTCAGGAAACAAGGTAGCAATGCAGGCAGTGCTAATTCAGGCACAAGGAATAGCTATAGCTTAGGAAACAAGGATCGGTCTCACCGGAAAACAGCTACAATGACCAACACTGGGCTGAAGGGAGCTGGGGCTTAAAAGAGCTCACAGTACTCATGCGCATCAGGTGTGAGCAGGCTAGCAGCAGCCAGCCACAGGTGAGCTGAATTCCTCCACCCATCCTTGGCCTGCAGGGGTGGAGACAAAGCAGTGAGCTTATAGGTAATGGAGTTTCCAGCATGAGCTGACTGGCTTCCACAAAACCCGGCATGGATTGGGAATGGATGTCAATTCCTAAATGATGTCCAAATGCCTGAAAGTCAGGATATGCATACAGGGGAGTGTCTGGAAGCATATTAGAACACTGGAAAGCCCCACAATTCGGCCCCCTGGTTGTGGGCATGAGAGCACAGGGAGTGAATCGTGACACCATCACACACCGAGGGAAACGGAACATCACAAAAAGGGATTACACTAGATGACATTATACAGTACAACAGATCAGACCCCGATTGGAGGAAGTGGTTGATTTGGCCCACAGGCACTAATAGTTGTCAGGCGCGATTCATGGGTAAAACCGAAGGGTTTAGTATCCATAGGCAGATCCACGTTATGTACAGAGACAACATCCAGGGGTAGTGACATCATACAGTGTTGGGAAGTTGTGCCTCGATTGGCTAAAAACCTCAACACTCACACAGGTAAAACAACACTTATCCTTACTCACACAGGATATGGATCTTAGTGATTTTTTACTAGGTCCCAGGAAGCCACGCCAAAAACGTTTCATATATGCTGGCATTTATGCTGCCTACAATGAAATATGGAAAATATCCCAACAAGAGGCCGCGGAGAGACTACGGGAGATAGACGGTATAAATCTAGAAAAATCTCTAGCAGTGGTAGACAATGGGTTAACTACATTGACCTCCAGGATATACTCCTTAGGCAACATTGTATCTTCTGCAATAGACATACTAGAACAGGATTTAGCCATATTACAACAGGGGCAATCTCTATTATGTTGTCAAGCTGGACGCTGCAATCTTTGCGTGCAGGCTATGTGCCTTGGCGTTTTATCAACAGCACGTCTCTGTTTTCTTAATACAATCTAACAGATAAACAGATCGAAATGGCACAAAGGGGAGCAAAATATACAATGCTGCGTATTGAAAAACTGGATAGGTTACCATTTACAGTGGCAGAATCACCGACCAGAGAATGGCTAATCCATGGCCACATAACTCTACTGGTCACTACCTTTCAGTTTCAGTATTGCCTTGAACAAATGCAGGCAGGCAGATATGAAAAAATGGGTAAGGAATACATTAAGGAATCTTGGGAATTACCATACATATTTCGATGCCGGAGTGGGGATCGAGAAGTGTTTCTAAGCCGTACAAACTGTGAGAACGCTTTAAGTGGATCACTCATTTGTCAGGATATAATGCTGCATGGGGCTTGTAATGGTTCTGTAGCGAACTTGTCCTGCCATTTGTGGGTTGCCCCAGCTGCAGTGATAACTCCTGCATTTAGGCTAATTTCAAATGGGAGTTACTTGATGCTGAACAGTCAAGGCTGCTGCGGAATGCTCCCGTGGAATTGCATATCTAGTAACTGTGAGCTCCAGGGTTACTTGTTGTATGCAAGTATTGTTTCCACTGACACATACAGTCAGGGAGGCGCCGTTATGGCCTTCACTGAATTTTTCTTTAATACGGTTTGATACTCTAAGCAGAATGAAAGCCATGCTTTTACAGAAGTCTGTGCCCTTAACCTCCGCTCGAGAGACTTTTGATCTCCAGATCGCAAGGTCTTCAACAGAGATACATGCGCTTATTCATAGTAACTGCCCTTACCATTTCGCAGAAATGGTAAATCGTATCTTTAACATGTCTGATACGACAGGCATTGTTCACCTATTTAAGACCATAGGTTCTGGACTTATAAGCACCTTTCAGACGGTACTTGGAGTTATACCAAACTTCATTCATTCTGTATTCGGAAGCATCTTTGGAGGACTTCCGCTGATCCTGTTTCTAATAGCAGGTATCCTGATTGTTTTCTATCTCCTACGCAATGGACGTCCCAGGCACCAAGGAGATGGAAAAAGCACTCCTGGAGCGTAAATACCGTGACCGCATGGTACAACATCTAGGCACGCCTCGCCTGAGAGATCTAAGTGCATCTTGGTTCTTGTCATTTCGACCAGTCTGGATGGACTGCATCTTACTTGTCCTCCGATGCCTGTTTTGCGGAGAAGAATGCGTGTTAGACCGTTGTTTGACACTCCATCATGTGCGCAACCGGACGTGAATGCGTTACTGGACACGATAACGGCCTATGTTCTGCAATGTCCTCAGCCTATTCCAATGTTGATGGCGGCCTTCCTTGAGCCACCGCAGGTAGTAACTGCACCTGTTGGTATGGACACAGGCTCCTCCACTGACACCCAGGCTTTGGACGGCGCACAGGCTGCCCCAGCACCGGCTGCGGACAGCGTGGAACATCATCTGTGCTCAATTGACGTACTCTACGAGGTGCTACAGGGGCCGTCTACTGCGGAAGCAAGCAACAAAAATGTTGCGGCTATCAGCCAGGGTACATAAACATTTGACGCATTTGCCTCGTCATGTGCTGGAAGAAATTCGCCCTTTTTAAACAAACTCGATTTGGAACTCAAAAACAAAATTGACATTCCTTTCATTATTTGGCATACATGGCTTTCAATTGCTTATAGTGGTTCGGACTATAGCTACGGACACTTTAGAGCTATGGCTTGCAAGTTTTTTAAATATTTTTAAGTTTTTTAGAACTTTTCTAGACGTTTTAAACATTTTAGCAAAAGAAATGTTTTTAAACTTTGTGCGTACCAATATCTAGTTAAGATGGTAGTACAGTAATAGGTTACATATGTCGTCCTGTCGGAAGAGGAGCGGGTGTTATATTCCATATAGGTACCCTATATAGGCGCAGGTAACACTGCAACCTTTCACCTATATCCTTCCCTACATTACATACATAGCGGTTCATAGGGACTGACCTTTTACCCAGATACGACACTGCATTCAGAACGCGGGTTTTTTCCTAGTTCGAATCTCCTACATTATGCATGAGGCTTCTTGGAAGCACAGCAGGACTAACAGCAGGACTGATATCTCCTGTATATTATCTCTGTATAAAGTTCAGGCCCGACGTTATCCTTTAGGCCGACACAGTAACACAGCAAGGTAGGACCCCTGGGAGACCTATGGGTATGTATACATCATGTCTTGCTTAGAAAGACAGAGGAGACCGTGACTTCCCGGCTGACACACTGACCAGAGATGCTGAGGTTCCTGCATGCAGACTCTCCAGCTAGCAGTGGTCTAACATCCCTCGCGGGGTGTCCAACTCGAGACCAGGATGGGGTCCCACATTCTCCAACTCTCAGGTAATGGGGTTGACTAGATCCTAGAGGGATTCTTGGCATAACACCTACATAGATGCTAGGTACATTTAGGTACATCTATTTAGGGAGGCATCGTAGGAGTACGCATTTTTTATCATGTGTTTTATGTATATGTATATATTCATGATTTCTGCAAGATGGTAGAACTATACCATCCCTTTACTTTCGTAGTATTGCTAATCATATATCTCTGCTACTGTCTAATGGTTATTGCAGCGCATCTATTCTACACTAGAATAACAACTGTTTGATAAATACTTATTGAAAACGCTCAGACTGTTTATTCTGTGTATCTCTCTGAGACAAACTAAGTGAGCACGAGTGACTGAGCGAAAGGTAGTATATTGTTTCCACGATTCTGAGGGATCAGGGTTGTCATGTTCTGAGGTTGCCAAGAACTATTCTCTCCCCGATAAGAGGAGACTCTAGTGGCACTGTGAGCTAGCTGATACAGACAGGCTAACGTATCCGGTGGGGGTGCACAGAATCAGTCTGCCACCAATCCCACAGTTTATGTTATCCAAACGCGCAGATCCTGTATAGGATATATAGGAACTACACGACAAGTCTCTTCAGTCTTTGGGGGATGACATTAAACACAAAGAGGAGTTATATAGACATTCTAACGACAAATTACTCCTGCAGGATATAAAACATCTGAAGTATTCTTTTAATTCCATAGTCACTAAAAGAGCTTATATTGGAGTGCATGCTCAAAAATCCTGTCACTTATTGTTACGGATTAGAGCTGGTAAGTTGTTGGCTGCCATTCTAAAATATCAGAATACAAATCCCAATGCTACTCATATTACTCACATTACTGATAATACTGGAAGTTCCACACCCAAGAAATCCTTCGGGTCTTTCGAGAATTCTATGAAACTCTCTATACACCTCGGGACCAGTGTACCAAGACTACCTGCCAACAGTTTCTTAATTCGATCCCTATTAATACTATTTCGCATGCTGACATGACTGAACTGGGGAAACCAATTGATACTGATGAGATTATTCAGGCTATTAAGGCTACACGTTCGGGTAAAGCTCCCGGAAGGGACGTGTTTCCTATTGCCTTTTATAAGACATTTACTCCTTCAATAGTCAAATATCTTAAGAAGAATTTTGATAATTATGTTCTTTCTGGCAAGGTTTCAGGCTCGGCTGCGGAGGCTACTATTGTAGTCATCCCGAAAGAAGGTAACGATCATTCTGATCCTAGAAAATTTCATCCAATTTCGCTATTAAACATTGAAGCTAAAATCTTCGCCAAAATCTTAGCTAGACACCTAGAAGGTCATATTCCCAATCTTCTCCATGATTCCCAAACAGGCTTCGTTAAGGGTAGGCTTGCCAGAGACAATGTTCGGACTTTCTGTCACATTTTAGAAAAAGCAAAACTCTCCTCATTACCATCGGCGGCGATTGCCCTTGACGCCGAAAAGGCTTTTGACAAAGTTTCTTGGCCTTTTTTACAAGTAGGATTAGAATCCCATAACCTTGGTGATTCCTTTATTAATATGGTTATGGCTCTACAAGAATGTTCATAGGCAAGTGTGGTCTTTGTACTCATTCTAAAAGTGCTTTACAAGTCTCTGTCGTCTTTATTTCAATGATGTCTAACCAAACGATGTGTTTGATTTTACTGCCTATATATTTTGTGATTTGTTCCTTAAATGCTAATAAACTTGATTATCAAAAAAAAATATGGTTATGGCTCTCTATGCGCAACCAAAAGCTAATATCAGGATTAATGGCACTACGTCTTCTTTTTTTAAACTTCGCCAAGGCACTAGACAAGGATGCCTTCTCTCACTCCTTTTTCTCCTTTCCATTGACCCACTTCTTCGTTTACTTAATCTGAACCCGGATATTAAAGCTTTTCAATTTGGACCGTATACACTTAAAACGCAGATGATGTCCTTATTTTTTCAGAGGATATTGTATCAGCGATTAACTCTATTTCTAATATTATTAGTGATTTTTCGGCCATCTCTGGATATACTCTTAATAAAGAAAAAACTGAACTGTTCTCCCTAAACTCTCTGTGTTTTCCTTCTCACATGGGTGATTCAGGTTTTAAATGGCAATCGACTCGTATTAAATGTCTAGGGATCTGGTTCTGTAAAGATCTCTCAGATACCATCACTTATAATGAATCCCACATCATATCTAAGGTTAAGGATCTTTTGTCTTCCTGGTCTCCCAAATATATTTCCTGGTGGGGCAGATTTCAAACTCTTAAAATGATGATAACCCCTATCATCAATTTTTTTATCATCCTTGCTACCTATAAAGCTTTCCTCTGCTTTCTTTCATGAGATTGATTCAATCTCTTTGAGATTCTTATGGAATGATACGAGAGCTAGAATTGCTTATAAATACCTTAGGAAGCCTTCTGTCATGGGTAGTTGTAATCTTCCGGATTGGAATCTATACCAAATCTCCTTTCTAGTGTCTCAAGGTGCACTCTGGTTCTTACCGGATTCTCAACATATACCTCCTTGGATTCATATTGAACGAGAGTTATGCGCTATTTTTTCCACTCCTTCTTTTCTCAAAGCCTCCAAGCTTGTTTTAGCTCACTCTCAACATGTTATATCAGACACGGTTAATGCATTAAAATATATTGTTAGGAAAGTATCCAAACCTATCCATAAATTAAGATGGTTATCCTTATGGTTTGATCCTAAACTTCATACTGACATTGATCCTAACACGGCTTCTTCATGGGCCGCCAAAGGTATCAGTCTGGTGAAAGACCTCTACAACACTAACCATGATCTTCTTCCTTTTTCCTTCCTAGCCAGGAAATATAATCTCAGCAATATGGATTTTTATTATTTTTTGAAGCTAAAGGTTAAACTCTCTAAAATATCCCTTTCTACAGATCCTGTTATTGTCTCACTTTTGTCCATGTGGACACATTCAGGTCATACTGCTTCTAAAATGTATAAATTCTTATCCGCTCCACTGCCTTCACATTCTACAATTACTTTTGTAAAATGCTCTCACCATTTTGAAGACGACATTTTTAAACATATTTCACAAGATACCTGGCAATCGATCAGGAAATTATCCCTACGTAATAAAATTGCTCCTTCATTAATCCAATCTAAATTCTTCACATTAAATCTTCTACATTGGACCCCTGCTCGTTTACATAAGTTTTTTATTTTTTTTATTTATGAAGATTTTTATTGCAACACAACAAAAAAATCATGTAACATACAGGCATTACTGTCATACGAGCCCCCTGTAAAATTGTCGAAAGGCTAGTCTATTTACGTACAGTATTTTGGATAAATACACATCTTTCAGTAAGACAAGGATATTTACACATTGGTTGATTTTAAAACATCTGGATGAGATCGCAAGTATTCTGTGAGTGGTACGCAATAGTCTCTTGGTTTTGAACCAGATGGAAGCTCCTCTTCATACGTTTTTAATGTGTCCTTACAATACACCATATCTTGCAACCACATTTTACTGTTTGGACTATTTTTACCATCCCAGCAAATGGATATTCGTCTTTTCGCTAATAGTATTGCTATAGTGCATAACTTTTTCTGCGTGGAGCGCAAGTGTTTCACCAACCCTAGAAGGCAGACCTGTATTGTACATTCTATGGTACTTGCTAGTATTTTGCTCAAAATGTTCATTACTTCCATCCAGTATTCCTGAACCTTTGCACAGCGCCATGCTAGATGGATAAAATCTGCATTGTCTGACCCACATCTTTTGCAGCGCGCATCTTCCCTCAACCCGCATCTCTTCAGTTTCAGGGGGGTGTGATATGTTTGGTGCAAATATTTGTAATGTATGATTCTCAAGTTCCCATTAGGGGTCAGCATTCCTGTCAGTGTACAGCAAGTGTTCCATTCAATCGCATCCAGTGGTGCCTCTAGATGGATATTCCACCTTTCTCTAGCTTTTTCAGTGTTCCCTGCTATGTCTTCTTGTAATAGTTTGGAGAGTTTGGAGACTAAGTGCATATTATTGGGGTTGGTAATAATCATTTGGAGTGCCAGTAGTGTGGGTGGCTCCGCAGGGAAGTTTGGATATAACTGTTTGATTGCACCCTTTAGCCTATAATGGTTGAATTTAAATAACCCTGATTGGTTACTGATATAGTCGAGATTGGCGCTATCTATAAAGATGTCATTATGGTACAGGTCTCCCATCGTATTTATTCCCGCTTGTTGCAGTAGAGTCATTCCTATCCTTTCCTGTGTTACCGAGATATCCGGATGGTGCTTCAATGGTAGTGCCGGCGCATATAATGGTAGTTTATGTGTTAGTTTACCCATACGTTGCCATGCTGAGTTAGTTGTGCGTATGGTATTTATTTCATTTCTTGCTAGGTGTGGTCTGCGGTGTGTGAGGATACTCCTGAGCGGTATAGGGTTTGCGTCGCCATCTTCCACTGCCACATGGGCCATAAACGGTGTGGGATGGAACCAAAAGTGTGCGTATTGCGCCTGTGCACAAAGATAGTATAGCAATAAGTCTGGTACCGTGAATCCCCCCTCGGAGTAGGGAAGAGTTAGTGTCTGAAGCTCTATACGCGCTTGCTTACCAGCCCAGATTAAACGGGTTATAAGTGTTTTTAATCGTTGGAATATTGAAGTTGGGGGTGTTATGGGAATATTGTTGAACAAGTAGAGGAATTTTGGAAGTA
This sequence comes from Calotriton arnoldi, assembly GCA_963921515.1. Classification (NCBI taxonomy): domain Eukaryota; kingdom Metazoa; phylum Chordata; class Amphibia; order Caudata; family Salamandridae; genus Calotriton; species Calotriton arnoldi. The sequence goes on along the minus strand of CAWUFW010002592.1, from coordinate 242,950 downwards.
TCACCATTTTCACTACGGCAATTCTGTCCGCCAGTGTCAGTGGTAAGTGGATCCATCGTTCCACCTGTCCTTCCAGCTTAATGATTGCCGCTCCGTAATTCGTCTGTATCACTGTGTTTGGGTCACGATGGTACCAGATCCCCAGGTATTTAATAGGTCCGGATTGCCATTCCAGTGGATATTCTATTGTGTGAGGTTGGGTTATTTCCGTTAACGGAATGATTATCGATTTACCCCAGTTTATCTGGAGACCTGAGTGCCTACCAAATTTGATATATTCCCGTAGGAGAGGCATTAAGTTCTCCTTTGGGTTCCGCACATATAGCACCATATCATCCGCGTATAGCGAGATATTGATAGGGCGTTGCGGGAATTGTAATGCTGTGGCTTTATGCTGTTGGCGGATTTTACAGGCTAGAGGCTCCAATGCGATTGCAAATAGTAATGGTGACAGCGGGCATCCCTGCCGCGTACCTCGAGTTATATGAATTGGGCCCGATATATGTTTGTTCACTTTTATGCGCGCCATTGGTTCAGTATATAAGATTTTGATCCATTGTAGGAGACTGGGAGGCATGCCCATTTTAACCAGGACCGCAAATAAAAATTTCCATTCAACTGAGTCAAAGGCTTTGGCGGCATCCAATAATACCGCCGCCGCTTCTAACTTCGGATTAAGTTGGTGGGATAGTGCAAATAACGTGCGTATATTGTGGGAGGTGGATCTTGTGGGTATGAAACACGCTTGATCAGGCAATATAATAGTCGTCATTAGGGGTTGTAATCTTAGTGCTATAATTTTTGCTAGGATCTTTGTATCAGTATTGATCAATGACAGTGGGCGATATGATACACACTGCTCTGGGTCTTTGTCGGGTTTTAATAGTGCTATCAATAATGCCTCTCTCAGTGTAGGAGGGAGAATTTGTCTATCATATGCCTCATTATACATTTCAGCTAAGTAGGGGCATAGTATGTCCAAGTATTCTTTATAAAATTCTCCAGTAAACCCGTCGGGTCCCGGGGATTTACCATTGGGCAGGGATTTAATAGCATCTTGTATCTCCTTTTTCGAAATTGGTTGTGTTAAATATTCTCTTTGGGCATTTGATAGCCACACTATGGCTATGTCCTCTAGGTATGTCATAATTTCGTCAGTTGTGGCTGTATCCCTTGAGGTATACATTTCGCCATAAGTATCCATAAAGGTTTGCAGAATGCCTGCGGTATCATATATCAGATTCCCTTGGTTGTTTTTTATTTTAGTGATAGCATATGGCTGATGATCTTTACGGATTTTTGTGCTAGTATGCGCCCTGTTCTACCCCCTTCTCCATAGTTCCGTGCAATGTGTCTGTTCGTGACATATTTTAACTCAGTGTCTGCATAGTCCTGATATTCTGTTAATGTTTCTCTAATTTCAGCCAGGATTGATACGTCGTTTGTGCGATTATATGTTTGTTCTAGTTCAGTGAGTTTTACTTCGCGTTTACTAAGTTGGTGCCGTATATCCTTTAGTATTCCAGCATTGGTGCTTATGCAAATGCCACGTATCGTGGCTTTAAAGGCCTCCCAGAGTAGGCTAGCATCTACCACCGACTGTTTATTGAAGGAGAAGTATTCCTCCACTGCTGTCCGTATTGTTTCTTTGTACAGTGGATCTAATAGCGCTTTGGCATTAAATCGCCATATAAAGGGCGGGGGAGTATAGTTGGGTAGGTTCAGTGTGAGTAGGACTGGATTGTGGTCTGATAGCGTTTTTGGTAAGTGATTGATATTTTGCACCCAGGTACTGGCTGTCTCCGTAGTTAGCCAATAGTCCAATCGGGACCAACTGTTGTGGGGTGTGGAGGTGTGTGTGCTTATCAAGTCTTGTGGATGGCGCTCTCGCCAAACATCTACCATTCCAAACTCAGACATTCCGTCATGCAGAGCTTTCATCGCATTCTTGTGTGGTTCTCTAGTATGGCCTGATCTGTCTAGGTCTTCATCAAGTGTTACATTGAAGTCTCCCCCAGATAAATGCTATGTCTGGTAGGTCCCTTAGTTGTGTCCGTATAGTGCTAAAAAAGTCAGGGTCGTCTGTATTGGGGCCATATATATTAATGAGTCCCACATGGTGTCCACGGAGGTATCCTGTAAGTATAATGAATCTCCCTTGGTCGTCCACAATAGTGCGCTCTTGCTGGAATTGTACCCCTTTTTTAATCAACAGTAGTACCCCCCTTGAGTATGATGAGTAAGAGGATGTCAGGGTCATTTCCGCCCATCTGCTTCCTATCTTACATTTATTTTGTTTCGGTAAGTGTGACTCCTGTATCATAGCTATTTCCACCTGGTGTCTATCCATATATGTAAACATCTGTCTGATTTTCTTTGGATTATTCAGGCCCCTTATGTTCCAGGTCAGCAATCGAATTGGTCTCGATCTTGTATGATCACTCATTGTGAGCATTGTGTATTGTCTCTAGGTGTGTATCTGTACCGTGCGATATGTGCACAGTGTATTGTACATAGTTTACAAGTGTAGAAGTTGTGTGCAGTTGCAGAGCCATGTTATGTAATACTGCGTCTCGTAATGACGTGCCTGACAAACTAAACATACCCCATAACCCCCACCCACTTTAGCATCCCAATTATGCCAAAGATATATCCTTATATAACAACATCCAAACATCAAAACTTTGTTGGGGAGTACCCGTAATGGGGGCCGCTAGGTACTCACATACTCATCCGCAGAGCGGATGTGGCCAGATTTTCGGTATTAGTTTGGCCAGTTTCTTAAGCAGACATATATACCAGCCATGACAGATGTTCTGTAATACTATTGAATCATAGTGCGTATCATATACATTACTTTGTTATGCATATCAACCATTTAGCACATTGCCATGAGCTTTCTAACAGTTTACTGCACAATATTATAGTCTGTACGTTACGCCACGCTCTGGGTAGTTCAATGTCCCAATGTTCATAGGGCGGGTCCATGTGTCATTTACATATGCGTGTTGGTTAGATCCTACCTTGTAGTGTTCGGAGCATGGAACCACTGCTTTGCTTCCTCCATCCCGCCATGTATGCTTTTGGTTCCCACGACAGACATGGGTAGTATTTGTACTTATTCTGCGTCCTCCTCAGGTGGTGGTGTTGAATGCTCGTGCATAGGAGATCTGCGTCTTGGTTTGAGTCTTTGCATGTAATCCTGCACAGCTTTCGGCGTTGTGAATATTTTGGTCTGGTCCTCGTGTACAACCCTCAATCGCGCCGGATACAGCATTGCATAGGTTATGTCCATGTCTCGTAGTTTCTTCTTTACCAGTAGAAATTCTCTACGTGCCGTTTGTACTGCGATGGTAAAGTCTGGATAGAAGGATATACGATTTCCTTGGTATTGTATGGTCTGCTTGTCCCGTGCTAGTCTCAAAATTGTGTCTCTATCCCTATAGTTCAGTATTCGAGCTATTATGGGACGTGGGGAGCGCCTGGCGGAGGCCTCGTCGCTAGTGTTCTATGCGCACGTTCGACGATCAGCATAGGTGAGAATTGTTCTACCCCAAATACATCTTGTAGCATTTGTTCTATATATCCTTCCATTCGCCCAGTGTTTGTGGTTTCCGGCACGCCAAGAACGCGTACATTGTTACGGCGGGACCTCGCTTCCAAATCTTCGTTCTTGTTTTTGATGTTTTCTAGTAGTTTCTCCATGGCGGTACATCGTTGAGTTGTGGCACTCGATTCATCCTCTACTGCTGATATTCTCTGTTCTGCTGCGTCTAATCGTTTCCCCTGCTTATCGAGCTTGGTTGCTATATTATCCACTCTGTTAGTCAGGGTATCGATTTTACTATCTATGCTTTGTAAACTGTGTTGGATAGCTTGTAGTGCGGTTTCCATTGTTGTATCCTTAGCAGGGGCAGCGTCTAGTTCTGTGTCCGAATGGGCAGCTGTGAGCCTCGGTGTGCGGCGGGGGTCAAAAGAAAGTTTCGGTTGCTGCTTATCTGTTTTGCCCATTTTTTATTAGCAGTATGCTTGGTTAGGATGAAAGGCTGGGACAGTCCTGCACCGGGACACGTTCCGTAGTATTTCGTCGCGTGGGGCACTGTAGTGCAGACTGTACCCGAGCCCAGCCTCCAAGATATAGGCACAGATGCAGTGCTGGTATCGCTCCCTTCGTTATACCTGGTGCCCTGATCTTACCCCAGTGCATGCAGTTCCGCTAGCGACTCTCCCAGTTTTTCAGGTGGCAGTTTAAAGCCTGGGTATGCAGGTGGTGTCCACGGCTCGGCACCAGTGTCTAATCTTTTTCCCCCTACACACTGTGGTATGGCGTGTTTCAGAGACACCGTTAGTACCTCGTTGGATCCGCTGGGTCGCTGTGTATTTTTTACGCGCTGTGCGTGGTATCCGCTTGTTTTGGGCTTTACTTTATCCCACACCCGTGTTAGGAGATATTCGTCCGAGGGGTTTACGCACCTCTGTTTACCTCCAGCCGTTCAAGTTCATTGTCCGTTTTCGTAGGGTATGCCGCCGTCGGTGTATAATGCGGCCTTGGGATCTCCTGCAGGTGTAACCTTTATTGTAGCGCCGCAGTTATCCGTGTAAGATGGCCGCCACCCCAGGGAAGGTTTCTCCACAGATTATGGCGAATTCCCCCACCTTCTGTGCCTCCCACAGCAGAACCGATCCGAGTTAGATGGAATATCAAGCAGATGCATCTGTTGTCTAGTGTATTTAAGCCTGCGCCATCTTATTATTTAACTCCCGTAGTCGTATAGGAATTGCGCTCTGCTCTGCTAAATATAGCGCAGCGCCGCAGATCTCCTCCACACGTAATGGGCATGTACTTATCTGTCCAGGTGGCTGCTGTAGTACATACTACCATCTGCAATGTCGTCCGGGGTCGACGTCGGTGTGTAGAGTTTCACCGGCGGTCCTGATTTCAGCGCTGATGTAAAATAATTGCCGGTGTGCGCCGCCATCTTGTCTCGGCCAAACGATACCGAGTCACGCACAGTACCCTCGGTGTTTTACCTTGGTTTGCTCTCGATCTTTCAGATGGAGCACTGCGTCTTATTGCTGGCATATTCCGACGTTCATTTTCATGGTTGTTTCATTGTTTTAAGGGCCATTTGCATATTTCGTATGTAGATTCGTAGTCCGGCCGGCGGAGCAGCACTAGAGTGCAGCCATTCCGCAGTGCGCCCTCTAGCGCCCCTCGTTTACATAAGTTGAAGTTACGAGATAGTGATCTTTGTTGGAACTGCAATTTAGTACCAGGCACCCATCAACATATGTTTTTTGAATGTACGCTATTAAATTCTTTTTGGGGCCTGATAGAGAAACATTTATCACTAATCTTTTATACATCTATAGTTCTCTCTTTACCTATGATTTTGCTAGGTCCATGGGCTACAGTTATTCCTTTACCTCTTGATAATACGGATTTGGAGCTCTTAGATTTACTTTTATCCATTGCTGTTAAAATTATACTCACAGAATGGAAATCTTTTCATCTCCTGTCTTATCATACCTGGTGGGCATGGGTTTCATATCTTCGTGGAGCGCATATTTTTGTTGAAAAGAAGCATTATTCACCGTCAATTTCTAGTAATGTTTGGCGGTCTCAGGATAACTATATGAACTTGTCCTCTCAGGGGTTGGTAGCTCAATATCCCTTTGATTCCATTTCCTAATTTATTTTCTTAGTGATGAAGCAGATGTCCCTTCCCTTTCTCTGGTACTCTTTCTTCTCTTTCTTTTTCCTTCCTTTTACCCTTCTTCTTTCGTTGATGTTTCTTATCTTTTAAGCAATACAGCTAACATATGTCTTTGTTGCGATATATGCTGTTGCCTCATTTGTTCCATACTTCTGGGATTTATACTCAATATTTGATGAATTCATAATATTTATTATTCGTCATGATATTTATCTGATCATTTTAAAATGATCATTTTGTCATTCCTCTTATCTCAGTTCAGTAGGTCTTGGCAATGAAATTCTTTCTTAAAAACTCTTCGTTACTATTTATTATATATTTGATTCTGATTTGCTGTATTGCTACTGTCCTACAAATGTATTTCTTTTTAAATAAGCAATAAAGATATTTGAACTCAAAAGAATAAGGTGTGCCATTGGTTGGCCCAAAATTCAAATTTTAACAAGAGAGAATATGATAACATCATCTTTGTTAGGATAGTAGGCTGGTTTGGCCCTTTAACCAGTCGACTGAAGAGGGACTGTATTGTTATTAATTGCAGGCTCCAGAGCCTAGACATCATTTGATCTCATGTTATAAGAAGAGCAACCCCTTGCATGGCAGCATTAAAGTTCTTCCGTTAGGATTCTTCTACAAACATTTATAACCTAAGAACTTTCTTAGAATATATCCTGGGCTCCAGCGACCTTCTTTCATGGTGTGTGCCTCTGTCCGACACCCTGTCCCAGTTACAAATAGATTTCTCCCCCTGTCTGATTTAGAGGCCATTGATTGATTGATACCGGATGCCACACCCCCCCATGACAGTACGCAATGTATCAAGGCCTTGTCTTGTTCCTGCAGGGCCTTATTCGAAGGACCTGGGTAAGGAGAACAGTTTTATTTTTTAACTTTGTCGGCTGGAACATAGCTGGTATTTTTCCGAAACAGCAGGATCCAGCTTGGATAGATTACATCACAAAATTAAATGCTGTGATACTACAAGTAACCTCATCTTTAGAGGAAATTGTTTGATATAGTTTTGAAAGTATTTCTGTAGTAGCTAATGCATCACCTGGGCATAGAGCATGAGAAGGTTTAGCTATTATGCTTCGTATCTCAATGTCCTTTAAAACTAGCCCAATTGTTGATAAGCATCATTTATTTGTTAAATTTATATTTATTTATTTGTTAAATTTATATGGCGCAACAGCTACCCGGAGGTTTTCCGGCGCCTACGGACCCGTGCTAGAAAAATAAAGGACAGACTCTAGTGGTTAAATAACCACGTTTTGAGGCCTTTACGGAACTTGTGGTAAATAGGTTCGTGGCGGAGTAGAAGTGGGAGAGAATTCCATAGTAAAGGGGCCAAGTAAGCAAAGGACCGTCCGCCCATACGTGCGCGTTTGATCCTGGGGACTTGAAACTTAGCCTGATTTGATGATCGAAGATGCCGCGTAGGGAGGTACGGGTGTACCAAGGTATTGAGATAGTGTGGTGCTGTACCGGCATTAATCCTATGCATGTAGCAAAGGGCTTTAAATTTGGAGCGATTTTCTATCCGGAGCCAGTGGAGGTCACGGAGAGGGCCTGTGACAGAGGCCATTCTAGGTAACTGGCAAAGAAGTCTGGCCGCAGAGTTTTGGACTACTTGCAGCTTCCGAATCACCTCCTTATTTGCGCCTAAGTACAGGACATTGCCGTAGTCCAGTCTGGACACGATCAAAGCCTGGACAACAGTTTTTTGTGTCGAAGGTGGCAGCATCCAGAGAATTTTTTTGAGCCATTTCAGAATTGTAAAGCAGGTTGAGGCAACCTTTACCGCTTGCTGTCGCATAGATAGTTGATCATCTATAATTATGCCGAGGTTGCGGACAGATTGTGACGGTTGGGGAAGATCACACATTTGAAGTGGCCAATGTTGGGGGCCCCAGAGAGCTTTGTTTCCACCGAGGATTAGGAGTTCAGTTTTTCCTCTATTAAGTTTCAACCTATTAGTATGCATCCAGCCAGCTATCTTTTGTAGCCCTACCTGGAGAGAGGACACATTGGAAGTCTCCTTGGTAGACAAGGAGAAGATAAGCTGGGTGTCATCCGCATATGAAAATATAGTTAGTCATGTGATTCAAATTTTATGGGTTGTCTTGCCTAACAGGGTTAACCTTTTTCTTGTTAATTTTTACGATTCAGTTTATGAGACGGGTTGCCAGGTAGATGCTCTATTTTATGTGCTGTCAGTTCTGAAATCAAGGTCTTTAACTTTATTTGGCAACTTCCATGTTATAGTAGGTGGTGATTTCAATGATAAACTGGACACTAATACTACAATGCACAATCTCTTTGGGCGCAGTGGGGGGGGATAACTGAAAACAGCTTTAGCGGTCATAATCCTTTTGAGTTTGCTTTCAACATTCCAAATAGCACTCGACCCTCTGTCCCCCCTGGAGTAACTAATCTGTCCCAGATGGGCGGCGGACTTAGATTAAGTTGGGGGGCAATTCACAACCCTACTCTGCTGCGCTTACTTGTTGGGTCCAACCTCAACTTGTTAGTTAATCGTCTGCTTACTGTTGACCCCCGCCTCTTGACTTACTAGTAGCCTTTTTTGGAATTGAATAAATCTATTAGAGATCTTACTATATGATGCCCTAAAACTGGGGGGGGGGGCTCTAACCCAGGGTGGTTTGACAAGGTTTGCAGAACTGCTAATCGAAGATTGCTTGATGCCCTCAAGGAATCAGTAGCTTATGATAGAAGCTAGGCAAATTTACAAACAGTCAAGAATAGGAAACTGGTGATAAAGGATGAGTTGTGGTAACGCCTAGTTCAAATGTGTAAGGCTAAGGACATTAAAGGTTTTGGGGAGATTGTAAATAGAAGGAAGGTGTCTCCATTAACATCTGAGGGTTTAGGTTCTAACGTCAGCCCAGATAATTGGGTAGAACATTTCAAACAGACCTACTCGTTTGGGGATAGTTCTTTGGCTGGTCATGGTGAGGGTGCTTTACAGTTCCCCCTGAAACTCAAATAGGAGCTTGACGAGGTGTCTGATGCCATACTAGCCAGCCCATCGAACAAGGCTCTGGGCCCAGATGGGGTATCCATGGATCGTTACAAGGAGAAGACCCCACTATGAAGGAAGTGGCCCGATTCGGGTCACTCGGGTCACTCACGACCACCTGTCTGCCTTCTACGAAATGAAGAGTCGGTCAGACAGTAGAGAATACAAACCAATAACATTTTATTCAAAGTTCGCTCAGAGCGGAGCCCTGTCTGCCCAGTCGCTAAGAGTGCTGCAGAGAGAGTCTGAATTCAACAGGCATAACAATACATTATGTACATTTTAGAATCAATGAAAACACGCCCACCATGGAATTTTCCACAAAGATGCAGCTGGTCAGTAAATTACACGGGAGTAAGTTTCAATTCTGAAGCCAGGCACACATTATCTATCAGTCAAGGTCATTCCTGCCTGTGCCCGCCACTAGACAAGTGGGAGAGGGCTTACATCTAGAGAAAAGGTATGCGCTAATAAGAACAGTGCATTCATTAGTGTAACAAAACTCAGCTCCAAGGAAACATAACCTAGAGAAGGCCATTTCCGAGAATTGGCAAGGAATTAGTTTCAATCATAATACAAAATGGCGCCGGTACCCAAAATGGCACCGCAAATGCTAACTTACATGAAAACGGTTAAGAAGCATAATTTTTATTCTAACAAACCCTCCTTTTAGCATGAGCTAAGCAAACCTATTAAGATAACAAAAAGAGAACATATTATTTAATACAACATAGTAATTTGATTTTAGGAACCTTCCATGTCTTCAGCTTCAGGGAGAGAAACAGTAAGGAGGGAAGAGGTTTCAAAAATACCTTCATCAATCTGCATAAGATCGTTCACCTCCTTTTGAATCATAATTGTTGCATTGGTATCATGGATTGATATCCTCTTAGGGGCGAGAAGGGTGGTGCAGTAAGAACAGCATAAGGGGAGATACTGCACCAGAATGCAACAGGCAATCAGAATCACAATGAAGTAGATCACCCTTTCTAGAATCCAACCCCATCCACCAAAGAGGGACCAACTCCAATTTCCGCTCTCCATTCCTTTAACATTCTCCAAAATATCTCAAATATGTTGGGTAATATTCTTTTCCATATTAGTGATCCCGACTACACAGTGGTCTCCTACTACCACGCACACACCACTGCTCTTAGCTAGGATGAAATCAACTGCATATCTAGTTTGCTAAGAATATATTTGCATACTTTATAATTGGGTGGTGATGTCACGCAAGGGAGCTACTGTGGAGTTAGACAGTATCTGTAGCTTACATCCAAAATATTCCCTAGCCCTTTCACCCTTAGCCATAGCGGTACCACAAAAGGTAATAATGGAGGAAAGAATATACCCAAAAGTGATACCGTTACTATAATTATTGACCTCCAGGTCTGTCACTCCGTCACAGAATTCCTTGATCAAAGTCCTTTTGACCCATCTTATATTTGGTTTACTGTACTTACAGGGCACACCAAGAGGAAGCACCATTCCCAAAGCAACGTCCTCGGTACCATTATAAACATTCGAGTAAGTACCATTGGACAGAAAGTAAAATCCTGGGTGTGCATAAAGTGGACCTTGATAATCTACGGGAGCATATCTGGTGTTCATTCCTACTGTACTTGGATCCTTCTTTTTCACTAAAGACATTGTATTTTTGAACAATATTATTCCATAACAATTTACGTATAGAAAAGCGTCTGTACTGTTTGCTAACGGACAACATGCAGGATAATAACCTGCCTTTCGGGTAACTGTCAAATCTTGATAATGCCAGTCTACTAAGGTAATGTTCTGTTCATCCATATACAAATTGTCACAATACATATTAGTGTTGCAATCTGGGTATCCCTTCCCTCGTGGCTTCCTTTAATACAAACAAGGACCGGGATATCCCATCCCGAACCCACCCTTTACCTCTACGAATTGGGGTGGACGAACATATGTATAATTAACCAGTGACAATGGGCATGCAGTCCATAAACTTGTGACAGATTCAGTTGGGTAACAAGCTGTACCTTCACCAAAAAATTTCTTGTGTATCTAGAAATACATTGGTCGGGATTGTCCTTTTGTACGAACTTGAGAGACAATCTTATATGCAGTACAGGATGATGCATTCTGATCACATTCCAAAACCCAAGGCACCCCACCCAAAATCAACAACAGCAATAACACAAGAACAGTGCAGATCCCTTTTGCTTAGTAGACCAAACTTTTCGTACATGAACAAGAGAAATTGCTGGCTGCTTTTTTCCAGCAAGAGAAGTATACAAGTTCCCAGTGTCCGTCAGAGCCTCACTGGTACAGGCTCCTATTGGTTATCAAACATTGGCGCTCTTGAGCACCGGTGGTGGGGCTTGCTCTGTCCTAAGCTCTCGATGTATCCCACGCCGATCAGGATAATGTACCCCCCTCCAGGGGAGCACGTTCAATCTATCCTGTCCAATGTTCAGGCAGTGCACAAATCTGACATCACCCTAGACTAACTCTGTTGGTACTACAGCAAAGTACACCCTAACTTGCACAGTCCATCCCTATCTAATCTGACTTCTCCTTTTGTGCACTATTCCTCAACCGAGGTCGCAGATCGTACCTGGTGACTCCAGGCACAGATGGCTCAGTGAAAAGGGGTTCCTGGATAGCTCGTATCCCCGGTGGAACTGCTGCATTCAGCACTTCATCATTCTCCTCATCCGTTTTGGTCCAGGTCAGCCTGGCGTGGCTGAAGGGGACAAACTGAGGCACCGTCCCACACTCAGTATACCCTACTCCATCTTTAATCCATTGATCATAAGGCAAAGGTAGAGGCACCCTTTTGCAATGAGTGCCATGCACCCAATTCTTTCGGCCAGCAACCTTGATAGCGGTACGTGTAGCCAGAAGGACCTGTTCCGGTCCCTTCCAGCGTGGCTCCAAACTCTTCTTCCGCTGGAAGTTTCAGATCAACACAAAATCCCCAGGCCAAATGTCGTGTCTGGGTCCCTCTGGTGTAGCTGGCAGGGACTCATGGACCTGTTGGTGAATAGAACACAAATTTTCAGTTAACTGGCACAGGTAATCAATTAACAAGGGGTACTCAATATCATAAAATCGACGAGGGACGCCACAGACATTTGCCGAGTGCCCAAACACGACCTCGTATGGTGACAATCCTGTCCTAGAATGTGCTGTTGTTCTTGTTGACAAAAGAGCTAATGGTAAAGCATCTGGAAACTGTAAACCTGTAGCTTCCTCAATCCTTGCCAATTTCAGTTTGAGAGTACCATTGTACTTCTCAACCAAACCTTCTGACTGCGAGTGGTTTGCAGCATGAAACTTCTGTTTCATGTGCAAACCATCACAAATTAACTGAATGACCTTGGCATTAAAATAACTTCTGTTATCACTCCAAATCAAATGGGGCAAGCCGAAACTAGGAAAGAACTCCTTCAGGAGTACCTTTGCAGTCATAGCAGCTGTATTGTCTTTAGTAGGATAAGCTTCAACCCATTTACTGAAAGCACAAACAACCACTAAAACATACTTCAAATTATTGCACCTATCTAATTCGAAGTAGTCCATCTGAAGGACCTCAAAAGGGAAAGTAGGTGGTGCAAAATTGCCGGATGGGGTAGTAGTACCTTTTCCTGGATTGTGCATCATGCACACCATACAATACTTCACTAAATGCACAGCAGTCTTCGAAATGTTATCATTCTGCCATACAGGATCTAACAACTTACAAATACCCTTAGCACTGATGTGGGCTGGACCGTGTGCCATCGTAACCACAGGAAGAACATATGCATCTGGCAACATCCATCTCTGCTTCCCGGACTTATCAATCCAACATCCCTCATCGTTCAACTGTGCTGTACTTTCTTGCCACACTGCTAACTCTTCTGTTGTGGCCTCACTTTGAATCTCTTTCACATTCTCAAGTGTTTCTTCAAACATAGTAACCTCAGGCACCCACCTAGCAGGACCTGCTACAAACATTCTTTTCATTTTGGTCCGGGCTGTTTCCATAGCTGTCTGAGCTGCAAAAGCATTTTCCCTACCTACCCGGTGGGCACTACACTTCACTATTGCCAATTTCTTAGGGAGTGTCAAAGCATACAACAGCCTCAATATGATATGCCTATTCTGGATTTTGGTGCCATGAGAAGTAAGAAACCCTCTCTCAGCCTAGAGTCGCCCAAAATTATGCGCGACTCCGAAGGCATATTGGCTGTCAGTATAAATATTGACAACCAGTCCCTCACTTAATTCGCAAGCTCGGATTAGGGCCACAAGCTCAGCAGCTTGGGCCGACTGATAGGGAACTCGTGATGTCTCAACTACTGTATGCAGCGTAGTGACAGCATACGCAGCAGTTGTAGTGCCATCTGGTAATTTAAAACAAGAGCCATCGACATATAGTTCCCCTTGGGGATCAGTTAAGGGAACATCAGTCAAGTCTACCCGTCCTTTCGTCTCTTCTTCCGTCCGGAAGATACTGTCATGTTTATCAATCGCATCATTCTCAGAAGGGAGGGGCAGTAACGTGGCTGGGTTCAGAGTGGCACATCTTTTAATCGTAATATGTTTTGCGAACAATGTTAATTCATAGCCTGTTAGACGTGCACTGGTGAGGTGCTGTGTCTTTGTATTATTCAAAAGTGTATCCACAGCATGGGGGACCATGATTGTGAGATCAGTATCAAGTACAAGTCCAGCCGATTGTCTAATAGAAACAGACACAGCCGCGACCGCTCTTAGACAGCTCGGGAGGGCTCTTGCGACAGGATCAAGGACAGCAGAGAAATAAGCACATGGCCATTGCTTGTCTCCAAATTTTTGTGTTAAAACTGAAAGTGCGCAACCGGCCATCTCATGGACGTACAACACAAATGGTTTAGTGTAGTCTGGGGTGCCAGGTACTGGAGCCAAACAAAGCACAGTTTTCAATTGCTCAAAAGACTGCTGACATTCAGGCGTCCAAGGCAAGGGCTCATGCACGTCTTTTAGCATTAGTGCAAACAGGGGTTTGATTAATAGCGAGTAGCTAGGTATCCATTGCCGACAGTAGGAAGTGATACCTATGAAAGCGCGCACATCTTTCTGAGTTTGTGGAACAGGCATTTTAACGATGGTACTAATGCAGTCAGGGGTCAACCTCCTACCCTCATTCGACAGTAGGTGTCCTAAATAGGTGACCTCCTGTCGACAATACTGAAATTTAGAAAGGGAAACTTTATGTCCGTGATGTGCCAGATGCAACAATAACTTTACTGTACTGTCCCTACAACCTTGTTCTGTATCAGAAGCGATGAGCAAGTCATCAACGTACTGCACCAATACATTACCTGGGGGAAGTGAAAGGGAATCCAATTGACTCTTTAATTCTTGACTATAAATGCTCGGACTTTCCGTATAGCCCTGAGGAGCTCAACAGAATCTAAAGCTTCTGCCAGCTATGGTAAAACCAAACAAGTACCTGCTATCTGGATGAATAGGAATGCTAAAGAATGCATTTTTCAAATCGATAACAGAAAAGAATTTAGCTGTAGAAGGAATCATCGTCAAAAGAGTGGTAGTGTCAGGAACCACTGGAAACTGAGGGACCTCTATCTTATTAACTTCGCGCAAATCAATCACAAAACGATAAACATCTTCATGGTCATCAGAAGAACCTGAGGGTGCCCTTTTAAGAATTGGAAGAATAGGGCTATTGCAAATATTGGCTGTTGTCTCCTCAACCACTCCCTTCTTAATCAAATCCTGTATAATTTGCAATAAAGCTCGCTCCCCTGCCTGCGGTATTTTATACTGAGGGATACGAGGCAAAATAGTACCATCCTTAACCTGTATCAAAACCGGCTATATCTGTAATAATCCCACACCCGTGTCGCCTGTCGCCCACAGAGTAGGCGGCACATCTTTAAACTCAACAGGAAGGGGTGCGTCTTTGGACAAACACTGCTTAGCACATGCTATATCTGGACCCATTGTCATATAAACACCTGCCGGAGAACAATAAATTGTGGCATGCAATTTTTTCAACAAATCCAAACCCATCAAATTTTCACCACAATTAGATATCAGCAAGAATGGTGAATCTACAGTGAAAGGGCCAATAGTCAATGCAAGAGGCTTTGAAATGGGGCTTACAACCGGTACACCTGAGAAACCAACCGACACATTATTATGGCCAGACAGAGCCGCTCCAGGGACCATATTTCGAGCAACAGAACTTTTTGTTGCACCTGTGTCCACCAAAAACTCCCTAGTTGAACCGTGCAATTCTGCTGTTACATAAGGACCACACTGGTCTACAGGTATCGGAACTGGCCCCCCACTCTGTCCCTGGCTGTCCTAGCTGTAAGACATTCCTGTCACTTCATTCACATCATAATCATCATGATAGTACTGTTCACCTCGAGGGTCATCAAAATAATTATTATCTGAACGACCCTGTGAGGCTGTAGCACTCTGTGCCCTATCAGCCCCACCAGCTCCACGAACCCGACCACGAGAACCCCGTCCTCTGGGGGCTGCTACCTTTTGCAAAAGCACAGGACACTCGCTACGCAAATGTCCCTCCTCCTTACAGTACGCACACTGATTCGGACCCAAAGGCATAGTTGTTGGCTGCCTAGTAGTGCGTGGCAGCTGTCGAGCAGGACCACCACATCCTCTTGTATTCCCTCTAAAGCCTGCTGTAACAACACCTTCGTCTTTAGATCCTTATGCCTCTTCTCTGTCCTCTCCTTTTCCTCATTATCCCTATGCTCATAATACTGTGCCATATTCAAAATAACAGAAGGAGAGGAGGTGGACCAAGTACTCTCAGAAGCTTGCAATCGAGTCGCAATTTCAGGAAGCAAAATAGAAACGAATCTATTGACAAACAACCGAACACCTCCCTCAATAGACAAGTCCTGCCCACTGTAGTCCAAAAATGTACCTTCAAATCGAGTAAAGAAATCAGACACACTCTCATCTTTCTTCTGCCTACAAGCTGACAATTCATCCCAATCCACCTTTCTCGGTGGAATAAGAGAATGCATGTATGTAATAATGCGGCCTGGCAAAGCAAGTATCTCTGCCCGAGGCTTATCACCTGCCTTTCTTTCCTGATCCCATGCCTAAATTTGATTCCAAGTACCACCCAACTCCGGAACATGATCCTGAGTATGGACCTACCTCCAGATATCAACCGGAACAAGAAGACCAAAAAACATTTTAATATCAGCAAGTGTCATTACCGTCGAAGAAGCAGCTTCAGTCAACTCTTTATAATAAGTAGTAGGATTCTTTCTAGGGTCAGGCAATAAAACCTCACTTCTTTTCCATGGAGTATAAACTCATTGCTCTTGAAACCGGGCTGCTACTGCCGCTCTAGTCACATTACCTCGCCCATCCGTTAACTCTGGTATCTCTGGGTGATATATAGGATGAACCTCTCTCATCGGAAGCTGGGATACCGACTTGGGGCTTTTCTCATGCAATCTCCCCTTGTAAGCTATGATTGTCGTAACATTAGCAAAGACTTGTTCTGGCCCCAATTCACTAATATACACTCGATCTCTAATATCATATAGAATCTGGAGCGCCTCCGCTCCAAAGCACTGCTGCCAAAAACCAATCAAAGTAGCTGACATGTGTTTAAGGGCATGCTGCTGTATAAAAGACTCAAAATCTCTCATAGTCGCCCAGACTTCCTCTACACTATAAATAGGATAACAGGCCCACTGCGCAGCCTGATTAGCTATCACCTGTTTCTCGTCATCTCCCACATCAGACCTCACTAACGGTCCCATACGCTCCTTAAACTTTGTCCAATCCCTATCCTCAAATCCACGCACCGGCGTCTCACTACTCACTAATGTTGGAGCATGAAAAGGCACAATGGGAGAGGCAGCAGTAGTAACAGGCACTATCGTCGCTGGTGATTGTGTCGCAGAGGAAAGAGTTGGCAAAAAGGATGCTGAAACAACAGGCGCAGCAGGAGTACTAACAGTCACAGTTGCCACAGACGGCAAAGAAACAGGAGGAGGAAGAGTAGCCGAAGCCACAGCCATTGACGTAACAACAGTGGACACAGGGACAGAGACAGTAGACGCGACTGTAACGGGAGGCTGGGAGGACACCGGAACAGTAGGATATATTCTCTGCGGAGCATATGGAGGCGGGGTCGAGCATCCAACAATTCTTCCACAAAAGTATCATCTTCCTCCTGAGCCACATATGATTTGTCAATAATTGAAACCTTCTATCTACCCATTCAATACCCTTCTCCTGCTTTTCCCTGTCATATGCTACGGCCTTCTGAGTCAACGTGTGAGAGAATCAAACATAGACTGCCTACTTCTTTTCTTAAACAACTGTTCTTGTAAATACTCAATCTTCTGTTCGTCGAAAGTACCCGTCAACGGCCACTTCAATTCGGCATTGTCCCTTGTATATTTGTGCCATAATATACTGAACATAATAGGGCCAAGACCATGCTTCACATACATATCGAAATTTGGAGTGCCTTCTGGAGGCGCCGGCTGACTTTCTTCCAATTGAGCATCAGTAGAGCAACAACGACAACACAAAGCAAATATTTTACTAAAGCTAGGCATTTTCAAAAGAGAACAGACTCACTATTCTATGCCTAGCAAAACAATTGCAATTGTTTTTGTCCCAACAACGGTCCTTAAACCATACCAAATACAAACCAAATTGGTACCATATCCACAAAAAACCAAAACAAACTCACCTGATGTATGCAGGTCAAAACTAATCTATTCTCCACTGCCGACTCTTCATACCAAACGGTCAGATCCAAGGGTTTCGCCGTTCAGGACTTCAGTCGGGATGACCACTGGACGGGGCACCGACTGGCCAGACAGAGGGGGCAGCTGCAAGTATTAGAAACTCTTCGTGCAGGGATCCCTGATCCGTCCGTCCGACACGATGATCGCCCCGACCTCCCCCCCATCCGCGGAAGGGGAAAGGCCACTCACCCGAAGGAGTCCCTGTTCGGACACCAACTGAAGGAAGTGGCCCGATTCGGGTCACTCGGGTCACTCACGACCACCTCTCTGCCTTCTACGAAATGAAGAGTCGGTCAGACAGTAGAGAATACAAACCAATAACAGTTTATTCAAAGTTCGCTCAGAGCGGAGCCCTGTCTGCCCAGTCGCTAAGGGTGCTTCAGAGAGAGTCTGAATTCAACAGGCATAGCGATACATTATGTACATTTTAGAATCAATGAAAACACACCCACCATGGAATTTTCCAGAAAGATGCAGCTGGTCAGTAAATTACACGGGAGTAAGTTTCAATTCTGAAGCCGGGCACACATTATCTATCAGTCAAGGTCATTCCTGCCTGTGCCCGCCACTAGACAAGTGGGAGAGGGCTTACATCTAGAGAAAAGGTATGCGCTAATAAGAACAGTGCATTCATTAGTGTAACAAAACTCAGCTCCAAGGAAACATAACCTAGAGAATGCCATTGCCAAGAATTGGCACGGAATTAGTTTCGATCATAATACAAAATGGCGCCGGTACACAAAATGGCGCCGCAAATGCTAACTTACGTGAAAACGGTTCAGAAGCAAAAATTTTATTCTAACAACTATGGGCCCCTATAATTACTAATGTTTTAAATGCTTCTGCGTCCCCAAAAATTCCAACTTCATGGCAGACTGCTACAATCGTCCCAGTGTTTAAGAACGGTAGTAGACATGACCCTCGCTGTTATAGATATGCTTTTTGACGGGTCTCACCTGTTTGTTGAGAAGGATAATTCCATATTAGCAAGCTTCAAAGAAAGCAGAGCCCTGAAGCGCACCCTGGGCCTCTGTGCACCTGCAAGGTCCACGGCCCCAGCTACAGGCACCCTCAGTCCCTTCGGAGTCAAGGATCCAGTGGACAATGTCCAGACCCTTAAGTACAGTCAATCTCCTAGTCCCCGCCCCTCCAGCATGAGCCTCCAAGCTGCTTTAATTTGCCCTTAGTGGTACACAACTGCCCTGTGGGATGCAGGATCAGTCATTTCCTCCATGGGTAGCAGAACATAACATCTGACAGGTGAGTTCTGCAGATCGTTCAACAGGGCTACATCCTGCCATTTCTTTCCAACGCACCACATCTTCTGCCCACCTCAGAGCAGCTTTTGAAAGATCACCTACCTATTTTACTGCAGAACGTACAGGCTCTTTCGGGGAAAGGAGCCATGGAGAGAGTGTCGGCGTCATAAATAGGAACGGAACATTGTTCTTGCTATTTGCTGATGCGAAAAAAGGGCTGAGGCCTTCGTCCTTTCTCATCTTCTTTGCGTGCAGGGACTTATTCAGGATGCTCGTGCTGGCCTAAGTTCTATCTGTCCTGTTTCCTGGAGACAGGATGGTAGCATTGGACAAGCATGACACCTAATTCCGCATTTCCGTCCTGCAGTCCCACAGACAATACTTGAGGTTCAAGATGGGACATGAACATTTTCAGTTTGTCGTGCCCCCTTTCAGCCTCACCAGTGCCCCTCTTGTGTTCATGAAAGTGATGATGATGTTCGCAGCATATTTTTGGAGGTCGGACACATCAGCCTTTCCCACATCAACTATGGGCTGTTGAAGGTGGGCTCACCACAGTTAGTTCCGAACTACCACCAGATGACGGCAAACCTAAAGAGATCATTGGGGTTTACTTTCAATGTGCCGAAGTCACACCTCACACGTTCTAGAGACTCTTGTTCATCGGAGATGCAATGTGTAGGAAGGTAGGATCCTTCTGCATGGTTACCCCCACTTTTTGCCTAGTGTTGCTAGGGTTTTCTGACTAGTCTGACTGGGATCCTGCTAATCAGGATCCCAGTCTCTGTGCTTCTTCTCTAAATTGGACATGGTGAGTACTTAGGTACACGCCAGATTGGCTACTGAGGTAACCTTGTAAGTCCCTAGTATATGGTACCAAGGTATTCAGGGCATAGGTATACCAGGGGTCCCCCTTGGGCTGAAGCCTGTATTATGCCACCCATGGGAGACCACTCAAATTATGACTACAGGCCTGCCAATGCAGCCTGTGTAAGCTGGTGCTAGCACCACTTACGACAGATATAAGTTGTCTTATATCTGAGGTCACTTCACTTAAAACCTATAAGTCACCCCTAAGGCCGGCCTTTCAATCCTGAAGGTAGGATGCTTGGTTATAAGTGAGAGGGGGGCCCTGCATGAGCAGAACACCCCTACAACCTTTGGAGTCCATTCTCCTGGGTTGTAAGTGCATCAGCCATTACGATATATAGAGTGGCCATGCGTCATTACACGATGGCTATCTCTAAACTGGCTGTAACGAACTCTGTTGTGTTTGGTATGAAACATGTTGGAATCATACCCCAACACCGTAAGTGTTGGAGGTATGATTCCATGCACTGTAAATCTCCTCCGGTAGGCCCTCAGTGCTCCCGGTACCAGTCTTCTAGACCCAGACAGCAAACTATGGCTGCTGCCGACCAGAGACACGATTCGCCCTTCTGCTGCTGAGCCAAGCTCAAGCAAGGGAAGGCAGGACAATAGGTTTTCTGTCACAGGGAGCTGGGACCACCTCCCAGCCACTTAGTGTATTGCAACAGAGTGGGGACGCTTGCCAGCACCACTAGACTGCTTTGAAGGGCACATTTGGTGCTCTCCTTGCATACTCCAGTTGAAACCAGTTCAGGGAGCAGTTGGCTCCCGCTCTGGCGTGAAACTGGACAAAGGACATGGGAGTATCCTCCGCATTGTACTACCAAGAAACCCCCCACTTAACCTCTATTGCTTTAAACACGGGCAATAACTGCTCCAAAAGGGCTATTGCAAAAAAACATATCTGGAACATGTTATATTTCTCATCAGCCTTTTTTTTATTTCATGTATATGCTTATTTCTTTGATTTTATCAATATATAAAAAACACAGACTTTTAAAAAAAAAAACAATCATTTTTCAACAACATATATTTGTTTTATGTGTATTGTTTTTCTTTTTTATCATATATCCTAAAACATGCTGTAATTTAGTGCCATGACATATAATGACCAACAGTGAACCCCTATCTACATAGTGACAATACAAAAATTAACTCAAGAATACTTTTCATACATTCTCAACCACACCATTCAAACTAACAATCAACCCACATACACATGCACAATCCGGTCAGAAGAAAAAGATGGGCTGAGCGCATACAACGTGGTCAACGCGCGTTTCGGTGGTAAAGAACAAGTTACTTACCTTCGGTAACGATATATCTGTAAGAAACATTAGTAGTGATAGATTCCTTACTGCCCCACGTTGAATGTCTGTTGCGAGTAGAGAGGTCCAGCACTGTTGGGCACTTTTAACCACGCTTACGCAGTTGTATGAGACGTAGTTGTGTGCCGACTGGATGTCGGTAGTTTGGAGATCCGCGGGTCCCTATTAGTTTAGACATTAGAGAATATATGATATATGATAAAAAAGAAAAACAATACACATAAAACAAATATATGTTGTTGAAAAATGATTGCTTTTAAAAAAAAAAGTCTGTGTTTTTTATATATTGATAAAATCAAAGAAATAAGCATATACATGAAATTAAAAAAAGGCTGATGAGAAATATAACATGTTCTAGATATGTTTTTTTGCAATAGCCCTTTTGGAGCAGTTACTGCCTGTGTTTAACCCCTTGACCGCGATCGGAATTCCGCCCAGGTGCTGGACATTCCGATCGCGGGTGTGGTCGTGATGAGCTCAGCTCGTCATGCACACACGCCCACCGCGCAGCATGACGAGCTGAGCTCATCATGAGCATAGAAGGGGTTAAAGCAATAGAGGTCAAGTGGGAGGTTTCTTGGTAGTTTGATTTTGTATTTTTCCCCCTTTTCTCCCAGACCTTAGCAATCCTTAGAGGGGGTTCCCTTTCCCAGCAGAGTATCCTCCGCATTGTCCAGCCCCTCCTCTAGGAGGGACCCCTGAATTGACCCAACCCTTTCCTTAGGGTACTTAAGGGCTTGCCTGTGGGTGGGTCCCTAGATTCGTCATGGGACAAGATTCAGATCCAAAACCACTTTAACTTCAACCGTCTGGGCACTTTGGACTTTGCTTTGGGAACCGAGACTGCAACTGGGAAGACTCCTGCTGCTCCTGGTCTCATCGTCCTGCCAGTCTTCTGCAACGTCTGTGCCTATGCTCCATACAGGTACTTCACAAGGCCTGTGGACATTCATGACACCCGAAGAAATCTCCCTTGGAGTGAAGGAGTCACTCCCCTGCATCTGCAGGCACCGCAACAAAGCTGACCGGTCTGCTGTTCCTGAGCTCCTTCGGACTCCAAAAGGTTAAGCAACACAGGTGGTGGTTCTGCAACTCTCCTGAGGCCTGCACTGTCTTCACAGTAAGTTTGAAGCCAGTTTCCCTCGTCGGAACCACGGGAGCAGTACCCCTGTGCACGGCGTCGACTTGCCGTTGCCAAGGCTAGTTGACTATGTCCTCCAGATATCTTCGGGCTCCAAGAAGCTTCAGCCTCAAGCATCTCCTGCAGTCAAGATCTTTCCCTGCACCGCATCCTTTGCAGCGTGGGCCTACATCCTTTGGTGAGCTGCTCGAGGTACTCTTGCGGCTCCTGTGCCTTCCGCTCGTGGGTCCTCTCGAGGGTCTTCTTTGGCTCCAGTGGGTTCCCCTGCTTGCTCAGGGCCTGCTTTGACTTACCTGCTCATGGTGAGTCACTTGGACCTTGCTGGCCCCAAAACTGCACCTGTTTCGATGACTACGTTGGTTGCCATTGCCAAGGCTTGTTGGTGCCCCTGCCGGACACTGACCCCTTGACTCTTGACATCCGACATGGGACAGCTCGTGAACGGCTCCTGGTCTTCTACAGTGACGCCTGGTCCGCACAGCTGCAACTTCAAGGACACCATCAGCTCTCCTGCATCCCCGACATCGGTGGCATTCGTCTTCTTTGCCTCCTGTTCACTCCTGAGTGGCATACCTCTCCTCTTGAATCCACCTTTGAGTTCCACTGGACTCTTTCACCTTCTTCGCCAGCGGCATCTTTGCTGAAGTCCTCCATTGTGATCTACAGCGGTTTCCCACGTCACTTCACACCTATGCACTCGGATTCCCTGGTGTAGGTATCCTGGTTCCTAGGGTATCCACAGGTGGGGTGACTCTCCAACCTTCCATCTTCCACTGGGTGTCTTCAGGGTCCACTGGGAAGGTTTCTTTTTCTTTAAAACTGCAACCGTGACTTACCCATTGACTCGCATTGAGCCCGCGTTGTGTTCCCACTCTGCACACGGCCTTTGTGGGGTTCCTAGATACTCACCTTGGGTGGTTCCTTGGATCCCCGGCTCTTCTACGTCTTCTGGGTCCACTCTTTACTTAAGTCGTGGTTTGCATTCCACTATTTTAGTATATGGTTTGGTCTCCCCCTGAAGACCACTGTGTATTCTGTGCTATTTACGTATTCTATTGACAAAGTATTGTGTGTATTGTGTTAGTATCTCCGGGTAGGAGATATTTCAATGTGTTAGCGAGTGTTAATAATAAATACATATTTTTTATAACTACACTGTGTGGTTCTTTTTCACTTAACCTTTACCATAAGATTAAGTACTGGTAAAACAAGCTGCTTTACACTCCTTCAGGACTAAGCCTGAAGGCTGCTCTCCACAGCTACCACTTAGAGAGATTTCTAAAGTTGTCTAAGACCACTAAAATCACCATAAGGGTTGTCTGGATTAGTGCAGGGTGCTACACTTACATAAGTGAGCACCATATACTAAGCCAGCCTCCTACACGATGCATTCTAGATACGATGATTTTTTTTACCTTTCCTCCAGATCAATGAGTCCAGGACATTTGGGCTAATATTCCTATGTTTCAGCCTCGATCCTGGGTCTCAGTAAAAGTGGCTCTGAGGCTTCTCGAACAATTGGCTTTGTGCATCCTGAGAGTCGACCATGCCAAAGGGCATATGCAGACTCCTCAGTGGGATCTGAAGTTTCAGGGGACCCAACACCAAGGGAACTTGTCAGATTCCATCTAGTAGCAGATTCGTCTCTCTGCCCCACCCAGAGTTGATAATGGTGACAGATGCATCACTGCTATGTTGGGGAAGTGATTTGGGAGAGGTGGAAATCAAAGGACTCTGGGGGCATATTAACAAGACCCACATTAAAATTATCGCTGTTTTAGCGGCAGGAAACTGCCGCTAAAACGGCGATAATGGGCTTGCTAATATGCGTTATAGAATTCCAATAGAAGCCCAGGTTAGATGTGCAGGACATCTAACCTGGGCTTCTATTGGAATTCCATAACGCATATTATCAAGCCCATTATCGCCATTTTAGCGGCAGTTTCCTGCCGCTAAAACGGCGATAATTTTAACGTGGGTCTTGCTAATATACCCCTCTGGTCTCTATCAGAGACCCCACTACACATCAACCTGTAGGAGTTGTGGACCATGTGCTTGGCACTAAAAGCCTTCCTACTGTCCATCAATGGGAGGCTGGTTCAGGTTCTCCCGGACAAAACCACCGCCATGTGGTATTGCAACAAGCAAGGCAGGATGGGGTACTGGGTCCTGTGCCAGGGGACCCTGCATCTCTGAAACTGTCTGAATCATCAGGTAATTTCCCTAGTTGTGCACCACCTGGTGGGACTTTTAAATGCCCAAGCAGATGAACTCATTCGGTGACGCCTAGCAGATCAAATGGCAGCTACACCCGGAGGTGGCACAGGGCGTCTTCCACCAATGGGGAGAACCCTGGATCAATCTTTTAGCCACTGTCAATAATGCACAATATCAGCAGCTTTGCATGCTGGATTTCCTGAGAAGGCTCTCTCTCTCTCGCTAAGATGCATTCCACCTAGAGTGAAGCACAGGACTCTTGTATGCCTTCCAGCCATTGCCTTTCCTGCTCTGCTGTCTGAAGATAAGGAGCAACCAGGCCCAAGTCATCCCGGTAGCTCTGGTTTGTGCCAGGAGAGTGTCGTACCTGAACCTTTTAGGCATGAGCATCTCTCCTCTGTTCAGGCTTCTGCTTCAGGAGGATCTTCTGTTGCAGCAGCTGGGCAGGGTATTGCACCCCGGCCCGCACAATCTTCACCTGAATGCGTGGAGATTGAGTAGCAGCAGATAACTCCATTCATTCTCCCTCTTTAAATAGTGAATGTTACCCTAAGCGCCAGGCTAACATCTACAAAGTCTACATACGCTGGGCACTTGGACAAGTTTGTGGCCTGGTGTGGCACCTGTAATACATACCCCTTGCAGGCGAAACTGTCAGGTGTGTTATTGTCTGTTCTGTTTTTGGCCCAGCAAGGACTTACAGTGGGCACTGTTGCAGGTTATTTTTCCTCCCTTTCTGCCTTTGTGCGTTTTCTGGCCAGCCTTCCTTGTTCAAATCACCTGTTGTGATGAGATATCTTAAAGGCCTACCTCATGTTTCCCCCCAAACCTTTTATAATGACTCAGTGGGATCTTAATGTGGTCCTCACTTTATTCATATGCACACCGTTTGAGCTGCTGCACAGCTGCCCATTAAATCTTCTCAGTTTTAAGACTGTCTTTCTCATCGCAATAATTCTGGCTCATGGCATGAGTGAGCTTCAGACTTTTTCAGTCCTGCCATTCTCCACCACCTTCTTTGTGGAGAAACTGGTGCTGTGGACTAGAGCAGCCTGTCTACCAAAGGTTGTAACTCCTTTTCATGTCAGACAGTCCATCGCTCTTCTGATGCTCTTTGCTACATATCACCTCTCAAAAGAGGAGGAAAAACTACATCGGTTAGACCCCAAAAGAGCACCGAGTTTTTATATTGCTCGCACCAAAGACCATCAGGGTAGACAATAGGTCAAAGAAAGGCAAAGCAGTGCACAAAAGGATGTTATCAAGATGGTAGTCCTCTGTATTTAGATCTGCTACGCATGGGCTAAGAAGCAGCCTCCAGAAGGTCTGAGGGCTCATTCCACCAGAAGGTTGCTACCACTGTGTTGACATGACAAGTGCACATTCTGGATATTTGTCAGGCCGCAAAATAGGGGCCAGTGCAGGCGTTCATGAAGCACTACTGCCCTGACATGCAGGTTTGACGGGAAGGACAGCTTGCTCACCCTGTCATTCAGAACATTTTGATGTGAACCATTCTACTGGCTCGCCACCTTGGGAGGTACTGCTTTAGTATCTACTCACAAGGTGATGACTCTGTGGTTAGAAGTATCCATCAGACGAAACAGTTACTTACCTTCGGCAATGCTCTCTCTTTATGGTAGATACTCTATCTAACCACAGATTCCTCAACAAATTTCTCATCCCACCCCCCATTCTGTGGAATGGTCTCCCTTTTCCATCCAAAAAGGGCCCTGTCTCAATATGTGCACACTGGCACATCTGACTGATTGTTGGGATCCACGTCCAAGGGCGCAGACAGTGCTAACGAAAAACACTGACATCAGCATGCAGAGGTGGCACTTATATATGGCTCTGACAGTCCCCTCCGAGGCGGAATGAGGTCGGCGATCAGCCGTATGATGCCACCTATCAGCGCTATGCTGTAAAAATCTTCTCTATTCAGCCTAGTGCATGGGGATATTCACAAGGTGAGGAATCTGCAGCTAAGTAGATTATCCACTAGAAAGAGTGCTACCGAATGTAAGTAACTAGTTCCTTAGTTCGGTAATCCTTCACAGGGTATTAAAATTGCAGTCTTACCGTTGGTATTTTTTGTTGTTGATTGGATTACAGAATATATTGAAGTCAAATTGGCTTTTGAAATGTATATTGCCAGTTATGTTTGTTCTCTATGCCATGCAGGGTTTACCTGCTCTACTGAAGAACATTTTCTCTGTAGACTGAACAAAACCTGTCTGTCGGCTATTAAAGTTTGTGATGAATCCTTATCTTCAGAGAATGCACAAAAAGTTTTAAATAAGTCAAAATATCTTGGGACCAACACTTCAATGCAATGTGAATAAAACTGTCATGAAATTGTTAGCCGATAGTGATAGAGGTGTAAAAAAGAGAAGGAGGTCGGGTTTGAGTGGCATGGTGGAATGAAGTGTGCTAAGGTAAGAGGGTATCAACAGCTGTTTTGAACTATGCTCTTCCCAGGGTCCACTTTTTTGTACTGAGCCCAGACTTTCCTCTCGGTTTGCTTCAGGTAACTTCTATCACTACCTTCCTTGGTATGACACGCTACCAGTGGTGGTAGTCACCTGCTTCTGGGAGGATATCACTAAAAGAATGGACACTCTAAACATCCTATTGTCGTTGCAGGACAAGCTGGTGAGTGCACACAGAGCTATATATATGTACATTTGACTGAGAGTGTGTGCAGTGCTATAAGGGTACACTGTATTGTAAGTGTGCAAATGACTGTCAGTTTGCATAAGGTTTTAGTGATGATTTAAAATGTCAGTCTTTCAGTGGTGGCCTGCTTCTAGGAGGACGTACACTCTGAATACCCATAGTCTGTGCAGAGCAAGCTGGTGAGCGTGCACAAGGCTGTGAGTATGTATTTCACATCTGAAAGAAACAGTTAGTTATAGATTCCTTACCTTAGAATTACCCCCAGGCGTCAGACTGGATCCGGAAAGTTTTTCGTCAGCAGTACCTCTGCGCGTCGAAAGGTGGCGTCGGTCGGCTCCGCGTCCGTCGTTGGCGTCGTGGTCGCCGGGATGATGTCGCGGTAGCTACTTAGACGCCACCCTCGTGCGCTGACGTCAGTTCTTTCTTTTTCTGCGCCAGCCAGCGCAGATCCGGAGAGAGCGGTACCTCCACTCACTGTTTGACTGAACTTTTTGAGCGACTTTTGTCGACGTCTTTTTGAGTCCTACCGACTCCTGGTGCATGTAGGGATGCCCGGCTTCAAGGCTTGCAGTTCCTGTACCCAACTGATGTCGGTGACGGATCCGCACCGCGTGTGCCTCTTTTGCCTGGAGCGCAACCACGACCCCAAGTCGTGCTCCGACTGCCGGACCATGGCTCCGAAGTCTTTGCGGGAGCGGTCCCGAAAGCTTCTTGAGCGCCGGCAGTCGGCTCCCCACCGCTCGAGGTCCCGGTCGTGAGGGAGGTCGAGGGACCGGTCGCGGAGCCATCACCACTCGTCATCTAAGTCTTCGTACTCGGGGTCAGGTAAGTCGAAGCACAAGAAGAAGTCGAAGAAGCATCGTCGCTCTTCGACTTCTCCCCGTCGATCGGCTGACGCGACGGGGGATGCGGGCGGTGCCACTCCCGCGGCTCCGCGTGCGGAGCCTGAAGGACCGACTCCGAGTTTCCCTCCCTTTCCGGGACGCGGAGCGACCCCTGCCCAGCTTCGTCAGTTTTACGAAGCCATGCATGCCATCTTTGGGCAGCCCGACTCGGTTGGGGGCCCTAGGCCTTCCCTGCCAGCGGCTCCGGCCTCGGCACCGCAGGGCCCCCATGGATCCAGGCATGGATCCGGATTGGCGCCGGTCGACCTTGTGACACCTCAACCGGCGCCGACTCCACCGGCACCGCGTCAGCTGCCGACGCCGGCTGGTCCCCCAGCCGGCGTCAACCCCGGCTTCCAACCCGATGTGGACACGGAGCCGGACCGGCGTCGGCCGATGCCGGAGCTGGCCACGATGGGTACTTTTGCCCCTGTGTTCTGTTGTAGGGATTCTTGGATTCCCTATCTGGTAGTGCGTTAGGGAATGCGCTCTTGGAAGTAGAAGCTTGGACCACCAAGCTCTCCGGGGTGGGGTGTTGGGAGAGGAAAGTGGGGTCGCCCGGGCTGGGCGGTGGCGTCGGGCAACCATCCTATACACGGGGGCCCCTGTGCCGGGCCTGGACCAAGTGCCCAAAAGGATGTCGGTTAGGGCCTCATTGAACGGTAGCAGGGGCTCCGAAGAGCTCGCTGTCGGTTGAAGCACCTCTGTCAGGAGGTTAGTCCTGACTGCCACCGTAGGAAGCTCGAGGTTGAGAGCCTCGGCTGCCCTACGCAACACCACTGCGTATGACGCTCCCTCCTCCGTAGCCACGGTAGTAGGAGACAACATGCCAAGGTCTGGGGAGGTATCCAGACCACTGGCATCCCCCAGGTCCTCTCTCCAGTCCAGATCGTAATCCAACTGGTCTGACAAAGGGTCTCCTGACCCCTCCCAGTCTTCCTCACGCTCCTCTGGCTGCCAGGTTAGCTGAAAATGGCCAGGGTGGAACTGTCATGTGGTTTGTAGCCTCATGGTCTGCCTTGCTAAGTTGGCTTAGGCCTGACTGCCATGATGCTTTTTTGCGCACGTTACTTTGTGATTTTGTTTTTCCAGCCTCTGCTTCTGCCCGGCTATATTAGGACTGTCTGCATTTCTGCCTTTCACCTTTTCTCCTGTTCCCTGTGGGTTACATCTGCACAATATGTACAAGGTCGAAAAACAACGTCCCTTGTTCTTGCTGATCTGGCCAGTCCCTCGCACTTAGACATAACACTAAGTACAGCTGCAGTGGAGAAATTTGTGTGCTTTTAATATTGTGATTTCACTGTCAGAGGCACTTGGAGAAAAACCTTTCCAGAGAGAAGAGCTGTGCTTGTCTGATGATGTAAACCTTGCATCTAGATATTGAGGTATGAGGGTCCGCCTGGCAATGCCCAGAGGTCTTCTGTTTTTATAATAAACTAGCTAATAGCACGGGGAGGGTGGTATGGTCATTTAGCCCTATATCCACTGCTTTATGAAATGCTTTCCCCGTTTGTATTCTATGGAATTGTAACTATGCTTATTATTTTATCCTTATGCATTATGCTGATAGTACTGGCACGTGTACTGTATCTTAGAGCACGGTAGTTGAAATAAACATTTTAAACTATACAGTGTCTCTTATTACGCACGTTGTGGACAGGTATGAGTGAGTTATGAAAGGGTGTCCTTGCTCCCGTGAGTCCTGAGAGAGAGAGACCGTGTTCTGGGTTGTCTAATCATTGGTAGCATCGTTGCTAATGAGACGCTAAAGCTAGTCGGATTGGGATTGTGGGTACTAAGGTGCATGGTTGGTTCACCACTATATTCCGAGGTCCTATTATCCTGTGCATAGCTCTGTGTATGTGCAGAATCCCTACAACATGGCGCCCAACGTTGGGCTGCTTATCTGCGAGACGCTTGAGTAGTACTTGTGCTTGTCCACAACCCCCTTCGCAGACGCTTCCGGAAGCGTGTGTGAGGGTGATACCTCCTATATTGACGTTTTTATAGGTTCTTTCAAGCTTGAAGTTGTTAGAAGGTTTTTAAATAAAACCCTATATTGTGCTGCCTCATACTAGGTTGTCGAATATTGTTAGCCTTAAATGGCTGTCCAAATTGCGGCACATAGCCGCGCAGCACTCCAGGCTCACTTGACAGTGTATGGAGTGCCTGACGCGGGTGTCGATCTGATCTTTGTGGTACAAGCGGATCCTGCTTACCACTTTGAGGTGTTTTACTCTTGGGTCACCTTCCCGGCGGTGGATGGGACTGATAATGTGTTCCATGAATATACAGCCACCGCTCTTCCTATAATTTATAGGCCTTATCAAAATCTTGAAGTACCGCTCACGGCATGGCAACACCATGTTTGGTTTAATGGCGCCTTCTCCCAACCGGTTACCCCGATTCGTTTAGGCCCCTTATCGATTGACGGGGCCACTTGGCCAGTTTTGGCCGGGTATACCCCACATCTGCGTTATATGACGCTAGCAGTTGCTGAACTGCGTGAATTGCATACGTCTTTGATACGTGTGCACAGAGCTTTAGTACAGTATGTTACAGGCAATATCCAGGGAGCCCCGCCTGGAGTTGCAGCGCATCCAGCTGGAGCGGGCGGAGTAACCATAAGTCCCGTCATGGTTAATTCGGTGATGGGCAAGCGCCCACAAAATAAGGACGATTTGCCTTATTGGCTTGCAGAAAAATTTGACCAGCTGGAGGCAGTTTTTCCAAATACTTCTCCTGTGGAAAAACACAGGATTTTGACGATTAGTTTGCCAAAAGACTTGATCCCCGAGTTGGCAGAATGCAACAACTGGGGTAAGGTATTTGCAGCAGTATATGCGAAGTGTTTCGGCACTCCTTCCATGACGGTTCTCCCCTCTGTAATTAAACGAGTGCAGGATGAGCATGGCCCTGAAGCGGCTGTGGAATTAGGGATGAGACTGGTGGGAGTGTTCGATGTAGTAGCTGATTTGATCCTTGCTAATGTCAAGGGCGATGCAGTTAACTTTCAAGTAGCTAATGCTTTGGCTTTGATCCCAGAACCGGACAAGCCGCGCGAATTACCGAAAATTATTGCACAGGCTTACAAAACCATTGGCCGCAATAGCCTGGGAGTTAAGCCTTTTGCTAAAACGCAAACACAATCGCAACCTCAACCAAAAACTCAATCTGAGAAAGATGAGAAACCGTTCTTTACTAAAAAGAGCTGGAGGTTGAAAAAACAGGGTAAGCAACAGAAGAAGCCAGGGTCGTGAGGCGCATCCCCGGTTTCCGTCTCTTCTGAACGCACTTATGATTTGCGCGATAGAGCGAGAATTAAATCTCCAGAGAGATTTCAAGTCCCTGATTCGCGTTCTCCTCGTTCTTCACAGGCACCATCGACCTCCCAGACAGGTGGAGGAGAATGCCAGAATAGAGGCAGGGGTCGAGAGGCTCCACAGGGACGAGACCAACCTCGACAACAAGTCCGAGGGAAACCAGAAGAATTTCCACGTTCTCGCCCACAGTTTCAGAAGAAGAAAGTTGCAGCTGTAACAGCGAGGTATGCCACAAACGGTGAGAACGAGACTCCTGAATTGGACGTGGGCAGTGACGCTCCTAGACAGCGCTGCGGAAGTTACCATAGTGCGGGAGGCACTACGTCCTCATGTGGAGGCGACAGCAACTGATACATTCATTACTGTCGAGACAGCAGACACCAGAGTGGCACCCCCTGACAGACTATATAATATTGTCATTCAAATTGAAGGTGACATACAGCATGTTATTAAAGGGATTTTTTGGGAGAATCTGACCTCTTCTTACGACATTCTGTTGGCAGAGGCGGATTGGCCGCCCCCATTCGTACTTGCTGCGCGTAGAGGGGAGGAGGTAATCCTTCCGAGCTTTTCTTGTCATGTCCCCAAGGACAAAGCGGAGGCTCTCGCAGCTGAATGGGCTGTGTCCCTGGCTCCAGCGTTATACCGCAACCACGTGGGCTGGGATGAAGACTCTCCCCCCCATGATATTCCTTTGCGGTCGCTGCCACAGCCACAACCCCAATATCCCATCAAGCGGGAAGCTAAAGGTCCCGTTTCCGAAATTCTGACACAGTTAGAATATCAAGGGGTGATTGAAACATGCGTGTCACCCATGAATAATCCCCTTTTCGCGGTTTCTAAACCTGACGGATCACACCGCTTAGTTTTGGATTACCAACATTTGAACTCTCATTGTCAGACCTTTGCGGTACAAAATACACACAGTTCTGCGCTTGTAGACAGTCTTGTTCGTAAAAAATATAAAACGACACGACCTATCCAATGGATTTTACACGCACAACTTGTCCCCCGAGTGCAGCCAATGGAGCGCTTTCACTTCTGGTGGTAAACAATTCAAATTCCGGCGTTTACCCATGGGCTACAAGAACAGTCCGGGTGTATTCGCCGCCCGTGTTGTCTCTTTGTTAGACGGCATAGACCCAGATGCGTGTTCGTACGTAGACGATATCTATCTGACGGACGACGAATTATGGCCGCATCTTTCCCGAGTGGACCGCATTATTCTTGAATTTGCGGTTTTAGGTTATAAATTTAACTTTGCCAAATCTCACATTGCTGAATTTACCGTTTTGTTTTTGGGCTATGAGCTCAACAATGAAGGTAAGGGCTTAGCTCCCCATTTTTTGGAGAAATGCGCACTCTTGTGCCCTCCAACCACTCTGAAGAAGCTTCAGTCTTTACTGGGCTTTCTAAACTTCGGGCGTACTTACATTCCCGAATATGCCCAGCGTATCAAGCCACTTTATGCCTTGATACAACCTAAATTTTCAAAGTCATGCTGGCTTCCCGAGCATTCCTCTATACTGCAGTCTTTGCAGTCAGATCTACTTGAATCTAAATTCTTGTTGACTCGTGACAACCACACAAACCTGGTGATTAGAATCGTTCCAGGGGCAGTGGGTTTCACGTACTTAACCTTTAACGAAGGTGACACAGTACCGATTGCATACAAGTCACATCTTTACACTTCCGCGGAAATGCGCTTCTCCTCTGTTGAGAAAGTTTTGACTGCAGTGCAAATGGCGATTCTAAAGGAACGCGCACTGGCACAGGGAAAACACATTTTGGTGGTAACACCATATCCTGCCCTTGAGGCAGTGACGAAAGCAAGTGTTCCGAACTGTAAGGCTTTGCACCCCCGTTGGATACAATGGGCTACATCTCTGATGTCTCCGGATGTCACTTTTATCTTTGATTCCTCTCTTCAGACACAGGAGTTTTTACAGTATGAATTTGTTCATCCTCCTCCTCTGTCCTTGCTACCGCTTGAGGAGTACGAATGTATTATCTATACCGATGGTTCGGCACAACCGGCCACGGGTTCCAAGCATGCTTATTCAGCAGCATGTGCTATTGTTGCAGGTACCATGGTGAACGGAGAGTTCAAATCGACTGTAGTGCACACTCAGGCACTAGGAGACAGTACTGCACAATTGGCCGAGCTGCGCGCTTTGGTGCTCGCGCTTGAGTTCGCAAATCCAGATGTGACAACCCTTATTGTATGCGATTCTTACTACGGTGTTCAGTCTTTCAATGACAATCTCTTCTTTTGGTCGCAAAACGATTATAGAGATGCAAAAGGCAGCACAATTAAGCATAAAATGCTTTGGGTTCGAGTGGCAGATCTGAAACAACGTCTGCCTCTCACACAGGTGATTCACACTCTTGGCCACCAGCGTGTGGGCGCACACGCTGTCGGTAACGGTTTGGCAGATGAAGCTGCCAAATCAGCAGTAGCCACGTGTTCAGTAGCAGCAGTTACAAGATCCATGACTAAAATAGATAATGATATTTTGGCAGCTATTGCTGCGACAAAGGAAGGTGCTAATTACCCACGGGGTTTCCCTTCCAAATACTCTTATCAACTAGGTCCCAAACAGGCTCCTTACGTAAGAATTCCAGATGTTGGTGATCGGCTGATTCCCAACGCGGACCGCAGACTTTCCTTGATAACGGCCGCACACGAAGGCATGGCTTCGGCTCATGCTGGCGTGTCTGCGACGGTTTCCATCTTGTACCAGCGTTACTGGTGGCGTGGTTTATATAAACAGACCCGTACTTATGTGCTTTCTTGTGACGTTTGTCAGCAAATTAAGTCTTCCACGGTTACACGGCCACCACAGACACCGCTCTGCATTTCTAACAGACCTTTTGGGTGTGTTTACCTGGATCACTGCGGTCCATTTTCTTCTGACACTGCATATAAGTACATCTTGGTTGCAGTGGATTGGTGCACACGTTTCATCTGGGTTTGGCCACAACGGAGTGCTGACGCTCGAAATGTCATAAGGGATTTGCGTGTCTTTGTGGGAATTTTTGCCTGTGGCACCTTCCATTCTGACCAAGGTCCGGCGTTCGCCTCAAAGGCATACAAGGACGCAATGGGGTCACTGGGGGTGCAGGTGAAATTTTCGTCTCCATATCGGCCTGAGGGCAATTCGATTGTTGAAAGAATGAACCGTGACTTAAAGCACTCCTTGACAGCTAGAGTCTTAGGTACTGGCAGGAACTGGCTGGCCCACTTGTATACCGTACAACGTGCACTTAATAATCTCCCTAGAAGACCTCTGGGTGGGCGGACCCCATATGAAATGCTCTTTGGCATACGAATGTTTGTGCCAGACCTTGATGGTCTAGACATGGCGGCGCAATTCGCAATCTTTGATGTAGATAACCATTCTACTATGTAACAGGACTTACAAGAAGCCCGAGACATACTTGCAAACGAACATTTACCTTCAGCCACAGACGCTGCACTGCAGATTCCGGTTGCCGACTGGCTTCCGAAGGTTGGAGACCTGGTCTGAGAGAAGGTGGAGAACAAAAAAGAATTTGGCCCCTCTTATCGTGCACCGGTTCCAGTCCTTGGCTTGAAAGGTACTCGTACAGTCATCTTACCACCGCTTCCTGGTCGCAAAGAGAACAGATACATCTCAGTGGAAAATGTCAAGCTACAACATCTGGCCGATCCTGAATAGTGTAACACCAGCGGTCTCTTGTCCAGTCATTTCCCGGACAAATGTTTGTGGCCCTCCAGCCCGAACGGTCACTGATGTTGCTATCAAGATGGTAGATTTGCCTGATCGCTTACTCGACTGCCCGGATTCCCTCTGCAACGAGGAGACTGAGTATACCTACCCCGCCACCGAGTCGGTGGCTCACCTACCAACAACGCCA
The DNA here is from genome assembly GCA_963921515.1 of Calotriton arnoldi. NCBI lineage: Eukaryota > Metazoa > Chordata > Amphibia > Caudata > Salamandridae > Calotriton > Calotriton arnoldi. Next base: position 207,800 of record CAWUFW010002592.1, on the reverse strand, counting down.
CTGAGCCCAACACGTTATTCCTTTGACTCGGATTCCACCTCAGCACTTATCCGGTCCAGATTCAGTATTTTTGTATCCTGGTTCAGAGACAATTTTTTGATCCCTCCATGGACATACATTTGGTTGGTACTATTTCTGATTTTTCTGTTCATGTCCATTGGCTTTGTCACAGTTTTTTTTCTACTCTTCAATGGTCACTATTTACCAGAACGCTCTGCAGTGAACTGTGTCGCTGGAACTTTGGCTCTGCATTCTTCGTCTCACATCATGAAGCGTGACGACACATTTGTGAACATTTCAGCTTTCCCGGTCGCTGATGGCATCGTATGGGATGCGGTAAATTTCCAAATTCATGGACCAACCGAGATTATTAATGTACCAAATGTCCTCCGTGTTTCAATGGGTGATGTCGTTAAAAGTAATATTCATTAAATACAGTACACGTGCCAGTACTATCAGCATAATGCATAAGGATAAAATAATAAGCATAGTTACAATTCCATAGAATACATACGGGGAAAGCATTTCATAAAGCAGTGGATATAGGGCTAAATGACCATACCACCCTCCCCGTGCTATTAGCTAGTTTATTATAAAAACAGAAGACCTCTGGGCATTGTCAGGCGGACCCTCATACCTCAATATCTAGATGCAAGGTTTACATCATCAGACAAGCACAGCTCTTCTCTCTGGAAAGGTTTTTCTCCAAGTGCCTCTGACAGTGAAATCACAATATTAAAAGCACACGAATTTCTCCAGTGCAGCTGTACTTAGTGTTATGTCTAAGTGCGAGGGACTGGCCAGATCAGCAAGAACAAGGGACGTTGTTTTTCGACCTTGTACATGTTGTGCAGATGTAACCCACAAGGAACAGGAGAAAAGGTGAAAGGCAGAAATGCAGACAGTCCTAATATAGCCGGGCAGAAGCAGAGGCTGGAAAAACAAAGTCACAAAGTAACGTGCGCAAAAAAGCATCATGGCAGCCAGGCCTAAGCCAACTTAGCAAGGCAGACCATGAGGCTACAAACCACATGACAGTTCCACCCTGGCCATATTCAGCCAATTTGGCAGCCAGAGGAGGGTGAGGAAGACTGGGAGGGGTCGGGAGACCCTTTGTCAGACCAGTTGGATTACGATCTGGACTGGAGAGAGGACCTGGGGGATGCCAGTGGTCTGGATACCTCCCCAGACCTTGGCATGTTGTCTCCTCCTACCGTGGCTACGGAGGAGGGAGCGTCATACGCAGTGGTGTTGCGTAGGGCAGCCGAGGCTCTCAACCTCGAGCTTCCTACGGTGGCAGTCAGGACTAACTTCCTGACAGAGGTGCTTCAACCAGCAGCGAGCTCTTCGGAGCCCCTGCTACCGTTCAATGAGGCCCTAACCGACATCCTTTTGGGCACTTGGTCCAGGCCCAGCACAGGGGCCCCCATGTATAGGATAATTGCCCGACGCCACCGCCCGGCCCGGGCGACCCCACTTTCCTCTCCCAACACCCCACCCCGGAGAGCTTGGTGGTCCAAGCTTCTACTTCCAAGAGCGCATTCCCTAACGCACTACCAGATAGGGAATCCAAGAAGCTGGATCATCTTGGGAAGAAGGTTTTCTCTTCCGCCAGCTTGGGACTGCGGTCGGTAAACACCGCATGTCTATTGGGACGTTATTCCCACTCTGTGTGGGACATGGTTGCGCAAGTGCTGCCTCAGTGTCTGGAGGAGGCCCGGACCGTACTCTCCCAGGCCGTTGCCGCAGGGAGAGATGCAGCGAGGTTTACCATCCACTGTGGGCTGGATACCGCTGACTCTCTAGGCAGGACGATTTCCACGTCGGTAGCCCTTCGTCGCTACGCCTGGATGAGATCGACTGGCTTTTCTGGGGATGTCCAGAGCGCTCTTCTGGACATGCCCTTTGATGGCCGTTGCCTTTTTGGCGACAAAGCAGACCACGCTCTAGAGCGTTTCAAGGACTCACGGGCTGCGGCCAAGTCCTTGGGCCTCTCCACCCGCCTGGCGCAGTCTGCTTTTCGCCCCTTATTGGCTACGGAAGGGGTGCCCCACTACGTCCCGCCCAGAGCCAGAGGCCGGCACAAGCTGCACAACCTTCGCGTGGCCGGGGACGCGGGAACCACCGTCGTGGTTTAGGGGCCAGCGAGCGGGCCAGTCCACCAACCCCCACTCTGCTGCAGCCTCCAAACCTTTTGAGTCCGACCTTTCAGGCCCATCAATCGCCAGTGGGCGGCAGGATCCGCCATCACCCCCCCACTGGCGCACTATCACGTCGGACAGGTGGGTTTTGCAGATAGTCCGAAGGGGCTACTCCCTCCCCTTCGAGGCTCCCCCCCCGGCCATGCCACCTCAGTACCATCGCATTTTGGAGGATCACCTGGGCCTTCTCCAACAGGAAGTTGCGGCTCTCTTGGCTAAGGGAGCCATCGAGCGAGTTCCTGCCCCAGAAGTAGGTCGTGGTTGCTATTCCCACTACTTTCTGGTACCCAAGAAGGACAAGGGCTTGCGTCCTATCTTGGACCTCAGGAACGTCAACCACTTCCTCCGGAAGGAGAAGTTCAAAATGTGGACGTTAGCTCAGGTCTTGTCTGCTCTGGACCCTGGAGACTGGATGGTAGCGTTGGACTTGCAGGACGCCTATTTTCATATCCTCGTCCTGCCGGCCCACCGGCGCTACTTGCGGTTCATGGTAGGCCACGAGCATTTTCAGTTTACCGTGCTCCCCTTGGGCCTTACCAGCGCCCCTCGGGTGTTCACGAAAGTGATGGCGGTGGTTGCAGCTCATCTGCGCAGATCAGGGGTCCCAGTCATCTCCCACCTCCAGACTACGGCCGACCTCCTGCATTCGCTGGGGTTCTCCAGCAACGTGCTGAACTCACACCTGATTCCCTCTCAGAAGCTCCTCTTTATTGGAGCGGTTCTGGACACGGCGCGGTTTCGGGTCTATCCTCCCGAGCAGCGAGTCCGGGATATTCGGGCTATGATTCCGATCTTTCAGCCCTTATCCCGGGTTTCGGTCAGGATGACCCTCCACCTGCTGGGCCTGATGGCCTCCTGCATCCTGCTGGTGGATCATGCCAGGTGGCATATGCGGGCTCTGCAGTGGGACCTGAAGTTCCAGTGGGCGCAACATCAGGGGAATCTGTCCGATTGCGTCCAGATCTCAGAGGGCACTGCACATCAATTGCAGTGGTGGCTCACGAACCAGCATTGGGTCAACGGCAAATCCCTCTCCCTTCCTCAACCAGAGTTCACGGTGGTGACCAATGCATCGCTTCTGGCATGGGGTGGACACATGGGAGAGGCGGAGATCAGAGGCCTCTGGTCTCCGGCGGAGTCTGGGCTCCACATCAACCTTCTGGAGCTACGGGCGATCCGTCTTGCACTGAAAGCATTCCTTCCCTCTGTCCGGGGAAGAGTAGTGCTGGTGTTCACGGGCAACACCACTGCCATGTGGTACTGCAACAAACAAGGCGGGGTGGGGTCGTGGACATGGCTGGAACATCAGGGCATATCCCTGGTGGTTCAACACCTGGCAGGTTCTCTGAACGCCAGGGCGGACGAACTCAGCCGCAGCTGCATGATGGATCACGAATGACGTCTTCACTCGGAGGTGGTGCAAGGTCTCTTTCAGCAATGGGGAGAGTCTTGGTTAGATCTATTCGCCACCGAAGAGAACGCGCAATGTCAGCAATTCTGCGTGTTGGAATTTCCAAGGCGGCACTCGCTAGGCGACGCTTTTCATCGCGAGTGGAGTTGCGGTCTGTTGTACGCCTTTCCGCCTATACCACTTCTGCCCAGAGTGCTGAAGAAGATCAAGCGCGACCGGGCCCAAGTCATTCTTGTGGCGCTGGATTGGGCACGAAGAGTCTGGTATCCCGAGCTACTCAACATGGCCATCGATCCTCCGATCCGACTGCCTCTTCGGGAGGATCTTCTGTCGCAGCAGCAGGGGACGGTCCTGCACCCGAACCTGTCCAGCCTCCACCTCCTGGCGTGGAGATTGAGCGGAGGCAGTTGACGTTATTTGACTTGCCTCCTGAAGTCTGTGATGTAATCTTGGCAGCCAGGCGTCCCTCCACTAAGACGGTATACGCCTGCCGATGGAATAAATTTGTGGCATGGTGCGCAGCAAAGGCTGTGGATCCCCTTTCTGCCCCGCTCTCTGAGGTTCTCTTGTTCCTCCTTTCTTTGGCCCAGCAGGGCTCTGCTCTGGGCACTATCAAGGGCTATCTCTCGGCCATCTCTGCCTTTCATAGGCTTCCTGATCAGCCTTCTCTCTTCAAGTCCCCGGTTGTAAATCGTTTCGTAAAAGGCATTACTCATCTCTTTCCTCCTATCCCCTTCGTAATGCCTCAGTGGGACTTGAATCTGGTCTTGACCTATTTGATGTGCGCTCCCTTTGAGCCGCTTCACAACTGTCCTCTCAGACTCTTAACTCTTAAGACTGCATTCCTGGTAGCCATCACATCTGCCAGAAGAGTGAGTGAGCTCCAGGCTCTTTCATCCAAACCTCCTTTTCTGGCTGTACATCCGGACAAGGTTGTCTTAAGAACTCGTCCATCCTTCCTTCCCAAGGTGGTCACCTCCTTTCATATTGGGCAAACCATCACTTTGCCCACCTTCTTTCCGCCTCCGCATCCTTCGAAAGAGGAAGAGAGGCTCCACCGTCTGGGCCCAAAACGTGCACTCTCCTTCTATCTGGATCACACCAGACAGTTCCGGTGGATGACCAGCTCTTTGTTGGCTACGTGGGCGCCAAGAAAGGTCGGGCTGTACACAAGCGGACCATTTCTAGATGGGTCGTTTTGTGTATTAAAGCCTGCTATTCTCTAGCTAAAAAGGAGCCTCCTATGGGGCTACGTGCCCATTCCACCAAGGCGACGGCAGCCACTACTGCTTTGGGACGGGGAGTCCCTCTAAATGACATTTGCCAGGCAGTGACGTGGGCATCCTTGCACATGTTCACTAAACACTATTGCCTGGCCAGCCAAGTCCGGAGAGACGGCTTCTTTGGCCGTTCTGTTCTCCAGGACTTTCTGGTGTGAACTTGGGGCCTGATTCACAGAACTAACTTACGTCAAAAACGTAAAGTTAGTACTTTTGGTATTCACAGAATACACTTACTCATTTTGGTATTCACAGAATGAACTTACTCATTTCGGTATTCACAGAAGTTAGTAGTCCTAACTTTAGGACTCCTAAATGCCTTCTGTGAATACTGAAAGTCTTAAAGTTAGGATTTTTCTCAGTTTAGGAGTAGTAAAGTTAGGACTCCTAACTTTAGGACTCCTAAATGCCTTCTGTGAATACCGAAAGTCTTAAAGTTAGGATTTTTCTCAGTTTAGGAGTAGTAAAGTTAGGATTCCTAACTTTACTACTCCTAAACTGAGAAAAATCCTAACTTTAAGACTTTCAGTATTCACAGAAGGCATTTAGGAGTCCTAAAGTTAGGACTACTAACTTCTGTGAATACCGAAATGAGTAAGTTCATTCTGTGAATACCAAAATGAGTAAGTGTATTCTGTGAATACCAAAAAGTACTAACTTTACGTTTTTGACGTAAGTTAGTTCTGTGAATCAGGCCCTTGGTTCGCAGACCCACCACCGGGGTTGGTATTGCTGGGGTATCTATTCTAAGGTAAGGAATCTATAACTAACTGTTTCTTTCAGATAAACAAGTAACTTACCTTCGGTAATGATATATCTGTAAGAAACATAGGTTAGTTTTAGATTCCTTACCGCCCCACCCATCTTCCCCGTTCTGCGAACTGACTTCTAGGGTTAAGGACATCCTTTCAGGGCCCTAGTTTTGTGCACCAGTGATCAATGTCTAGCATGGCTCTGCGTTTCTGGCGCGGAAAGTCGTGTACAGAACTGACGTCAGCGCGCGAGGGCGGCGTCTAAGTAGCTACTGCGACCTCATCCCGGCGACCACAACGCCAACGACGGACGCGGAGCCGACCGATGCCACCTTTCGACTCGCAGAGGTACTGATGACGAAAAACTTTCCGGATCCAGTCTGATGCCTGGGGGTTATTCTAAGGTAAGGAATCTATAACTAACCTATGTTTCTTACAGATATATCGTTACCGAAGGTAAGTAACTTGTTCTTCGAGGACACATAGCGCTATGAGTGTGCTTGGAGTTAGGAATGTTAACAAAGCTTTTAGTATGCACAAGGTAGTTTGCGCACTGCTGACCCCAACACTATACAACCCACAACACCCAAATTTACATCATAATTTGCTTCTGTCCTGGTCATCAAACATCCACCACAACTCTAAATTATCAAGCAAAAGCTGCTGTCATAACCTGCCATTGTTTACTCATTGCTTTTACCACCTATCCAATGTTTACTGCTGCGTCAACCTTTCAGCATGCACTACTAACCAGCGATACAGTACCCCTCCACTGCTACAACGTGATAGGAACTTGTCTCTGGTATGTTGCATGGTTCCATAGTGCCTGTATTTTCCTTTCTTGATAGGAATCATTCCTGAAAATCTTGAAGCCATCTAGCAATTTCAGCCGCAAATTAGAGAAGAGCTCTGCCATCCATCTCATGAAAGAGTTACAGGAATTTTGCCAGTGAGTATAGGGACTGGACTGGGTTACTAAATCCAAGCCTGCCAATTCCCCTTTTTAATTGAACCTCAACCTCTGGTGACCCTGTATTAGATCCCACCCTCGACTGCCTGCATGCAAAATCCATACCTGTCTGGCGCCCTAGAACCTTCACAAGAACCCAGATTCTCCTGCCCCCTCACTAGCTCCCTGCCTCCTGTGTCCTTTGTTGAATGCCAAGCTCTCCTGCTTCTCTAAATCTCAACCTCCACTTGCCTCTCATAGAGTTCCAGCCTCCACGGCCATGGAACCTTGTATTTCCTTCGACCTTCTTGTTTTGTTTCCTCCAAAGCCTCTTAAGGATATGGCCTAGTTTTTATTGACGAGTGTCCAGCCTTTTATCTCTCTTCAATAGATCCCATCTTCTCCTGGTTGTTGCCATGGAAGTGCTCCTCCACGGACAACCAATTCCCCACTTCCATGAATTGTGTCCCTTCAAATCCTGTATTACAGGCACCAGGAAAAGCACACACACACTTGTGCCTAAACTGATATTGAATAATTGCAGTGAAGTTTCTGGTATTGAAGTCTATCTGCTTTTTCTTACCTATACTCTCTACACTGAGCGACCCCTGACCTTGACTGGTAGGTCGCTCCCCCACCACACAGCTCCGTCTGTGTGCCCTGCTGCTGCCCCTGATTGTGCTCGTTTTTCCTTTCTGTGCCCCCTTGCTGCCCCTGATTGTGCTCGTTTTTCCTTTCTGTGCCCCCCTTGCTGCCCCTGATTGTGCTCGTTTTTCCTTTCTGTGCCCCCTTGCTGCCCCTGATTGTGCTCGTTTTTCATTTCTGTGCCCCCCTTGCTGCCCCTGATTGTGCTCGTTTTTCCTTTCTGTGCCCCCCTTGCTGCCCCTGATTGTGCTCGTTTTTTCCTTTCTGTGCCCCTCTTGCTGCCCCTGATTGTGCTCGTTTTTCCTTTCTGTGCCCCCTTGCTGCCCCTGATTGTGCTCGTTTTTTCCTTTCTGTGCCCCCTTGCTGCCCCTGATTGTGCTCGTTTTTCCTTTCTGTGCCCCCTTGCTGCCCCTGATTGTGCTCATTTTTTTTCCCTTTCTGTGCCCCCTTGATGCCCTGATTGTGCTCGTTTTCCCTTCTGTGTCTGTTTCCCGCCGCTGCGCCCCTGCGGCCCCGCCCCCTCACTGCCCATTCGCTGCCCCATTCCCTGCTCCTCCCTCCCACCTCCCCATTTATGGCGGCCGCTGCGCGGCCGCGCCGCCGGCGCATCGAAGGCGCGCCTAAGGCAAGCCCGTCTGCGCCCGTCCGCGCCGTGACCGCGCCCTGCGCCAGACCCTCTGGTCCGGGCATCCCCCGCGCCCGCCACATAAACAACGCCGATACGACGCCAGCACCCTCCACGCACTCAACCCCGGAAAAGATCACGCCTCCTACCAGGCCACCCCGAAGCGCACCCAAGGGCCCTTCACCTGCCGGAACTGCAGCTTCGCCAGCACCCGCCCCGCCAAACCACCGCCCAGGAAAGAACCCAACTACCTCAGATGCATCCTCCTCAATACCCGCTCCGCCCGCAAACACGCCATCGAACTCTGGGACCTTCTCGACTCAACCTCCCCAGACGTCGCATTCCTGACGGAGACCTGGCTGAATCCCGCTTCAGCCCCCGACATCGCCATTGCCATCCCGGACGGATACAAGATCACCCGCAGGGACCGCACCAACGGAGTCGGAGGAGGCATCGCCATCGTCCACAGGAACACCCTCAGAGTCTCAACCAACACCGACGACACCCTCAGCACCGCCGAACACATGCACTTCCAGATCCACACCGATCCCAACACCACCCTCAGAGGAACCCTCATCTACAGACCCCCCGGACCCCGACCACAGTTCAGCGATTCCATCGCTGACTTTGTCAGCACACACGCCATCGCCTCCACGGACTACATCTTCCTCGGGGACCTGAACTTCCACCTCGAGAACAACAAGGACACCAACTCCACCACCCTGATCGACAACCTCGCCACCCTCGGACTCAGACAGCTCGTGACTACACCCACCCACGCCGCCGGCCTCACGCTAGACTCCATCTTTTCCGCAAGCCCATACGTCTCCTTCAACCACACCTCCGAACCCCACTGGACTGACCACCACTGCATCCACTTCACCTACAGGAAGCCCACCACGCACCACCGCACCGAACAAATGCCTCGCCGCTGCTGGAGCAGAGTCACGGAAGACCAGCTAACCACAACCCTCGCCCTGAGCCCACCCGCCGAACCCTCCGACCCCGACACCGCCGCCCGCAACCTCAGACAGTGGATCGACGACTGCGCCAACACCCTCGCCCCGCTCAAGAATCCGCCCAACAGCCACACCAGCAAGAAAGCCACCTGGTTCACCGAAGACCTCCAGGCCTCCAAACGAACATGCCGAAAACTGGAGAAGATCTGGCTCCACGAACGGACAGCGGACAGCTACGCCGCCCACAAGAGCGCCACCCGCAGTCACCATCACCTCATCAGATCCGCCAAAAGGGCCTCACTCAAAGACCGCCTAGACAACAACGCACACAACAGCAAAGAGCTCTTCAACATCGTGAAGGAACTCTCCAACCCCAGCTCCAACACCAACGACATCCAGCCGTCGCGAGACCTGTGCGACTCACTGGCCACATTCTTCCACCGCAAAATCACCGACATCCACGACAGCTTCAACACCACGACCGCCCCGGCAACCACCGAGACCACTGCCCCCACAACCACCAACCGCCTGCTCTCCTGGACCAACATCAACGACGAGGACACCAGCGAGATCATGAACACCATCCACTCCGGTTCACCGCTAGACCCGTGCCCTCACCACATCTTCAACAAAGCCAGTACAGCCATCGCGCCCCATCTCCGGAAAATAATCAACATCTCCTTCGAGACAGCAACCTTCCCAGAAAGCTGGAAGCACGCCGAGATCACCGCCTTACTCAAGAAACCCAAGGCAGACCCCAAGGACCTCAAGAACTTCCGACCCATCTCTCTGCTCCCGTTCCCGCGAAGGTCACCGAGAAAATCGTCAACAAACAACTGACCCGCTACCTCGAGGAGAACAACATCCTGGACCCTTCCCAGTCCGGCTTCCGCAGCAACCACAGCACCGAAACCGCCCTCATCGCCGCCACCGATGACATCAGGACCCTGCTAGACAACGGAGAAACAGCAGCCCTCATCCTCCTGGACCTATCAGCCGCCTTCGACACGGTCTGCCACCACACACTACGAACACGCCTTCACGACGCCGGGATCCAAGAGAAGGCCCTGGACTGGACCACATCCTTCCTTTCCGGCAGAACACAAAGCGTCCGCCTCGCCCCCTTCCGATCCAAGGCCACCAAGATCATCTGCGGCGTACCCCAAGGCTCCTCCCTCAGCCCAACGCTGTTCAACATCTACATGGCACCCTCGCCCACGTCGCCCGACAGCACAACCTCAACATCATCTCCTACGCCGACGACACCCAGCTGATCCTCTCCCTCACCAAAGACCCTCACACCGCCAAAGCCCACCTCCACGAAGGAATGAAGGCCGTCGCCGAATGGATGAGGACCAGCCGCCTGAAGCTGAACTCGGACAAGACGGAGGTCCTCATCCTTGGTTCCAACCCTTCAGCCTGGGACGACTCCTGGTGGCCAACATCACTGGGAACAGCCCCGCCACCCACCGACCACGTACGCAACCTAGGGGTCCTCCTCGACCCCACCCTCTCCATGACTAAGCAGGTCAACGCCGTTTCCTCATCCTGCTTCAACATCCTCCGAATGCTCCGCAGGATCTTCAAGTGGATCCCCACCGAAACAAGAAAAACAGTCACCCAAGCCCTCGTCACCAGCAGGCTGGACTACGGAAACGCCCTCTACGCAGGAACGACGGCTAAGCTCCTGAGACGGCTGCAACGCATCCAGAACGCCTCTGCACGTCTTATCCTCGACATCCCCCGACGCAGCCACATCACACCCCACCTGAGAGACCTGCACTGGCTCCCTGTCAACAAGAGGATAACCTTCAAGCTCCTCACCCACGCACACAAAGCACTCCACAACTCCGGACCAGCCTACCTCAACAGACGACTCAGCTTCTACACCCCCACCCGCCAGCTCCGCTCGACCAGCCTCGCCCTCGCCACAGTCCCCCGCATCCGGAAAACGACCGCCGGCGGCAGATCCTTCTCCCACCTCGCCGCCAAGACCTGGAACACCCTCCCCACCAACCTCCGACAGACCCAAGACCTACTGGCCTTCAGAAGACTCCTCAAGACCTGGCTCTTCGATCAGTAGCAGCACCACCCCCCTCTTCCCCCAGCGCCTTGAGACCCTCGCGGGTATGTAGTGCGCTTTATAAGTGACATGATTGATTGATTGATTGATTGAATGTTGTCATCATGACAGACTCCAGTTCATTCTCCCTGTAACTCTGATTTCCAATCTTGTTGCTATTAATAAGGTGATGGATTCCCTTCATTGAGTTAGATAGCCCCTTTGATTTAGACTCTAAGGTAACTCCTTTATGCCTTTGCGTTCTACAGGAAGCCTCTCCCCAGCTTGGAAGGCAACATCAGCACTGCCCTGGATGAAAAACTTTGGACGCTGCGTCAACTGCTCCTGAATCAGGTTGCCAACGATTTGAGGAAGTTGCAGCATGATGAAAGAGCTGAGATTCCTCTCTTAGTATCTAATCTGCGGGACATTTTGCAGAAGATCACATCTGTGGCTCATGAGGTGAGAGATCCCTATTGGAAAGCAGTCACAAGAGGGGAGTCTCATGCTTTTATATTAACTGTAGCCAGTGCCATTGTTCAGTGATTTGATGCATCTGCATGTGACCAGTATGCATATACCATGGGTGTGTAACATACATACAACCGTTATTGAAATATTTGCTTGAATCCTCAAATAATACCCAAGCTACTGCTCAGTCAAACCAGTTCGTCATATTAATAGCCCAGTGAAGGTTGGACTAATCAGAATAAAGAGTGGCAATGTTCTGGATACATTTAACATGTCATGAGTGATGTAATATGTGAGGTCATAAGCAGTGCATGGTGGGGCGCAAGTTATTGTTGGCTCACTGAACTACAGCTGGTGAAAATCAGTGTTTTTAAAAAGGATTTTAAGCATTTGTTTTTAACTGATTTCAACACCTAAATGTAACATTACTTTAATCTTTGTTTTTTTAGTGAATTTCTAGGGTTGTTTTTAAATGTAAGATCTTATTATGCCTAATATAATGTCACTTTAACCTTTATTTTGTCAATTAATTTATGTTTTTTTTATTGTTTGGGACGATCATATTACCATGAACACCCCGACTGAGCATGGCCTTTGGCAGTTCGCTGCAGGGAGTTGGCCAACCCACTACAACCTGCCCTCCTTGGTCAGCTTGCAACTCCTGCCTCTGCTTTCCTCCAGCGTGGCCTCTGTTCTTCATCTGCATGCCCTACCCCCACGTCCTGCACTCCATGGTCAACTTGTTGCCCCTGCCTGCCATATGTTCTCGGTCTGGATGCCCTGGCCCCTCCCATTTGCCCTCTGTGGTCAGCTTAATCTTATAAAGCGCAACAGCTACCCACATAAGCTTTCTTGCTGCGCCTGCCATTTCTTGCCTGTCCTCGGTGGGCACTGTGTTGCCTATGCCAGCCTGTGCTCTGTAGTCAACTTGCTACTCCAGCCCCACGACCTCTATCCTTTGTTTACCATGTCCATGCCCTTTCCCCTCCCTTCTGCACTCCATGGTCGTTTGTGCTGACCCCGCCCAAGCCGGCCTGGTCACCATGGCCAGATTGCTGCCCCTACCTTACATTTACCTTCCTCTGGTCATGCTCTACGTACCCCTGCCCCGTCCTGTCAGCCCTCTGTGGACACCTTGCTTACCATGCCCATGCAGTCCTGCCCTATATGGTCAGATTGCTGCCCCTACTTCTGTCCCCTCTTCCCTGCCCTCCGTTGGCGTGCCCCTGCCACCTCCCTCCTTTTCTCCATGGTCCTATCTGCTGCCACCGCCGGCATTTCCTCCATGGTCAGCTTACTTCCCCTACTTCCTTGCCCTCTGTTGTCCAAGTCTGTGTCCTTGCCCCCTCCCTCCTGCACTGCATGGTCTGTAGTACTGCCACTGTCCTTCTTTATTTAAAAAAAAAGAAATATTTTTATTGAACCTTTGCTTCTGGCACATTTTCATAAAACACAATTACAAAGGATACTTTTGTAGGCAACAAGTCATGGGATCAAACTGTAGCATTAATCACGCCTGCCAATCGTGTATTACAAGAAGGAGAGTGTCCATGCCAAACACACAATAATATCCTCCCACCCCCTCCCCACCCATCCGATCCTCCCAGCCTCCCGATTCATGTGGTCATTCTATAGTTAGTCCACGCAGTCCATACCTTTTCCCACTTCCTTGGGCAGCCCCTACTTTGTTATACAGCCTTCTCGGCTTGCTGGCACCAATCTACATCTCTTACCCAGTCCTCAATCTTTGGCACGGTTGGTACTCCCCACGTTCGTGCTATGTTTCTTTTTGCCACCCCGGCTACCAATTTGAGCCAGATCGTGGTGTGTTTTGGCCAGCTTGTCTCTCCTTTTATCCCCAATATGTGCCATCTTGCATCTGCTGGCACCGGGGTTCCTACTGCCGCCGCCGTCACCCGGGTAACTTTGGTCCAATATTCCTGAATTTTAGGGCAGGCTCAGAGGATATGATAGAACACACCCTTCGGAGTCACGGCGGCCCATGCGGTGCTGAAGTGTCCCGGGGGTATATGACCTACGTAAAATTCGTAGCTGAGTCAGCCGGAGCAGCGCTCGAATGGCGATTTCCTTCGGGCACTGTTTAGCTTCCTCCCAGTCATCATCCTCCAACAAGCCCACATCCTCCTCCCACGCCCCCCTCGGGGTACCCAGTATATCTGGAGAGTTATTCACGATCTTTCGGTAGATGAGGGAGACCGCTTTATCAGTCATTGAGTCAAGTAGGGGCCTATCTTCCAGGGGGGAGTACTCAGGTAGTTGCTCTCCCACTAGAATGTGTCGTCGGAGAGCGTGTCTCGGTTGTAAGTAGTGAAATCTTTCACCATCTAACATTTTGTATTCCGACTGTAGCTCTTTGAACGCAATCATGGTCCCACTCCGCCAAACGTCTCCCAGTCGCTCTATCCCAATAATGCTCCATCCACGAAATCCCTATAGTTGCCCTACCTCGCCCAATAGGTCACTGTCCCAGAGTGGGGCTTGTTCAGTCAATTTATTTTCCCATCCTAGTATCTTCGTGGCTTTACGCCATGCCTGTATCACCACCCGAGTGTGTGTCGGCAGCAGCCCATCCCGCTTTTGACTGTATAATACACCCTGATAGCCTCTGCTTCCCATTGCCTGGCGATCCACTTGGTATGCAGGCTCATTTTGTGCTGCATATACCGAGTTGTTAACATTGACAAGTTGGGAATGCTAGATAGTAGGTCCTGATATCTGGGACTGCCAGGCTGCCCTCGTACACCCCTCGCTCCAGTTTGCGAAGCGCCATTCGTGGGCTACCTCCCCCCCACAGCAGGGTTCGCTGTTCAGCCTCCAGTGCCCGGAAGAGGGTCTCCGCCACTCGGTATGTGGTGTTCTGCAATGCATATAGCAGCCGGGGGAGGGCCATCATCTTGAAACGAATCGCCCTACCCATAAGAGAGACCGGGAGGCTTCGCCAGTGTGCCACATCCCTCCGCATCCGCTCAAGTTGAACATACATGTTTCGGGCCATGAAGTCTTCTTCAGTTTTGGTGATCCAGATACCGAGGTATTTGAACTCTTCCGGGCGCGCCAGGGCCGCGCAAGCTGACATGAGGTCCGGAACCTCACCAGCCAGTTGGAACACTAGGGATTTTTCCCAGTTTATATGATAGCCCGATTAGCTACCAAAAAGATAGAATATATATATGAGCCTGTGGAAAGACTGGCGGGGCCTTTGGGCATACAGCAGGATGTCTTCCGCGTATAGAGAAATTCGCTATTCCCATCCGCCCCCACGTCAATAACTCAAACCAGCGGGTCCCCATGGATCCAGGCCGCCAGCGGCTCCAACGCGAGTGTGAAGAGCAGAGGGGAGAGTGTGCAGCCCTGCCTCGTACCCCTATAGTGCCGAAATGGTCTAGAAATCGTTCCATTTACTCGGACCCTTGCCATTGGTTCGCAGTATAGGAGTTCAACCCATTTCCAGAACTTCTGTCCGAATCCCAGCCTAGTCAGAGCCGCAAAGAGGTATGGCCACTCAGTACTGTCAAATGCCATTGGCGTGCCGAGTGATAGTAGCGTGGCGGCCTCAGTCAGTCAGGCCGCCGTCGCTCGCATCACGCCATGTAGGCGGCGTAGATTCAGCCTAGTGATTCTATATGGCATGAAGCCTGATTGATCTGGGTGGACTACGGTCGATACTACCGGTCCCAGTCGACTAGCTAACGCCTTTGCTAATACCTATACTTTGAAATTGAGCAGCAAGATTGGCCTATATGAGCTGCACAGTTCAGGGGGCCTACCTTTTTTCTGAACGACAGCGATAGTTGCCATTCGCAGATCTTCTGACAGTCGTCCCTCATCTCGTGCAGCCATAAACATATTAAGCATTGGTTGGCCCAACTCCTGTGCCACACATTTGTATAATTCTGCTGCGAGGCCATTTGGGCCCGCTGCTTTCCCAGCTTGTAGATGTTGAATGGCCCCTACTATCTCTTCTGTCGTCAGAACTTGTTTGTTGGCCTCCCTGTCCTCCTCTGAGAGTGTCGGAACAGGAAGGTCTTGTAGGAGCGATGCGCTGTCTGCTCCCGACCTACAGGAGACCGGTTGGTATAGTGCCTAATAGTAGGTTGCGAAGGTCCCTGCTATGTCCGCTCCTGTGTTTTTGGGGGAGTCGCCTGGATTATGGAGTTCCAGTACCCAGTTCCGGCCCTTGTCTCTCCTCTCTAGCCATGCTATCATCTTGTTAGCTTTATCACCAAGCTCATATATACGCCTTTGCGTGGCTTTGTCATGTGCACGGGCCACCTCTGTCTCCACGTCCTTGAGCTCTCCCTGTTTCAGTCGCATTCTATGCCTGAGCTCGGAATCTGGCCCCATGCCCTTCCCCAGTTGCATCTCTATATCAGTTATGTCTAACTTACCACAGTCGGAACATCGCTCTTTTCTCTTTCCCTCCACCAATGCCTGTACGTATCCCTGCACCACCACTTTTTATGCTTCCCATAGCGTACTATGGGAGTCCACTGATCCCGTATTCTCAGCAAAGCATTGCTGCGTTCGTTCCCGGAATCCGTCTTGGAACTCAATGTCTCTAAAATGCCAAGGGGCTATTCGCGGCGGAAGAGTGTCATCCTGAGCGGGTCCCTGCAGACTGTCCTTCTTTCTTACCTGCCGTGGGTAGCTGCTGCCACTGCCCTGCCCCCCTCCCTGCTGCCTTCCTTTGCTGGAGTCAGTGCCCTACCCCAGCTCACTCCCTCCTGCTCTGTGTGGTCTGTTGTGCTGCCACTGCCCCTTCTGCTTGCGCTCCATGTTTAGCTTGCTGTCTGTCCCCCTGCTGCCCTCCCCACTGCCCTCCATTGTACGAGTCCATGCCCCTGCCTTCCTACCCTGGGTGGTTTGTTGTGATGCCACTGCACTGTTATGTCCCGTATAGAGACCCTAATGTGGACCCGTTCATACATGCCCTAAAATGGACGTATTCATATTTGCCCTAATATGGTCATATTCGTACTTGCCCTATTATGGTCATAGCCGCATATGCCCAATTATGGTCATAACTGTACATGTCCTATTATAGTCATGATTCCTTACATAGGCATTATCTTTCACCTACATTGGTCCTCACTAGTACACAACGTGCTCTGAGGGCTGAACGTTATCTATCCTGTGGTTTTGAATACAGCAGGGTTTTTCCCAAACACAGGCCCACACTGTACTCATCAATTATGCATGGATCTCTAGGAATACACCACCTGCATAATATGTATGTACAAAGTTCACCCCTGACGTCTTCTTCATGTCTAACTACAGACCAATACAAACCATACCGAGGACCGAGACTCTTTAGGGTATAAGTACACCACATCTTGCCCCGGTAAGACAGAGGGAACCGAGACTTCCATGCTGACACACTGACCAGAGATGCTGAGGCTCCTGCATGCAGTTGCTCCAGCTGACAGCGGTCTGACACAGCCCTTGCGGGGTGTCCAACTCGAGACCAGGACGGGGTCCCACACTCTCTCTATTCAGGTATGGGGGTTCGACTAAATCCTAGAAGGATTCTTGGCTCTTAGGCTTTTAGTCCTACACATATGCTAGGTACACTCAGCTACATCTAGTTAGGCATCGTAGGAGTACGCGCACTTTCATAATGCTTTTATATTCATAAATGTATTCATGACTATTGCAATATGGTAGAACTGTTCTATCACTTTGCTTTTATCGTACTGCTGATAATATATCTCTGCTTTTGTCTGCTGGTTGCCGCAGCACATATATTTTACACTAGAATAACAACTGTTCAATAAATACTTATTGAAACGCCCGACTGTGTATTCTGTGTAACTCTCTGAGACAAACCGAATAAGTAAGCACGAGTGACTGAGCGAAAAGTAGTATATTGTTTCCACGATTCTTAGGAATTTGGGTTGTCATGATCTAAGGTTGCCAGAAACTAATCTCTCCCCGATAAGAGGAGATTCTAGTGGCACTGTGAGCTAGCTAATGCAAAACAATCTAACATACGCGGTGAGGGTGCACAGAGCCAGTCTGACACCAAGCCCACAGCTTATGTTATACAAACGCGCAGGTCCTGCATGGGTACTATAGTAACTACACGACATGGCGCCACCAACGTTGGTTTGGTACTTATTTAACAGTAGAATCTGAGTAGTTCAGTCGTGCTATTCTCAGAGAACCTACTCACAAAACCCCAGAGACGTCTGGAGTGGGTGGGCACAAAATCCGCCGCAGCTGAGTAGTACGAAAATACTATTTATTGGCTGTTGGTTAATCAAGCTTGAAGGACATATAGTTCCTACAAATTGTGCATTTACACCTTATCTTAAAATTTCCTTAAACACCCTTCTTCCACTTAAAAATGGTTGAACAAGCAGAAGAAACAAGGAGAGTTGAAACAGACCTCTTCGGTTTAGGAGAAGAAGACCCTGAAGATGCAATACAAATTGCACCAAATTTCAGAAGGGCAGTCACCATAAAACTTCTAGAACATGGCTTAAGAGCCAGGGGTGATAAAGTAATTTTCGTGATCGAGGCACACAAATCCAATAAAACAGAGGTGTTCTATTCATGGGTTACATTCCCTGCAGCGAATGCAGTTACAGATGTATTTCACTACTACCTAAAAGATGAAACACCAGCGGACTATACTCCTTTTGAGGAGTTAGAGATTCTGCTCACTTACCAGGAGCATAATTACTGGTTTAAAGCCGCCCTACCCCACGTTCGAGGAAGAGCAAGATTAGGCCCGCTCGGAGGAGCAGGAGCAACATGGCCCATATTAGCGGCATACACACTGCATCCTGACATTAACACATTGCCACAGCCAGAATTACTCGTACAACACAAAGATTTAATTAAAATCTACAGAAACCTCACACAATTTGTGATGAGGACTTTAACAGTTCAGCCTGCACCAGTTGCAGCACAAGATACTCCAGTCCAGAGTACAGTTAATAAAATTACTCCACAAACATTACACGCGGTAATGGGCAAAATGCCAGCAAAACGCAAACAAATACCATTCTGGATAGCTCAGAAAATAACTCAGCTTGAGGCAGTATTCCCGAATACTACCACCTGTGATAAACACAGAATTCTAACAATCTGCTTGCCCATGGGTCTCACACCACAAGCAGAGGACTGCACCTCTTGGGGTTCAGTCTTTGCTGCCATCTATACCAGAACACATGGTATCCCGTCCTTAGCAGTAGTACCTGACGTTTTGAGACAGATACAAAATGAGTACGGAGCAGAACCTGGCCTTAACTTAGGGATGAAGTTACTAAATAACTTTGACCAGGTATCAGCCATAATACTAGCTAATATTAAAGGGGGGGCAGCTTCAGTGGCAATCCGCCAACGCCTAAGGGAGTTCAGTCCAGAGGATCATCAACACGAACTACCAAAAATAATTGAAACTGCATATGCAGAACTAGGCAGAGACAGTCTAGGTGGGAAAGCATTAAAACCACAACTAGTGGGCAGTCCTGAAAAGGATACTACAAAGCAGACACCTACTTCTTCTAAAAACAAGTGGGAAAATAAAAAACAACAAATGTCTAAAGACAACAGATCTCAATCCAGAGGTAGGTCTCCTCAACAGGAGCCCTCTGAAAGGAGGTATAACCTCAGGAATAGGGATAATATCAAAAAACCTGACAGGTATCAGGATACTGATACTCGTTCCTATCGTTCCTTTCAGGGTTCATCAAAAAACTCCGAGAGGGAAGGATGGTCAGAACACAGACAAGAGGAGCGTACAAAGTCCAGAGACACGCAACGTGCTGCGGACTACGCACCTAAAAAAGAAGATAAACAAAAATCGAAACCTCAGTTCAAAAAGAAGAAGGTAGCAGGTCTCAAGATAAGACATGCCCAGAATTCTGAGGACACAGCTTCTGAACGGGGAGTGGGCTCTGACGATGCTAGACAGCGCGGCAGAAGTATCGATAGCTCGCCAGAACCTGAAGGAATTTCTGGTGACAGCGGAGTTGAGTGAGTATATCACGGTGGAAACACCTGATACTCGGGTAAGTGTCCCACATAAGTTACATGAGATAACACTCCGGCTGGAGGGGGACAAGCCCAGGAAAGTTAAAGCTCTCTTTTGGAAAAATTTGTCATCTGGTTATGACATTCTATTAGCAGAACAAGACTGGCCACCAGCATTCGTCATGGAGTGCCCTAGGGGAGAAACTGTAATTTTTCCAGCCTTTTCCGACCTCGTTCCCATTCACCTAAAACATGCATATGCGCAGGAGTGGGCGGTTGCCCTAGCTCCAGCATTGTACAAAAATCATGTTGGTTGGGATGAGGATTCAACCCACCACGTGATCCCGTTAAAAGTTTCCCCAAATGCTCAAAGGCAATACCTTATAAAGCAGGAAGCTAAAAAACAAGTCAGGGAGATCCTAGACCAACTAGAATACCAGGGGGTGATAGACAATTGCACTTCACCTATGAACAATCCTTTGTTTCCTGTAATGAAACCTGACAACACATATCGTTTAGTTTTGGATTACAGACATTTAAACACTTGCACAAAGACATTTGCAGTTCAAAATGCACACAGTGCCGCATTAATGAATAACATTGTGCGGCAAAAACACTTGATATCTCAAATGGATTTTTCTGCCAAAGTATAGCGCCTGAAAGCAGGTATCTGACCGCCTTCAGTGCGTTAGGGTCCCAGCGACAATTTTGTCCCCTAGCCCAAGGGTATAAAAACAGCCCAGGGGTATTTTCAGCAAGAGTAACAGAGTTACTCCAAAATTTGGATGAAGAAGCATTGTCCTATGTGGATGATATTTATCTGACGAACGATGACTTAAAGAGGCTCTTGACCAGGGTTGATGGAGCAAGGACTCGTACACGAGACTTGCTCGGAAGCAATACTCTCGTTTAACTCACTAACGAATTACTAACAACGTGTTTTGTGATTAATAATACGCATTTTCCTTTACACACGGGAGAGAACGAAGCTTGCCTATGTGTTTACTAACTGCAACAACATGAACGTAGGACTAAAATGCATTCTAACACGGGATCTTTATTGCGCATGCGTCTGCTACATCTACGTAGTATGACATGCTGACGCTTGGAGGGAAATTCTGGCGCTTGCGCAAAGAACTATAAAATGGCCGCTTAAAAGCTCACATGCATGGCACCTGCTTGCAGATTTTAGAAAAATAAGTTTTATGCTAACGCAAATGCAGAAACGGAAATAATAAATGGTATGGGCTAGAGTAGAGCTTGGTGGTATACAGTGAAATCATTTATTTTTTAGAATAACATTCTTCCTTTTGACTTTATTATTAGTGCGTATTTGGGCCTGTCAAATTTGTGTGAGTCGAGCGGACTGACGTTGCACGACGCATGCACCCTGATGTAGAAATTTGAAAGGATGACTAAGGACTTGTCATGCGTCCAAGGTCGGTGAAGATGTGCCCTGGGAACATGAGGGTGAAGAGTTCATATGAAGGAACTGTATTCAAGAAAATGTTACATTTGTATTACTAAAGTTTAAAGATGTATGGGAAAGGAAGGCCGGAATAAAGGTTTGAGGGGAGGGGTTTGAAACAATGGATTAAAGAAATAAATGAAATATAAGCATGGTGTGATGATCATCCCCCCCTCGCCTGTCCAATCAGAAGTTAGTATTCTGTAAGATTGAAACATTAATGGGTGGTACATGGTTATAGAAAGGTATAATTGAGGTAGTTCACTAAGTTAGTTAGATTAGAGTGCGGAGAAGATAGTGGAGCAGAGAGAGAGAAGTTAAGCTAAGCTTGTTGGGAGCGGAAGCAGCAGAAATAATTCGGAGCTCGGGATGCTGTCGGTGCTGGGGGTGGTGCTGATGTTCTGAAATGCTGATGAAGAAATCGAATGCACAACCATCTACTTAATTTGGGTGGGTTAGAAAGAAGATCGCGGAAGAACCACGAGGAGGAAGAGAGTGTCAGAGAGGGGTGCGACGCAATCGTCGGTATCTAGAGAGGTGAAGTATCCTGTCCTGTTCCTGTCCTGAAGCCTTTGTCTCCTGATCTGTCCTGGGGACCCTTACCAGCCCTTTGGCCAGGGGGTTGGTCTTCACACCATTCTTGGTAAATATGAATTCATCGTCTTGATAAATGCTCTTCTCTCTCTGTCCTCTTCTTTCTGTGCATAGTTATTGTGTGGATCTGAATTGTTATATCCATTGAAAGTTTTAATTGAATTGGCACTCTTGCGAATGAGGGTGTTTGTACTGAAACATTTTGAGATGGTTCACAACCGATTAATTTAGATAAAGATTTTAAAACTTATTGAGTCTTGATTATTTTATTTACAGAGAGAAATGTTAAATCATGTTATGTTAATTATCACCATCAACTAGCTTTACCTAACTGGTCCATTGACCAGAGGAAAGAACTATTCTATTAGAGAAAGGTTTAGTTTAAGGAGCAAAAACTAGATCTTGAGGTATGAAAATTATAAAACTAAAAAGTTCCAGCGGTCTACTTGCTCTTTAGTGTGTGAGAGAGAGTTATATGGGCCCAGGTGAGTATATGGTAGTGGAGTATCTGTTGCTAGTACGCCGCTGGATCAGTTTTCTGGTAGCAGAGCTATGGTTGTTAGTAACTAGTTTGGTGATAAGTATAGATTATTGATTTTTTGATTTATGTTTAACAAAAAGAGTTAG
The DNA here is from genome assembly GCA_963921515.1 of Calotriton arnoldi. Taxonomy (NCBI): domain Eukaryota; kingdom Metazoa; phylum Chordata; class Amphibia; order Caudata; family Salamandridae; genus Calotriton; species Calotriton arnoldi. Next base: position 185,755 of record CAWUFW010002592.1, on the reverse strand, counting down.
TGTCCTGTTTTATGTCGTCTGGAAAAATTCCCAGGGAATGTATAGCGGGTGGCGATAGAAACCACACTGCAGTGAGGTTACTCGTCTGTTGGAATAACACTGAGGAACTAGGAAAAGGCTAGCAGTGTTAAAGTAGGGACTATTTTCTGTGTAAAAGTAAGAGTGATTGATAGCAAAGAGTTCGCTAGTGAAACTTTAGGCGTTATATCACCTAGTAAGGGTAACCATGAAGGAGTAGTAGGTTCTTCTAAGCTAGATTGACAGCAAAAGGAGTTCGCTGGTGAAACATCAGTCTCAAATTTTCCTAACGGGTGACACCGTAGGAGTAGCAGGTTCTCTGGAGCTTAGGTGAAGAGTAAGCGGAAGGTTTTACTCGCAGTGAAAAGAAATAAACTATCCTTTGATTTAGTGGAACAGACAGAGTATTGAATGTTTTTACGTCGTTATTAATAAAGAAATTTAAAGAGAATTTCGAGAAATAAAGTTTTGTATTACCTTGTAAAGGGAGGGTCAGTTGCCGGAGTGGTACTGACATCACGGAAAGCCGCGCTGGGATTGGTAGATACAGCGGGCGTGTGACAGGAGGAGCTTTGTAAAGGAGGGGTGAGAAATCGCCGGAGTGGTACTGACGTCACAGAGAGCTGCGCTGGGATTGGTAGACACTGCGGGTGTGTGACAGGAGCAGCCTTGTAAAGGAGGGTTCAGTAGAAAGGAGTAGAACTGACGTCAGGAAAAGGCCGCACTGGCATTGGTCAGAGTACGAGTGTGAGCCTTATTTGATTGGATAGTCAGTTAGAAGCCGGACTAGAATTGGTGAAGAGAAGACTGTATGCGGGATTTTGATTTGACAGTAAGTGCAAGACGTACAGGAAGGAAGTTTCAAGGGTTTGCGGAATACAATTTCCTACACCGATCTTCAAGAATGTATGGAGAGAAAAGAAAGATGTCATTTTTTAAGAAAATAAAGAATTTCTTTGTGAAGGATAAACCTGTGTTGACTAGAGAGGGAATTCCTATTCCGCCACCGAAGACACCAGCATCTTTTATGATGATGGAGAGAGGATATCATACCTGCGTGTGGTTGGAAAACTGGATAGAGTACACGAAGGATGATGGGGTGTTGGCATTTCCTAAGGATGGTACGTTTAATGGGAGGATTCTTCAGAATTTAAGATTGAAAATGAATGATTTGGAACCTAGACCTAGGTTAACTCAATATGAAGCTTTGGAAGAATGGGAGACTGAGTCATATGAACGAGAAAAATGCAGAGGTGGAAGATATAGAGGATTCTTTCTGAGACATTTGCATGAGTCACGAGAAGGGCAGATGAAACAGTGGAGGAGAGCTATGGTATCAGAAGGGTTATATCCAGTATTGATGGCTGAGGAACAATCTGGAGGAAAGTGTAAGGAGAAAACAAAACATTTGAACACAGCAGGATATGGGGAATCAGATGATGAGTTACTAGAGGATATTTTTATTAAAAATCCACCACCGTATCAAAAAGCAGCTAGTAAGGTTGTCCCAAGTGCGCCAGTAATGGGGATACCATTAACTCCACAGATTTTACATGAGACATCATACAACAGAGTGTTGCAAGATAATGAAAGAGAAGCTTTGAATAAAACTAGGGAAGAACTAGTTCAAAAGATAAGTCAATTGAATTTAAATACTGAAGCTTTAACAGTACCAGTAACCATTGGTCCAGTAATCCCATTATATGGGGATAATAAGATTTGCCAGAAACCACAACTTGTGACAGTTCCATTAAGTAGTCCTAGAAAAGAGATAATAATCACAGATGATCAGGTTAGCGAAACTGAGTCAGTTATTTCATTAATGGATCTCCCTATTGTAGAACCTCATACGGAAACCCCAAAGAGAGTTACGCCTATGAATTTGAGAGAAAGAAGACCTTTGGTTCCGGCTGGAACTGCAGGCACTGCAATGGTCACCTCTGAAGAAATAGAAAGGTGGGCTCAGGAAAGAGATAATCAGAACCCAACACCAAAGATTTTAGATATCAGCAGATTGAAAGTGGAATTAGAAGTGATGATGACAGGATGTGTGGGTACCGAAAGATTAAACGTTTACAGTGATGAGGAATTATTGTTTCTATGTAAGAGTATAACTAGGAGAGCGAGAATATTTCATGAGAGACTACCTGAAGTTGCTTCAGAAATTGGAATAGACATAGGGAAGTCAAAGTTGTTACAGAAACCCTATCGAGTGGATTTTACTGATAAAGATTTAGAAAGTGTAAACGCTTCGGGAAAAAGGCTACAGATAAAAGAATTAATGAACATTTTGAGAAAATGGAGAGACATTGATAAATGGAGCATTAGATGGATAAGAAAGAAAGAGGAAGTGCAGGCGAGAGAAGCAGCAGCTGCATTTCCAGTAAGAGAATCAAGCAAAGTGGAAATATTGTGTCCAATGAGAGAGGTTCCAGGAGGTGGATATGTTCATGTTCCTTGGAGTAGACAAGATATTTTGTCATTTACAAATGATTTTCCAAAACTGAGAGAAAAACCAGTCGAGTGGTACAAACAGGTAGAGAGGTTTGTGAAGGTTTCAAAAGTGTTATTGAAAGACTTGGATGGTCTATTTGATATAGTGGTACCTGCTGATTTATTGACAGAATGTAAGATCACAATTGATTGGCCTAATGAGGCGTATCCTAGAGATGCGAAAACAGGAGCACCTTCGGAAGAGGTGATGAAAAAGTATCACCAAGTGATTACGTATTTGAAAAGGAAAATCCCTCCTAAAGAAACAGATTGGGTAAAAATAGATAGAACAACTCAGGAACCAAATGAATCTGTACATGCGTATTATGAACGGTTATTGCAGGTGTTTAAGCAGTATAGTGGTTTTGAGAATATTGGTGACAAAGATATGGGACATTTTGTGTATCGGTTTGTATATGGCTTGAAACCAGAAATCAGTCAGATGATACAGCAGCACATGTTGTGTTGGCAAAGAAAGACAGTGGATGAGATTCTAAAGTACTCAAAATATTGCGGAGATGACATTGAGGCCAGGCGTAGGAAGCTAAAGGAGAAGATGATGTGGGCACAAGTAAAATTGGCAGAGCAGCAAGAAGAGAAAGCAAATGACCAAAATAATAATCAAGTGAAAGAACAGAGTCAGATAATCAAGGAGCGAATGGTAATAAATTTAAGGGGCGAATGGACAGAGAAGAAGCAAAAAAGAAGTTTCCTTGTCATGCGTGCGGAAAGCTTGGACATTGGAAGAACGAGTGTAAGAGTATTCAGAATAATAAGAATAATAATGGGCCAAATCAAAATGTAATCCCACAGATGCAGAATGAAGTACTTATGAATCAGCAGCAACAGGTAGTTACTCCACAATATCAGGTGCCACCAGCTGCTATGCCAAATTTTGTGAACCAAAGTTTCAGTGCGAACGCCGGATTTCAAGGAGAAAGTGGTAAGAATAATAGAACGATTGCACAATATTTTTTACAGAATGATGAAGAACATTCAGATACCGCACAATGACGGTGCCTGTGGGGGGAGGAAGAGGAGTGCGTGCTTGGCACATCCTTGCCGGTAGATCAGTCAGGTCCATTCGTTGATGGGAGAGTAGAAGGTAAAGATATTACTTTCCTATTGGATACTGGTGCTACCAGGTCTACTGTGAGAACAGCAGACATCCCAAACCTACCCCTCTCGGGAGAGACAATCCAAGTTGTAGGCATATCTAACCAACAGATTAGAACCCCTATTACAAAGCCAATGGAGGTGCACATTGGAAACTTTAAAGAAATGCATCGATTTGTAGTATGCGATTCCAGTCCTGTAAATCTGTTAGGAAGAGATCTTTTGTGCAAGATGAACTGCACAATCTATTGTACACCGGATGGTGTTGCTTTCCAAACCCCCGATGAGGATGTGGTCTATAAGATGATGCTGGCCAAACAGGGAACAGAAGTAGATGAAATGTTTTCATTAATAACAGAGAATGAATTGCCAGAAGAGTTAAGAACGACAGTTAATCCAGAAGTGTGGGATTTTACAGGAAAAGACATTGGGCTAATGACAGATATAGACCCAGTTAAAGTGACAGTGAAAGAAGGTGCAGTGTATCCAAATACCCGACAGTACAAAATGAGTCCAGACGTAAAAGCAGGAATTATTCCAGAAATTGAACGAATGGTTAAGCAAGGCATTTTAAAAGAAGTGATGGGTAGTCCCTGTAATTCGCCAATAATGGGACTGAAAAAGCCTAGCAGAAAATACAGAATAGTGCAAGACCTACGGAAAATAAATAAAATTGTAATTCCCTGTTGTCCAATTGTGCCAAATCCAGCAGTGATCCTTTATCAGATACCGTGGAATGCAGGATGGTTTACAGTAATTGATTTATGCCAAGTATTCTTTTCTATTCCTTTGCACCCAGACAGCCAGTATCTTTTTACATTTAAGTTTGAAGATCGTATTTAAGCATGGTGTCGTGTTCCTCAAGGGTACACAGAGAGTCCTTCAATTTTTAATCAGATTTTGAAAAAGTGGTTGGAATCGTTGATCATGCCTGGAAATTCTGTTCTGGTTCAGTACATTGATGACCTATTGGTGGCATCAAAAACACGAGAAGATTGTGTCACAGATACAATTGCATTACTGAACCATTTGGCTGTCGGAGGACACAAGGTGTCTCCAGAAAGGTTACAGTTCCGTCAACAAGAAGTAAGATATTTAGGGCATAAAATAGAAAGAGTTAGAAAAGTGACACCAAAACGAATAAAAATAATCAAAGAAATACAATTACCACAGACCCAGAGAGAAATGAGAATGTTTCTGGGAATGGTTGGATATTGTAGACAGTGGATTAATGGTTTTTCTATGTTAGCAAAGCCATTAATACAGATGATCCGGAAACGAGCAAAAGATCCAATTCATTGGAATGATGATTGCTTAGAGGCATTTGTGAGACTAAGAAATTGTTTGTGTGAGGCTCCTGCTTTGGGCATGCCTGATTATTCAAAATATTTTGCTTTGTTCTGTTGTGAAAGAGAAAATTGTGCACTTTCAGTCCTAACACAGAGACATGGATTGAGTCGACGTCCAGTGGCATATTTTTCAGCCACATTGGACCCAGTAGCTTCAGCATTGCCTGGCTGCTTAAAAGCAGTAGCTGCTACTTGCATGAGTTTGGAGCAAAGTGAGTCAATAGTGATGGGACATCCGGTAAAAGTCTTTGTTCCACACTCAGTTGAGATCCTTTTGACAAGAACAAGAACACAGCACCTCACCCCTAGTCGTTTGATAAAGTACGAAAGAGTGATTTTGGGAGCTGAGAGTGTGACTGTAATAAGATGTACAATTCTGAACCCAGCCACTCTATTGCCAGACCCCTACGATGAAGAAGTGAAAGTTGAAAGTGATCATGATTGCTTGGATGTGACTGAGTTATAAACGAAGCCCCGCCCAGATATAAGAGAAACACCTTTGAAAGAGGCGGATCATGAGTTGTTTGTAGTCGACTCCTGCCTTAGGACACAAGAAGGGGGTTTAAGTGCTGCATATGCTGTTTGTAAAATTTCTGGGGTAATTGAAGCATCCTGTTTACCTGGGGTCAAGTCTGCACAAGTAGCTGAATTAGTTGCCTTAACAATGGCATGTAAAAAGGGGAAAAATTGGAGAGTAACCATATTTACGGACAGCCAATATGGGTTCAGGATTGTGCATGACTTTGGCCAGCTTTGGATGCAAAGGGATTTCTGACTTCCTCAGGATCTCCTATCAGAAACAGCAAAAATGTGAAAGATTTATTGGAAGCATTACAATTGCCAAAAGAGATAGAAGTTGTAAAATGCGCAGCGCATCAGTCAGGAAATGACTATGTGACTGCTGGCAATAATTATGCTGACCAAGTGGCGAAATACTGTTCTAAAAATGCAGTAGCCATAAACAGAAAAATTGAAACAGGTGAAACCAGATGCCAACTTATGTACTTCTCAGTACCAGAAACATGGGATAAGATTAGACAATTGCAGGAAGAAGTTGAGGAAAAGGAAAAAGAAGTCTGGATAAAGGCAGCCTGTACAAAGAGACCACATGATGAGGTATGGGTGTATTTATATGGAAGACCAGTCATGCCAGATTGTTTGCTTTCAAAAATGGCAAGAGTGTATCATGGAGCAAAACACATAGGGAGAGATTCAATGATCAGACTATTCAGACAGAGTTGGTACAATCCGAAGTTCAGGGTAGTCGCAGAGAGCCTTTGCCAAAGATGCTTAACCTGTCAACAGCAGAACCCAGGTAGAAAGACAGTGGTAAGCTGGGGAAAGATCGGAAAGGCAGAAGGACCCTTCACCAGATTACAGTTCGATTTTATTGAATTACCCCCATGCAATGGACTGAAATACGTACTTGTCATAGTATGCCTTTTCTCAAGATGGGTGGAAGCCTATCCAACTCGAAGAAATGACAGTCTTACAGTTGCAAAATTGTTGTTGAGGGAGTTAGTGCAGAGATTTGGTTTTCCGGTCACTTTGGAATCAGATAGAGGCCCTCATTTTAATAATGAGATAATTCGATTAATCTGTGCTGCGTTTAACATTGAACAAAAACTGCACTGTGCTTACCGTCCAGAGGCTTCTGGAATTGTTGAGCAAATGAATGGCACAATAAAGTCAAGATTGGGAAAGGTGTGTGCATCCACAAAGCTGAAATGGCCAGATGCATTACCTCTTGTATTGATGGGTCTCAGAAGCATTCCAGACAGAAAAACAGGAATGAGCCCACATGAAATTCTCATGGGAAGAGCTATGAGACAGGCATTTATTCCTGGAAATAAGCTAATGAGTATAACTGATGATCTGGTATTGGACTATTGAAAAGGATTGGCTGAAATGATGCGTTCTATCTCTCACCAGGTTGAAGAAGACGCAGTTGAAAGACAGCCAGACCAAGCGCATGATTTGAATCCTGGAGATTGGGTGCTGGTAAAGAAACACGCAAGAAAGTCGTGCCTAGCACCAAGGTGGGATAAACCGCGGCAAGTCATAATAGTCACTACCACAGCAGTGAAGTGTGCAGGTTTGCCCAATTGGATTCATGCCAGCCATACCAGAAGAGTTCCGAACCCATCAGATCAACAAGAGCCACCACTGACTGAGCAAGCTGAAGCGTCAAGAGTTGTAAACTGTGAAGTTGAAGAATCTAGAGTGATAGATTCTGAAAGACAACCATATGACAAACAGCTCGAGATAAGTCAGGAAGAATGGATCCCAGTGATTGAAATAATTGATGATGTTGTTGAAACCAGAAGAAGAACAGAACTGAAAAGACAAGAAAGTAGTCAGGAAGAGACAGGGGAAGAAGAACATACTCAGGTGAAAATAAAAAAGAGACACAAACAAACCTGCGAAGGGAAAATTAGAAGAACACATTCAGGTGGCAGAAGAAAAGTCTGGATTTAGACCTGAACAGGACCAGATAGAGTTAGAAGAACAAGTTCAGGCAGAAGAAGAAAGATTTGAACTAAGACCTGAACAGGGTCAGATAGAATTAGAAGAACAAGCTCAGGAAGAAGTAGAACAAAATACAGTAGAACCTGAGCAGGAGGAAGCAAAAGAAGGTACAAGCACAGAAAACAGAGAAACAGAACAAATTGTGCCCAGAATAAATGAAATAAAAGAACTTTACAAAGAGATAAAGAGGATGAAAACGCAGTACAAATAAAAAGAGTCAGAAAGGGAGACAATTGGCCAACTGGAGTAAAGAAACTAAAATATCATCTGAGAAAATCTGAAAAGAAACCAGAGCAAGTGAACAAAATCACAAGTCAAACAAGACCTAAACAAACCTTAGCACAAATAACTCGAAGAAGTCCAAGATTGAGAAACTTAAATAGGAGATACAAGGCTCCAGAGTGGACATACGTGATTCTCGAGGAATTTGATTCCCTGGATCTGTCTGATGAGACAGAAGAGGTCCATATTGCACAAATTGATGAAAACAAATTAAAACCTCCTTAAGAACAAAAAGAAAGGCTAAGACTGAAAAAGAAAAAGATAAGAGAAAAGAAAAGACATTTTCTCAGGAGTAAAATGGAAGATGTTGAAGTTATCGGAAAACCAAAATGTGGAGTAAAAAGAAAGTGTTTTAGATTTTGTTTTTGTAGTATTTTGTTAGCAGCATTAGGATGGTTATTCCTAACAGTAGGAGTACCTTTAATAATGAAAACAAGTGACAAGAATAATACAGATATAAATGTTAAGGTAGATAGATTAAGAGAGACTAAATTAGAAATAGGGGTAGAAGATGAAGCAAACTATCATAATGAATCAGACTATAATACGTCCTTTAATGTGTTTATTAAATTGTTATTTCAGTATGTTAGCACTATGGAAATTAACAACTGTTATGTATGTATGAAGTTACTCCCATCAGTATCAGAAGGGATTACGTATCACCATATACCTTTAACTTATGGTGTGTCATGTAGTATTTTATCAAGTTTATTTTATGCTACAGGGAGACTTCAGTATTTTTATTCTAATTTAGATGTAGTATCTCCTGAATTACCTATTAGAAAGAATATGAATCCAGTAGCTAGTAGTAAAAACGCACAGTTTATGGGTGAATTTTTCTTAACAATGAGTTCAATAGATTTAGTTCAGGCATGTAAAGATAATCTAACATGTACATTAAGAAAAGAAGAAAAAGATTTTTTGAGTTTAGTAGAAGAAAGGAGACAGGATTTAATGAGGAAGGCAATTACACAGAAAACCCATGTACCTCCATGGGTTGGGAAGGAGGGAATCTATGCTAGTGGCAAGGCTCATGTTGCGATGTCCCTGGACTTTGAGAAGAGGGGAAAATTCTGCCTCCGTAGATTAAAGACAGATTATAATAATAATTACATTGGTTCCAGTGAATGTGAACATAACTTCCTAATATTAGGAGGATGGGGACTAAAAGGGGGAACTGATCCTGTATTTCCAGGAGTGTAATATGTTTGTGGGAGCAATGCCTATTATAGGTTACCTGCAAGATGGTACGGAAGCTGTTATTTTGGAATAGTTTTTCCAAAAATGTATCATGTAGATAAGATCAGTGAAACCAATGGAAATTCTAATAGACTAACATGTAAAAGAAGAGCTAGTTTTTATGAAATGGTAGGAGATATTTTTAGTGCACTGATACCCTCAGTTGGAGTCATTCTAAATTCACAGAAAATTTGTAAGTTATCAACCATAGTTGATCGTCTTTCTGCAGATACTGCAGGAGGATTTCTAATGATTAACACAGAAATGGTTGCAATTAGATCTATGGTTTTACAGAACCGTCTTGCTCTTGATATATTGTTAGCAAAAGAAGGTGGAGTCTGTGGCATGTTGAAAGTTCAACATTGCTGCACTTATATTCCGGACAAGAGCAGAGAAATTAAAGGATATATTGAAAACATTACGGGAATGCATAAAGATTTGACCCAACTGGAGGTTGACAGTGTGTGGGGAAGACTAACAAAATGTATAACATCAATAGGGAAATGGTTTGTTGATTTTGGGAAAAGTGTTCTAGGTCAGATAATAATACCATTAGTTATGATAACAATGGTAGTGATGTTAGTAATAATTACATATAAATGTTGTAGAAAAGGTACGAAAGAAAGGGTACACTTGGAGAGAAAAGGGAAGGGACAGACACGAAAGAGAAAATATGATGAAATATGTTTAGAAGAAATGAAAGGCAGGTTATATAAGAAAATGCGAGATTTAGAAGGAAACGAAATTGTTGATGGAAGTTGGGAGGAAAAATAGAGAAAACTGAGAAGTGGTAAAGTTGGTATCTGGGATGGATGGGTAATTTTGTGATGGCTTAATATGCCATCAGAGAGGGGATTGATGGAGCAAGGACTCGTACACGAGACTTGCTCGGAAGCAATCCTCTCGTTTAACTCACTAACGAATTACTAACAACTTGTTTTGTGATTAATAATACGCATTATCCTTTACACACGGGAGAGAACGAAGCTTGCCTATGTGTTTACTAACTGCAACAACATGAACGTAGGACTAAAATGCATTCTAACACGGGATCTTTATTGCGCATGCGTCTGCTACATCTACGTTGTATGACGTGCTGACGCTTGGAGGGAAATTCTGGCGCTTGCGCAAAGAACTATAAAATGGCCGCTTAAAAGCTCACATGCATGGCACCTGCTTGCAGATTTTAGAAAAATAAGTTTTATGCTAACGCAAATGCAGAAACGGAAATAATAAATGGTATGGGCTAGAGTAGAGCTTGGTGGTATACAGTGAAATCATTTATTTTTGAGAATAACATTCTTCCTTTTGACTTTATTATTAGTGCGTATTTGGGCCTGTCAAATTTGTCTGAGTCGAGCGGACTGACGTTGCACGACGCATGCGCCCTGATGTAGAAATTTGAAAGGATGACTAAGGACTTGTCACGCGTCCAAGGTCGGCGAAGATGTGCGCTGGGAACATGAGGGTGAAGAGTTCATATGAAGGAACTGTATTCAAGAAAATTTTACATTTGTATTAATAAAGTTTAAAGATGTATGGGAAAGGAAGGGCGGAATAAAAGTTTGAGGGGAGGAGTTTGAAACAATGGATTAAAGAAATAAATGAAATATAAGCATGGTGTGATGATCATCCCCCCCTCGCCTGTCCAATCAGAAGTTAGTATTCTGTAAGATTGAAACATTAATGGGTGGTACATGGTTATAGAAAGGTATAATTGAGGTAGTTCACTTAGTTAGTTAGATTAGAGAGCGGAGAAGATAGCGGAGCAGAGCGAGAGAAGTTAAGCTAAGCTTGTTGGGAGCGGAAGCAGCAGAAATAATTTGGAGCTCGGGATGCTGTCGGTGCTGGGGGTGGTGCTGATGCTCTGAAATGCTGATGAAGAAATCGAATGCAGAACAATCTACTTAATTTGGGTGGGTTAGAAAGAAGATCGCGGAAGAACCACGAGGAGGAAGAGAGTGTCAGAGAGGGGTGCGCCGCATTCGTCGGTATCTAGAGAGGTGAAGTATGCTGTCCTGTTCCTGTCCTGAAGCCTTTGTCTCCTGATCTGTCCTGGGGACCCTTACCAGCCCTTTGGCCAGGGGGTTGGTCTTCACACCATTCTTGGTAAATATGAATTAATCGTCTTGATAAATGCTCTTCTCTCTCTGTCCTCTTCTTTCTGTGCATAGCTGTCAAGTGAAGGAAAAAGCCTAGCAGCTAACTTTTTAGAAAAGTGTGCGCTGCTCCAACCTCCAAAATCATTAAAGAATTTACAATCAATTCTGGGATTCCTAAATTTTGGTCGAACATACATTTTGGATTACGCAGAAAGAGTAAAACCTTTCTACGACTTAATAAAACCTGATTTTTCAGTCAGACAATGGACACAGGAACACACAAATATCCTGCGTTCCCTACAGGAAGACATGATAGCTTCTAAACATTTACAGACACGCGTAAACGCACAGAACTTAGTGATCCGAGTAATAGCGGGTCAATGCGGGTACACTTATTTAACTTTTAATGAAGGTGAAACAGTACCAATCGCATACAAATCGCACCTGTACACAAACGCAGAGATGCGTTTCACTTCAACAGAAAAAATTCTGACATCAGTGCAGACCGCTGTAGCAAGAGAAAGAGCTCTGGCTCAGGGAAAACGCATAATAGTCGTGACCCCAGTACCAGCTTTGGAAGCTGTTACAAAAGCTAGCATTCCAAATGCGAAAGCCTTACATCCCAGATGGATACAATGGGCTAATTCTCTTACTGCAACGGATGTTGAATACAGATTTGATCCAAGTTTGAAAACACAGGCATTCCTGCAATACGAACAAGAATATCCTCTTCCAAATGAAATTTTGCCTCTAGATCAGTATGAATACATTATTTACACTGATGGATCTGCTCAACCAGTCATAGGGAGTAAGCAAGCTTACAGCGCGGCGTGTGCGATTGTTAAAGGTTGCATGCACGATGGAAAGTTCCATCCGAGTTGCACTAAAACGCAATCTGTAGGAGACTGCACGGCTCAGTTGGCAGAACTCAAAGCACTTATACTGGCACTTATAAATACGGATCACGAATTCCCCACACTTATTGTGTGTGATTCCTTTTACTGTGTACAGTCGTACAATGAATATCTACATCATTGGGAACAAAACGGGTTCAAAGATGCAAATGGTGGCACAATTAAGCATAAAATGCTATGGGAACAGGTAGTGGAGTTGAAAAACGAACTACCAAGGGCTCACGTGATACATACACTGAGTCATCAGCGTGATGGCGTTCACGTTGAAGGGAATTCATTGGCTGATGAAGCCGCAAAGGGGGCTGTTCGCACAGCCGCCGTAGCTGCAGTTACTCGTTCAAAGACGAGGGTAGACGGCGAGATAATGGTAGCTGTCAATGCTTCACGCAAAGGCAGCACAGCAGTACCTAAAAAATTCCACTCAAGTACTCCTACAAGTTAGATGCACAAAACATTCCATATGCTCAGATTCCTGGAGTGGGGGATAGAGTAATACCAACTATGGATCATAGGCAAGGCTTAACTGTGGCGGCACACGAAGGGGAGGGTTCTGTACATAAGGGACTTAGGGAGACTGTTTCTTTGTTGAAAGAACGCTACTGGTGGCCCGTGATGACAAGGCATATTAGAGACTATGTCTGGAACTGCGACATCTGCAAGCAGATGGAAGGGTCCACCGCAACACGTCCAGTACAGATACCATTGTTAGACAGCTTTAGGTTGTCCGTTCGTGTACGTCCAGCTCAAGTTTCCTCAAGGTTTGGCCTCAGCGCTCGGCTGACGCTCGAACTGTTATAAAAGATTTGCGAGTCTTTATCGGCACATACGCAGTTGGCACGTTACATTCTGACCGTGGTACGGTGTTTAGCTCTCGGGCTTACAAAGAGGCCATGGAAGGAATGGGCGTAGCATTGCGGTACTCCTCTCCGAACCATCCCGAGGGAAATTCTGTTGTGGAGAGGAAAAACCGAGACTTAAAGCAATCTTTAACAGCTAGGGTATTAGGCAAGGGCGGTAGATGAGTCGATCACCTTTATGGGGTACAGCGAGCGATCAATAACCAGCCAAGAAACTCTCTAGGGGGTGTCACTCCTTACGAGGTCCTATTTGGGACGAGAATGTGGGTACCTGATTTTGATTGTGAAGGCACAGTGGCGGATGAAAAACCATTTGATATCCATGATCGTTTGGCTGTTTTACAGGATCTAAACAAATCCAGAACACAACAAAGTAACGTGCTCCAGCAACAGACCGCCACTGAGGAAGTCAAGGCAGTAACGGCAAGACCTGTCTGGATCCCAAAAATCAGAGATCTGGTCAGAGAAAAGATTGCAGACAAGAAAGAATTTGGGCCATCCTACAGAAAGCCTGTACCGGTCCTAGCAATCCAAGGCACAAGAACTGTACTTCTGCCACCTCTTGCCGGGAAAAAGGAGAAAAGATTTGTCTCAATCGACTTAATCAAACCACACTATGTGGCCGATACTAAACAGTAGGCCGCGTGGACTCCACAGTAGCAGACGCCCTCCTCTCGCTACAATCCAAGAAGTTCAAACAGAAAGATTCATCACGTTCGAAGAGCCACCTGTACGGAATGAAGGACTAAGCAACAATGCTGTGGAACTCGTTCCACTTCAACAAGAAGAAACTCAACTTAACAACCAAGTTGCATTAAGACCGACTACAGACATCTACATCAACATGCCTCGTCAAGAGCAAAATCCGATTTCAACAAATCCCGATGCAATTCCAACAATTGATCGAACTGCTTCTGGCTATTTCATGAACTTTGATACATTTTCACTGGATCCAAGTGAGCCGGAAACGACGCCAGCCAAAAAATCACTCAAACAGAAACTCACTGACTTTTTCAACTTTTTTAGAAAGACTTACCTGGTGTCACCTTGGATTGAACTATGGTATATCACTAGGATTTTATTTTTTATTTTCTGGCTAGGTTTAATAATAACTTTTAGTATGCTTATTAATGGACGATACCTCCAGCAGAGCTCTACAGCCCAAAGAGTCAATTTGATTTTAAAACCACACCAGCCTTCACATCGTGAACCAAGAGACTTGTCTTCAGTGAACATTACAGCAGTTCCTATACCAGACGGTATAGTATGGGACAAGATTGATTATGATATATTCGGTCCGACTGAACTTTTAAAGCTAAAACATGTATTTAAAATTTCTTTAAGTGATATCATTACCTCCAGTACATTTTCTGATGATTGGGACACTGAAACTGTAAATGCTATGATGTCTGGTTTAGAAAAAACTGCCGCATTTCCGAACAATGAAATGTTAGAAGGTACTTCAGACTATGATACATTGTACTTTTACCAGCAATATGGTCATCATTTCTTGCACAAATCTATAACACCTAGAAATGTATTTGAATACCACCAGTGGGAACACTGCCCAACTCCTCCAAAAGGTAGTTCGCAAGCATTTGCACAGAAATTCACATACTTCTCAGGGTTTAACACATCCGACCCGAAGTCATTTTATTATAAAGTGGCAAAAATTTCAGCTCAGAAACCTATGTTAACAAACACCAAACATATTTACTCTGCTTCCTTTATGGCCCAGTTGTCTACACAAGGTTTCGACCTATGGAAGGACACTATAGATTTGAAATCAATCTGGGGTTCTAGGGACTGGCAAGTCAAGGGAACAGAAGCGCTATTTAGAGCATGCCTCATTCCACAGCAGATTATATTTCTGAATGAAACTGTGCAACAGACATCCTGTCTTGGACTAGCCAAGAACAAGGAACTGAACTCACCCGGGTTTCCTACACCGTCACAGATGGGTGGGGGGCAGAATTCAACTACACAAGGGGTAGGATTAGATGACATTCTCCAGTACAACAGATCCGATCCTGATTGGACGAAATGGCTGATTTGGCCCATTGACACAAACACCTGTCAACAGAGATTTATGAATACAACTGAAGGGTTTAGTATCCATAGGCCAGGTACACGCTATGTACAAAGACAACACCCAGGGGTAGTGACATCCTATAGTGTTGGGAAGTTGTGCCTTGATTGGCTAGAGACTTCAACACTCACAGATGTAAAACATCACTTGACCTTACTCACACCTGATGTAGACCTTAGGGATTTCTTGTCAGGCCCAAGGAAAACACGTCAGAAACGTTTCATATATGCCGGCATTTATGCCTATTATAATGAAAACTGGAAAATATCCCAACAAGAGGCTGCAGAAAGGATACGGGAGATAGACCGTACTAACTTAGAAAAGGCATTAGCTGTAGTGGATAATGGGTTAACAACTTTGACCTCCAGGATTTACTCCTTAGGCAACATTGTGTCCTCGGCAATCGACATATTAGAACAAGATCTGGCCTTGTTACAACACGGGCAATCTCAGCTACGTTCTATTATGATGTTAAGCTGGACGCTGCAATCTTTGCGTGCAGGCTATATGCCATGGCGTTTTATAAACACCACGTCTCTGTTTTCAGAATACAATCTGACTGATAAACAGACAGAAATGGCACAAAGGGGAGCCAAATATACAATGCTGCGTATTGAGAAACTGGAAAGGTTACCATTCACTGTAGCCGAATCACCATCAACTGAAGGGCTAATTCATGGCCAAATCACTCTGCCGGTCACTACCTTTCAGTTTCAATATTGCCTTGAGCAAAGGCAGGCAGGCAAATATGAAAAGATGGGTAAGGGTTACATTAAGGAAACTTGGGAGTTACCATATAGATATCGATGCCGGAATGGGGATCGAGAAGTGTATCTGAGTGGTACAAACTGCAAGAACGCTTTAGGCGGTTCTCTCATGTGTCAGGATATTTCACTACACGGAGCCTGTAACGGTTCAGTGGCGAACCTATCGTGTCACATGACTGGAACCCCAGCTGCAGTGATCACGCCAGTTTTCGAGCTGCTCTCGAATGGGAGTTACTTGATGCTAAATGGTCAAGGTTGCTGTGGGATGCTTCCGGGCATCGCATATCTGGTCACTGTTAACTCCAGGGTTACTTGCTGTATGCAAGTATTGTTTCCACCACTGAACACAGTCAGGGAGGCGCCGTTATGGCCATCACCGCTCGAGAAACCTATGAACTTCAAGTTGCAAGGACCTCGACTGAGATACAGGCGCTTATACGTACAAACTGCCCCTTTCATTTCGTAGAAATGGTGGGTCGTATCTTCAATATGTCTGATACGAGCGGTATTGTACACCTATTTAAGACCATAGGGTCAGGACTGTTAAGCACCTTTCAGACAGTCCTCGGAGTAATCCCAAATTTTATACACTCCATATTGGGAAGCGTATTTGGAGGATTCCAGCTTATCCTATTGCTGATTGCAGGGGTCCTAATCATAATACTTCTGCTACGCAATGGACGGCCCAATTCCCGAGGGAATGGCGAACATGCTCCAGGAGCGGAAATACCGTGAACGCATGGTACAACCTCTGGGCATTTCTTGCCTGCGAGAACTCAATGCCTCCTGGTTTCTATCCTTTCGACCAGTCTGGGTAGACTGCATCTTACCTGTTCTTCGATGCCTGTTTTGCGGAGAAGAATGCACGTTGGATCTTTGTCTAACATTTCCATCAGATGCGCCTCCGGACACGGATGCAATGCTGGACCCCATAAAGGCCCACGCTCTGCGTTGTCCCCAGCGTCTTCCGATTCTGATGAATGCATTCCTGGAGAATCCACAGGTGCCGTTTGCTCCTGCTGGGTTAGGTGACTCCTCCACAGGCACCCAGGTTACAACTGCCGCACAAGCTGCCTCAGCACCGACTGTTAGCAGTGCTACATTCCATCTATGTGCGATTGACGTTCTCTGTGAGACGTTGGATTTGTCGTCTGCAGCACTAACAACGATAATGTTGTGCTTCCCAGCCAGGACGCTTAATCTTGAATTGGCTCGCGTGTCCTGGGAAAGAATTCGGCTTCTTCATTCGTTTCATAACAAACAAGCAAAATTGGAACATTTCCTAAATTGACACTTTCGCTTGAGAAAAGCATGGCCTTCTTCCGCTTTGAATGAGGCAACTTATATGGAGAAACAAAATAGACATTCTTTTAGTGCCAATTGAAATTAGCTGAATTACTAACATTTTAGAAGAATTTTTTTTTATAGGGATTTTAAAACCATGTTTTTATTTGTTTTAAATATGATTTTAAATTGTCCAGATTTTAAGTATGGTCATTGTTATCCAATTCAAAAGAGGAGTGGGTGTTATGTCCCGTTTAAAGGCCCTAATGTAGACCCGTTCATACATGCCCTAAAATGGACGTATTCATATTTGCCCTAATATGGTCATATTCGTACTTGCCCTATTATGGTCATAGCCGCATATGCCCAATTATGGTCATAACTGTACATGTCCTATTATAGTCATGATTCCTTTTATAGGCATGATCTTTCACGTACATTGGTCCTCACTAGTACACAACGTGCTCTGAGGGCTGAACGTTATCTATCCTGTCGTTTTGAATACAGCAGGGTTTTTCCCAAACACAGGCCCACACTGTACTCATCAATTATGCATGGCTCTCTAGGAATACACCACCTGCATAATATGTATGTACAAAGTTCACCCCTGACGTCTTCCTCATGTCTAACTACAGACAAATATAAACCATACCGAGGACCGAGACTCTTTAGGGTATAAGTACACCACATCTTACCCCGGTAAGACAGAGGGAACCGAGACTTCCATGCTGACACACTGACCAGAGACGCTGAGGCTCCTGCATGCAGTCGCTCCAGCTGACAGCGGTCTGACACAGCCCTTGCGGGGTGTCCAACTCGAGACCAGGACGGGGTCCCACACTCTCTCTATTCAGGTATGGGGGTTCGACTAAATCCTAGAAGGATTCTTGGCTCTTAGGCTTTTAGACCTACACATGTGCTAGGTACACTCAGGTACATCTAGTTAGGCATCGTAGGACTACGCGCACTTTCATAATGCTTTTATATTCATGTATGTATTCATGACTATTGCAATATGGTAGAACTGTTCTATCCCTTTGCTTTTATCGTACTGCTGATAATATATCTCTGCTATTGTCTGCTGGTTGCCGCAGCACATATATTTTACACTAGAATAACAACTGTTCAATAAATACTTATTGAAACGCCCGACTGTATATTCTGTGTAACTCTCTGAGACCAACCGAATAAGTAAGCACGAGTGACTGAGCGAAAAGTAGTATATTGTTTCCACGATTCTGAGGAATTTGGGTTGTCATGATCTAAGGTTGCCAGAAACTAATCTCTCCCCGATAAGAGGAGATTCTAGTGGCACTGTGAGCTAGCTAATGCAAAACAATCTAACATACGCGGTGAGGGTGCACAGAGCCAGTCTGCCACCAAGCCCACAGCTTATGTTATACAAACGCGCAGGTCCTGCATGGGTACTATAGGAACTACACGACAGCACCTTAGGCTTGCCCTCCATGGTTCACCTTAGGCTTGCCCTCCATGGTTGCTCCCCCAGCCCAGCACCCCTTTGTCCAAGTCCATGCCCCTGCCCCCTCATTCCTGCCCTGCATGCTCTGTTGTACGGCTACTGCTACTTCGATTGCCCTGCTTGGTTAGCTTGCTGCCCATGTCCTCTGCTGTGCGAGTCCATGCCCCTGCCCCCTCCCTCATGTGTGGTCTGTTGTGCTGCCACTGCCTCTCCCACATTTCATCTGTGATTTGCTCACTTCTCCTGCCCCTCTAACCCTAATCTCCATTGTCCGAATCCATGTCTCTGCCTCTTGCCTTCTGCCCTGCTTGGTCCATTGTGCTGCAGCTGTGCATACCCGCTAGCCCTCCATGGTTAGCTTGTTGCACCGTCCACCTTCCCCCTGCCCTCAGTCTGAGCCTGTACCACTGCCCCTCCCTCCTGCCCTGTATGGTCTGTTGTACTATCACTGCCCTTTCTGCCTGCCTTCCATGCTTATCTTGCTAGCTGTAGTCCTACCCACCTCCACCCTACTCTGCGATGTCTGAGTCTATGCCCCTGCCCCCTCCCTCTTGCATGGTCCATTGTGCTCCCACTGCTCCTTTTGCTTGCCCTCCATGAGTAGCCCCTTGCCTGTGCCCTCTGATGTCAAAGTCCATGACCCTACCACCTTCCACCTGCTCTGTGTGGTCTGTTGTGCTGCCACTGCCCCTCCTGCTTGCCCTATGTGGTTATCTTGCTGCCCTTGTTCCTGGCCCCCGCCCTCCTTTGTTTGATTTGTGCCCTTGCCCCCTTCCTCCTGCTCTGTGTGATCTGTTAGGCTGCTACTGCCTGTTCTGCTTGCCCTCCAGGATTATGAGTGGGTATGTGAGTGGTTTTGTAGGTTTGTGAGTGAGTGTGCCAGTGATTGTGTGGGTGTTTGAGTGGTTTGGTGGGTCTGTGAGTGGGTGTGTAAGTGGTTTGGTGAGTCTGTGAGAGGGCATGTGAGTGGCTGAACAGGCGTGAGTGGGTGTGTGAGTGGCTGGATGAGTGTGTGAGTGGTTGTGTGGGTGAGTGAGTGTGTGAGTAGGTGTGTGGGTCTGTTATGGAGTGTATGTGTTTTTAGGTTGAGCATTCAAGACCTCTTGTGTACTTTAGTATACTTCTTTGGGGGCTTACACTCATTCCCCTGCTTTTCATTTGTTTGCTTTAGTGTCCTTTAAAAATCCTTCCTTGCTAGTGGTCAGTCCTGCCTCTTTGTCCCTTCTTTCTGTCTTTATTCCTCCCAAGGAGCAGGGGCCGAGTACTGTATCATTACTCTTTGTGTGATTATCTGGTGTTTTGTGGGACTATTTTTTTCTTTGCTTCCTGCTGGGGATACTGTTTGCAGTCGAGTTCACTTAATCTCTCAGTGCCCTCTACAGACTGAGGAGTGCAGCATCTGAATCACTGCTCCAGGCTTCCCCCATAAACAGGTTTGTAAAGATTATTCTTTTCTCCTCACATTTGCCCGAGGGCACCCAGCATGTGCTATCAATCCAAACTTGTTTCAGGCAGGGCTTTTTATTTTATTTCCACAGGCTTCGCCTGTGACCTCACCCTGCAACAGGAGAGGGTGGGGAAGAACCGGGAGTGCTTCGAGAGACAGAGGACATTAACATTGTGCCTGCTTTTACACTTTCTGGTTTGTGGGCAGGAGTCACTGGACAGAGTTTTGCAGTTTTGGGAGATAACCCTGTATGTTTTTATGCAGAGTTGAATTTGGGAATTGGAGCCCGTAGCTGTTGTTTTTAAGCAGACAAAATACAGTTTACTATGTAATGAAAAGTTCCAGAAAGAATCCACACTAAAGACTGGTGCCACCTGAAGAACACATTTTAGTTTAGTAGCTGCACACGTTGGTTAGTTTGCAGCTTCTTTCGGGATTTGGTTTATCTGAAGATACAGCTGCAGCAGCGCAGCTCATGGCCTGCTCTAGCCCCAACAGGGCGGCATGGTTACCGAGTGTCTTTGTGTCCCCGCGTGCCCAGCTTCACGCAGGGCCGGCTCTAGGGCGGTGCGATCGGTGCCACCGCACTGGGCGCTGACTTGGGGCGGGGCGTCATTTTTGCAAGTTTATTATCATTTTAAGAGCACCTGCTGCTGCGTTCCTGGCCTCCAACAATTTTCAGGCATCAATTAAAATGTCAAGATGACTCTGGTGATTAATCCTCTTCGTGGAAAGAGACCGGAGGTTTGTTTAGTGGAAGTTTTGACTAATCCTAAGGTAGCGCAGAGGGTTAAAATGCCTGCTGCTAAGAACGTGTACAACAGCTAACAAACTGCATATAATGTAAATAGGTCAGTGGGTTACTGCTTCTGTAAGACAGCTCCTTTTGTTACTTGTCGTTTATAAGTCAAAATCCTAATATAGACCATTGAGCTATTCACTGTCATCAAAGAGCTGCATGCAAACTGCAAGGTATATATTAGAGCTATATGTTTTTTTGCCCAGTGTTTCATTATCCTAATTTTGGCAAAAGGGTTCATTTGGGTAGAAAACAATTCTTATTATTAAACTGAACCCCTAACAATGGTGTTACGTTTTAAAGTCTAAATTTGTGCTTTAAAGAATAAGGACTCATTACACCTTGTAGTCCTGTCTGAAGTAACATTTTCTATACACTGATACACTGATTTACACACATATGATTGCAATGTGTGTGTGATGTAAAGTGCTCTGACACCTTACACTGGTAGGAGTGGTGCTATAAAACTAAATGAATCTGACAAACAGTGGATATGGAGACTTGAGGGGCACTGTTAAAGGGTGCTAGTGAGGGAATCCGTGGCAGAGGTGGTCATGGGGGGGCATCAACAAGCATTGTCGCACAGGGCGCCACTAGTGTTAAAGCCGGCCCTGGCTTCACGTCTAGGGGCTGTACATACGTTAATGCGATATGGCCAAGGGGCAGCCAGTGTAGAACCAGTCGTGGCTCGTGCTCTCTCCCTGCGCCTCCTATACCCCCGAACGGGGGGCAAAATTGGATCCCAGCGGCACAAGGAGAAGCAAACACGGCATTGGGAGACCAGGTCTACGGAGCTCTGCCACACACCATTTGTGCATTTCTGTAGTATTACGGTGTTTCAGTGTACACTGAGGCTGCCGTTGGTGATCGTGGTATTTAAACACGTTTAAACCAGGTGATTCATAGTAATAAGGTATATTGCTATTTTTTTCTTTTTACCGTCCCATTCCTACCTGTTGTACTTCACCTTCCCCTTTCTGCCTGTTGCTTGTTTTGCCTGTGCATTGTCTGATGCTCAATGAATGCACATAACCCTTTCCAGTCTGTGAGAGGTAACTACCTCCCAATTACAAAGCAGCATGGGGCCCTTGTTACCACGTGGTGGGGAGGAGTGGGACATTTGTTTTATCCTGTTTATAGCCAGTGGGTATAGCAAAGGCCGCCACCGAAGGGGGCCTAGAGGGCCGGCGCCATAACCGACACCAAGCCCCGGACGAAACCAGTTTTTCGCGCCAAGGAGCAGGGAAGCTCCCGCGCCCCCCCGCTGCGACCGCCAGAGAGGCGCCGCCCCCCGGCCAATGGGGGCCCGGGCGCGATACGAACCCCCAATGGGGGAGAGGCCATGCAGAAGGCGGCACAGAACGGGGGGGATATAGCGCCGCTCCCCAGGTAAGCTCCTATCTTTTGGGAGCGGGGGAGCAGCGCCGGCAAGAATCTTTTGCAACCACCAGTACTGGAGTCGAGGCGAAGCCCTGGGAGAGCCATCGGGAGCAACCGCCGCCGAAGGCAAGGAAGGAAGGCGACGGAGAGCATCCACCAACTCCGGTGCTTGGAGCAAAGCGGGGCCGGCCAGGAGAAGCACATCCGAACTCGCTGGTAATCAGCGGGGATCGGAGCCGCCGAGAGAACCCGGCGGCCTGGTATCAGGGGCATCGGAACCGTCCCGAGTTCACGCGGTCCCAAAGCCGGACTCTGCCCCTGAAAACGGGGGGGGGGGCACGGACCCGCAAAACGAATTTTAAGGTCTCCCCGCAGCTAAGGCCGCCTGCACTACGAACCCCAGCACCCCCCTCCGGGGACCGGAGCAAAGACTGCGGTGGTGACCTACCCGGTATCCAGAGAAGGACGGCAGCCCGGTCAGCCCCTCCGCATCAACGTCGGGTGGCGGCACAAGGAGCAGCGGGACAAGGAGCGGCATCAGCGAGGGCCGCTGGAGCAGTGGGGCTTCACTTTCGTGCCTGTTCAAAGGCGGGCTGCGAAGGTCGATCGGCGCGTGGTCAGGGGCAGCGGGACCGGAGCCTGGTGACAGGGAGAGACACGGCGCGAGGCCCCGCACCCCGCCTGGACAGGAGCTGCTTGCAGTCACGCCGCTCCCGGGCTTTCCGCTGACTTACTACTAAGCCGGGAGCGCGCGCCAACGTGAGGGCAGAGCCGGCGCCGGAGCTAGCCTTAAAGGGGCAGGCGCATCGGTTTCAGTGCTCGACACAAAAAAACAACAAAAAAAAAAACAAAAAAACGAAAACGACAAAAAGGCTGCACAGCGAAGGGCAGGGTCGTGATATATAGACCTGCACCCCGCATTAAGAAGGTCACACGCGGAGCCACAACAAGGTTTGGTGCATACATTGGCGGCAGCACCCCGCATTACAGCACAGGAGGAAGACGCGGCAGGAGGAACGCAGTTGGGGCAACTGCGGCTGGGGGGCAGATGGCAAAGAAGGGGAACAAGAGGCAGCAGAAGGAGCTCGATGACCTGCTGCACCGGATCCGGGCGGCATCGGAAGTCCACGGGAACGACTGGCTGCAGCCCCATCTGCAGGAGGATGCAGGAGAAGGGCCAAGTCACCGGCAGCAGAGCGTGCCCAACGCACCGGCAGCCAAGCGGCAGAGGAGGGCTCCGGCCAAACTGGCGGATGCGGCGGCCCCCAAACAGGCCCCCAAGAGGAAGACCCAGCCACCTGTAGCCAGCACGGCGGCGGCGGGACCGAATGGGGGGTCAACGGATACAGCGACAAACGGTGAGCATATCAGTGCAATTGTGCAGGAATGCATAAAAACTATGGCACCACTCATTATGGAAAGGTTAGCCAGGCAGGCTGGAGCACCAGGTGCACCGGCAGGGGAGGGGCAGGGAGACACGGGAGGGCCGGGAGAGGTAGATACCCAGGCAGAGGAAGTGGCATCGGGGTTACCATGGCACCTGATAGACCCTGGCCACGTACGCCGACAACGCTTAGGGCACCAAGTCACCTTAGGGGGTGGGGGCGAAGCAGGATCACCCACATTGGCTTGGGATGCGCACCCCCGTCACCCACCCCGCCCCCGCAACAGCGACTGACGCATATTCACGCCCCTCACCGGGCCCCGCGTCCTTAACCACCAGGGCCACAGGGCTAGCTAGCCTCATACCGCTGGCGGTCAAGGAAAGAATTTGGAGGAAAGAATTCATTGACATTTTCTCATTATTAGAGATACAGCTAGAGGGCTTGACTTGACCACTTGCGATAAGATGGATGAGGACAAAAGGGAAAGGAGAAAAGAGCGCAAGGAGAGAAATTTCGATAATTGGCTAGACGCGTTCCGGATAATGGCCTGCATTATAGTGGAAAAATTCCCGCGCTGCGCAGCTGACCTATGGCTGTACGAGTCCAACATCCACAATGCGCAGAGACAGTTCCCAGGCGAAGCATGGCTGGAATATGATAAGGGGTTCAGGCTAAAGATGCAAACACACCCAGAAATGGAGTGGAACGAGGAGGACGTATCTGGTTTCATTCACAAAATGATGGTTGCGAGGGAGGCCAAGTCATGGGGGGGTAGACACGAGCAGTCCTTTCGAGGGTCCGCCCACAAGGGGAAGGGGATGCCATTTAATAAGCCCAAGCAAGTTAGCTCGTGGAGAGCACCTCACAACAGCGGGACACCAGCTATCTGTTGGAAGTTCGAATCAAACGAATGTACCTACGGGGCAGCATGCAAGTTCCAGCATGCCTGCTCCTCTTGCGGGGGGGGTCACCCGGCAGCAGGGTGCAAGCGCAAAAAAGACCACAAGGGAGACAGGAAAGAGAAAAAGAAGCAATGATCTGGGGGAAGGGGGCGCAGGGGGAACAACGGGTTTACATACCTACAGGCTGGCACGGTCCCCCATTAACACGCACCTGTTGCGCAAGCTAGCCAACAGCTACCATAACAAGACTGACGCCGACACCCTAGTCCACGGCTTTGAAGAAGGTTTCCCCATCCCGTTTACAGGCCACCGCCCACCAGGCAGTGTCAGAAACCTGAAATCAGCAATGCAACACCCGGGGGTAGTAGCGGAAAAAATAGAGAACGAGAGGGCCCTGGGGAGGATAGAGGGCCCCCTGCCCGATCACATGATCAAGGAACTGGTGATCTCCCCTTTAGGGGTAGTCCCCAAGAAGGAACAAGGGCAATACCGATTAATCCATCACCTGTCATTCCCTGACGGCGCTTCCGTCAACGATGGGATTAGCACGGAGATATGTTCAGTGACCTACTCCACGATAGACGATGCCATCGACCTAGTTAGGGCGACGGGCCCAGGGGCCCTTATGGCGAGAGCAGACATCGAGTCCGCCTTCCGCTTACTCCCTGTCCACCCCTCCAGTTTTCATCTACTAGGTTTCCAATGGGAGGGCGAACTATACTTTGACAAAGCGATGCCCATGGGGTGCTCGGTGTCGTGTGCCTATTTTGAATTATTTAGCACCTTTATGGAATGGGCGCTGCACGTAAGACACCCGTCAGGTAGGTCGCTCCCCCACCACACAGCTCCGCCTGTGTTGTCTGCCCGCTGCTTCTGCAGGTAAGATCGCCCCTCAGCTGCGGCCCCGGTGCCCGCACTTCTTGCTTCCCCCCTTTTTTCCTTCTGTGCCCCTCGCTGCCCCATTTACGTTGTGCCCGTGATTTTGTCTGTTTTTCTCCCCTTTTTCCTTCTGTGCCCCTCGCTGCCCCATTTACGTTGTGCCCGTGATTTTGTCTGTTTTTATCCCCTTTTTCCTTCTGTGCCCCTCGCTGCCCCATTCACGTTGTACCCGTGATTTTGTCTGTTTTTATCCCCTTTTTCCTTCTGTGCCCCTCGCTGCCCCATTTACGTTGTGCCCGTGATTTTGTCTGTTTTTATCCCCTTTTTCCTTCTGTGCCCCTCGCTGCCCCATTTACGTTGTGCCCGTGATTTTGTCTGTTTTTATCCCCTTTTTCCTTCTGTGCCCCTCGCTGCCCCATTTACGTTGTACCCGTGATTTTGTCTGTTTTTATCCCCTTTTTCCTTCTGTGCCCCTCGCTGCCCCATTTACGTTGTGCCCGTGATTTTGTCTGTTTTTCTCCCCTTTTTCCTTCTGTGCCCCTCGCTGCCCCATTTACGTTGTACCCGTGATTTTGTCTGTTTTTATCCCCTTTTTCCTTCTGTGCCCCTCGCTGCCCCATTTACGTTGTGCCCGTGATTTTGTCTGTTTTTCTCCCCTTTTTCCTTCTGTGCCCCTCGCTGCCCCATTTACGTTGTACCCGTGATTTTGTCTGTTTTTATCCCCTTTTTCCTTCTGTGCCCTCGCTGCCCCATTTACGTTGTGCCCGTGATTTTGTCTGTTTTTCTCCCCTTTTTCCTTCTGTGCCCCTCGCTGCCCCATTTACGTTGTACCCGTGATTTTGTCTGTTTTTCTCCCCTTTTTCCTTCTGTGCCCCTCGCTGCCCCATTTACGTTGTACCCGTGATTTTGTCTGTTTTTATCCCCTTTTTCCTTCTGTGCCCCTCGCTGCCCCATTTACGTTGTGCCCGTGATTTTGTCTGTTTTTCTCCCCTTTTTCCTTCTGTGCCCCTCGCTGCCCCATTTACGTTGTACCCGTGATTTTGTCTGTTTTTATCCCCTTTTTCCTTCTGTGCCCCTCGCTGCCCCATTTACGTTGTGCCCGTGATTTTGTCTGTTTTTCTCCCCTTTTTCCTTCTGTGCCCCTCGCTGCCCCATTTACGTTGTACCCGTGATTTTGTCTGTTTTTATCCCCTTTTTCCTTCTGTGCCCCTCGCTGCCCCATTTACGTTGTGCCCGTGATTTTGTCTGTTTTTCTCCCCTTTTTCCTTCTGTGCCCCTCGCTGCCCCATTTACGTTGTACCCGTGATTTTGTCTGTTTTTATCCCCTTTTTCCTTCTGTGCCCCTCGCTGCCCCATTTACGTTGTGCCCGTGATTTTGTCTGTTTTTCTCCCCTTTTTCCTTCTGTGCCCCTCGCTGCCCCATTTACGTTGTACCCGTGATTTTGTCTGTTTTTCTCCCCTTTTTCCTTCTGTGCCCCTCGCTGCCCCATTTACGTTGTACCCGTGATTTTGTCTGTTTTTCTCCCCTTTTTCCTTCTG
Source organism: Calotriton arnoldi (assembly GCA_963921515.1). Classification (NCBI taxonomy): domain Eukaryota; kingdom Metazoa; phylum Chordata; class Amphibia; order Caudata; family Salamandridae; genus Calotriton; species Calotriton arnoldi. The sequence continues at coordinate 158,905 of CAWUFW010002592.1, read as the reverse complement.
TGCCCCTCGCTGCCCCATTTACGTTGTACCCGTGATTTTGTCTGTTTTTATCCCCTTTTTCCTTCTGTGCCCCTCGCTGCCCCATTTACGTTGTGCCCGTGATTTTGTCTGTTTTTCTCCCCTTTTTCCTTCTGTGCCCCTCGCTGCCCCATTTACGTTGTACCCGTGATTTTGTCTGTTTTTATCCCCTTTTTCCTTCTGTGCCCCTCGCTGCCCCATTTACGTTGTGCCCGTGATTTTGTCTGTTTTTCTCCCCTTTTTCCTTCTGTGCCCCTCGCTGCCCCATTTACGTTGTACCCGTGATTTTGTCTGTTTTTCTCCCCTTTTTCCTTCTGTGCCCCTCGCTGCCCCATTTACGTTGTACCCGTGATTTTGTCTGTTTTTCTCCCCTTTTTCCTTCTGTGCCCCTCGCTGCCCCATTTACGTTGTACCCGTGATTTTGTCTGTTTTTCTCCCCATTTCCTTTCTGTGCCCCCGCTGCCTCTCGCCATTCCCGCCGCTGCGTCCCCTGCGGCCCCGCCCCCCTGACTGCCCATTCGCTGCCCCTGCCTCCCGCCTCCCAGCTGCTCCTCCCTCCCACCTCCCCATAAATGGCGGCCGCTGCGCGCCGCGCCGCTGGCGCGCCGAAGGCGCGCCTAAGGCAAGCCCGTCTGCGCCCGTCCGCGACTGGACCGCGCCCAGCGCCAGAACCCCTGGATCCCACCGATGCAACACTACTCGACGGACCTACGACGCCGCCACACTCACCGCACTCAATGCCGGCCGGAACCCTGCCTGCTACCGAGCCTCACCGAGACGCACCCACGGACCCTTCACCTGCCAAACCTGCCGATTCACCTGCCCCCGGACGTGCACCACCTCCGCCAAGTCGAGCACCAGCAGCAACAACCTGAAATGCATCCTGTTGAACACCCGCTCCGTCCACAGGCACGCCGTGGAACTCTGGGACCTGCTCGACGCAACAGCACCGGACATCGCCTTCCTCACCGAAACCTGGATGAACGCCTCCTCAGCGCCCGACATCGCCATAGCCATCCCGGACGGATACAAGATCACCCGGAGGGACCGCGTCAACCAGACGGGAGGAGGCATCGCCATCGTACACAAGAACACCATCCGCATCTCGACTAACTCCGACGAGACCTTCACCGCCGCCGAACACCTACACTTCCAGATACACACTGACCCCAAGACCACCCTCCGAGGCACCCTCATCTACAGACCCCCGGGACCACGCACACTATTCAGCGAAGACATTGCAGACTTCATCAGCCCGCACGCCATGCCCTCAGCCGACTACATCCTCCTAGGGGACCTCAACTTCCACCTGGAGAACAACAACGACAGAAACACCACCGCCCTGCTGGACAACCTCGCCAACCTCGGACTCAAGCAACTGGTGAACACGCCCACCCACTACGCCGGCCACACGCTTGACCCCGTCTTCTCTTCCAGCAAGCACATCTCCTTCAGCCACGCCACCGGACTACACTGGACCGACCACAGCTGCGTCCACTTCAGCTTCAGAAAGACTGCGACCCACCACCACCCGCAACAGGCTCCCCGCCGGAGCTGGAGCAAGATCACCACCGAGCAGCTCACCGCCTCCCTCAGCCAGAACACACCCACCAACACAACGGACCCAAACGAAGCAGCCAGCAACCTCGCCAAGTGGCTGACCGCCTGCGCCGACGACCTCGCACCACTAAAAACCCTCCCAGCAGACCCGGAAGCAAGAAAACCCCTTGGTTCACCAACGACCTCAAGGAATCCAAGAAGAACTGCCGCACTCTCGAGAGAACCTGGCGACTCGACCAGACCACAGACAAAAGGACCGCCCTCAAGCACGCCACCCGCAAACACCACCAGCTGATCCGTGCCACCAAGAAGTCGGCACTCAAAGAACGACTGGACAACAACGCCCACGACAGCAAGGAACTTTTCAGCATCGTCAAAGAGTTCTCCAACCCCAGCGCCGGAAACAACGACATCACCCCCTCGCAAGACCTCTGCAACTCACTCGCCACGTTCTTCCACCGCAAGATCACCGACATACATAACAGCTTCGACGCACAAACCACGCACCCTACCGCCGAACCAATGCCCGCCACCACCACCCTCTGCAACTGGACCCCGATCAGCACCGAAGACACCACCCGCACGATGAACTCCATCCACTCCGGATCACCAACCGACCCCTGCCCACACCACGTCTTCAACAAAGCCGACGCCACCATCGCACCCCATCTCCGGGACATCATCAACTCCTCCTTCCACACTGCCACCTTCCCGGAGAGCTGGAAGCACGCCGAGCTTACCGCCCTCCTGAAGAAACCAACGGCGGACCCCACCGACCTCAAGAACTACCGTCCCATCTCGCTCCTTCCGTTTCCGGCCAAAGTCATCGAGAAGACCGTCAACGGACAGCTTGCCGCCTTCCTCGAGACGAATGGATCCCTCGACCCCTCGCAGTCCGGGTTTCGGGCCAACCACAGCACCGAGACCGCCCTCATCGCAGCCACCGACGACATCAGAACCCTAACCGACAACGGGGAAACAGCAGCCCTCATCCTCTTGGACCTCTCCGCGGCGTTCGACACCGTCTGCCACCGCACCCTAGTGAAGCGCCTCAGCAACATCGGAATCCGAGAGAAAGCACTGGAATGGATCATCTCGTTCCTCGCCGGAAGAACCCAGAGAGTCCGCCTCCCCCCGTTCAGATCCGAGGCCACTGAAGTCATCTGCGGCGTTCCACAAGGATCTTCACTCAGTCCAACGCTCTTCAACGTCTACATGAGCCCCCTCGCAGCCATCGCACGCCAACACAACCTCAACATCATCTCCTACGCCGACGACACCCAGCTGATCCTCTCCCTCACCAACGACCCCACCACCGCCAGAGCAAACCTACACGACGGGATGAGAGACGTCGCCGACTGGATGAGGAACAGCCGCCTTAAACTAAACTCAGACAAGACGGAAGTCCTCATCCTGGGCTCATCACCCTCCGCCTGGGACGACTCCTGGTGGCCCCCGGCCCTGGGCACCGCGCCCAAGCCAACGGACCACGCACGCAACCTGGGCTTCATCCTGGACTCCTCCCTGTCGATGACCAGACAAGTCAACGCCGTCTCATCCTCGTGCTTCAACACCCTGCGCATGCTCCGCAAGATCTTCAAATGGATCCCCACTGAAACCAGGAAGACCGTCACCCAGGCACTCGTCACCAGCCGACTGGACTATGGGAACACCCTCTACGCCGGAACCACAGCCAAACTTCAAAAAAGACTCCAGCGCATCCAGAACGCCTCCGCACGACTCATCCTGGACATCCCCCGACACAGCCACATCACCGGACACCTGAAAGACCTGCACTGGCTCCCCGTCAGCAAGAGAATCACGTTCAGACTCCTCACCCACGCACACAAGGCCCTCCACGACCTGGGCCCAAAGAACCTCAACAACCGCATGACCTTCTACACGCCCACCCGCCAGCTACGATCAACCAGCCACGCCCTCGCCACCGTACCACGCATCCGCAGAACCACCGCCGGAGGAAGATCCTTCTCCTACCTGGCAGCCAAGACCTGGAACTCCCTCCCAACTCACCTTCGGCGAACCCAGGACCATCTCTCCTTCAGGAAGCAGCTCAAGACCTGGCTGTTCGAGCAGTAACTTACCCCCTCCCCCAGCGCCTTGAGACCCTCCCGGGTGAGTAGCGCGCTCTATAAATGCCGTGATTGATTGGTCAGGCGGTAAGCTCCACTACCTGGACGATTTCCTATTCACGGGTCCCGGGGAATCCGACGAGTGCGGAGACACCTTGTCAGCATTTATGAAGTTGGCTGGGGAACTAGGGGTCCCACTGTCAGCAGAAAAAACAGTAGGCCCGGCGACAAAAATCACATTTTTGGGAATAGAGCTAGATTCCGTCGCTGGGACGTCCAGGCTCCCACCAGAAAAGGTAGAAGATTTCAGGGGGGAAATCAGGAGCCTCCGCGGCCGGGAGAAAGCAACGCTGAGGGACCTCCAGAGACTCATAGGCAAACTAAACTTTGCGGCTAGGGTAATCCCAGCCGGCAGGGCATTCGCCAGGCGTTTGACCCAATTGACATGTGGGCTCACCCATAGACACCACCATGTCAGGCTAGGAGCAGAAGTCAAGAAAGACCTAGCAATGTGGGACACGTTCCTGGCAGACTTTAACGGTGTACTCATCTGGAGGGAAGGCTGGGTGACCAGCAAACAAATCGCGCTATACACAGACGCGTCAGGTAGCACAGGCTTTGGGGCAATCCTGGGTAAGAAGTGGTGCGCAGGGCAATGGCCTGGCAGCTGGCACAAGACAGGCAGGACCAATAATATCACCTTTCTGGAGCTATTCCCCATCATAGTAGCACTCACAGTCTGGAAGCGCGAGTTGCAGAGCATGAAGCTGACACTATGGTCCGACAACAAGGGGGTAGTGCAAGCAGTTAATAAGGGGACAGCCAGGTGCCCAGACACACTTCGACTAATGCGCAGATTGGTTAAGTTACAGCTGGAAGGCAACATAGACCTGCGGGCGCGCCACGTACCAGGGGTGGACAACGAAGTGGCAGACGCCCTGTCCCGGGCACGGATGGAGAAGTTCAGGGAGTTGGCGCCCGGCGCAGAGCGGGAAATGACCCTTTCCCGGGCCAGCTGTGGGACCTGGCGGGATAGATTTGTCAGAGCTGGTCAGCCAAGCCCTCACCCCGGAAGCCGCCAGGAGATACAAAACATATATCAGTACGGTAATGCGGGTGGGGGGATCCAGTCACTGGGCAATAGGAGAGCCACCTGCAGGGCGGCAGAGCAGTTCATACAGTGGGCATTTGACGCCCAGAAGTCCAGATCATGGACACAAGCCCACCTGTCCGCCCTGGCATATTACGCCAAGCTAGAGACCGGGGAGGATCCCGTGGCCACACACTACACCAAGGCAGCAATGAAGGGGTGGAGGCGCGCGGAGGGCGCAAGAAGGGACTCCAGACGCCCAATAGACTATACAAAGCTGAGGGCCCTGTTGGGTGCACTACAGGGCACAGCAAAGGACAATTTTGAGCACCTACTACTCAGGGCAGCTTTTTCCACCGCATTCTTTGGGGCGTTCCGCATTAGCGAACTAGTAGCGCCCGCAAGGACAGGCCCAGCGGACTCCTGCCTACAGGCGGGCGATGTCACACCGAGGGCAGGGGAGATAGAGCTACTACTAAGGCGTTCAAAGACAGACCAAACCGGGAAAGGGGCGGTGGTGAGGTTACGGTGCATTGAGGACAAGAACTGCTGCGCGGTGTGCTGTTTGCTCGCCTTCATGACAATACGGCCAGCCGGCGAGGGCCCCCTATTCAAGCACAGGGACGGGACACACCTTAGCAGATTCCAGTTCACCTCGATCATGCGCCTCACGCTCAGCGAAGCGGGGCTGCCACCGGCAGTTTTCGGGTCCCACTCATTCAGGATTGGGGCCGCCACGACAGCCGCACAGCATGGGATGTCTGAGGCTGGGATAAAGGCCGTGGGGAGATGGCGGTCTAAGGCATATCGGACATACGTAAGGCCCCAACTGGTATAAAAAAAAATTTAAAAAAAAGGAGACACAAACCGCCGCGCCGGCCCAGCCAAACAAATAAGTGACATGTTCTCATTCCCCCGGCAGGACGGAGACCGCACTTGGTATGGGTGGTGGGTCACTCCTTCATAACCCGGATGCAATCCTGGTGGCGCCAAACGGGGTACAAGCAGGAAGGACGGCCAGCGGACACCTGCATAAGGTGGTTTGGCCAGCCGGGAATGAGATGGGAGCAGCTGCCGGCGAAACTGGCTGAACTACAAGCGGAGGCGGTTTGGTATCCGGACATTCTGGTCATACACCTAGGGGGAACGATTTGGCCAGACAAGGGAGGCGCAATCTGCTTCAAGCCATACAGAAGGATTTGACTGAGGCAGGCAAGGCGTTTGGGGGCACCACCATCATTTGGTCAGAACTGATAAGCAGGAACGAATGGCGAGGGCCCAATCACAGAGCGCTGTTGAGAACTCACGGAAAAAGCTGAACCTCACCGTGAGCAAGTTCTGCAGAACCAATGGGTTTGAAGCGGTTAGGCACGGGCTCATCCACACGGGCCGCCCGGAGTTCTATGCGAAGGATGGGGTACACCTGTCGGAGGAAGGCATGGGGGTCTTCTGGAGGAATCTTTGGGGCGCAATGGTGTTAGCAGGATGCAGATGAAAGAGCCGAAAAAGGGGAAAGGGGGAGCCGCAGGAAGACGGAGGCCTCCCTGGCGGCGTGGCGAGAAACTACGGGGATAATGGTTGGTACGGAGGCACACCGGAGTGCGGTGCGCCGGAATAGGACCACTCACCTTGGGATGCCTTACGGCTGGGTGAGTTGGCCTAAGGGGCGATGTGTAGGACCACTCACTCTGGGATGCCTTACGGCTGGGTGAGTTGGCCTACCACAAGGGGGTAGCTAACGGAGACGGCGCTCGCTGCCCAGCCCCCGCCGGATGGCAGGGCACAACAAGAATCGGCAAGGTAGCGAGTTGTGGCCTAACTCCGGGGGACGGAAGCTACACCCCCTGCAAGGGCAACTCCAACCGAACTAAGCAACGACCCAGTAGGGCCAAGAGACAATGTAAGCCTGCAAATGACCTGTACAACGAACTGTCAGTATAATCTGCTATTGTGCAATGTACATATGATTTACGCAAACGCAATGTATAACGAGATGCAAACAAGGCACGACACAAAAAGATGACAGCTCGCCAATAATGAGTTATGGCAGGATGCACAACAATAGGCAATATGTATATACGTGTATTCCTAATAAAACTGCGGCCAACAAAGGACCACCAAAAGAGAAAGTGTACGTTGGCTTATTTATGACAAGGAATACAGGGAAGGAAAGTTGGGAGTGGGCAAAGTGCGGGGGTTATAGCAAAGGCCGCCACCGAAGGGGGCCTAGAGGGCCGGCGCCATAACCGACACCAAGCCCCGGACTAAACCAGTTTTTCGCGCCAAGGAGCAGGGAAGCTCCCGCGCCCTCCCCCCCCCCGCTGCGACCGCCAGAGAGGCGCCGGCCCCCCCGGCCAATGGGGGCCCGGGCGCGATACGAACCCCCCAATGGGGGAGAGGCCATGCAGAAGGCGGCACAGAACGGGGGGGATATAAGCGCCGCTCCCCAGGTAAGCTCCTATCTTTTGGGAGCGGGGAGCAGCGCCGGCAAGAATCTTTTCCCACCCACCCACACCTAAGGAACGGCTACGTCGCAGTATGGAGGAACAGGCAAGACGCTGGCGAGAGAGAAACTACGGGGATAATGGTTGGTACGGAGGCACACCGGACTGCGGTGCGCCGGAATAGGACCACTCACCTTGGGATGCCTTACGGCTGGGTGAGTTGGCCTAAGGGGCGATGTGTAGGACCACTCACTCTGGGATGCCTTACGGCTGGGTGAGTTGGCCTACCACAAGGGGGTAGCTAACGGAGACGGCGCTCGCAGCCCAGCCCCCGCCGGATGGCAGGGCACAACAAGAATCGGCAAGGTAGCGAGTTGTGGCCTAACTCCGGGGGACGGAAGCTACACCCCCTGCAAGGGCAACTCCAACCGAACTAAGCAACGACCCAGTAGGGCCAAGAGACAATGTAAGCCTGCAAATGACCTGTACAACGAACTGTCAGTATAATCTGCTATTGTGCAATGTACATATGATTTACGCAAACGCAATGTATAACGAGATGCAAACAAGGCACGACACAAAAAGATGACAGCTTGCCAATAATGAGTTATGGCAGGATGCACAACAATAGGCAATATGTATATACGTGTATTCCTAATAAAACTGCGGCCAACAAAGGACCACCAAAAGAGAAAGTGTACGTTGGCTTATTTATGACAAGGAATACAGGGAAGGAAAGTTGGGAGTGGGCAAAGTGCGGGGGTTATCTTTTTCTCTACCTTGCCGCCCGCCATTTGACGAGACAGCTAAGGGTCGTTCTAATTCTGAAACAGTCTTAATTAACTATTTTCTGTGTCTGCCTCCTTTGCGGCTGCCAGCAGCACATCTCAGCACACAGGAGGAAGATATACTTACTTACAGAAGAACAAAATATTTCAAAGGGGGTCTTGCAAGTATGTTTGTCTTTGATGAGTGCCTTTGAATAGCATTACAGACTCCTTAAAGCTCCGCTTCTAAGCCATTCTCTTGCTGAGAGTGCGTGTAACCAATAGTCGCTTATTTATTTCACTAACAAAGGAGTGCGAACAATTTCAACAGTTGAGACACAGAGAAGTACATCAGTGGATTTTTTCTCGTCGGGGAAAAATCCTTTCAATGTGACCTTTGCTAGATTTTTAGGCGTTTTCTCCTTTTAACAGCAGCGGTCTTCCTTCGTATACATTTGAATAGCAGTTCGCCACGCTTTTGTGTTTAAGCTTTACTTCTGTAACAGCAGCACAGCCGATATGGCATATAAGAGGTCCACACATTGAACAATTAGTATGTTAAATTTAAATGCAGATTTATTCTGAGTCCATTGATTCAATTTTTTTGTTCAAAATAATTTAAAAAAATGCAACCTTGCGTATCGTGGATGGCGTGCATTGCTGTATAAATAGATTAATGATCTGTTACTGGATTTTGCAAGTCACAATAAATTATTTCATCGTAAGACTGTCTTTCAGTGGAACATTTTATTATTCAACTAGTTGTTTTTTTTGTTTTTTAAACAGCCCTCCCTATTTCATCTCCTTTAAGTCTCAGCAGGATGTGCTGTGAATCAAGTTGGTGTGAACCTTCCATTCATTGGAGCCAGTACTTCATTTGGGCTGGTGGTTACTGGTGCCAGTACTTTATTTGTGCTGGTGGTTGCCGGTGCCAGTGCTTCATTTGTGCTGGTGGTTGCCTGCGCCAGTACTTCACTTGGGTTGATGGTTGCCTGCGCCAGTACTTTATTTGGGCTGGTCGTTGCTGATGGTCATCACCACCCCTTACTTTGGGGTACCAGGGCTCTTTTCAGTTCTTACCACGCTGCTGCACCGGCCCAGACCGTAGCCAAACTGCCTTGGGTGCCACCGCTTCCTGCCCTTTATACCCACCACCAATCCAAACTCAGGCATTTCTGGTCAGCTAAGCTGGGCTCACACAGTACACAGCTAGCTTTGCACTTCAAGAAATATGTGGTCTCTCCTACCTTGTTGTGTCGCCAGCGATTGCCCATGGCCTGCCTACAGTGCTGCTGCCTGCCTTAGCCTACAGCCTGAACGTGAGCCTGGCCCAAGCCCCCATGACCTTCTAGTACATTATCTTTTGAGTATCGAATAAAATAAGCACCGGCCAGAGCATCTACCCATCTATCTGCACTCACTCTACCATCTATTTATCCATTCATCAATTAGCCATACGCCCATCCGTTTAACCATTTCCATCATCTAGGGCATTCGTCGGGTCTTGCAGGCATCCATCCATCCTTTTAGACAGACTCTGCCATTCATTCATCCACTTATCCATGTCAGAATTCAAAAGAACACCATTTATTTATCCACTTGCAATCTTCCATCCATCCATCTACCCACCCATCCATCCATCTGTCCATCATGCAGAGCATCCATCCATCCACCCTTACAGACACACTTTCCTGGACATGGCTCCACCCAGTCATCCATGTATTCATTCACCAGAGCATCCAACCATCCACATACAATCTCCCATCCATATCTCCGCCCGTCCATCTTTCCTTGCACCCATCCATGTTTCCAATCATTAAAGCCTCAAGTTATCTACACGCACTCCCATCAAACCATCTTCAGGCTTCTATGTTAAAAGAATAGAGACTTTAACATTGTCTTGTCATGCATTAATGTTTTTATTTTTGGAGAGGTCTCAAAAAGTTTCCAGCTTGAAGAGCACCAAATGAAAACAACCCCCCATGAAGTGCAGACAGTGACAGCCTGCGTCTTTAGCTCACAACCCCTGCGAAATGCATGTTTTAGGAGTTTCTACAGACATTAACCTGCAAACAAGAAGCAACAAGCATTTGCAATGCAATAGGTCTCGCATCCACGCGAGTTTGAGCTATTGGCATTGTAAATGACAATGCCTATTCTCCAGTATTGAATCTTTCATAGATTCACATGCTTGTATCTTCCCCGTCGTCATGGTGGGAGTCTCGCGGTAGTTAGAAAAGAAGTACCATAGAAGTACATAGAAACCACCAAAAGGAGAGAAAAACTTTTAACATTCGTCAGCATCTTTATGTAGGTCCAAACTTTGACCAATCAGAGACCAGCCCTAGACCTCAACTCCCCAGCAGAGCCACCAGACCTCAGATTTCTAACCGCATGTCGTGTGTAAGGGAGTCTACCTGAGCTCTGCTCAGTTTGCCAGTGAGTGAACTTTTGACCCTGCTAGAATTCACCTCAAGGTATTGTCTTTCTACCTTCTTTGCTTCAAAGATGTCAGAGGGTTCTAAAAAGAGGCTTTTTAGGCCCTTTAGATCCTGTGTGAAGGCAAGGCTTTTTTCTGAAGATCCACACAAGGACTGTCTTTATAGCCTTTACCCTAAACATACAGCCAAGGACTGTAAATACTGCAGAACCTTTTCTAAAGGTTCTCTAAAGGATAGAGAGGCCAGATTATTGTTATGGCTCCAGAAGAAGACATCAAAATCAGACCCTGGATCTGATGTTGAAGAGAGCCCTGGGCCATCCTCTGCTGAGAGGAAGCGTAAAAATGAGGGCTCTACCTCATTAAAGGCTGATTCGAAGAGATTAAAGGCAGAGAAATCCTCCACTGCCGATAAAACAGCCCTTAAGCTTAAGGAATCAGGCCTGAAGAAATCCTCTACTGCTTCTCTGCCTGTCACACCTCTCAAACAGGCTTCGTCGACGAAAAAAGCACCATCGACGGACCCGTCGTCGAGGACTTCCACCGAATCCCCGACTTCTATGACGACGACTACATCGTCGACGACTGTGGTGACGGCATCGTCGAAGAACACGGTGACGACAATTTCCTCGTCGACGGTATCGCCGACGGCTTCGGCGGCGACGACGACGACGAACACTGTGTCGACGATTGCGTCTACGACTTCGTTGACGGGAACACCGTTGACGAGGGCGTCGACGGCCCCGTCGACGGGCGCTCCATCGACGAGTGTTTAAATCACCCTCTCTGCCAATATCGACGACGATCACTTTCAGGCATCTTCCGTCGTCGACGGCGTCTTCGACGTATCAAAAACAGGACATTAAAAGTCTCCAGTTGGATCCAAAGTCTCCAGGCTTGTCACCTTTACCCAAGATATCACCGTTGCTTCCCTCTCACCTTCTTGATACGGAGGAATCAGGGGATGAAAGTCTTTTTGGCCCCGCTTACAGCCCCTCGAAGCTCAGAGTTAAATGCCAGGACACTGATGAGGAGGAGGAGGCGCAATGACAGGACACTTCTGAATATATGGAAGGGAATTACTCATTCACGGGTCGCTGTCAGGCCCAACGATACAACTTTTTCCAAGAGCACTATCCTTATGAGGCTTACGAAGAGCGTCAGGAGGTTCAGAGAGATTCCATGCTGGTGCCAATCTCCCTGGTCACAGACCTTAGGCATATGTTAAATGACTATTACAAAAGATATCCGGACTCTCACGCTCCGGTTCCATTGACGCCCAGCGGTCCGAATATTCAGGTTGCTCCGCCACCACCAGTAGTTACTCCGTTGCCTGTTGCACAGGTTGAGAGACAGGCTCCTCGATGCATTACAATCCAAGATAATTACATTGAGAGTGAGGCAGACGATCAACCCGAGGAGGGTGAGCTCATTCAGGATCCGGACCTAGTTGATCAAGAATGGGATGATTATGTGGCTCCATCTTCGCCGTCGCCTTCCCCCCTCCAGCAGCTTCCTCTCCGGGAGATATTGGGGGCTTCCACGAAGTACTCAATAGAGCCTCAAGAAGATTCGATTTGCCTTTGCCTGTGGTACAAACCGAATGCCCTCTTTATGATTTTAAGGATGCAGCAAAGGAATCGGTTCGATCCATTCCAATTGTGGATTACATTTGGAGTGAAGGTTTGAAAATTATGAAAAACCCAGCCTCCGTTCCTGCTGTGTTGCCGAGGATGGAAAAGAAATACAAAGCACCTGATTCTGCTCCGGCGTGTTTAATTGGTCATCCTTGTCCGGATTCAGTAATAGTGCAAGCTGCGCAGAGGCGTTCCAGGAATCCGCAATCTCCTTGCTCGGTGCCTCCAGAAAGGGAAGGCAAACGCCTTGACAGCATCGGCAAACGCTTCGCTACTATGGCCGCTACTGCTATCAAGGCCTCTAACGCCTTAGCGATTTTGGGGAGGTACGACCGTCAGTTATGGTCAGATCTTGCCCCTCTTCTCGAACACCTTCCTGAGGATAAAAAGAAAGAAGCAAAGGACCTCCTGCAGGAGGGTGCTAGAGCGTCTTCGGAGGTGATTGATTCTGCAATGGATTTGTCTTCGATTGCTTTCAGACAAATGGCAGGTGCCGCAGTTCTTCGTAGACAGGGCTGGCTTAGGGCGACGTCCTTCCGCCCTGAAGTTCAATTGAAAGTTCTGGATATGCCCTTCGATGGGGAAAACCTGTTTGGAAAGCACGTAGACGAAGAGCTACAGGGCATCAAAAAGGATACTGAAACCGCACGTTCCTTAGGCACGTTGTAACAAAGGCGTTTTCAGTCCTTTCGTGGAGGCAGAGGAAGAGGTCCTTTCCAGCAAAGACCGTCCTACCAGTCATACAGATATCAACCATATACTCAGCAGAGTTACAGATTACAATATGGAGGACAGCAACAGCAGCAGTTTCGTGCTTCCAATCTGTCATACAATCAGCAATCAGCTAGACGCAAGCCTGCAGACGAGGAAAATCGCAGGATTCCTCTAGACGTCAGTGACGTTTGTCTTCCGCCAGCCACCTCATCTCGTTTTCAGCCTCTGCAGTCCCATCAGCTCTCTCCATTTCTAAATCAATGGCAAGCCATCACGAAGGACAAATTGGTACTGGACATCATTCAACAGGGCCACACACTAGAATTTGTCTACAAGCCTCCTCGAACTCCACCTCCAAGAAAAATGCATCATCATCAACTGCTCTTGTTAAAGCAGGAAATTTCAACTCTACTAAAAAAAGGGGCGATAGAAAAGGTGTCTTTCAGACAATGAGGGAAGGGCTTTTATTCCAATTTCTTCCTAATAAAGAAAAAATGCGGGAAATGGAGACAGGTCATGGACCTCAGACAGCTGAACAAATACATCAAGAAGCAGTCGTTCAGAATGTTGTCCCTTCAAGAGATTCTCTTATTAATAAACGAGGGAGATTTTCTAGCGTCCCTCGATCTCTTGGACGCATACTTTCACATCCCCATTCATGCAAAGCATGGCCAATTCCTAGGGTTCGAGGTGGCTGGGGATCACTTCCAGTTCAAGGTTTTGCCCTTCGGCCTTCGCTCAGCTCCAAGAGGCTTCACGAAATGTATGGCTCCGGTAGCGGCTTTTCTGAGAAGGCAGGGACACCAGGTTTACCCCTACCTGGACGACTGGCTAGTGAAAGGAGCTACATTTCACTCTACCAGAAAATCTACGCGAGCTTGTCAGCGGCTCTTCAAGTCTCTGGGGTTGCAACTCAACGTAGAGAAGTCGCACTTCATTCCAAGCCAGAAGCGTATTTTTCTCGGGCGTTACTGAACACCAGGTTGATGAAGGCATTTCCCACTTTAGAACGGAAGATCAAGATAAGGCGCTTAGAAACCCTTCTACATGCAAGAGAGTCCAGTTCTGTGAGACTATTCAAATCCTTACTGGGGATGCTGTCATCATGCATCCCGTTGATTCCGAATTGTCGGCTGCACATGAGGCCTGTCCAGGAGCAGTTGGACATGCAGTGGGTTCAGGCGCACGGCTCATTTGAGGACATCATCTCTCTCTCTCAGACAATGAAGCAGGATCAGTCATGGTGGGAAAAAGAAAGCAATATCTCTCCAGGCCTCTCGTTTCAACCAGCACAGCCTTGTTACATTATGACAACGGACGCCTCAATGGACGGTTGGGGGGCGCATCTCCAGGAGTTGCAAATCCAAGGAAAATGGTCCGTTCAAGAAACGTTTTTACACATCAATCTTTTGGAACTGAGGGCAGTTTTTCTGGGACTGCAAGCTTTTCTACCAAGAATCCAGGGATCCGCTGTTCTGGTAAGAACAGACAATACCACAACAATGTTCTATCTCGCCAAACAAGGGGGCACCAGGTCTCTCACATTGTCAGAACAGGCCCAGGAGATTTGGATGTGGCTAATTCGGCACAACATAACGTTGCAATAGAGCATGTTCCGGGCGTGGACACGATTGGGCGGATTTTCTAAGCAGAACCAATTCCCAATGTCACGAATGGGAGTTAGACGGGGACCAGCTGCGATGAGTCTTCAAACTGTGGGGCACTCCAAGACTGGATCTTTTCGCGACAGCAAGCAACAGGAAGTGCGAAAGGTTCGCCAGCAGGTTTCCTCAGGAAAACTCTTGGGGGAACGCTCTGCAGATGCAATGGACGGAGACGTTCGCCTACACTTTCCCGCCGTTTCCTCTCATCCCAAGAGTATTGAGCAAGATGAAGAAAGAACCATGTCATCTCATTCTCATAGCTCCGGCATGGCCGAGGCAGTTTTGGTTCACGGAGCTTCTCCTGTGCTCGATATCTCCGCACATTCTCTTTCCTCCACTGCCATACATGCTCTCAATGAATAACGGTCAGATCATTCATCCTCAAATAAAATCTCTAAGTTTGTCAGCTTGGAACCTCACGACTATAAATTCACAGATTTAGACATCGCTCCAGATTGCAGGTCCATCCTCCAATGGGCCAGAGCTTCTTCCACTAATAGGTCATATGCTGCAAAATGGAAGAGATTCTGCCATTGGTGCGCAGAAAAGGACATACATCCTTTGCTCTCGACCCCGGAGCAAGTTTTACCTTACCTACTACACTTAACTAAGTCAAAATTGGCTCACTCATCAATCAAAGTACACTTGGCTGCAATTTCCAGGTTTCGCAGAAAACCAGGAGAACTCTCCTTGTGGTCAACAAGAATTGTTAAAGAATTTATGAAAGGCCTCTTCAGGGTTTTTCCACACTTAAAGCGCCCTGCAGTCCCATGGGAATTAAACACAGTACTAGCCCAATTGATGAAATCGCCTTTCGAGCCCATACACAAAGCTGATTTAAAATATGTTTAATGGAAAACGGCTCTCCTTTTAGCCCTCACATCGGCTAGAAGAATCAGTGAAATTCAGGCTTTCACAGTAGCTGCACCTTTCCTTCAATTCAGACAAGACAAGCTATTATTGAGAACAAATCCTCAATTCATTCCTAAAGTTCCAACTTCTTTTCACTTAAATTAGCCAGTTGTGCTCACTACGTACTTTGGAAATCCTTCAACCGCTGCTGAAAGAGCATTGCACTCTTTGGACGTAAAGCGATGCATCATGTTCTACATTCATAGAACAAAGACTTTCAGAAAATCGGATCAGCTATTTGTTTCCTTCACTTCGCCAAGGAAGGGCCAGGCCCTTTCAAGGAGCAGTATTGCACGTTGGATCTCCTCTGCAATTGTTTTCTGTCATAACAAAGCTGGAAAACCTCTATCTGCAAAAGTGTCTGCGCACTCCACAAGGAAGATGGCAGCTTCTACAGCCCTCTTTGCCGGGGTATCGCTTCCAGACATTTGTAGAGCGGCAACATGGTCTAATGTGCATACATTCACCAAGCACTACTGCCTAGACTCGGCATGGAAAGCAGATGCTGCAGTGGGTCAAGCTGTCCTGAGACATCTGTTTGCTTAAGGTACAGTCTATTCATATCTATCACTTCTATTTGCCTAGTGTATTTGGTTTTCACAGATTTATATACTATTAGTGATTTACTTGGATTTCATGATTCATATATATTGGTATGTTTAAATATGTTCATTTTTTATTGCATATGAAGGTCTTCGCCTAGTCGCAAATTTAAGGAATGACACAGCTAACTACTCTGATACAAGCATGTGAATCTATGAAAGATTCAATACTGGAGAAAAAACAAATTACTTACCTGTACACTGTGGTTCTCCAGTATTGATATCTTTCATAGATTCACATGCGGCCCTCCCTCCTCCCCGTCTAGGCTTGCCACTTCTGATCTCATGCTACTTCTTAACCTTAGCACACTTGTGCGCGAAATCTGAGGTCTGGTGGCTCTGCTGGGGAGTTGAGGTCTAGGGCTGGTCTCTAATTGGTCAAAGTTTGGACCTACATAAAGATGCTGACGAATGTTAAAAGTTGCTCTCTCCTTTTGGTGGTTTCTATGTACTTCTATGGTACTTCTTTTCTAACTACCGCGAGACTCCCACCATGACGACGGGGAAGATACAAGCATGTGAATCCATGAAAGATATCAATACTGGAGAACCACAGTGTACAGGTAAGTAACTTGTTTTTTATTTATGTTTTGGATTTTAAAACATTAATAAAAGGCATTGTCATGTACAATATTAATAGCTTAAACTCTCGCAAATGCGAGACCTATTGCATTGCAATAAAGGGCCTTCTCGACCGCTTGTTACATTGTAAATATCAGAGGAAGAGACCGGCCTGCGACGTCTTCAAAGTAGTGATAAATAGTGCAGTGAAGAAGATGTGTAAGTCTTGTAAATTACACAGACACAAAGTGTGAACTGAGAGTTACATATGATCCTAGCGATAAACACTAACAAAGCGCTCCAATACCTTTCGCTTTGTGATTACACTGTCGTGGCTCAAGAGGAAGAGCGGGGAGGGGGGGCTATTTTCTGCCCTCTCCGTGATTTGAGTGTGCAGTGTGGCATTGCGTAATGTCATTGCTATCATTGGCCTAATAAAAAACACTCCAGCTGTAGTAGGGCCCTGGCTTCACCTCCTGGTGCAGGGCGGGCTGTGCTTTATGGCAGGCATGGAGGGAGGGAGGGATGGTCTAGGCTGCAGCTCCCGCCTCGTACAGTGCCCCTGCTATTACTAGTGAGCGAGAGGCGCTGAGGTGGTGGTATTAGTGGTGGTGGTATTGGTGGTGGTGGTATTGGTGGTGGTGGTATTGGTGGTGGTGGTATTGGTGGTGGTGGTATTGGTGGTGCTGGTATTGGTGGTGGTGGTATTGGTGGTGGTGGTGGTATTGGTGGTGGTGGTATTGGTGGTGACGGTATTGGTGGTGGTGGTGGTATTGGTGGTGGTATTGGTGGTACTGGTATTGGTGGTGGTGGTATTGGTGGTGGTGGTGGTGGTATTGGTGGTGGTGGTATTGGTGGTGGTATTGGTGGTGGTGGTATTGGTGGTGGGGTATTGGTGGTGGTGGTATTGGTGGTGGTGGTGGTGGTGGTATTGGTGGTGGGGTATTGGTGGTGGTATTGGTGGTGGTGATGGTATTGGTGGTGGTGGTATTGGTGGTGGTGGTGTTGTTAATAAAATAGGCTTTTTTAAAACAACCCGTCAGGTGGCTTTAGTACAGATGACATGTAACACAGATGTGCTGTTGTCAGCTGCAGCCCATTAGCACAGGACTATGTGCTACCTGGAATTCAGGTGACTTAATTCACTAATCATTTCTAAATCCATTTTACTTTGGGGGGAGGGTTTGAAACAGAAACGAGATAAGGCCGGGTTAAAGTGATTGAAAGCGGGCGCCCGTGTTACGGGGGCGGCCGTGTGCCTAAAAAAACACAAGCGGTTTCAGCTGAAGCAGCGCATATCCGGCCTGCAGTAAGAGAAACTCAATAAAGTAAATAGTGCTTACAGACTAAATAACAGGTCCCCTGTAACAACCGAAGTAAAGGGGCCAGTCGCCATGGGAGGGTACAAATGAAAACAAGGCCGTACTAAGGAGGGACTAACAAGCCTATTAACGAATCCGAAGGCAGCATTTACGAAAGACAATGACACAAGCCAATGACAAATATGGGAGGAGAGTGGGCGCGGCTTCTCTCCCATACTCTACTACAGCAGTCTCGCAGAGCGAGCAGAGCATGCGCGCTGCCGCTAGGCTCGACCTAAAAAGAGGTTTCCTCACCAAGAAGTTGGGGAGATGTTTGTGAAAGGACCAGAGAGCCTCTTCGCATCTTAGACTCAAATATATAAGCAACACTAGTTAATTTCTTACTTTGAGAGTAGAATGTTCGAGATTTTATAGGTCAGGATTGGACTGAGATAAAGACCACACTGTGCTGAAAAATATTTTTTTGTCAGACAGAGTGATTCAGCGAGGGAAAAACAGATTATACTACAGCGCATAAAGCATTTCAGAAACAGCCAACAAGGTTTTTGTCTTTTAGATTTCTGCATATACTGGCAGGTGATTTCTATAATTAAGATCTCAAAACAAACTCCAACAAAAGTACCCTTAGTTTCCACCTAAGACAGTAAATGGATGGGGCATCTCCTCACTGCCTAGAAGAAATTCGTTTTTTAACTGCCCAGAATCACACTGAAACAGTCTGGTGGTGTGTGCTAAGCTGTACAAGGAACATAGGTTATGGCATTATTGAAGCCAATGTTTTGCTTGCTTGTGTTTACTGTGCACACATGGC
Organism: Calotriton arnoldi; assembly: GCA_963921515.1. NCBI lineage: Eukaryota > Metazoa > Chordata > Amphibia > Caudata > Salamandridae > Calotriton > Calotriton arnoldi. The sequence continues at coordinate 140,273 of CAWUFW010002592.1, read as the reverse complement.
AATTGCTTAGTCCATAAAAATAGCTCCGCTTGCAAGTAAATACCAAAACATCATAATTATAAATGTAAGTTTATTGTACGGATAGCCTAACGTTGTGCCGTCCGCATTGATCCAGGAGATGCTTGAAAACTACTACATCTGCTTTTCAACCTGCTCTCAGTGGTTCCTGTAGGAGAGTAGGATCTGCCTCTTATGTTGCCCCCACTTTTTTTCTGATGTTTACACTGGTTTCTGGCTATAGTCTGGCTGGGTCCCTGCCAATCAGGGCCCCAGCCTCTCTGTTCTCTCTAAATGACTTGGAGTGCACTCTAGGTGCACTAGTGATTGGGTACTGTGGTACCTTATGAGTCCCTAGTATATGGTACCTTAGGTACCAAGGGCATAGGTACTTCACAGGCCTACCAGGGGCTGAAGCATGTATTATGCCACCCCTGAGAAGCAGACTAAATCTGACACCACAGGCCTGCTACTGCAGCCTGGGTGAGGTGGTGCTAGCACCCCTCACTGAGATGTAGGTTTCCTATATCTCTCCTGCACACACATTTAAACCTATCAGTCACCCCTAAGGCAGGCCCTATCAATCCTGAGGGCAGGGTGCTTGGTTCCTATGTGAGAGGGTGCCTCTGCCTGAGCAGGGCCCCTCTGCAGCTCTCAGAGTCCATTCTCTGGGGCTGTTTGTGGATGCGGTTAAACCATATACTCTTAAGTGCATTATATCCTCGCGGTAGAATGCTAACTTTGGAATGGCTGCATCAAAACATGTCGTGTTTGGTGTCAAACATCTTGGAATACTACCCCCCCGCCAGTTCTGGCGGCGGGAGTAGCATTCCACCCTTCTAGAGGGATAGACATGTACCTACTGTGGAAACGCGGTAGAATCCTGCAGAGCCCTGGCATCACAAAATGGATGCCACCAGTCACAGACACTGGGCTGCCCTCCTGCTGATGACCGAAACTCGCAGTGGAGGAAGCCCAACAATAGGTATCCTGTCACAGGAGGGTGTGACCTCCTTCCAGACAGGGTTTAGTGTATTGGGGCTGGGTGGGTGCACTCTTAGAGTGCTTTGAAGTCCTGCACTGGGGGAGCAGAAGGCTCCTCTGTGCATATGCCAGTTCAAACCAGCTCAGGGGCTACCTGCCCCTGCGCTGGCGCGAAACTGGACAAAGGGAAGTGGGTGTAGCCACCCACTCCCCTGACCCTCCCATAGGTGGGGTCATAGAGCTAGTCTCTCCCTTTCTTTTAGTATAAGAGGGGGAACCTGTGCATTGCAAACTAGATACCCCTGGACAACGCTCTACAAGAAGTATCCCGGACCTTCGACGTTCCACTACCTTTGGAAGACGGAAGAATCTCCCTTGGAGTCAAGGAGTGACTCCCCTGCTTGGCAGGCACCAAAAACGACAACGACGGTCGCAAACTACGCAGCTCCCGCCGGAGCCCGAAGTCCCTGCAGCCCAGGGAGAGGATTACCTGACCCCTCCAAGGCCATCGTGAGTTCCCAGCGAAGCTGAGGCAAGTGGACCCCACGAGCAACTAGGAACCGCAGACCCTGGGTACCGTGCACTATTGTCGAGTGCAACCCCTTCACAATGTTCTACGAACTTGTGCTTTGGACCACGTGTGGTCCCACCCTCCAGCAGAGATCCCTCCCAAAATCAGAGGCCTACACCGTCCCGAGTGACCGTGGGCCCCTGTTGAGTGGATCCTCCTGAGGCGTCTTCGCGATCCCTTGCCAGCCGGCTTGTGGGTCCCCAGAAGACTTTCCAAAGAAACCAAAGGGCTCCCCTGGTTGCTCCAGGCCTGCCCTGACCTACCCTCGCTGGGTAAGTTCCTCAGACCTTGCTGGTCTGCACCATTGACTTTTCCGTTCCACCACGAGACTTGCTGCTACCAAGGCTTGTTGGCTCCAATCGAGTCGCCGACACCTCAGTAAGCTGCAGACGTCGTGGGACACACCGAATCCAGCTCCTGGTCATCATCGACGCTGCCTGGACCACGTGGTCGAAGAGTCAAGACACCCATGAACGACCCGAAGCTGTCGACGACGGTGGGCATTCATCTGCCTTGCCCAGAGTCACTGCCAAGTGACTGTGAACACTGTCCCCTCTGCTTTCAGGTCTTCCTCCCTCCGAATCCAGGCTTGGATTCCAACGGACACTTCTTCTGTCGCCGCAAGCAGCAAGTCTTCACTGGCTCCCATTGAAAACGACGCCGCGACCTGACACCAAAGGACACCTATGCACCCGGCTCACCTGGGTGAGGTAACTTCAGCACTACGATGCTCCTGTGGGTGTGGGCCCTAGAACTACTTACCCTGTAAGTGGCTTGCTTGTAGCTACCCTAGAAGTGCCCTAAAACTCTTATTTTCCTCGTGCGATTCTCGCACTGGCTCGTACAGGGTTCGCGTCTGTGTGAGACACATCGCGTCCAACTCCCTTGTAACTCTATCAGTATCCGCGTCCTTCGACTCGTACTGACCGATCGGTGTGTTCACCTCGAACACGCCAGGGACCTTTAACACTGAACTCTCAATCGCGTCTGTTCGCATAGACTCGTACAGGACTTGCACCGGTGCCAGGACACCGCGTCCGTCCCCTGTGGGTCTCCTACAACTACCTGGGGTGGTTCTTGGGGGTCCCTCGAATCTAACTGCTCTAGACCTAGGTCTAGCCAAACTAAGATTGTGATATTTGATTGTGCTAACTTATTTTGATAACATTTGATTTGTACATATGTTCCTGACTTCTAATCTCATAAAGAGATTAGTAGAGAGTTGTTTATTAATAAATACATATATATTTGAGATATATATACCTGTGTGGTGTCTTTTCATCTGGTGATTCAAGAGATTGTGTGGTAAAACAAGCTGCTTTACATTCCTCCAAGACTTAGCCTGAAGGCTGCTCTCCACAGCTACCACTAGGATAGCTTTCTATAAAGGTTGTCTTAAACCTACCAACCATAAGAGTCGAATTGTTCTGGTGCAAGGTGTCCACTTTAATTAGTGAACAGCATATACCAGGCCAACTTCTCACATTGGTGGCAGCGTGTGGGATTCCAGCTTGCTATTGTTTTACCAGAAAATCTCTATTTGAATTAGTAACTGAAAACCACTATAGGTACTCAAGGTACATATAAAATCAAGCTTAGTATCAATAAGTTCTACTGAACTTAGAGCTGTGTGCAAAAGGGATAGCACACCCTTTCTACAGCTCAAGCTAGTATCAGTAGGCCACAAACTAGTGTAGGTAGTACAACACTGCACAACACTAGAATGTCCTCAAGGGATGGACCCAGTGGATCCACCCAGCTTCAGTATAAGGACATGACTTTCTGTGACTTGAAAGCCATGTGTGCTGAGAGGCACCTGAAGATAGGACAGAGTCCCTCCACACTACACTTGATAGATCTGCTAACAGCAGATGACCTTAGATTAGCTCTAGGAGCTAAGGGGTCTGGATCAGTGGGTGGGTCAGTTATAGTGTCTGGGTCAGATGATGAACATCAGGATGACCAGGACTCTGTGATTGTAGGGTCAGGCCCAAAGGGGTCTGAACAAGACAGAGGAATTCTCCCTAAGAGAACTGACATAGTAGAAGACAGGCACAGGTCCCTTTCCAGGGAATCTGAGCACTCCTTTCACTCTGGCAGAGAAACTGTCTAACAGAGGAACTCCTTCTTCCCAAGAAGAGAGACCTCCTCTGAAAGGATGTACAAACTGCTGCAGTATGAGGAAGCAAGATTTGCCCTCAAAACCAAGCAGTTGGCATTAGACAAAGAAGCCTTTGAGTTCCAGAAAGCTTCTAGAAGAGAGGGGTTAGAACCCCCTGGTGGCAGCAACAGTGTCCCTAGAGGCAGAGAAAATATTCCAGACCATAGGAACCTGAGCAAGGTTGTTCCTCCCTACCAGAGTGGGGATGATATCCACAAGTGGATAACTGCTATGGAAAGGGCCTGTAGAGTACAACAGGTCCCCCAAAAGCAGTGGGCAGCAATCTTGTGGCTCTCCTTTTCAGATAAAGGTAGAGACAAGCTCCTCACTGTTAGAGAAGAGGATGCTGATGACTATGAAGTCCTGAAGAGTGCACTAATAGATGGGTTTGGCTTAACCACTGAGCAGTACAGGTTGAAGTTCAGAGACACCCAGAAGGCACAGACTCAGGACTGGACTGACTTTGTAGATTGTGCAACCAAGGCTCTGGAGGGTTGGCTGGTTGGCAGTAGGGTTACTGATTTCAAGGGATTGTATAATCTAATGATGAGAGAACAGATCCTTAATAATTGCCAGAACCAGTTGTTGCATCAATACCTGGTGGACTCAGATCTGACCTCTCCCCAAGAATTGGGAAAGAAGGCAGATAAGTGGGTCAGAACCAGGGTGAGGCAGAAAACCCAGAACCAAGGGGGTGACACAAAGAAGCAGGATTCTAAGGGCTCTGAGAAAGGTGGGGATAAGTCAAAAGACCAGAAGTCTTCACAAGGGCCCCAAAAATCTGCGTCTGGTGGGGAGTCACAATCCAACAAGGGAAAAGGCCAAAAGAAGCCCTGGTGCAAATTCTGTAAACAGAAAGGGCACTGGACTTCTGATTGTAACAAGTCCAAAGACCAAACCACCACCACCCCTGCCCCTAAGGCAACTGTTCCCCCTAGCTCAGCTACTGGTGGAGGTGGTACTCAGAATAAGGGTGTAGTAGGGTTGACCCTGGGTTCTGAAGTAGACTCTGACCTAGTCAGAGTACCCACTCAGGCAATGCTGATTTGTGATGGAGACCTTGATATGTCCTTCCTAGTAAGCCCCAGTAATCTGGGCAAATACAAACAGCAGCCTGTAATAAATGGCAAACAGGCTTTGGCATTTAGGGACACAGGTGCTAGTGTCACCATGGTGGCAGAGGATCTTGTGGACCCTGGACAGATCATCCTGGGTGAAATGTACCAGGTGACCAATGCAAGCAATGTCCAGACCAACCATAGTCTGGCAGTTGTGAATTTCTCCTGGGGAGGGGTAACTGGCCTCAAGAAGGTTGTAGTCAGTGCAGACCTCCCTGTAGAATGTCTATTGGGCAATGATCTAGAGACTTCAGCCTGGTCTGAAGAGGAGTTATGGACTCATGCTGAGATGTTGGGCATTCCTGCAGAGGTATTTGCTGTGACCAGGTCACAAGCCAAAATGCATGACACTGAATCAGCTCTGGATCCTGGAACAATGGACCAGATGCTTCCCAAGAAGAGGAGCAGTAGGGTAAAGGCAGTGCCTTCCCCTCTGTCTCAGATCACAGATTCACCTCTTGAGGGAGGTGAAGCAGATCCTGAAGAAGGAACTGCCCCAGAGGGACTTGAGCCTGATCAGGTTGAGTTCTTGGGGGCAGGGGGCCCTTCTAGGGAAGATCTGAGTAAGGAGCAACAGTGCTGCCCCTCTCTTGAACCCCTCAGACAGCAGGCTGCTGCTGAGGCTGCTGGGAGTGCTAGTGGGTCCCATAAAGTTTATTGGGATGAGGGACTCCTATATTCTGAGGGTAGAGACCCAGCCCCTGGAGCCACCAGGAGGTTGGTAATACCTCAGAAGTTTAGGGGGTTCCTCTTGACCCTAGCACATGACATCCCTTTAGCAGGTCACTTGGGCCAAAACAAGACCTGGGACAGGCTTGTTCCACATTTTCATTGGCCACATTTGTCAGAGGACACAAAGGAGTTTTGTCGCTCCTGTGTCACATGCCAAGCCAGTGGTAAGGCAGGTGCACAACAAAGGCCCCCCTGATACCACTACCGGTGGTGGGGGTACCCTTTGAAAGGGTAGGGATTGACATTGTTGGTCCCCTTGACCCTCAAACTGCATCTGGGCACAGGTTTATCCTGGTGGTAGTGGATCATGCCACCAGGTACCCAGAAGCAATTCCCCTGAGGACCACCACAGCCCCTGTGGTGGCAAGAGCCCTCATTGGAGTTTTTTCCAGAGTGGGTTTCCCAAAGGAGGTAATCTCTGACAGAGGTGCAAACTTCATGTCAGGATACTTGAAAGCAATGTGGAAGGAGTGTGGTGTAACTTATAAGTTCACCACCCCTATCACCCACAATGCAATGGGTTGGTTGAACGTTTCAACAAAACCCTGAAGGGAATGATTAAAGGACTCCCAGAGAAGCTTAGGCGGAAATGGGACCTTCTTCTTCCTTGCCTGTTGTTTGCATACAGAGAAGTTCCACAGAAGGGGGTTGGCTACAGCCCATTTGAGCTTCTGTTTGGGCACCCTGTAAGAGGTCCATTGTGTTTGGTTAAAGAGGGCTGGGAGTTACCTCTCAAACCCCCAAACAGGATGTGATGGACTATGTACTTGGTCTCCGCTCCCGGATGGCCGAATACATGAAAAAGGCAACCAAAAACCTGGAGGCCAGCCAAGAATTGCAAAAAGCTTGGCATGACCAAAAGGCTGTGCTGACTGTGTACCAGCCAGGACAGAAAGTGTGGGTGTTGGAGCCTGTGGCCCCAGCAGCCCTCCAGGACAAGTGGAGTGGCCCCCATACAATAGTTGAACAGAAGGGAGAAGTCACCTATCTGGTGAATCTTGGAACTCCCAGGAGCCCCCTGAGGGTGCTCCATGTCAACAGATTGAAGCCATATGTTGACAGAGCTGACATGGGCTTGCTCATGGCAACTGATGAGGACCAGGAGGAGGAGAGTGACCCTCTCCCTGACCTGCTCTCTCAGAACCCTGATGATGGGTCAGTAGATGGTGTTGCTTTGGCAAGCAGCCTCACTGACCATCAGCAAACTGAGTGCAGACAAGTTCTGCAACAGTATAGACATATGTTTAGCCTGACCCCTAGTCAGACTACCTGGTGCACCCATGAGGTGGACACTGGAGACAGTCTGCCTGTCAAGAGTAAAATCTACAGGCAACCTGACCATGTCAGGGACTGTATCAGGACTGAAGTCCAGAAAATGTTGGAGCTAGGTGTAATTGAGCCTTCAGATAGCCCTTGGGCTAGCCCAGTAGTCCTGGTACCCAAGCCTCATACCCAGGGTGGTAAGAAAGAAATGAGGTTTTGTGTAGACTACAGAGGCCTCAATGCAGTCACTAGGACTGATGCCTATCCCATACCAAGGGCAGATGAGCTGATTGATACTTTGGCCTCAGCCAAGTATCTAAGTACATTTGACCTAACAGCTGGCTACTGGCAGATCAGATTAGCTGATGATGCAAAAGCCAAAACAGCATTTTCGACCCCTAGTGGGCACTACCACTTTGTGGTGATGCCCTTTGGATTGAAAAATGCACCTGCCACTTTTCAGAGGTTGGTGAATAAAGTTCTGGCAGGGATGGAAACTTATTGCTCAGCTTATCTAGATGATATTGCTGTCTTTAGTTCCTCCTGGCAGGATCACCTGGTCCACCTCAGAAATGTTTTGGAGGCTCTGCAGAAAGCAGGCCTCACTATCAAGGCCACCAAGTGCCAGATAGGGCAGAGTCAGGTTGTGTACCTGGGCCACCTTGTAGGTGGAGGCCAGGTTCAGCCTTTACAGAGCAAAATCCAAACCATAATGGAATGGGTTGCTCCAACCACCCAGACACAGGTGAGAGCCTTCTTAGGCCTGACTGGGTACTATAGGAGGTTTGTCAAGGGATATGGATCTATAGTGACCCCTTGTATGATCTGACCTCAAAGAAAATGCCAAAAAAGGTTCAGTGGACAGCTAGCTGTCAGAAGGCATTTGAAGACCTAAAGCAGGCCATGTGCACTGCCCCCATCTTACAGAGTCCAGACTACACCAAAAAGTTCATTGTCCAAACAGATGCTTCTGAGCTGGGTGTGGGAGCTGTACTGTCTCAACTGAATGATGAAGGTCAAGACCAGCCAGTAGCTTTTATTAGCAGAAGGCTGACCCCTAGAGAGAAACGTTGGTCAGCTATAGAGAGGGAGGCCTTTGCTGTGGTGTGGGCCCTGAAGAAGCTGAGGCCATACTTGTTTGGCACTCACTTCATAGTTCAGACTGACCACAAGCCCCTCCTATGGCTTAAACAGATGAAAGGTGAAAACCCAAAACGTTTGAGGTGGTCCATTTCCCTACAGGGGATGGACTATACAGTGGAACATAGACCTGGGACCCAACATGCCAATGCAGATGGACTCTCAAGGTATTTCCACTTAGAACACGAAGACTCAACTGGTCAAAGTTAGTTTAGTGTCCCTGCGTTTGGGGGGGTTGTGTAGGAGAGTAGGATCTGCCTCTTATGTTGCCCCCACTTTTTTTCTGATGTTTACACTGGTTTCTGGCTATAGTCTGGCTGGGTCCCTGCCAATCAGTGCCCCAGCCTCTCTGTTCTCTCTAAATGACTTGGAGTGCACTCTAGGTGCACTAGTGATTGGATACTGTGGTACCTTATGAGTCCCTAGTATATGGTACCTTAGGTACCAAGGGCATAGGTACTTCACAGGCCTACCAGGGGCTGAAGCATGTATTATGCCACCCCTGGGAAGCAGACTAAATCTGACACCACAGGCCTGCTACTGCAGCCTGGGTGAGGTGGTGCTAGCACCCCTCACTGAGATGTAGGTTTCCTATATCTCTCCTGCACACACATTTAAACCTATCAGTCACCCCTAAGGCAGGCCCTATCAATCCTGAGGGCAGGGTGCTTGGTTCCTATGTGAGAGGGTGCCTCTGCCTGAGCAGGGCCCCTCTGCAGCTCTCAGAGTCCATTCTCTGGGGCTGTTTGTGGATGCGGTTAAACCATATACTCTTAAGTGCATTATATCCTCGCGGTAGAATGCTAACTTTGGAATGGCTGCATCAAAACATGTCGTGTTTGGTGTCAAACATCTTGGAATACTACCCCCCGCCAGTTCTGGCGGCGGGGGTAGCATTCCACCCTTCTAGAGGGATAGACATGTACCTACTGTGGAAACGCGGTAGAATCCTGCAGAGCCCTGGCATCACAAAATGGATGCCACCAGTCACAGACACTGGGCTGCCCTCCTGCTGATGACCGAAACTCGCAGTGGAGGAAGCCCAACAATAGGTATCCTGTCACAGGAGGGTGTGACCACCTTCCAGACAGGGTTTAGTGTATTGGGGCTGGGTGGGTGCACTCTTAGAGTGCTTTGAAGTCCTGCACTGGGGGAGCAGAAGGCTCCTCTGTGCATATGCCAGTTCAAACCAGCTCAGGGGCTACCTGCCCCTGCTCTGGCGCGAAACTGGACAAAGGGAAGTGGGTGTAGCCACCCACTCCCCTGACCCTCCCATAGGTGGGGTCATAGAGCTAGTCCCTCCCTTTCTTTTAGTATAAGAGGGGAAACCTGTGCATTGCAAACTAGATACCCCTGGACGACGCTCTACAAGAAGAATCCCGGACCTTCGACGTTCCACTACCTTTGGAAGACGGAAGAATCTCCCTTGGAGTCAAGGAGTGACTCCCCTGCTTGGCAGGCACCAAAAACGACAACGACGGTCGCAAACTACGCCGCTCCTGCCGGAGCCCGAAGTCCCTGCAGCCCAGGAAGAGGATTTCCTGACCCCTCCAAGGCCATCGTGAGTCCCCAGCGAAGCTGAGGCAAGTGGACCCCACGAGCAACGAGGAACCGCAGACCCTGGGTACCGTGCACTATTGTCGAGTGCAACCCCTTCACGACGTTCTACGAACTTGTGCTTTGGACCACGTGTGGTCCCAGCCTCCAGCAGAGATCCCTCCCAAAATCAGAGGCCTACACCGTCCCGAGTGACCGTGGGCCCCTGTTGAGTGGATCCTCCTGAGGCGTCTTCGCGATCCCTTGCCAGCCGGCTTGTGGGTCCCCAGAAGACTTTCCAAAGAAACCAAAGGGCTCCCCTGGTTGCTCCAGGCCTGCCCTGACCTACCCTCGCTGGGTAAGTTCCTCAGACCTTGCTGGTCTGCACCATTGACTTTTCCGTTCCACCACGAGACTTGCTGCTACCAAGGCTTGTTGGCTCCAATCGAGTTGCCGACACCTCAGTAAGCTGTAGACTTCGTGGGACACACCGAATCCAGCTCCTGGTCATCATCGACGCTGCCTGGACCACGTGGTCGAAGAGTCAAGACACCCGTGAACGACCCGAAGCTGTCGACGATGGTGGGCATTCATCTGCCTTGCCCAGAGTCACTGCCAAGTGACTGTGAACACTGTCCCCTCTGCTTTCAGGTCTTCCTCCCTCCGAATCCAGGCTTGGATTCCAACGGACACTTCTTCTGTCGCCGCAAGCAGCAAGCCTTCGCTGGCTCCCATTGAAAACGACGCCGCGACCCGACACCAAAGGACACCTATGCACCCGGCTCACCTGGGTGAGGTAACTTCAGCACTACGGTGCTCCTGTGGGTGTGGGCCCTAGAACTACTTACCCTGTAAGTGGCTTGCTTGTAGCTACCCTAGAAGTGCCCTAAAACTCTTATTTTCCCCATGCGATTCTCGCACTGGCTCGTACAGGGTTCGCGTCTGTGTTAGACACATCACGTCCAACTCCCTTGTAACTCTATCAGTATCCGCGTCCTTCGACTCGTACTGACCGATCGGTGTGTTCGCCTCGAACACGCCAGGGACCTTTAACACTGAACTCTCAATCGCGTCTGTTCGCATAGACTCGTACAGGACTCGCACCGGTGCCAGGACACCGCGTCCGTCCCCTGTGGGTCTCCTACAACTACCTGGGGTGGTTCTTGGGGGTCCCTCGAATCTAACTGCTCTAGACCTAGGTCTAGCCAAACTAAGATTGTGATATTTGATTGTGCTAACTTATTTTGATAACATTTGATTTGTACATATGTTCCTGACTTCTAATCTCATAAAGAGATTAGTAGAGAGTTGTTTATTAATAAATACATATATATTTGATATATATACCTGTGTGGTGTCTTTTCATTTGGTGATTCAACAGATTGTGTGGTAAAACAAGCTGCTTTACATTCCTCCAAGACTTAGCCTGAAGGCTGCTCTCCACAGCTACCACTAGGATAGCTTTCTATAAAGGTTGTCTTAAACCTACCAACCATAAGAGTCGAATTGTTCTGGTGCAATGTGTCCACTTTAATTAGTGAACAGCATATACCAGGCCAACTTCTCACAGTTCCCATATGGTTAAATAAAATCAGTCCATGTTTGCTTGGTAAAATAAACTAGCACTGACAAAGCCAACAAGTCTGGGTTTTATGTGTTAATGTAAACTTAAAATTAGCATGTTACAGCGAGACACATGGGAGGGAGCCAGCAGGAGCGGACTGAGGGGGCTACAATTGTTAAGTATTTCCTCACTCGGTTCAATGTAAGCTCTCGAGTGGAGGCAAAAGGACCCAAGCAGTCAAAAGCATTAGGTTAGAGATGACTAAAGCACTGGGCAGAGCCAAGATGCGAAAGACAAAATCTAAAGTCAATGACTGAAAGAGGCTGGTCTCAGAAAGCAGACGATTAAAACAAACAGCCACAAAGCCCAATGTATGGATATTGTTAGGAACAGATCTATTAGACAGCTGCACTGCCAAACCCAGACTTAAACAAGCATTGGCATAGCCAATAGGTCTCGCCTTTGGGACCTTATGTGTTTAGCCATGCAACAGTTGCTGTTGTTTCCTGGAAGCTCATAAATCTTTTCCCTGGGCTACTACAGAGGACCAAATGGCTGAATCCTGAGGAAGGTAAATTAGGCCTTGGCAAGCATTTCCCTTTACGATGCCACACTTCCTTATTCTTTTTCAATTCTGTTCTGTTTTCTGAGCGAGAAGTACTAGGAAAATAATCCACGACACTTATAAAGATAGAAAACATTGAATTCAATGTACAATTCTGAGCTACCAAGAAATATGTGTTTACTTTTCCTCCAGCATTTTGAAGCAAATATTTTGCCACTCTCACAGCAAATATATTTATTATGCTGTTCTCTCAGAAAGTCTGGCAGATTTTGGCACTGTGCGGGCAAGCCTCTGTTTGCTCGTACAGTGGGTAGAAAGGACTGAGCACGGCCTCGTGCCACAGCATCGAACCATCATGACCCAGCATTCCTGCAGGGCACCTCACTCAGTGCCACCAGGCTGCTTGCAAACATACATACTGCCATGATTACTAATGATGTCAGGTGCCCACACCGAGTAATGCTCTGACCTGCCAGCCCCAGCTGCCTTATCCTCTACTATCAGTGTGTCCGCTCAGGACTGGCACGGACTGATGCCAACTTATATGGGCGGCAGCTTTATTTGGTTACACCTAGCCACAGGATCCTGTCTAACATTCTAGCTTATTCCAAATAAGTGCCAGGGCAGGATTCTGATGGGTCGGTTTGGGTCAGCAACAATGCTCGGAGGTGGGCACTGCCATGCAGAGGGCTCTGATCTCATCATCAACATGGCTTTTCAACTCTGGATGGAAGGCTGCTAGCCTTGCTTGCATTCCAGATTTACCTCTGATCTGCGGGTCCCAGGGGCAGAGCTTAGCTCACTGAGCCATCTTGAGGCAGCCTCCACTACAGTTAACGAATCCCACAGCATGGACGGGGGTACTAGAGATCTACAGCGTACTGTACTACATTGTAATATTTATATAGCACTCCATATCACGTTGCGGGGTGCCGAAGCCCATGAGAAGACGGGCAGCAAACTATACGATGGGGGTGGCACTTGTTGGCATAATGTTGTATTTGTAAGTGGAATGAGGCAGAGATCCAACTGCATGCCCCGAGTTACAGGTGTAAGTAGTCCGGTTTAGGGGTGAAGATTGGGGGTGGTGGGGGTATGGGGACTACCAAAATATTATTGGCAGATAACGTGCCCCAACCCAGCCATAAAAGCTCTCTGCGTGTAAACCAGAAAAGCAGAAATGTTTTTCTGTCAGTAAAATTATGTCAGTCAGGCAAGAATTGATGCTGGTGGTGTGAGCCGTAGCCATGCCACTTTTTAAAGGCAGGGGAAATTGAGTACTGCTGTATAAATACACCACACAAGCGAGGAACAGTGGAACCGCAATCAAGGTTGCAACCTATGTTCCCTTTAGGCTGTGCGCGCAATCTACCTTGCACCAGCGCCCAGTGTCTCTACATAAATGCGCACAATTGCCTGCCACAAGAGACAGAGATCTAATCAGCCGCTTGTTCAAAAGAGAAGCGGCCTTTCAAAAGAATATTATTTTCTTCTTTGAGTTCCGCCTGAAGCATTTTAAAGTTCTGACACGATTTATTTTATGCAGAGTTAAGCTGAGAGCAGTTAAAGAATAACAAGCGCGTCCGTGAAAGCGCACTCTTGTGGAGGTGGGGTGTGTTCCTTGCCCGGGGTGGAGGGGACGCGCCTTCTAATGAAAGCGGCAAGGAAACCTGACCCAAAACAGATGGCCCCTGCGCGCCGCTGCTGGCTCCCGAGAGCAAAACGCTCTGGGAGTAAACATTTCCCGAAAAGCTGGGACATCCACACGCCTTTGGCCAATTGCGTGCTAAAGCCAGACGCAAAGGCCAATAGCGTGTGAGCACCACACGCACGAGCTTGTAGAAAAGCTGAAGTGATTCCAAGAGGCCGATTTCCTAGAGCAGCGCATGCGCGCTGCGCTAGGCTTGACCTAAAAACAAGGAGCACAATTCACCAGCACCAATTTTATGCAAATTAGCAGTGAGCAAAAACAAACAGCACCAGCACTTTACCTTAAACCGGTCCCCAACAGAACAACCACTTACTTCATGTGTTACCAAAAATGCACAACAGACCGCCTTACGTTGGGTAATAGTGAATGAAGGCCTACATAAAAATTCATTAGTGTTACCTGCAGATTGTTAGCAAGTTACTGCCAACAATCCGGATGAAGGGGAGCCAGCCAGGTGAGCGACGCTACAGAGCAGGCAAGTTGAGATGTATGTATAAACGCAAAGCAGTAGATCTTTGCCGTGCAAAACGTGAAGACAATTTGAGATCTGCACCCTGCTTAGGTGTCCCTTACTTTTAAGCCATATTGGACAGACTTTGATGTAATTTTTTAATCAGAGGCATGATTCAAAGAGCTTTCTTCTATAAGTAGGTGTCTCCCAGGTTCAGGGGTGAGTTACTCCTGCCTGGATGTCGAGGCTTAGGAAATATGAAAAAAAAGCATGAAAAAAAAGCTTTAGGAATAAAAAAAATGTTTTTTCAGCAGTAAGAATCTCTTACGCCTGAAAATACATGAGCAATTTGAAGATAAGCCAAAAGTAATAGAAAACTACTAAAAGAAAATACTTTGTAAACCAGGTCCATGTGTTTCAGGAGCATTTGCAAATTAAGACCAGAAATAAGACACCTGCACACAGAAAAAGCTTTGTGAATTAGCCCAAAGTTTTCAAATTTTTACAAGCTGCCCCTGATGTAAAGTCTAAAATTAAGGATTGTAAAAAAAAAAAAATAGTCAATAATACAATTGTTAATTAGCCACAGATCATTGTTGGTTGAGCTCATGTGTACAATAAGGCTCTCATCCTTGCTTCATTTCACTTCTGGAAAGTTAAAATCTCCTCCCACTAGGCATTTCACTGTCTGTAATAAGTAGCTGGGCAACGTGAATGCAATATCTACAAACGTGGGACATAAGCATGTTTGTGATTTTGGTTACAGGCTCATGTGTAGTTTTAGTTCACACGCTACTCTCCTGACAGGATTCGTATCACAGAAACTGCCTAGAGGGGCTATTTTTTTAGTCTGTTTTCACTTACATCATTAGGTTACAGTGTTCCATTTTCGCCAGTTTACTTCTGTGATAGCATTTGGGGTGGAATTTAGGTTAAAACAGAAAATCTGCTTTTTTTATTAACATAAAACAGCACTTATCACCGCCAGTAGGAAAGGAGCACATCTTTACAAAATGTAATATGGCGCTTAGCAGTAACTCTGTGTAAATTGTCATAGATCATAACAAAGACTAAGGTTCCCTCCCATGGCATTCGAGGTAACCTGGCCACCGAGGTACCGCTCCACTACCCCATTTACGCACACACTCAAATGCAGTATTTCCGTATTACAGCTCCAACCTACTCCCCCCATACAAATATTGGCGCTGTAAACAATAACCACTCAAACAGAAATGGCGCCCAGCTCGGTCGCTTGTTAAGACCGTGAAGGGGCTCAACTGACGCTTTCCTTGCGGTTGGTATGAATATTTCCATAAATGATGCAGCACCTGCAGGGCAGTGGAGAATTTCAAGCAAGCCGTCGTAAATTATTCATTGGAAATGGCTGTAGCAATGTGCATGGCTTACTGCAAACAAGTGCCTCTTATCAGTAAAAGGAACGCTGCACAACACAGTTTTCCTGAGAACATAAAACAAACAAGCATTTGCAATGCAACAGGACTCGCATTTACGCGAGACCTATTGCATTGCATCACGGACAACGGGGGGGGGGAAGCACGGACAACGGGATTGCAGGCGGGGGGAGGGGGAGAAGGCACGGACAATGGGAGTGCGGGCGGGAGGAGGGGGAGAAGGGGCGAGAAGGCACAGACAACGGGAGTACGGGCAGGGGAGAGGGGAGAAGGCATGGATAACAGGAGTGCGGGCGGGGGGAGAGGGAGGGGAGAAGGGGGCGAGAAGGCACGGACAACGGGAGTGCGGGCGGGGGTGAGAAGGCACGGAAAAAATAGTGCTCACAGTCTAAATAACACGTACCGTACCGTGTAACACTCAAAGTAAAGGGGCCAGTAGCCATGGGAGGGTACTAATGACGACATGGCCATAATAAGGAGGGACTAACAAGCCTCATAATCAATCAGAAGACAGTATTTACGAAGGACAAAGACACAAGCAGTGGGGCAGTGGGCGGGGCTTCCCTCACGTAGTGAACTACCACATATCTTCCCTGGAGCAGCGCTTGCTCTCTGACTCTAGGCTCGACCTAAAAACTGCTGTTTTCCTGCATGTTAAACAGAAAGGTTTTTTGTATTTACAACACTTTTTGAATCCTGTGCATTTATTATATTTTCATAAAGTGCCATCAAATAAATTTAATGTGTTAAGTTCCCTGACAGTGAGAAAGTAATGTCACTTTGTAGTCATGTGACTAGTATTGGCAGATGTGATGACCATGTCTCGTCTCGACAACGGAGAAGGAAATGGCATAACAGCCGGAGCAGACTACTTTGGCACCAGTGCAGAACCACCTGAGCACCACTTCAGCATAAGCGCAGCACCACCTCAGCACCAGTGCAGCTGCACCTCAGCATCAGCGAAACACCAACTCAGCATCACTCAGCACCACCTGCGCACCAGCACAGCACCACCAAAGCATAATTCAGCACCACCTGAGCATCACTCAGCACCACCTGAGCATCAGCACAGCAACACCACCTCAGCATGACTCAGTAGTAGTGCAGCATGACTCAGCACCAGCACAGCATCACTCAGTTCTATCTCAGCATCACTCAGCACCACCTCAGTATCACTCAGCACCACCTGAACACCACTGCAACACCACCTCAGCATCAGCACAGCACCACCTCCTCATCAGTGCAGCACCACCTTAGCACCAGCGCAGCACCACCTCTGCACCAGCGCAGCACCACCTCCGCACCAGCACAGCACCACCTCAACATCAGCACAGGACATTTCAGCATCAGCATTGCGCCATCTCCACATAAGTGCATCACCACCAGCGGCACCACCTCAGCAGCAATTCCGCATCAGCGCAGCACCACCTCAGCATCAGCATCACATCAGCACAGTATCAACTCAGCATCACTCAGCACCATTTGAGCACCAGCTCAGCACCAACGGAGCATCAGTGCAGCACCACCACCTTGGCATGACTCAGCACCACAGCATGACTCAGCACCAGCACAGCATGACTCAGCACCAGCACAGCATGACTCAGCACCAGCACAGCACCACTCAGCACCATCTCAGTATTACTCAGCACCACCTGAACACCACCGCAGCACCACCTCAGCATCAACACAGCACTACCTCCTCATCAGTGCAGCATCACCTTAGCACTAGTGCCTAACCACATTAGCACCAGTGCAGCACCACCTCCGCACCAGCACAGCACCACCTCAACATCAGCACAGCACCATCTCAGCATCAGTACAGCACCATCTCTGCATCAGTGCATCACCACCAGCTGCCCCACCTCAGCAACAGTTCTGCATCAGCGCAGCACCACCTCAGCATCAGCATCACCTCAGCACAGTACCAACTCAGCATCCCACAGCACCACTTGAGCACCAGCTCAGCACCAACTGAGCATCAGTGCAGCACCACCACCTCAGCATCACTCAGCACCACAGCATCACTCAGCACCACCTCAGCATCACTCAGCACCACCTGAGTATCATACAGCATCACCTAAACATCACCTCCGCACCAGCACACCACCACCTTAGTACTATCTCAGCATTACCCAGCACCACCTCAGAATTCCTTGGAATCTGACATCTGTTGATTCTCCCCTAGTGTCAGTCCACTGCTCGTGCTGTAGTTCAGGTACTATTTCCCAAACTCCACCCTCCCGTTGTTTATGTCCCCACCCCCAATAACAAAGAAAATCTATAACAAACGAACATTAGAACAGGCAGGAACAAGTTGCCAGCATTGCAAGGACAAAAAAACCAGAGCACATTTTTTATGCTATTTTTTTTATAAATAGGGCCGTTCAGTTGTACATAATGTCTTCTTGTTAAACTTGGTAACACAATCCACACAAATACACTCCACACCATGCCACATAATTCCAATAAACATAATCTCACTCAACGCCACCCACTTCCACTCAACAAATCAACTCTACACATTTCCATTCCACACCACATAATTCAACAACAAACCACATAATTCAATTCAACAACAGTTACACACCACACACATCCAATCCACACCTCAGAATTCCACATCATGCCACAAAATTCAACGGAACCCCACATAATTAAACTCCCTACATATCACTCCACAACACAAAATACCATTCCACATAATTACACTCCATGACACACAACCCCACTCCACATAATTCCTGTACACTCAATACCACATAATTACTATCCACATAATTCAACTACACACCATGCCACATAATTCTACTGCACAGATCCACTCCACACCACTAAAATCCACCACACACAATTCCACAACTAACAATTCCAATCCAACCCACATAATTCCACTCCACTCCACACCACATACATCCACTCTGCTGCAAACCAAAACACATGGGTAAAAGACATTGTTATTTACAACGTCAGTAGCTATAATTCTCACAATTATGAGACCTATTGCATTGCACACAGGGGGTTGTGCTAAGCACCACGGTGGATCTGCGGATCCTCACGCGTTCAAAAAAAGTTTTTGACCATTTCTTGCCCATGAGGGGTCCCTCACAGACCCCTTCTAGCAGTCTCATGGAGTCAGTGTACCTCTACCCTGACCCCTTCTATTACTTTTAAATTTTATTTCCCCCCTGGGAACCGAGTCCAGATGCACGGAATGGTGACCGCAACTTTTCTCTCAGGTTGTGGTCAGCCAATCACAGGATTGCTGTTGGTGCATAGCTCTGCGGATCGGCCACTGTGGATCTGCATCTCTAGGTATACATGAATCTTTTTACTTTAATAACTCCAAAATTACTGAACAAATTTACACCAAATTACAAAGAGCACTCTTTCTAGACCAAGATCTTGCTTTCAGCCAAATTTGGTGTAATTCATTTTAGCGGTTCAGGCTGTAGTCATGTCTAAAATCCCTATGGGAATTTGCATGGGGAAAATGTGTTTTGGGACACCCCCTCCTCCTTTTGGGGGCGTATATATTTTTGGTCTTTTGGTGAACATATATATATATATATATATATATATATATATATATATATATATATATATATATATAGTTATGATCAAAATTTCAATAGGAAAAGGGTTTTTTGTTTTCCCAATAACTTTTGCGCCGCTTGATAAATCTTCACGAACGTTTCGTAAAACTTCCTCTTTTCGATTCAGCTGCTGTGTTGAAAGTTTCGGGGTGATCTGTCAAGCAGGGGCCGAGAAAAAATGGGGTCCCAAAACTCATTTTCTCTATGTTATGTCACTGGGGATTTTTCATTTTTTCAACATGACTACAGCCCGAACTGCTGAACGGAATTACACCAAATTTGGCAGAAAGCTAGACGTTGGTCCACAAAGCATGCTTTTTGTGATTTGTTTAAAATTCGATCAGTAGTGTCAGAGAAATTAAAGTTTAAAAAAGGTAGATATCTGGGGACTCAAGTTCTTGCAATTGACGTGCGGATCCTACAAAAATTTGATTGGCTGCCAACACTTCAACCAGGAAGGCCAAATCCCCGGGGGCATGAGGGTAATGAAGGAAGGAGGTAGTTCCTGGGGCACCCCTCCCAGGCTTTTCTTAAGCCCTGGGGACCGCCACCTCCCTGGGGCACTGAACACTATGAATGCGGGTGGGGCACCCCTCCACCCCTCGGGACCACCACCTCTCCGGGCACATACATTATTTAATATTAAAAAAATGCAGGCAGTAATATGTAGGAGAGCTGTGCGGCTAACCCGCTGCCCCCGGGACCACCACCTCTCCGGGGCACATACATTATTTAATATTTAAAAAATGCAGGCAGTATTATATAGGGGAGCTGTGCGTCTAACCCGCTGCCCCGGGGATCGCCACCTCCCTGGGGCACTGTACTATACAAATGCGGGGCACATAAACATGTCCTCCTACGGCCTCCCCCAGGGACCGCCACCTCCCGGGCTGAAATAAGATATTTGCGGGGGAGCCTCATGGCTCCCCCACTGCCCCGGGGATCGCCACTTCCTCTGGGCACAAACGTAAAACTTAAGGGCGTCCATTGCGGACACCCGGCCCCGTGGACCACCCCCCTGGGGCTAAATATATGAAAGAGGGGGGCCTCGTGGCCCCCCTCATGGAGCCCTAGCTGGCCCTGGGGACCGCTACCACCTAGGGCCAGCTCCAGCAATATCCCGGGGTGCCCACCCCCGGGACATTGCAGTTTGCGGTGCCACCGCCAAGCCGTAGTAAACACCGCGTTCAGCATGCGAGAGCAAAAAATGCTCTTGCTTGCTGAATGCGGAGCATGTCTGTTTCCCTGCCTGCTGTCGAGTGAGCAGAGAAACAGACACATTGCTATGAGACTCTCACACATACAAAATGGGAGAGAGGCAGAATACTCTACTCCGGCCTCCCTAATCACAGAGCTGTTACACACACGGAGGAGTAGAGAGTGGTGATCTAGACGGTGGCACGTGCTTGGTGTAAAAATACTGCCCTCACTCACAAAATTGTGACATGCTTCATCATTGGGCTTGCTTCAATACACCCCCACGCAGACCAACGCCTGGGGTGGAGCATAGGGAGGGGAAGACAATACAAACATGAAAAAATATATATATTACCCAATGTATATTGGGATCACCGAAAGAGAAGTGCAGTGAAGGTTAAAACTAGCTTGGAGTTGTCTCTGCTCAAAAATTTATTCCTGGACCCCCCGGCTAGGTCTAAAAACGTGAAGGATGGTGGTGACAGGAAAAAATTAAGAGTTCCTTCACCCCTACTTACTGCCAAATCGTCAACATGTTTCTGCCGTGTTCGTAGTGCCCACAGAATTGGGTCACACCGGCATTCCTCAGGACCTTTCCCATCCCAATAGCGTTATGCCCTCAATACCAGGATTAGGTACCCTTGGGGACCTACTGTTTTCACAGGGAGGGTATCCTTACATAGCACACACTCGATATTCTGTAGGGGACAATACAAAGAGAATAGTAATTCGTGCTGGGGTAACTGACGTGGGTACTTACTCAGACACACGCAGCCCCTTCTCATAGTCTACATCACTAGAGGCACGCATACACCACCTTTTTCTACATGAATGACCAGATTGGTACTGAAAATTCATACATGTCCACAGTGGGACATATCATCCATTCCTAGGGTAATTCACCTCTAAATATTTGCAGGTAAACGTACGCCGCTGGACAGAAATCCAATATACTCTCGCTAGGCTCATTCATGCTGCGCAGCAGAAAGCCCAACTCACAGAGTTTCATCTGAATCGTGCTAAAACTGGTGAGAAAATGGGAGAGACCCCCTGTAGTCAAACTCTGGGGGAAACAAATAAAAAGATGGAAAAGTGTGATTAAACAGTAGCACGTAATATCGGAATGGCCATTAGGACCCAAATGGTGGATGTCAATAAAGTTATATATTGAGACACCTGAGATCCTGAAATCAGGAAGGGATCACGATGTTGTGTGGCAGCTGATCACTCAATAATGCCCCTACAATCATTGTATGTTAAGGTTGCCTCATCCCTACATTCCCTCTGATGTGGGACTGCATCGTGCACCATGATATATGAGCGGAAAGTCGCCCCGCCTTGTGTTGCGGTTTTTCGTGGCGTTGCAGTCCGAGCTAAATTGGCAAATGGACCAAGAAGCGTGGTTCCATCCTGTGGTCTTGTCCCCCTCCCCCTATTCCTTACTTTGTCAAGGTGGGTGCTGTGCCCGGAGAGTATCCAGTTTCCGCCGTGAAGGTAGCCGGAAGCTGAATCGGTCTGCCTCTCATAGCGGTAATGCTTCCCATCACGTGACGTGCTCGGCATGACGTGGGCGAATGCACGTGAGCGTAACGTATGCTAGTGTCAGCGCGTTGCCCAGGGAAATGGTGCCCAGCACTTTTTTATCTATTCTTTTGGGAAACAACTTTATCTGTTCCCATTCTCTCTAGACACGTGGATATCTCCGCAGGTAAAGAACCAAAGTTTTCCTCCGTTCCATCACGTACACTGCAGCATAGGGGCAGAACACCCCCTGGTAGGCCTATAGCGTCAGGTATCGGATCCATCTAGAACCCTTATCACAATATTGTGATTTTTATCTAAAACTCCTTGTACGAAAAATGCCAGCCAGGGCACCCACACTACAGGCCAGACCCCGGGTGATGGGGTCCCTGGGGATGAAATTGGACCGTGAGGGGGTCTGCACGGCCCCCTCCCTTATTATTTATTTACTTATTTATTTTTTCCTCCTGGTCCGAAATGGGCCCGGGAGGGAGGCCGCGCGGCCCCCTCCGTTTTTTTATAAAAATAATTTTTAAAAAGGGGCAGGCCCACGAGAGTGGGTCCCCGTGGCCCAAAATGGTCCAGGGAAAGGGGGCCACACAGTCCCCCTTCTTAAAAAATAGAAAAATAAAAATAAAGCCGACAACTCACCGGAGGCCCAGCCCCCTTTCTCCACCACTCTGCAAGCGCTCCTCCTGGTGCGCTGCTGGTTGGGGGGTGAAGTCTCCTTGGCTGCTGAGAGTCCTTAGGGGCCAACAAGACCTCCTGTTACCCCCATTAAGCCCCACACAGCATCATTGCTCAGAGGTGGTCAGAGGCCATGCCCCCTTTCTCCACCACTCTGCAAACGCACCTCCTGGCACACTGCCGATGGGGGGATGAGGCCCCCTTGCCTCTGAGGGCCTCAGGACTAAAGTGGACTTCTTCCCCCAAGCAGTAGTGGGCCAGGAGGCGCGTTTGCAGAGTGGTGGAAAAAGGGTTTGTGGCCTCAGACGACCTCTCAGCAATCCAGCTGTGTGGGTCTTACTGGAAGTAACAGGAGGGCTAGTTGCCCCCCAAGGACCCTCAAGATCAAAGGAACTTCATCCCCCAACTAGTAGTGTGCCAGGAGGTGTGTTTGCAGAATGTTGGAGAAAGGTGGCGTTGCCTCCTACGAGGTGTCAGCAACCCCGTTGTGTGGGACTTACTGGAGGTAACAGGAGGGGTAGTTGGCCCCCAAGGACGTCTTTGGGGGCCAACTACCCCTAATGTTACCTCCAGTAAAATCCCACACAGCGGGATTGCTGATAGGTCTTCGGAGGCCACGTCCCCTTTCTCCACCACTCTGCAAACGCGCCTCCTGGGGCAATACTGGTTGGGGGATGAAGTCCACTTTACTCCTGAGGGACCTTGGGGGACAAGAATCCATCCTTGTACCTCCTTTAAATCCTACACAGCTGGATTCCTGGAAGCTAGTCAGAGGCACACCACCTTTCTCTACCACTCTGTAAAAAAGCAAGTCCTACTTAAAAAAACATAGAAACTCACAGAAAAAAACAAAGGTTACAGGGACGTTATAGGTAGGCTGACATTTCACTCGTACAAAACCAAAGAAATTCAGCCGTTATAGTTAGTGAGCTAGCTATAACTAGCAACCTCGCAATGCACTGCTCATGACCTCACATATTACATCACTCATGACATGGTCAGTGACATCACTGTTGACATTTCAAATGACATCACTGATGACATCATCCTCAGAATCTCTGACGCACCCACTCACACCCCCAAATAACCTTTCATACAGCCACTCCAACTTCCACACTACCATTCTCAAACCCAATCAATCAGGTGACTTGCATAGTGCGACTACTCACCCGTAAGGGTCTCAAGGCTCGGGGGGGAGGGGACGGCTGATCTGTTGAAGGCACTGTGGTTCAGTCAAAGAGCCAGGCCTTGAGGTCCTTCCTGAATTGGGGCAGTGACGGTGATTGCCTGAGGTCGAAAGGCAGGGTGTTCTAGGTCTTTGCTGCGAGGTAGGGGAAGAATCTTCCCCTGGCCATCGTCTTGCGGATACGTGGGACGGTGGCCAGGGCCAGTTGGGCAGAGCAGAGGTCTCTGGAGGGTGTGTGTAATGCGAGGCAGTGGTTGAGGTATGCAGGTCCCGCATCATGTAGGGCTTTGTAGGTATGTGTGAGGAGCTTTAAAGTGATTCTTTTGTTGACTGGGAGTCTCTCAGGTGGCTGGTGATGTGGCTGCGGCGGGGGATATTGAGGATGAGCCTGGCTTAGGCGTTCTGAATGTTCTGCAGTTGCTTGAGGAGTTTCTGGGTGATGCCAGCGTAGAGTGCGTTGCCGTAAATGAGTCTGCTGCTGATGGGTCCGTGGGTGACCGTCTCTCTGAACTCGGTGGGGATCTACTTGAAGTACTTCAGTACACCCATACCAGTACTGACACAGCCACTCACTGATTCATAGGTCAACACACACATCCTCTCACTCACTCACTCACTCACTCACTCACTAATACAGCCACTGACATATCCACTCATAAACCCTTACAGCCACTCACACACTGAGTCAGTCACCCATAGAGCTACTCATACACCTACTCATTCACCCATACAGTCAATCACACAGCCACTTACCATACAGTTACACCCACACTCACTCACTTACTTATACAGATACTAACATACCCCATCACTCACCTATATTTCTCTCGTAGGGGATTTCCATGTATAGTCATTAGCATAGAATAGTCCTGCCCATCCGCAGCGACCCCTGACCTTGACTGGTAGGTCGCTCCCCCACCACACAGCTCCGTCTGTGTGCCCTGCTGCTGCCCCTGATTGTGCTCGTTTTTCCTTTCTGTGCCCCCTTGCTGCCCCTGATTGTGATCGTTTTTCCTTTCTGTGCCCCCTTGCTGCCCCTGATTGTGATCGTTTTTCCTTTCTGTGCCCCCTTGCTGCCCCTGATTGTGATCGTTTTTCCTTTCTGTGCCCCTTGCTGCCCCTGATTGTGATCGTTTTCCTTTCTGTGCCCCCTTGCTGCCCCTGATTGTGACCGTTTTTCCTTTCTGTGCCCCCTTGCTGCCCCTGATTGTGACCGTTTTTCCTTTCTGTGCCCCCTTGCTGCCCCTGATTGTGACCGTTTTTCCTTTCTGTGCCCCCTTGCTGCCCCTGATTGTGACCGTTTTTCCTTTCTGTGCCCCCTTGCTGCCCCTGATTGTGATCGTTTTTCCTTTCTGTGCCCCCTTGCTGCCCCTGATTGTGATCGTTTTTCCTTTCTGTGCCCCCTTGCTGCCCCTGATTGTGATCGTTTTTCCTTTCTGTGCCCCCTTGCTGCCCCTGATTGTGACCGTTTTTTCCTTTCTGTGCCCCCTTGCTGCCCCTGATTGTGACCGTTTTTTCCTTTCTGTGCCCCCTTGCTGCCCCTGATTGTGATCGTTTTTCCTTTCTGTGCCCCCTTGCTGCCCCTGATTGTGATCGTTTTTTCCTTTCTGTGCCCCCTTGCTGCCCCTGATTGTGATCGTTTTTCCTTTCTGTGCCCCCTTGCTGCCCCTGATTGTGATCGTTTTTCCTTTCTGTGCCTGTTTCCCGCTGCTGCGCCCTGCGGCCCCGCCCCCTCACTGCCCATTCGCTGCCCCATTCCCTGCTCCTCCCTCCCACCTCCCCATTTATGGCGGCCGCTGTGCGGCCGCGCCGCTGGCGCGCCAAGGCGCGCCTAAGGCAAGCCCGTCTGCGCCCGTCCGCGCCGTGGTCGCGCCCAGCGCCAGACCCCTGGTCCGGGCATCCCCGCGCCCGCCACATCAACAGACGCCGATACGACGCTAGCACCCTCCACGCACTCAACCCCGGAAAAGATCACGCCTGCTACCAGGCCACCCCGAAGCGCACCCAAGGGCCCTTCACCTGCCGGAACTGCAGCTTCGCCAGCACCCGCCCCGCCAAACCACCGCCCAGGAAAGAACCCAACTACCTCAGATGCATCCTCCTCAACACCCGCTCCGCCCACAAACACGCCATCGAACTCTGGGACCTTCTCGACTCAACCTCCCCAGACGTCGCATTCCTGACGGAGACCTGGCTGAATCCCGCTTCAGCCCCCGACATCGCCATTGCCATCCCGGACGGATACAAGATCACCCGCAGGGACCGCACCAACGGAGTCGGAGGAGGCATCGCCATCGTCCACAGGAACACCCTCAGAGTCTCAACCAACACCGACGACACCCTCAGCACCGCCGAACACATGCACTTCCAGATCCACACCGATCCCAACACCACCCTCAGAGGAACCCTCATCTACAGACCCCCGGACCCCGACCACAGTTCAGCGATTCCATCGCTGACTTCGTCAGCACACACGCCATCGCCTCCACGGACTACATCCTCCTCGGGGACCTGAACTTCCACCTCGAGAACAACAAGGACACCAACTCCACCACCCTGATCGACAACCTCGCCACCCTCGGACTCAGACAGCTCGTGACTACACCCACCCACGCCGCCGGCCACACGCTAGACTCCATCTTTTCCGCAAGCCCACACGTCTCCTTCAACCACACCTCCGAACCCCACTGGACTGACCACCACTGCATCCACTTCACCTACAGGAAGCCCACCACGCACCACAGCACCAAACAAATGCCTCGCCGCTGCTGGAGCAGAGTCACGGAAGACCAGCTAACCACAACCCTCGCCCTGAGCCCACCCGCCGAACCCTCCGACCCCGACACCGCCGCCCGCAACCTCAGACAGTGGATCGACGACTGCGCCAACACCCTCGCCCCGCTCAAGAATCCGCCCAACAGCCACACCAGCAAGAAAGCCACCTGGTTCACCGAAGACCTCCAGGCCTCCAAACGAACATGCCGAAAACTGGAGAAGATATGGCTCCACAAACGGACGGCGGACAGCTACGCCGCCCACAAGAGCGCCACCCGCAGTCACCATCACCTCATCAGATCCGCCAAAAGGGCCTCACTCAAAGACCGCCTAGACAACAACGCACACAACAGCAAAGAGCTCTTCAACATCGTGAAGGAACTCTCCAACCCCAGCTCCAACACCAACGACATCCAGCCGTCGCAAGACCTGTGCGACTCACTGGCCACCTCCTTCCACCGCAAAATCGCCGACATCCACGACAGCTTCAACACCACGACCGCCCCGGCAACCACCGAGACCACTGCCCCCACAACCACCAACCGCCTGCTCTCCTGGACCAACATCAACGACGAGGACACCAGCGAGATCATGAACACCATCCACTCCGGTTCATTGCTAGACCCGTGCCCTCACCACATCTTCAACAAAGCCAGTACAGCCATCGCGCCCCATCTCCGGAAAATAATCAACATCTCCTTCGAGACAGCAACCTTCCCGGAAAGCTGGAAGCACGCCGAGATCACCGCCTTACTCAAGAAACCCAAGGCAGACCCCAAGGACCTCAAGAACTTCCGACCCATCTCTCTGCTCCCGTTCCCCACGAAGGTCACCGAGAAAATCGTCAACAAACAACTGACCCGCTACCTCGAGGAGAACAACATCCTGGACCCTTCCCAGTCCGGCTTCCGCAGCAACCACAGCACCGAAACCGCCCTCATCGCCGCCACCGATGACATCAGGACCCTGCTAGACAACGGAGAAACAGCAGCCCTCATCCTCCTGGACCTATCAGCCGCCTTCGACACGGTCTGCCACCACACACTACGAACACGCCTTCACGACGCCGGGATCCAAGAGAAGGCCCTGGACTGGACCACATCCTTCCTTTCCGGCAGAACACAAGCGTCCGCCTCGCCCCTTCCGATCCAAGGCCACCAAGATCATCTGCGGCGTACCCCAAGGCTCCTCCCTCAGCCCAACGCTGTTCAACATCTACATGGCACCCCTCGCCCACGTCGCCCGACAGCACAACCTCAACATCATCTCCTACGCCGACGACACCCAGCTGATCCTCTCCCTCACCAAAGACCCTCACACCGCCAAAGCCCACCTCCACGAAGGAATGAAGGCCGTCGCCGAATGGATGAGGACCAGCCGCCTGAAGCTGAACTCGGACAAGACGGAGGTCCTCATCCTGGTTCCAACCCTTCAGCCTGGGACGACTCCTGGTGGCCAACATCACTGGGAACAGCCCCGCCACCCACCGACAACGTACGCAACCTAGGGGTCATCCTCGACCCCACCCTCTCCATGACTAAGCAGGTCAACGCCGTTTCCTCATCCTGCTTCAACATCCTCCGAATGCTCCGCAGGATCTTCAAGTGGATCCCCACCGAAACAAGAAAAACAGTCACCCAGGCCCTCGTCACCAGCAGGCTGGACTACGGAAACGCCCTCTACGCAGGAACGACGGCTAAGCTCCTGAGACGGCTGCAACGCATCCAGAACGCCTCTGCACGTCTTATCCTCGACATCCCCCGACGCAGCCACATCACACCCCACCTGAGAGACCTGCACTGGCTCCCTGTCAACAAGAGGATAACCTTCAAGCTCCTCACCCACGCACACAAAGCACTCCACAACTCCGGACCAGCCTACCTCAACAGACGACTCAGCTTCTACACCCCCACCCGCCAGCTCCGCTCGACCAGCCTCGCCCTCGCCACAGTCCCCCGCATCCGGAAAACGACCGCCGTCGGCAGATCCTTCTCCCACCTCGCCGCCAAGACCTGGAACACCCTCCCCACCAACCTCCGACAGACCCAAGACCTACTGGCCTTCAGAAGACTCCTCAAGACCTGGCTCTTTGATCAGTAGCAGCACCACCCCCCTCTTCCCCCAGCGCCTTGAGACCCTCGCGGGTATGTAGTGCGCTTTATAAGTGACATGATTGATTGATTGATTGATTGATCCAATATATGTTCTTAAGGGATGAAGTTCGCCTTTCTTCAGGAAGACCTTGAAAAGTCACTTTAAAAAAGTCATAATGCAGCCTATGGATAGGCTACAGTGGTCAGAGTTCTTCATCTTGGAATGGCAAAAGAAGAGACTTTAATTCCCTATGCTCACAGAATATATATTTTTTGTAATGGCACAGAAGAAGAACCTTCACAAACCCTTTTGCTATGAGAAGACAGACATGAAGAAGTGCAGAGCCATGTAGCCCATAGGCTGTCATTATAAGTGGAGAAAAAGAAAGCTGTGGCTTTAAGAACAGAGAGACCACCAATATCCCATCAGGCTCAGCCAGAGGCAGTTACCTCAGTTCTTTTTTCTGGCTCCTTCTGACAGGACCCTTGGAGCATTGAACTTGACCTTTTTAGATTTTTTTTTCAACTTAGATCTTCACACTTCACTGTTTTTTGCTTCACTCAATGTCTTTTGTCCTTATCTGTGGAGCAAAATATTTTGTGATATAAAAAAGGCTTTTGTTCCTTTTTAAAATGCCATCTCTTTTTGACAAATGCCCTAGATGTGGCAGGAAAAAAGCTAAAACAGACCCACACGAGGTCTGCATTCTTTGTTTACCTTCCTCTCACCTTCCAGACGCCAGTGACATCTGCAAAACCTTCTCCAGACATACCCTGCATGACAGAGAAAAGATTCTCCTGCAGGGAAGAGAAGAGAGAAGAAAGAAGCAAGTAGTCAGTGGGGCCTCCGAGCGAAGGGGAGGCAGATCCTCCACCAGAGCTCTTCCCTTAACCTCCAGTGGACGTGGGAGGTCTGAGAGGCGTTCTTCACCTAGAAAACACTTTCGGTCCCAGTCGACGTCGAGAGGAGGTACGGTGCCGACATGCTCGCCGTCAGTGACTGGCTCGACGTTGGGCAAACGTCGACGTCGAGAGCCACTTCCGACCGACGCTGAGGCAGGTGTCGACATCTAGGGGTACCGACTCACCGTCGCTGAGAGGTAGACGATCGACGTCGACATCGAAACATCGCCGACGTGATTGGTCGACGACGAGAAGCCGATCTACGTCGACAGGGCTCGACGTCGAGGAGCAGGTCGTCGTCGAAAGCCAGTCGACGATGGAGATCAACGTCGAAGGGATCATCGACGTCGAGGAAAGGAAAATCCTCCAAAAGAAGGAGAATCTACTCCTCATCGGAGTCCCATTCCAGATCGCCCTCATTAGTGGAGATACCTCTGTCTCCCACCCAGGTTTCTCCTCCACCGGACCCAGAGGTCCCAACAGCGCCACTTTCTCCAGCGTTACCACCTCCTCCTCTTCCAGTACCTCAGCTTCCGGTACTTCCATTGCACCGGCACAGGTTCTGCCTACTCCTGGGGTGCCTCAGAACACACCGGCTCCTAGGAAATCTCGGTCAAGGACACGCCATCAATCTAGACATGGATGCTCACGCTCCTCCACGAGATCAGGACATTCATGTCGGCATTCTTACCGCAGGTCAAGATCTCGCTCACACCATCATCATAGAGATGCATCCTCTTCTACTAGAGACTATTCTCCTACGTTGTCAGATTCGCCTCAACCTAGGTCCTCCCCAATTGATAACATCAACACTTTTCAAGAGGTACCGGTTCGCGGTGCAACAAAACTGAACATACCTATGGAGACGCCTACTCCATCGACGTCTGTCATCTTTGAGACACTTCACCAACATATGGCCTCTAGACCAGGCCTGCTGGATCCAGCCATGGAGTTGTTCCTTACGCCTGCTGCAGCAAAATCAGCACTATCGAGACTCCAAAAGAAAAAACGTCCACCAGAGCAAGATCCGCTATTCTTAAGGGCTGACCCTCCTCCCGATTCAGTGGTGACTTTAGCGGCATGAAAATCTCACGCTACCTCTCCATCTGCTACCACTCCCCCCGATAAGGAAAGAAAAAAGGTGGATTCTTCAGGACGCAAGGTTTTCAGGCTGCTACGTCCATGAAAGCGGCCAGTGCCACAGCCCACTTAGGAAGGTACGACCATGCCTTGTGGGACTCTATTCTCCACTTTGCGGACCACCTCTCCAAAGAGCATCGGCAAGACTTTCTGGAAATTGTTCAGGAGGGGGCTATGGTTTCCAACCAAGTCACTTGCGCGGCAGCGGACTCTTCCATTCTAGCTGCCCACATCTACTGCCACAGAATTTATCTACGTCGGCACGCATGGCTGCGTTTAACTTCTCTAAAGCCAGACGCCCAGTTACGGCTGCAAAATTTACCCTTTTCTGGCTCCACCCTCTTCGGCTCACACGCCGACGACGAAATGGAAAGAATGAAAACGGAAATGGATACCTTTAAAGCAGTAGGACTACGGTTGTACGATATAGCACTGTTCATGTCAACAATTGTGAAATCAAAAATGAACTAATTCTTTAAAAAGAAAAAAGCAGTAGGACTAGAAAAAGCTGAAGAACAAAGACGTTCATTCCGCCCTTACCACCGACGTTTCTCCGCACAGAGGGTTCAAACCCCTCAATGGTAGTCAAACAGATCGCAACAATATCAGCGACCGTACGAATCACAGCGCAAACCACAGAGAGGTCGTAACTCCCAACAAACCTACCAGGGAGGACGTCAACCAGCTGCAGCAAAACCCTGAATACCCTCTTCCCCCTCTTCCGTTACCCACTCCGGTAGGGGGAAGCTTTGTAAATTATCTGGCAGAGTGACAAAACATTACAACAGACGCCTGGGTCTTGAATATTGTCAAACATGGATATCGTCTCAGATTCACTGCCCCACCACCAACTATTCCTTCAAAGCTGTCCACATCTCTCCTCAGCCTTTTACAGGAAGATGTAAACACTCTGTGCCTCAAGAAAGCGGTGGAACCAGTCCTTCGGAACCAATGAGGTCAAGGTATCTATTCCAGATACTTCCTAGTGCAGAAGAAAGGCAGACACGATGTCAGGCCGATTCTCGACCTTCACATCAAAAACAAGTGGATCTGGAGGGAAAATTCTGGATGCTGGCCTTACAACCAATTTACCCTCAACTTCAAAGGGAAGACTGGCTCTGTTCGATAGAGCTCCACGACGCCTATTTTCACATTCCGATCACAAAATCCCATCGGAAATTCCTCAGGTTCGTCGTGAGACAGAACCACTACCAATATAAGGTTCTCCCATTCGGCCTCAAGACAGCGCCCAGAACTTTCTCCAAATGCATGGGGGTGGTGGCAGCGCACCTTCGGAGACACAAAATCTTCATGTATCCCTACCTGGACAATTGGCTGATCAAGGCGTCCTCATTCACAGAAGCCCAAAAGCACTTGCTATGGACGTGCGATCTGCTTTATCGCCTGTGTCTGCATGTCAATGTTCAAAAGTCCACTCCATCTCCGGCTCAGATTCTACATTACTTAGGAGCTACCATCGATACGTTGCAAGAAAAGGTGTTTCCTTCGGAGGAACAACGGTTTTCCATTCTCCGAAATGTCTCAATCTTCAGCGGATAACCCACTGAAAGGATACCGGTGAAGAAATGAAGACACTCCTTTCTGGTAAGTATTCCACCTTTATTTCATGAGAATGTAGATACAGCCAGCAGGGCAGCAGGGAAACAAGCAACTGTAGCTGCCTTGCACATAAAAGTAATTCCACATTCCAACCCAACATTCCAGTTCTCTCCCATCTAAAGACCCAACACATCTTCCCCTTTTCAACAGAAACAAGGAAACAAAAAAACAAACAAAAAAAATCAATAAGTAAATATATACCACAAATATGAACACAAAACGTATTGTGCAGAAAGGCTTAAGACACATAGGGGCCGATTCCGATCTCGGCCGGTAGGGCTCCGAATCGGATTCGGCTTTACCGGATCCGGTTCGGAGCCCTATTTCCGACCGAATCGACGTGCGTCCGGGCGGCGAGTACGATGCGTGCGCTCGCGAAATCTCCGACCGACTCGTTCGCAAGACCCGACCGCTCCGACCGACTCAGCACGGGGCGACTCGCACCGCGCAATGGAGACGTTCCGGCCGGGTACAGATGCGCACCTCGACCGCTCCGACCGACTTGCGCAGTCCGGCTCAAGGAGCTGTCGGAGCCGCACTTTGGGGGTCCGTGTCGGACTCCCTGGAGCGTAGGCACGCGAGTCGCACACAGGGGGACCCATGGGTCCCCTACACGTGCATGTAGGCGCGACCGCATCACGCGAACACGCTGTAGGGGCGCCCTTGTTCACGTCGTGCCCATTGAGTCAATGGGAGCCGTGTACGCGTCGCACGACTGGCTCCCATTGACTTCAATGGGAGTCCGACCGAATCGAGCCGATAGCATGCGTGCGCATCGTACTCGCTCGATCGGACTGCTAGAGTCGATTCGGTCGGAAATCTCGGGTCCGGCTCGGTCGGAGAGATTTCCGGCCCGACCGGAATCGGCCCCATAATCTTATAACCATCGTGGTCTTAAGACACATAGGGGCTGATTCCGATTCGGGCCGGAAATCTCTCCGACCGAGCCGGACCCGGAGAGATTTCCGACCGAATCGGACTCTAGCAGTCCGACCGAACGAGTACGATGCGCACGTATGCTATCGGACTCGATTCGGTCGGACTCCATTGAAGTCAATGGGAGCCAGTCGTACGACGCGCACACAGGCTCCCATTGACTCAATGGGCACGACGCGAACAAGGGCGCCCCTACAGCGTGTTCGCATCGATGCGGGTCGCGCCGTACATGCACGTGTAGGGGGGACCCATGGGTCCCCCCTGTGTGCGACTCGCGTGCCTACGCTTCCAAGACCCCCAAAGTGCGGCTCCGACAGCTCCTTGGAGCCGGACTGCGCAAGTCGGTCGGAGCGGTCGAGGTGCGCATCGTACTTACCCGGCCGGGAACGTCTCCATTGCGCGGTGCGAGTCGTCCCCGTGCGAGTCGGTCGGAGCGGTCGGGTCCTGCGAACGAGTCGGTCGGAGATTTCGCGAGCGCACGCATCGTACTCGCCGCCCGGACGCACGTACGATTCGGTCGGGAAATAGGGATCCGAATCGGATCCGGTAAAGCCGAATCCGATTCGGAGCCCTACCGGCCGAGATCGGAATCGGCCCCATAATCTTGTAACCATTGTGGTCGTACCCTCTCCCTGCAAGTTCTAAGAAACGGAGGTCTAACAGACGAGGACCCCATTGTTTCAACATCATCACTGACACGATATAATTTCTTTTGCACGGCCAACTTCTCCTTATTCCACCATTTGCCATCATCCAACCGAACCACACATCTTTTCACACAAACAACCTTTTTTGGTTCAACTTCGAATGTCCCTTGGCAATGATCCCCAGCAACTTGACTCGCACCAAATCCCCTTCTTTAACTTGCAAAGTTCTACCAATCTCCTTGGAGACATACTTACTTTGAGCACGCTCCCTTTTTGTAGGCTCATCAGACAATTTATCACCCAATTCCATGGAACTGCACATCCAAGGACGCACCAACTTATTGGCTGCTTGCCTTCCTTTCAACACAACAAAAGGAGACAAACCCGTAGATATACATGGAGTTGTGCGCAAAGCCCAAATAAGATCCTCCAATTCCTTACACCAATCTAAACCACTGGCCATGGACAACTGTATGTTGTCAAATGCTTTAAGAGGAATAGCACCTGCGACAGCACATTTCATATCATCAAACTCTTTGTTCACCTCATTTGACCATTCAAATTTGACATTATTTTTGAGAAGCATCCTCATTCCTTTTGTTCTTTCAGCACATAGTGGTACAAAATGAGCATAAAATTCCAACATGCCAAAAAAAGATCTTAATTGCTCTTTGCTTTTAGGAGCTGGAAACCCTTTGATAGCCTTAACCAAAGACTCCTTAGGTTCGATCCCTTCTGCTGACAATTTGTGCCCTAAATAATCCACACTGGACACACCAAACTTACACTTTGAAGATTTAAGAGTAGCCCCTTTCTCCTGAAGAATTGTTAACACTCTCGCTAATGTTCCATCATGTTCTCTTTCATTTGTACCGTACACCAAAATGTTGTCTTGAAAACATCCAATGTTGTCTACGCCCTTGAACATAGTTTCGATAACTCGTTGAAAAACAGACGAGGCTGAAGATAATCCAAAAGGCATGCGCTTAAATCTGTAAGCCCCACAATGTGTAACGAATTATGTCAAATGACGTGATTCTTTGTGTAGAGAAATTTGATGATATGCAGAAGACATATCAAGGGTAGAAAATACCTTAGCACTTTTAACCCCTTCCGTGCTCATGACGAGCTCAGCTCGTCATGCTGCGCGGTTGCGCTGTGCGCATGACGAGCTGAGCTCGTCACGACTCCACCCGCGATCGGAATGTCCCGCATACGAGCGGAATTCCGATCGCGGTCAAGGGGTTAACCATCGAAAGCATTTCAGTAATATTGGGCAAAGGATGCCTGTCAACCCAAATCCTATCGTTTAAGTCTCTTAAATCGATGCACATTCTTAAAGATCCATTGGGCTTTCTAGCTAAAACTATTGGTGAAAGCCATTCTGAGCTTTCATTGGGTTCAATTATATTCTCTAGACATAACTTTTCCAATTCTTTTTTTAGTTCACCTATCATAGATATAGGAATATGCCTCACCTTATGTACCACAGGTTTAACCCCAGTTTTCAATTGAATTTGGTGGGTAAAGCCTTTGATTTTGCCAAGTCTGTCTGCAAACCATCAGGAAATGTTTATGTCCAAACGCAATTTTCTACAGACATAACGCATGCCACCTCCTTTCGTAAGAGAACTTGTTCACAACTGTTGGGATCAAGCACAATAGTCAAATTACGCTGATCCAACCACCCCAATACATTTGATCCATCTATCGCTACATACACAGTACTATTAGTTACATTCCCTTTGAATTCTATGCGTGCATCAAATTCACCTATTATTTCAATGGGTTTTCCTCCATAGGCAACTGGTTTCACATTAGATTTCCTTAACTGTATACTATCCAATTTCCTCCATTCCTCCACACCTATTAGAGTAAAGAGAGAACCTGAATCAGCCATCATGTTGATTGCAGTACCATTAACTAAAATGATACAGTGAGGTTTTCTGACAATTGATTCAGTCACAGAGGCAATTTCATTACCCACAATCTCTTTTGAAATGTTGTCACTATAATCTTCACTTTCCTCTACCATGCATACAATACTCCCCTCATCAGAATCAGAATGGCAAGTCTCTATGTTCCCATCAACAGTATTCACAGACTTGAAAACTTTCGCTCCCTTAGTGAATTTAGCTCTACATACTTTCATGAAGTGACCCTTTTGTTTTACATTAACCACACCATTTATCATGAGCAGGACACAAGGGGGAATTCCCTAAATGAAATCTGCTGCTACAACGATAACATTCAAATGTTTTCTTCTTTTCTTCAGTTTTGAGCCAGACTTTCTTAGTCTTGTCTTGTGCTTGTACAGACTGAACTTGAGTACTGATATTTATTTGTTCCATACATTTTGTGGTAGACTCAATTCCACTAGCCAACTCAATAGCTTCATCCAATGTCAAATTGTCGAGTGTAAGAAGCTGTTCTTGAACTTTTTTACTGCTTGACTTTTCCACAACTTGTTCACGAATGATTTCATCTTCAAATGTTTTAAACTCGCACGTTGCAGCTAAAACTCTTAAGTCACTAACAAAACTTTCAACCGTTTCGCCAGGCATTCGGTGTCTCCTATAGAATTTGTGGCGTTCCATAATGACATTCCTTTTCTTTTTGAATCGTAGATCCAAAACTTTTATAGCAGATGCATACTCGTCGATAACATCACCTTCGCCATGACAGGTGCAACCGGAAGATGTTTTAAAAATGTTCTGCCTTCTTCACCAAGAGAATGACGTAAAATAGCATATTTCTTCTTTTGAGTGAACAGATCACCTTCAATAGCTTCTAAATAAGCTTCAAAACCCTCCTTCCATTGCTCCCACTCAACTAGAGGTAATCCTGGAGGTGCAAGAAAAGGGGCAGGAGGATTCAAAGATTGTTGCATATTTAAAATAAGCTATATGTTTATATATATATATGAATACAGAAATATTAAAAAGATCACTATCTAATGTAAATGATGACACAAGCTACAAGCATAAATAAATGGATCCTTTAAATATAGTTAAACAAAATATGCTATGTTGAAATTATATAATAGCTGTGTAAACAATCAGCTTTATATATATAGGAATTAGAGAGAAGGGCTATTTGCATAAAGAGCGTGCCTATCACCGTATTTGCGTGGTGTCAAAAAAATATGCCTAACGCTGACTGAATGGCTGTGATGAAATAGGCAGATAACTTTTTACATTAAAGGCGTGCCTATCGCTGTGATGTAAAGTGTGCCTATCGCTGAATGAATGCTGTGCTGATTTTCGCAGATAGGCTATTTACATAAAGGGCGTGCCTATCGCCGCGATGTCAGCATACGTGAGGAGACGCAATTAAGTTAAAAACGGGGTCCCAAAATCAAGTGAGACCATCTTAAAATGGCGGCTGTGCGCGTAATAACGTGCGGGCAACGTGCATTCCAGTAAGACTGTCAGAAAATGGTGACAGTACACCTAAAGACGTGCAGCAATGTGCGTTCCAATGACGCTGCAGTTTGAAGAGGCAGTATGCGTTCCAGTGACGCTGCAACTAAAACTGACTTTGTTTCCCTCCAACGAGGAGGCGCGACTCACCACAACACCGAGTGCGGAATGCACATCGGTAGAAGAACACAATCCTCAGGAAACGCGGTTGCGTAGCGGTGTTGCAGTCATGCCAAAGCTGTAGCCGTAGCCGTAGCCAAATTCCCACCACAAACAGTACACCCTGTTGGCAGAAGGAAAGCGCTCTTGCTCTTGGTCCGGTCCACGATCGTCGCCAATGAAAGGATACCAGTGAAGAAATGAAGACGCTCCTTTCTGGTAAGTATTCCACCTTTATTTCATGAGCATGTAGATACAGCCAGCAGGGCAGCAGGGAAACAAGCAACTGTAACTGCCTTGCACATAAAAGTAATTCCACATTCCAACCCAACATTCCAGTTCTCTCCCATCTAAAGACCCAACACCCACTCATCAGAGCACATAGTCTCATCTCTCCTTGGCTCAATAGCCTCCTGCATATTCCTGACTCCCAATGCTCGCTTCCACATGCGGCCTCTCCAGGAGTGCTTGGAGGACCAGTGAAACCAGTTCTCAGGGAACTGGGAGGACAAGATCACCCTCTCAACTCATGCTGTGGAATCTCTCCAATGGTGGTGTTCACAGAAGAATCTCCTCAGGGGAATGCCTTTTCACCACCTTCCACCAACACAGTCCTTGTTCACAGACGCCTCACTGCTCGGGTGGGGAGCCCACATGGATCACTTACAGAAACAAGGGTTATGGTCCCCGAGAGAACAGATGCATCATATCAACCTTCTGGAACTACGAGCAGTAAACTTGGCACTCAAGGCTTTTCATCCTTCATTCATGCCCAACAACCTGCTTGTTCAGACGGACAATACAACCACCATGTACTACCTGAACAAGCAGGGGGGAACGTGGTCCAGAGCCCTGTCGCAAGAAGCCCAATCGATTTGGCACTGGCTCATCACCAGAAATCTAACGCTGGTTTCTGTGCATCTTCCAGGGGAAGAGAATACCCACGCAGAAGCGCTCAGCAGTGTTCTCGACGAAAACCACAAGTGGGTACTGAACGAAGAAGTTGTGCAAAGTATCTTCAGTTTGTGGGGCACACCTTCTACAGATCTGTTCGCCACAGAGGAAAACAAAAAATGCACCGACTTCACCTCCAGATTTTACCATCCAAGGTCACTAGGGAATGCCCTATGGATCGACTGGTCA
The DNA here is from genome assembly GCA_963921515.1 of Calotriton arnoldi. NCBI lineage: Eukaryota > Metazoa > Chordata > Amphibia > Caudata > Salamandridae > Calotriton > Calotriton arnoldi. The sequence goes on along the minus strand of CAWUFW010002592.1, from coordinate 102,046 downwards.
AACAAGTTTATTTACGCTTTTCCTCCAATACCATTAACACCGACAGTCCTACACAAGCTGGCTTCCACAACAGCCCAGATGATACTCGTCACCCCAGAATGGCCGAGACAGGTCTGGTTTCGGAACCTCATTCACTGGTATATCGGTCCACATCTCAGACTGCCTTGCAGACCGGATCTTCTCACGAAGTTCAGAGGTCAACTTCGACACCCCAACCTTTCATCTTTGAGTTTGGCGGCATGGCTCCTGAGATAGTGCAATATGGGCATTTAAACCTGTCTCAGGAATGTATGGACATTTTAAAGGAAGCAAAGCGATCATCTACATGCACAGCCTATGCTTTTAAATGGAAGAGTTTTTGTATTGGTGCTCCTTCAAACAAATTAATCCCACGTCTTCCCAGAAAGACATAATTCTACTGTATTTACTACACCTTGCTAAGTCTGGCCTTCAATACTCCTCAATCAGAGCCAACCTATCTGCTCTCACGTCATACAGGAAAATTCCTTCACAAATATCTTTTTTCAGGATTCCATTTATTAAGGATTTCCTAGAGGGGTTAACCCCTTCGCTGCTAGGCCTTTTCCCCGCCTGTGCTAAGCCTTTTTTTGGCTATTTGGGGTAGTGCGCGCTTAGGCCCCTGTAACTTTTTGACCACATAAGGTATCCACGCCAAATTTGTGTCCTTTTCTTCCAACAACATGGGGATTCTAAAGGTACCCAGGGTTTGTGGATTCCCCTGGAGGGGTCCCAGAAATTAGCCAAAATACAGCTACATTTTGTTTTTGGGGGAAAAATGGGAAAAAGGGCTGCAAATGAAAGCGCCTGGGTTTTCCCTGCAAATGGTATCAAAAAGGGTTTGTGGGGCTGAAATCACCATTTTCCCAGCTTTTAGGGAATGACAGACTTTAGTCAGAAAACCAACATTTTTTACACAGTTTTGGCATTTTTCTGGGACATAGCCTTTTTTGCTATTTTTGTGCTTTCAACCTCCTTCCAGTTAATGGTAGAAATGGGTATGAAAGCAATAATGGATCCTGGAAAGCTATACATTTTAGAAAAGTAGACAATATTCTGAATTCAGCAAGGTGTCATTTGTGTAGATCCTTCAAGGTTTCTTTATAGAAACTAACAGTTAAATATAGGAAAAATTGAAAATTAGTTGAAAAAAACTGCTTTTTGTGTCAACGTTTTCACCTGTAACTTCTTCGAATTATGACAGCTCTTTGAAAGCAATATACAGTTACATCCGCAGGACCTTACTGGTTGTGGGGATATATAGGACTTGTAGGTTCACCAAGAACCCGACGAACCCAGAGCCAAAAACTGAGCAGCGACTTTCAATTGTTTTTTATTATGTAGCGGGTATATAGCAATTACTCTGGGAAAATGTATCAATGGAAAAATTGGTATGAAAGACATCTATGTATTTCTGAAATGGGAACAAAATATAGAGTTTAGAAACAGTAGATATTTGCACATTTCCAAAATTGGGAACATTCATACTAGCATGAGAATTATCAGTCATTTTTCAAAATGACTTCTTTTTTACACATTGTCTTTCATTTGGAAGGCAGAAATGCATTGAAAGTCAATAGGTAATAACAGTTGCTTTACAAATCTGAATTACCCTAAGTCTCCCAATAAAAATGGTACCTCACTTGCGTGGGTAGGCCTAATTTCCGTGACAGGAAACGGCGCAAAACGCAACATGGACACACCACAATTTCACAGTGAAAAATGACCCTTTTTTGGCAAAGGCCCTAGCTGTAGTTTTTGAACCCTAGCTCTGCCGGTACCTAGGGAAACCTAGAAAACCTCTACATTTTTGAAAACTAGACACCCAGGGGAATACAGGATGGGGTGACTCGACTGCCTCTCACCAGGTTCTGTTACCCAGAATCCCTTGCAAACCAAATAAATTGTCAAAAAACCAAATTTTCCTCACATTTCAGTGGTGGAAAGTTCTGGAATCTGCGTGGATCCACAAATTTCCACCCACCCCGCGTTCCACAAAGTCTTCCGAGAAAAATGGCACCTCACTTGTGTGGGTAGGCCTAGTGCCCGCGACAGGAAACGGCGCAAAACGCAACGTGGACACACCACAATTTCACAGTGAAAAATGACCCTTTTTTGGAAAACTGCCTAGCTGTAGTTTTTGAACCCTAGCTCTGCCGGCACCTAGGGAAACCTAGCAAACCTATACATTTTTGAAAACTAGACACCCGGGGGAATCCAGGATGGGGTGACTTGACTGCCTCTCACCAGGTTCTGTTACCCAGAATCCCTTGCAAACCTAAAAAAGTATCAAAGAAACCACATTTTCCTCACATTTCTGTGGTGGAAAGTTCTGGAATTTGCGTGAATCCACAAATTTCCACCCACCCCGCGTTCCCCAAAGTCTTCTGAGAAAAATGGTACCTCACTTGTGTGGGTAGACCTCGTGCCCGCGATAGGAAATGGTGCAAAACGCAACGTGGACACAACACAATTTCACAGTGAAAAATGACCCTTTTTTGGCAAAGTGCCTAGCTGTAGTTTTTGAACCCTAGCTCTGCCGGAACCTAGGGAAATCTAGCAAACCTATACATTTTTGAAAACTAGACACCCAGTGGAATCCAGGATGGGGTGACTCGACTGCCTCTCACCAGGTTCTGTTACCCAGAATCCCTTGCAAACCTAAACAATTGCCAAAAAAACCACATTTTCCTCACATTTCTGTGGTGGAAAGTTCTGGAATTTGCGTGGATCCACAAATTTCCACCCACCCTGCGTTCCCCAAAGTCTTCCAAGAAAAATGGTACTACACTTGTGTGGGTAGGCCTAGTGCCTGCGACAGGAAACGTCGCAAAACGCAACGTGGACACAACACAATTTCACAGTGAAAAATGACCCTTTTTTGGCAAAGTGCCTAGCTGTAGTTTTTGAACCCTAGCTCTGCCGGCACCTAGGGAAACCTAGCAAACCTATACATTTTTGAAAACTAGACACCCAGGGGAATCCAGGATGGGGTGACTTGACTGCCTCTCACCAGGTTCTGTTACCCAGAATCCCTTGCAAACTTAAAAAATTGCCCAAAAAAACACATTTTCCTCACATTTCTGTGGTGGAAAGTTCTGGAATTTGCGTGGATGCAGAAATTTCCACCCACCCCGCGTTCCCCAAAGTCCTCAGAGAAAAATGGTACCTCACTTGTGTGGATAGGCCTAGTGCCCGCGACAGGTAACGGCGCAAAACGCAACGTGGACACACCACAATTTCACAGTGAAAAATTACCCTTTTTTGGCAAAGTGCCTAGCTGTAGTTTTTGAACCCTAGCTCTGCCGGCACCTAGGGAAACCTAGCAAACCTATACATTTTTGAAAACTAGACACCCAGTGGAATCCAGGATGGGGTGACTTGACTGCCTCTCACCAGGTTCTGTTACCCAGAATTCCTTGCAAACTTAAAAAATTGCCCAAAAAAACACATTTTCCTCACATTTCTGTGGTGGAAAGTTCTGGAATCTGCGTGGATCCACAAATTTCCACCCACCCCGCGTTCCCCAAAGTCCTCAGAGAAAAATGGTACCTCACTTGTGTGGATAGGCCTAGTGCCCGCGACAGGTAACGGCGCAAAACGCAACGTGGACACACCACAATTTCACAGTGAAAAATGACCCTTTTTTGGCAAAGTGCCTAGCTGTAGTTTTTTAACCCTAGCTCTGCCGGCACCCAGGGAAACCTACCAGACCCACACATTTCTGAAAACTAGACACCCGGGGGATTCCAGGCAGGTATGGCTTGCGTCGATCCCCCAACGTTTCCTTACCCAGAATCCCCTGCAAACCTCAAATTTAGCTGAAACAAAATCACTTTTTTCGCACATTTTTGTGTGGGAAAGTTGTGACATCACCGGGCTGACACAAATTTCCTACCACCCAGCGTTCCCCCGGGTCTCCCGATAAAAATGGTGCCTCACTCGTGTGGGAGGCCCAAGTACCCGCGTCAGGCAAGGGCCCAAAACGTAGTGAGGCGATATCAAAATTGCCTATCACAAAACAACCTGGTTTTGCAAGGGGGGTCACCTGGGTTTTTGGCCCTGTGCTCGGCAGCCATCTAGGGAAACCTACCAAACTCACACATTTCTGAAAACTAGACACCCGGGGGATTCCAGGGAGGTATGGCTTACCCAGAATCCCCTGCTAACTAACCCTGGGCGTAATACTTCGCTACGCTCACGGAACATGCAAAGTTTGTGCTACTACACACTACACAAATTGCGCATAGCAGAGTGAAAAACTGTGCTAATTGACATATCATAGCAGCAGTATAATAAACACCTACAAATACTTTGATAAAGCAATTTTCTATGCTAAAAAAGCATATAACCAATTCACAAAAGTGAACTTTGACAATAAAATATCAAGCAATGAGAGAGGTGATGATTTTGGGTCCCCCTAACCTAGGGGAGGACTAAGCAGATGCCTTGAACACAAAAAGCATATCATGTGAACGATTCAGTGGTGGTCCCTTCCTCCTAGGACCAACCCAAGCACAGTTATGGGCAAAAATACAATCCCAACCAAAGGCCCTGCAAAGCATTATGGGACGAGATTAGCAGTGGGCAGTGAATATTATAGTGTCCAATATCAAAATAATTCTACAAAGAGCTGCAGTTCAACTAGTCGTTACTAGATGTCCCTCACGAGTCAAATGCAAAAGCATTGAAATGATTAATACATCAAGCTCCAGTTCCACTAGTCGTTACTAGCTGTCCTCACGAGTCAAATGCAAAAGCATTGAAACCCTTTCATGAAGCTTTTGCATTTGACTCGTGAGGGACATCTAGTAACGACTAGTGGAACTGCAGCTCTTTGTAGAATTATTTTGATATTGGATACTATAATATTCACTGCCCACTGCTAATCTCGTCCCATAATGCTTTGCAGGGCCTTTGGTTGGGATTGTATTTTTGCCAATAACTGTGCTTGGGGTGGTCCTAAGAGGATGGGACCACCACCGAATCGTTCAAAAGATGTGCTTTTTGTTTTCAAGGCATCTGCTTGGTTCTCTCCCTAGGTTAGGGAGGATCCCAAAATCATCACCTCTCTCACTGCTTGTTATTTTATTGTTTTCACTTTTGTGAAATGACTATATGTATTTTAGCATATAAAGACAGAGATATTTATTTTATCTTAACTTGTACTGTGCAAGATGTCTTTGGCAATTATTGTACAGTGCAGTCAAGCACACAGCTGTGCACTACGCAACTTGCATAGCTATGTGTAGTTCAAAATGTACTTCGCGTAGCTACGTGTAGTGCTACTACGCAAACTACGCCCAGGGTTACTGCTAACCTCAATTTAAGCTGAAAAAATCACTTTTTTCACACATTTTTGTGTGGGGAAGTTTTGGCATCACCGGGCCTCCCTTGCAAAACCAGGTTGTTTGATGATAGGCAATTTTGATGTCGCCTCAATACGTTTTGGGCCCCTGCCTGTCGCGGGTACTTGGGCCTCCCACACGAGTGAGGCACCATTATTATCGGGAGACCCGGGGGAACGCTGGGTGGTAGGAAATTTGTGTCAGCCCGGTGATGCCACAACTTTCCCACACAAAAATGTGTGAAAAAAGTGATTTTTTCAGCTAAAATTAAGGTTTGCAGGGGATTCTGGGTAAGGAAACGTTGGGGGATCCACGCACGCCATACCTCCCTGGAATCCCCCGGGTGTCTAGTTTTCAGAAATGTGTGGGTTTGGTAGGTTTCCCTAGATGGTCGCCGAGCACGGGGCCAAAAACTCATGGGACCCCCCTTGCAAAAGCAGGTTGGTTTGTGATAGGTAATTTTGATGTCGCCTCAATAGGCTTTGGGCCCTGGCCTGTCGCGGGTCCTTGACCCACCCACGCGAGTGAGGTACCATTTTTATCGGGAGACCTGGGGGAACGCTGGGTGGGAGGAAATTTGTGGATCCACGCAGATTCCAGTTCTTTCCCACACAGAAATTTGAGAAAAAAGTGATTTTTTCAGCGAAATTTGAGGTTTGCAGGGGATTCTGGGTAGGAGAATGTTGGGGGACCCACGCAAGCCATACCTCACTGGACTGCCCCGGGTGTCTAGTTTCCAGAAATGTGTGGGTTTGGTAGGTTTCCCTAGATGGCCGCCGAGCCCCGGGCCAAAAACTCATGGGACCCCCCTTGCAAAACCAGGTTGGTTTGTGATAGGTAATTTTGATGTCGCATCAATAGGTTTTGGACCCTTCCCTGTCGCGGGTACTTGGCCCACCCACACAAGTGAGGTACCATTTCTATTGGAATACTTGGAGAAATGCTGGGGGGTTGGAAATTTGTTGTTACTTTCTGCAGCATGAAAATTTGAGCACAATAATGCAAGGAAAATGTGACAGTCACATTTTGAGGTTTGCAGGACATTGTGGGTAAGATAACTCGTTGGGATCCACAAGAGAGACATCACCATGTACTCCCATGGGTGTTTAGTTTACGACAAAATCTACAGTTGGTAGGTTTTTCCTAGATGAAATGTACACCTTGGCAGACAGACAAAAAAGACAAAGATTACTACACAGCCTTCTATTCCTCAAGCACACACACATACTGTTTGGATATGGCACGAGGGCGAGTGATGGTTCAGTATATAAAATTTTATTAACAAGAGATTTCACAAAAATTAAATGCACTGTCAATTTTTGAAAGGACAAAAAACTGAACCATTGACTCGCAGCTCGTGAGCTGTAAAGCCACGACAAGGCACCAACCGCTTTACAGGCCATTCACACACCTTTCATACATGATACACACAAGACCATTCACACCACCAGGCACAAAACCAACACATTACACCATTCACAAAAAGGGACAAGGTACACCCTGCTTGAGAAAGACAGAAAAGACAAATATTTCTGAACAACCACCTATTCTTCAAGCACACAGACATACAGGTTGGATTTGGCACGAGGGTGAGTGATGGTTCAGTATATACAGTTGTATTAACCAGAGATTTCACAAAAATGAAATGCACTGTTAATAATTGAAAGGACGAGAAACTGAACCATTGACTCACAGCTCGTGAACTGTAAAGCCACGACAAGGCACCAACCGCTTTACAGGCCATTCATATACCTTTCATACGTGTGACACATACAAAACCATTCACACCGCCAGCCGCGGGCCCAGCACATTACAACACTCACACCAGCAGACTGCGCCATTCAAGGGCCCATCACTTTCACACGCCCACATTCCTGACACAGCAACCACACCAGCTCACGGATTGAGTGGAGTGGCGTTTAGCTAGCAGTGTGTGTAGTGACCAGCAGCAAGTCACTACTCACACACCGCCAGCCAAGCACCCGCCCACGCACACCGCCAGCCAAGCACCAGTCCATGCACAACACCAGCCAAGCGCCAGTCCACGCACACCGCCAGCCAAGCGCCAATCCACACACACCGCCAGCCAAGCGCCAGTCCACTCACCGCCAGCCAGGCACCAGACCACGCACACCTCCAGCCAAGCGCCAGTCCACGCACACCGCCAGCCAAGCGCCAGTCCACGCACACCGCCAGCCAAGCACCAATCCACACACACCGCCAGCCAAGCGCCAGTCCACTCACCGCCAGCCAAGCACCAGTCTACGCACACCGCCAGCCAAGCGCCAGTCCACGCACACCGCCAGCCAAGCGCCAATCCACGCACACCGCCAGCCAAGTGCCAATCCACGCACACCGCCAGCCAAGTGCCAGTCCACTCACCACCAGCCAAGCGCCAGTCCACTCACCACCAGCCAAGCGCCAGTCCACGCACACCATCATAAATCTTTTTTTAACAAGAAAGAAAACACAAACCATTTGCAACTAAATACAAAACTATAACTACAAAAACAACAGCAGTAACTAAAGACACCATTCTATTGCCAAACGTTAAACTGAACAACTATATAAAACCATACAGACCAGGCAGTACACTATTAGACTCACGGATGCTCCCAAAAACTCTTTTGAGTGCGATACAATCTGAAACATGTGGGCACACACAGCCCAGGATTAGAAGGAAACCGGCACAGTGCATACGACTCTCCTTCCGCACACCTCTTCGCAAGCAGACTCTACATCTCTTACAGGGATTTGTTTTTGGGGCGTGGGAGGAATTAAATCAGGAAAGTGGCGATCTTTCAATCTAGCCACATCCTCCACCACTCCTACTCTAGGAACACTTGCCTGTTCCACAACAACTAGGCTGCCTATCACAGACTCCTGAAACTGAACAAAACTCAACTTTGACACAGGAGAACACTCCTTGTACACAACAAAAGCATTGAAAGTTGCTAAATTGAAGAGATGGATGGCCAACTTCTTATACCAAATCTAAGCCTTACGAATAGCAGTGTAAGGTTCCAACCTCTGATCTACTCTATCGACACCACCCATGTGCTTATTGTAGTCTACAATACACACAGGTTTGCGCACTTCACCAAGCTGACCCCAAACAGTCACAGGTGAAGTACTCTCAGCATGAATGGTAGTCAGCATGTACACATCCCTCCTGTCCACAAATTTCACAGCTAGCAGTTCCTCACTACGCAAGGCACTGCACTGTCCCCTCTGAAGCTTTTTGCAAACAAGCTCTTTTGGGTAACCTTTACGGTTAGAGCGGATTGTGCCACAAGCAAAAGTGTCCACTTTGAACAATTCCTTAAACAATTGCACAGCAGTGTAGAAGTTATCAAGGTACAAATGGTTGCCTCTGTTAAACAGTCCTCTAGCAAGATCCCACACAATTTTCTCTGAAACTCCAAAAGTGGACGGACAACCAGGGGGGTTAATAGTGGAATCCCTACCAGTGTACACCCGGAAATTAAAGACATATCCTGTCCTACTCTCAGACAACATATACATCTTAATTCCATAACGTGCCCTCTTGCTACGAATGTACTGCCTAAAAACCAAACGGCCCTTGAGCAGGACCAAAGACTCATCAACAGATATTTCTTTGCCTGGAGTATAGATCTCTGAAAATCGATCTACAAAGTGATCAAGAACAGGCCGAATCTTAAAAAGACGGTCACACTCAGGGTGATCTCGTGGCAACGCCAAAGCATTATCAACAAAATGCAGCATCCGAAGCAAAAGGAAATACCGATCACAACTCATAATTGCAGGAAATATGGCCGTTGCCATCAAGGGACTGGTAGACCAATATGAAGCCAGGGACGGCTTCCTTATCAAGCCCATCAAAGAAGTCAAACCCAAAAACTTCTTAATCTCATCCAGATTTGTGGGAGTCCACCGGGTAGCTCTAGAGCGGGGCCTAAGCCTGGCACTGTTGTCCCTCAAAAACTGTTCAGCATACAAATTAGTCTGCTCAACAATCTCACCCAAAAATACATCATCCATGAACAACTGAAAAAACTGTATAGGCAAAACATTTTCACAATCCACTCTACACCCTGCATCACCACTAAAGGCAGGCAGCACCGGCTGCACCATGTTTGGATCAACCCAGAGTCCAGCACTTCCCGTAGGAAGCCTAGCAGCCTCAGGCTGCAATCCAGATGCCTCTTGCACCATCGGCACAGCAGTGTCCTCCTCTAAAACAGGCACTTCATCTGCACTGAGAGTAGCTTCATCTGCACTGAGAGTATCTTCATCATCCGATGATTCCATGTGGAGAGAAAACTCACTGCCTGAATCTTCCCTTCCCTCCTCTCCCTCAGACGCACTGTCAGTCTCATAATCCTGCTCAGAGGAAGATTCAAGAAGCATACCAACCACCTGCTGAGCAGTCATTCTACGGCTAGCCATAATGCTTACTAATAAAGGTAACTTGTCAAACAAGTCAACAACAACAAATCCTTTGTAGAAAAATAAATGAAAAAAATGTAGCTTTATCACAAAGACCTTTGTACTCCAACACTATACCACTCACTTGCCAGAAGCAGCTAGACTCACCACCACCTACTCTGCACAGACACAGTAAGGACCAACAGCATCCCACTAAAAAGAAAAAAAAAGAAAATTACACATAAGACAACGCAAAACACATCGCAAAGAATTTCATGCACAAAACACTAACTAAATATGCTGCTATTATGACACCACTTACAAAAAATTCATTCATGCATGACATTAATACTCATTTGGAGTAAACACAACAATTATGTTTTTCTTACCAAAAAATGCAACTACGCAAAACTGCAGATCAACCACTGCCGAAACCGCAAACAAGAATTAAAAACTTCGCACTAGAATAAAAAGGAGAAATAAAACATTACAATCACATATGCAAATAATGCACTAGTCCACACACTATCCACCAGCCAAGCAAAGGTGGTAGGTGGGCCTAAAAGGATAAGGCCGATCTGCCCCCACGGGGAGCAGAAACAGCCAGGCGCGATCGTGCATCAGGAATGCTTTTAAAAAGACATCGGAGGAAAGGAAAATCCTTTCCTCCGATGCCGTTTAAAACATACCCCCCACCCTCCCCGAGGAGAAACTCACCTGCTCTCCTCCGGACGCACTTGCATCTGGTAGCCTCTAATGAAATGGGGGGGGGGGCAGCTTGAAGGGCGGCCCACGGGGGGAGCGCCAGCGCTTCCCCCGTGGGTGGGTGCTAGGACGGCCGGGAGCCATCCGATGCACAAGCCCACCGTGACGTCGGATGGCTCCCGGCCGTCCGACGTCATGGAAAGGGTTAAGGGGGCACTAGCGGTTCCATTGAATGCATAATGCCAATTGGCAATGCTCAGGCTTTTGCTTCTGGTTGTTGGTCACAGCTTCTTTATCATTTAGGAAACAACTATTTCATCACGAGGATTCTGTAGTCCCCGACTAATAATATGGCATGATGGAGTGTTGTGTTGTAAGGTGACCAGAATTTAAAAATCATAAACTGGAACATTGCACAAACATAGAAGCAGGAGTACAATTTTGCATCAATCAAGGGGAACAGAATAACTTAACTGACAGTGCTCAACAACGTTGAAAGTACAGAAAACGAGGCACTAGGGAGAATTAAATACACCTATTACACACAGTATCAGCTGTGTTAGCTGAATTGCTTTATGCCAAAGGTTGAAATAAATGAAAAACTACCCCCATCTGTGTTCAGTAGATTCTCTCTGAAAACAAGTACAGACTGTGAAAACGAGGACCGCCCTGGCAATTCCAGGAATCCTGTTCACCCTAGTTGTATTGTCAATAACTTACTTAATAGATCTAGCAAGATCAAAAGCAGTTAGAAAACTGCAACCAAGTAGCCCAATGGCAACCTAAGAGAGAAAAAGTGCATTGCTTGTGACCCACGAAGTGCTGCCAGCCTTTGCTAGGACTTTTACTTTCTAGAGTGCCGCATGGCTTTCTGGGAATGGGTAAGGAAGCCTTCACTTACAGACATGTGCATATTTTGTTCTGAACCCCTCTGCTTCTCTTCGCCTCCCTCTCTTCTGCCCATCTGTTTCTCTCTCTTCACAATCCACTTTAATTCAAAGTGGCATCATTTGCATGACTCACAATATCCATAACTTGCCAAAGCTCTATACATAAAGATTGCTTGTAAAATATAATTAAGCAGCATATTATTTTTCCTTGCACATGAATACTAATGCAGATTCGTTTTGCATATACATTGAACGTTTAGAGAATTAAGATCACCGAATTTCTGGATCCCCAGGTAAGGCGTATGCATTGTTTTTTTTGGTTGCCTAATTTTTCATGGTGCGGCATAATATGCAGCATTCACACTGCTTTTGGCATCACGCTATCAATCACTGTAATGTGGAAAAACCTGCAGTCAGCTTCTACATGGAGCTGATCGCGCAAAACACACTCTCAGCCATTACTTCTCGCCGATTTCATGGCCTAAGGCTCAAATTAGTGTGCAGTAACAAAGCGTATTGTGTGTATTAAGTTGAACAGTGATCAGCATTGTTAGGACGTCACCTTTTTCAGCTTCTGGTTGGCTCTGAAGACTTCAGAGTGTTTAAAGAAGATGAGATTGTGGCAGAAATGGCAGAAACCAAGGTAAAAAGAAAATGAAGGAGTTCAATGAAATATGGCATCAGAAAAAGTTAGTATTACGATCACAGATACTCACGATGTAGAAAAGCTCTTTACGAGGCCCTAAATTTCACCTGGCCTTGACATCATCAAAGGGCTTTCTGCCTTTGAACTAACAGTATTGCTCATGATTAATTCTGTATTTGCTGTGTTAGAAAATGTAAATAGCGACACAAAAGGCCATTTAAAAAAAAAAAAACCCGGGCATTCCTGCTGCACGATCGTGCCCCAGGCGCGATCGTGCAGCAGGAATGCTTTTAAAAAGACATCGGAGGAAAGGAAAACCCTTTCCTTTCCTCCGATGCCTTTTAAAACATACCCCCCACCCTCCCCGAGGAGAAACTCACCTGCTTTCCGCCGGACGCACTGGAAGCAAATGGCTTCCAGTGCATCGGTATCATCTAATGACGTCAGCGCGCCTCGCGCGCTGACTTCATTAGATGATGTGGAGGTGGGCAGGGGGGGGCAGGGGAAGGACTTCCCTTGCCTTCCCCGGTGGGGGCAGCTTGAAGGGCGGCCCACGGGGGGAGCACCAGCGCTTCCCCCGTAGGTGGGTGCTATGACGGCCGGGAGCCATCCGTTGCACACGCCCACCGTGACGTCGGACGGCTCCCGGCCGTCCGACGCATGGAAAGGGTTAAAGAAGGTGTTTCCTCCCATTAGACACCCTTCCCCTCCATGGGAGCTGAATGTAGTACTGTCTCAACTTATGCTTCCCCCCTTTGAGCCCATCCACAAAGATTCATTACAGCATCTCACATGGAAAACTGCTTTCCTAGTGGCCATTACGTCAGCGAGGAGAGTTAGTGAGATTCAGGCTCTTTGCACACATGAATCTTACACAGTATTTCATTCCTCAAAGTAGTGTTGCGCACATATCCTAAGCTTCTCCCTAAAGTGGTCTCAGATTTCCACGTAAACCAAACTATCGCTTTACCCACATTCTTTCCGAACCCTTCATCTCCAGCGGAGCGAGCTCTCCATTCACTGGATGTTAAAAGGGTGTTAAAATCTATTTGGACAAGACCAAGGCCATTCGTAATTCACAACAATTGTTTATCAATTACGGCCCAGTCCGCACAGGTTTAGCGACTTCTAAAGTCAATATCTAGGTGGATTGTCTCTTGCATTCTCTGCTGCTATCAACTAGCCATCAAATCCTTTTCTGTTAGGCCCAAAGCTCACTCTGCCAGAGCAAAGGCAGCTACTGCTGCCCTGATGAAGAATATTCCTCTAGCAGATATTTGCAAGGCAGCTACATGGAGGTCAGTCCATACATTCACCAGGCACTACTGCCTGGACACAGATGCTAGAGCGGATGCGCAAGTAGGATAAACATCCCTCAGAAATCTGTTTACTTAATGGGGTTCATTTATTGTATTCTTCTGTCTACTCCACCGCCTTAGGGGGGATGAGCTTGCTATTCTATTCAACGCTTATGACTATACATGGAAATCCCCTACGAGGAAAGGTATAGTTTTCTTACCTGTAATTCTAGTTCTCTCTTAAGGGTATTTCCATGATAGTCATAAACATCCCTCCCTCCTCCCTGGTGGAGTGGACAGACAATCTCATGCTCCGTTGGTATCGGTTTAAGGCAGCCTTTTAAAAAGAACTGAGGTAACTGCCTCTGGCTGAGCATGATAGGAAATTGGTGGTCTCTCTGTTCTTAAAGGCACAGCTTTCTTTTTCTCCACTTATAATGACAGCCTATGGGCTACAGGGCTCTGCACTTCTTCATGTCTGTCTTCTCATAGCCAAAGGGTTTAGGAAGGTTCTTTTTCTGTGCCATTACAAAAAATAGATATTCTGAGAGCATAGGGAATTACAGTCTCTTCTTTTGCTATTCCAAGATGAAGAACTCTGACCACTGTAGCCTATCCATAGGCTGCATTATGACTTTCTTAAGTGACTTTTCAAGGCCTTCCCGAAGAAAGGCGAACTTACTTAAGAACATATATTGGATAAAGTGCTCTGGGGTCCCTTCGGATGGGCGGGACTATTCAACGCTTATGACTATCATGTAAATACCCCTACGAGAGAACTAGAATTACAGGTAAAAAACTATACCTTCCTTTCACATACCCAGTTACTCACCCATATACCACTGGCACATGTACTCACTCACTGACATAGCCATATACACACTCCCTCACCCATACAGCACCTCACACGCACTCAATATCTCATACAGCCAGTGACTCACCCAGTCACTCATCCATACAGGCAGTCACACACGCCCTCACCCACCCAACAGAGACACTCTAAAAACCCATAGAGGTACTCAGACAACCAATCACTCATCCATTCAGAATCTCACATACCCACTCGCACCCATACAGCCACTTAGACACCAACTGACAGAGACATACAGTCACACAACCAGTCACTCACCCACACATTCATTGAGACACCTAATCACTCACTTTTACAGTTATTCATGCACCCACTGAATCATCCAATCAGGCACTCATGCACCCACTAATTCACTTATACACCTTGGTGTATATATTTAACATGCATAACCTTTTAAAAACACTCACAGTCACTGGATGATGTCATGAGTGATGTCATCTGAGGTATCATCAGTGATGTCACTGAACATGTCATGAGTGATGTAATACGTGAGGTCATAAGCAGTGCATTGCGGGGGCGCAAGTTATAGTTAGCTCACTAACTATAGCCTAACTATAACGTCCCTGTGACCTTTGGTGTTTTCAATGAATATATATATATATATAACGAGTATTTTCTCGGAATACTATCCAAAATACGCCAAGGCCACACAAAATGTTCTTCAGTGTGAATTTAATCCAATCTCACATCCACTCTACGCGTTTCAGAGCGCTCGGCTCCTTTCTCACGAGAATACATATATATATATATTCAATGAAAAAAACAAAGGTTAAAGCTTAGTTATAGTTAGGTAATCTTAATTTATTATTTTATATAAACCCTACTTAAACTACACAAATATTAGAGACAAAATGTATAGGTATAACTTTATAGTTCTAGCTTAAAAATATCATTTGTGCCCAGCCCAAAACTTACTATAACTCGCACACCTCCGTATAGTGTTGTCAACTTGCTAGCCACAGTAAGTTAACTATATCTCACACCTTCCCCATGCACAGCTTATACCCTTTCTTATCACATCACTTGTAGCATGTTTAATCATAGGATTCATAAGAACATCTCATAACATCTATAATGACATCATTTATGTGCATGGTAGAGGGTCGAGTTATAGTTAATTTACTGTGGCTTGCCAGTTCACAACACTCTGTACATAGGTGTGCGAGTTATAGTAAGTTTGGGCGGGGCACAAATTATAACTTGAAGTTATTAACTATAAAGTTATAACTGTTAGACTTGGCATCTTTGGCGTGTTTTTACCTTGTCTTTTTGCTTCTGACCTCCTGTTTTTGACTGTATGCCGCATTTCGTTTTTGCTGTTTTTAGGACTCTGGGCACTTTACCACTGCTGACCAGTGCTAAAGTGCAAGTGCTCCCTGTGTAAATTGTATTGGTGATTGGTTTATCCATGATTGGCATATTTGATTTGCTGGTAAGTCCATAATAAAGTGCACTGCCCGTGCCCAGGACCTGTAATTTAAATGCTACTAGTGGCCCTGCAGCACTGATTGTGCCTCCCACACGAGTCACCCTGAAAACCTGACTCAGGCCTGCTGTTGCAGTGTTTGTGCGTGCAGTATTTGCACTACCATGTCGATCTGGCAGCTACAACTACTTGATCAGGCCCAAACCTTCCCTTTTACTACATGTTAGGCACCTCTTAGGAAGTCCCAAGTTAGCCCCATGGGCAGGGTGCAGTGTATTTAAAAGGTAGGACATGTACTGTGGTGTTTTACATGTCCTGATAGTGAAAAACTGCCAATTACCTCTTTTCACTATTGCAAGGACTATCTCTCCCATAGGTTATCATTGGAGATACCCTGTACCCTCTTACAAGTGTAACTTCTGATTGGGAAGAGATAGAGGTTTGGAGTTTGGGGCCCCTGAACTCACAATTTAAAAATACACTTTTAAGTGAAGATGGTTTTTAAATTGTGGGTTTGAAAATGCCACTTTTAGATAGGGGGCATTTTCTTGCTTTACCATTCTGTGCCTCTGCCTGCCTGTGGAATCCACGTCTGTGGGAGGGTGCATTCACTCCAGACGGTCACACGAAGGGAGCTGAGGTGTGCCGTGCATATCCTGGTGCAGGGCCGGACTGGGAACAGAAACCGGCCGTGGCAAACTGCTCAGCCGTCCCCCCCTGGGGTGAGGGGGAGTGCAGCTGAGCAGTTTGCGAGGGCCGGTTTCGGCCGATTTTGTTACAGGGGGCCGATATTGCCGACCCCGGTAACAAAAACGGCCCCCCGGGGGCCCAAAACCGGCCCCCACCCTAGCGGCCTACCGGGGAAACGCCCAGTGCCCGCTATGGCCAGTCTGGCCCTGTCCTGGTGGCCCATCACCAGGCTGATGGGTCTTCCTGAGCCACAGTGGTGGGAGTTGTCACTGACACCTGGATTGGGCTGTGCCTGTCCTCAAACAATGCTGTCTCCACCCCCCTGTAGTGTGTCTGGAGCCAGGTCAGGGTAAGGCAGGGTCTTGTGCACTGCTAAGACTTCCCTTTGAAGTCTGCCTACTTCAAAGGCAGAAACTGGTATAAGTACCGGAGCTGTGACACCATACCTTCGGAACACTTCAGGAAGAAGGGCTGTGTGGCTGTCAGGAGGGACTACTACTTCGCTGTTTGCATTGCTGTGTTGGCCTGCTGCTGGCTGCTTCTGTCTTGGGCAGTGAAAGGACTGGACTTTGGTTTGTACATCCTGCTTCCAAGGTTCTCCAAGGACTTGTACGTGTTTGCCTCCTGTTAAAAAATCTCAGGGCCATCAAATACTTCACCTACCAGTGCCTTGGCTCTTCTCCTGAGAGCCCTGACTTGCCAAGTAGTGCCAAATCCAGTTCCTGGGCTCTTGGAAGTAGAATCTGGTGATCCGAGAAGAAAATCCACGCATCGACTCTCAGCGCCTGACGTGTGGCTGAAAGATCACCGCAACCCGAGTCCTGAGCACCATGTCACTAATGTCTGTGTCACTCTCTGTGAAGGTAGGTGTTCGATGCCCTCCTCCACCCTGCGCCTCATCCCTGGTGGTCCAGTGGGAGAGCCTTGCTCTTCTGTTGGTCCGCTGGTGTCTATCTTCGTGTTTGTGCCCGTTTTTCTGTTTTTTGTCTGTCTGTCTTTTTGTTGTTGTTTTGTTATTGTGCCATAAATTTTCTGCCTGTAATTGTATTTGTCTCTGTACCTGTGCCTTGTGTTTGTGTCCTCTGTGCCCGTTTTTCGCCGTCCTTTTCCTGCTGCTGCAGCCCCCGTGGCCCCTCCCCCCTGCCGGTTCTCGCTCCCACCTCCCAGCTGCGCTTCCCTCCCCCGTCCCTATTTAATGGCGGCCGCTGTGCGGCTGCGCCACTGGCATGCTGAAGGAGCACCAAAGGCAAGCCCATATGTGCCTGTCTGCGACACGACCGCGACCAGCGCCAGGGACCCTGGTTCTCCGGCCACCCACCGCTACGACTCAGCTACCCTCCTCACACTCAAACCCGGAAGGAACAACAACTGCCAGCTCTCTATGCCGAACACCACCCATGGCCTGTTCTCCTGCTGACAAACCTTCACCATCCTCTGCACCCCCATGGCCACCGCCCCCACGCCGAACGCTAGCACCCCCGAAGTCCTGAGGTGCATCCTCCACAACATGCGCTCCCTGCACAGACATGCTGTAGAGATCTGGGACCTCCTCAACACCCTCTCGCCATACGTCACCTTCTTCACGGAAACGTGGACCAACCCCACATCTGCCCCCGACATCGCCACCGCCATCCCCAACGGATACAAGATCCAGAAGAAGGACCGCCCAGGAGGAGGACTCCCTACAACTCACCACTTCCAGCACGAGCGACCCCCCGTCTACCACCGAACACCTCCATTTCCAGATCCAGACCAGCCCCAGAACGACCCTGCGTGACACCCTCGCCTGCAGACCCCCGGACCTCGAACTGCGTTCACCACTACCATCGCCGACCTCATCGCGCCCCACGCCATCGCCTCCATGGACTACATACTCATCGGAGACCTCAACTTCCACCTCGACAACCTCAGCGACCCCAACTCTGCCACCCTCCTGGACAACCTCGCCAACCTCGGATTGAAACAACTCGTCACCAGTCCTACCCACAAGGCAGGACACACCCTCGACCCGATCTTCGCAGGAGGCAACAACATCCACTTCAGCCACACCACGCAACCCCCCTGGACGGACCACCACTGCGTACACTTCCACGTCGACAAACCCACCGCCCCCAATCCTGCACCATGGCCTCCGCGAAGGTACTGGAGCAAGGTCACCGAGGAGCACCTCAACCCCACCCTCAACCGCGATGCCCCACCACGTCAACTGACGCCAACTCCGCAGCCAAAGAACTTCACAGATGGATCACCAACTGCGCAGATAAGCTCGCCCCCCTCCACAACCCCGACAGACAGCGTCCCAGGAAGGCCACCTGGTTCACCGCCGACCTCCAAGAATCCAGACGCACCTGCAGACGTCTCGAGAAGAATTGGAGATACAGCAAAACTTCAGAAGACCGCACCACATACAAGAACACCATGGCAGAGTACCACCAACTCATCAGATCCACCAAAAACCTTCATCCAAAACAAAATCCACGCAAACGCCAGCAACGCCTAGGAACTCTTCAACATCATTCCGGAATTCACCAAGCCCCCCAGCGAAGCCACGGATGTCACACCCTCTCAGGACCTCTGCGACAAACTCAGCTCCTACTTCCACCTCAAAATTAGATCCCTCTACGACAACTTCAACGAACAGACTCCGGACACCCACTCCACACCTCCCCCCAGCAACGACAACCAGCCCACCATCTCCTCCTGGACCCTTGGCCATCACCGAAGACACCGTGCCGACCCTGAAAGGCATTCACTCAGGAGCCCCCACGGACCACTGCCCTCCGCACCACTTCCACAGAGCCACCGCCACCATTGCACCTGAGCTACGATGCACCATCAACACCACCTTCGAACCCGGCACATTCCTCGACGACTGGAAACGTGCAGAAGTCAAGCCCCTCCTCAAGAAGCCCTCATCAGATACGACGGACCTCAAGAACTACCGACCCTTCTCTCTCCTGCCTTTCGCGGCCAAAGTCACAGAGAGGATCGTCAACGGTCAACTAACGAAATTCATCAAAGACAACTCCATCCTTGACCCTACCCAATCCGGATTTTGCAGCAACCACAGCACCGAGACCGCCCTACTCGCCGCCACAGACGACATCCGCACCTTCCTCGACCTAGGCCACACCGCGGCCCTGATCCTACTCGACCTCTCTGCAGCCTTCGACACCGTCTCCCACCGCACTCTCACCGCCAGATTCCACGACGCCAGCATACAGGGAACCACCCTCGACTGGCTCCGCTCCTTCCTCACCAGCAGAACCCAAAGAATCAGACTTCTGCCCTTCATCTCTGAACCCACAGAGATCAACTGCGGAGTTCCCCAAGAATCCTCGCTCAGCCCCATGCTCTTCAACATCTATATGGCCCCCCTCGCCGCCATCTTCAGACAGCATGGACTCAGCATAGTATCCTACGCCAACGACACCAGCTCATCCTCTCCCTCGCTAAAGACCCCCTCACCACCAGACTCAGCTTCCAGGAAGGAATGAAGGACGTTGCATCCTGGATGAGCAGCAGCTGCCTGAAGTTTAACTCAGAGAAGACAGAAGTCCTCATCCTCGCACCCTCCCCCTCCCCCTCTGCATGGGACACCACCTGGTGGCCCACCACCCTCGGTAGCCCCCCCACGGACCACAGCGTGAACCTCAGCATCATTCTCGACTGTTCCCTCACCATGACCCGACAGATCAATGCGTCACCTCCACCTGCTTCAACACCCTCTACATCCTCTGCAAGACCTTCAAATGGATCCCCCCGAATCAAGAAAGACAGTCACCCACGCACTCATAACCAGCAGACTGGACTACGGAAACGCCCTCTCGCCGGGATCAACAAATCTCTGCTCCCTTAGCTCCAGACCATAGAGAACACCGCAGCCAGACTCGTCCTCATCCTCGACACGACACATTGACACAGCGCGTCTGGATTTTCAATGCATCGTCCCTGTGCGCCAAGTGCTATATCGGCATAACCCAGCAGTAAGGAACTAAGGCCGTGTGTCCAGAGCTCAACACATCACCTCACCTCACAGTGAGGAACTGACGCATCACCTCTTCTGGGCTTGAGGAACTGCTGCATCGCTTTGCTTTTCCGTCACTTCACCTCCCCTGCGCCTGTTTTTGATTTTGACTCATCCCAGGTACTTTGTGCTAAAGGAAACGCCTCCATAGATCTCTATGAACTGAACTTATTTTACCTTTGAAAAGTTATATCTTTACTTGTGTATTAGGGTTTTTTGTTGTTTTGGTCTTGTCATATTCAGATAAATATTGGAGTTGTTTGTAGTGTTTTCACTGTTTTACAGAATGTGTATGTACAAATGCTTTACACATTGCCTCCGAGATAAGCCTGACTGCTTGAGCCAAGCTACCAAGAGGGTGAGCAGGGGTTATCTTGGGTGTATAATCCCCTTACTCTGACTAGAGTGAGGGTCCCTGCTTGGACATGGTGCAAACCACTGTCAACGAAAGACCCCCATTTCTAACAATAACTATAACTTTTGATTTTCTAATATTTGTGGTGTAGGTTAAGTTGGTTTTGTATAGAAATAATAAATTATGTTCTCCTAACTATAACTAAGCTTTAATATATATATATATATATATATATATATATATATATATATATATATAGAGAGAGAGAGATGTGTGTGTAATGGCTGCCACATCATATTGTTCAGGTTGCGACCAACCAGAATTGACTAGTCCCCTTTAAAGTGGCCAATCAGAGCATATCTGGACTCCAACAGTCCAGATATCACTATAATGTAACCGATTTATGACCACCCAAAACACCTCTTTACAAAAGATTTTTTTTAAAACAACTGAGCGGATTTACACCTTATCACAAAAAGCACACTTTCTGAGTAAAGGCCTAGCTTTCTGCCAAATTTAATGTAATTCTGTTCAGCCATTTTTTCTGATTCACTCCTTAAAATTCCTGTGGGAATTTGCATGTGGAAAATGCATTTTGGTACTGCCTATTTTTCTCAGCCCCCACTTGACAGATCACCCTGAAGCTTTCCAGGAAGGAGCTGAGGTAAATGACTGGAAGTCCTTTTTTTTTTCTTTTTTTTTTTTTAAGTTTCAGGAGGAGTTGTCAAACTGCACCAAAGTTATTAGAAAAACAAAAACGCTCTCCCCATATTTTGCATTTCATCAAGGGGGTATGTTATTGTTTTTTCTATTCAGTTTTAGAAGCATTTTGTCCCAGTCTGTTACCTGTTGTCTTGCTTATTTATGTTTACTTTCCATTGGTCATGGTTATGTCTTCATCTCCTGCCATTTTATCATTTGCACTCCCTCAGATTGACATATGTGTTGCATGGTTAATTTCCACTGCATTGCTGTTTGCTAATGGCTAATATAAAAGTGAGGTCCTCCACTCTGCTTATCTGTTGGGTCTTTGTAGCTCTCTTAATTAATCCAAAGAGATGGACGGACTCTGGGGTAACAATCAATTCTTAATCTCATTAGGTGTTTAGTGTATTCCAAGACAGCTTGCCAGAATAGTTCAATAATGGGGCACGACCCAAACATGTGCATTAGATCAGCCTCATCTGTCCGACACTTCGGGCATGCATGTTTCATCTTTGGATTAATTTTATGTAGTTGGCTAGGTATGAAATAGCTTTGATGCTGTATATTATACTGGATTAAGTGAAATCTAGCATTTCTTGAAATCAGGCAGGGATATCCCAACACTTGTGACCCTTCCTTATCTGTGATTTCCCCACCTATATATGCAGTCCATTTCTCACATTTCTGCTAATGAAACCCCTGCCATACCCAACAATACTTTCTATAATTGTATTATCACTCTCTAGTCTTTTCCAAATGTCAGTATCATCTATATGGCTGTATATGTTGGTGGTGTTGCCCCCTCTTGTCCCCAGCATTTTTTAAAAGAGATCAAGTAGCACATCAAGTACTAGAAATTGACCTGGGGGGGCGTGGCTAGCTGCCGGGCATGGCGGCCGCGTCTTAACGGAGCTCCCGGCTGGGACCCGCATTATCCTGTACTTATTTATGGAATCTGGAGTACTTTTGCCCCAATCCTCCCCCTGCCTAGCGGTGGGGGCACGGAGGTCACTCGACGGCTGAAATAGCCGTGCGGAGTCCTGTACGTTCTCGACGGAGCCGAGGGTGCCTGGAATCGCTCTGCGTGGCCTCGCTGAGACGGAGGGTGCGGCCTCCCAAGAGGAAGCATCCGGGAGCCGTTCCCCGACTACGCTGATCTCCTACCTTGAGCGGTGGCTGAGGAGACTGCTGCTGACCTGGGCCTTGTCTGGTGAGACGCGCGACCTGGCCCCCACTGGCGTAGGAGGGTTTCACCGCCCCTAGGATTTACAAGCGCTGCACCCTGATCCCAGGCTGGGCACTGCGCACTCTCTGCCTGCTTCCGTGGTTGCTCCCGCTGCCTGTCCTGGCTTGTGGGCTCTGCCTGCGCCGCCTACTCAACTACTCCCTTTGCTTGGATCCGGCGACTTCACCGCAGCTTCCGTCTCGTCTTCGGAGACACGCCACCATTGAGCACTGGGCGTACTGCGTCATTGAGGCCCGTAACTGTGGTGGCATTCCGGCCTTTCTCTGGATGCCGAGACCTGCGAGAGGGGGACGGCGGGACACCTCTGGCTGGAGTGTTGACCGGAGTAGCTTCCCTGTGCTTTCCCCCTCTCCCCCCCTTACTTCCTAATGGAGCGGAGCTGTTACTGGACACAGAGGAGCCCGGGGGGGGGGACGTGACTGTCTCCTGAACCAGAGGTGGAGGTGGGGTTTGCGTAGACTACTGGAGTGAGGACCAGTATAATCCTGATTTCTGCCTTACTCCCCCGCTGCGTGGATTACAACAAGTGAGACCTGGTCCCCGCTAAACACTTATGTGGTGGGCATGATGTAGTGCAGAGAGAGCTGCTTCAACTACTAATTGTACTGGACTCTGGCTGCTAGACCGGCTGGCCCCGGGCCCCACCTCTGATTACTGGCTTGGTCCTGTTGCCTGAACCCCAGGGTTTGCGTCTGAGATGATGGTTGGTTTCGTGCATTAGTGAGACTGAAAAAGCAGTAAGCACTGTATGGCGCACACCCCCTAAAAACTCTGCATGAACACTGCTGCTGGTGGGAGGCTGTGCTGCTCATTGAAAGGTTGTGTTCTCTTCTGGCATCGTGGGACTTCTGAGTACTTCTCCTGGCTTCTGTCAGTGTGGCGGGGGGTTCATCTTTTTACCAGCATCTATGTGGCCCCGATATTTGTCTGATGTCCATGGCCGGCTCCGCAGCGGGACCTAATAATAGGCGGTCGCTCCTTGCACGACGGCGACGGTGTATCACGCCTTCTTACTCTACAGTGATTTTCACGGAGGCTGGTGGGCGCAGACCTCTTGCCTAAGTGTCCACTGAACTGCTCTGTCAGACCCTAGGAAGGTTAACCAGAAAGTACGAGTAAACCACCTATTATTACCCTCCTACAACCGCAAACACGCCCTAGTGATCATTGCTGTCGCTTTCGCCAAATCAGCTCCCGCGCCCTGTGCCAGCCTCACTACCAGCTTTTTCTGCTTACATAGCCACACCATACATATTGCAATGGGACGCACGAAGGGGAAACCATCGGACATGCCCTCATCGGAACTGCCAACTCAGGGGGACTGAGATTCGGCCTCTCAAACGTCCTCGATAAGCTGTGTTCCACCGACGGCCTTGACAACCCCTCCTGACAAGCTGGATCAAATCCTCCAGGAGATCAGAGAATCGCGTCAGTCTATCGAACAACAGATTGGCTCTCTTACCACCGGCTTCACCCTCTTGTGGGCGGACCTCAATAAACTCTCCGACACGGTCAAGGACCATGCACAAACACTACTAGAAATTGTACCACAGCATAAGGAACATTCTAGCCAACTGTCGCAGATGCAAAAACAACTGAATACCCTCCTCGATAGGGTCGAGGATGCAGAAGGCAGGGCCAGGCGCAATAATATTCGCATTATCGGAATGCCGGAACGCTCGGAAGGTACCAATGCGACCCAGTTTGTGGAGACATGGTTGAGAGAGCATATAGCCCCGGAAGGTCTTTCTACCTTTTTCTGTGTGGAGTGAGCGCACCGGATCCCAACGGGCAGACTGGCGGCGGGGCTGCCGCCCTGGCCACTTATAGCTCGTATCCTCAATTTCAGAGACCGGGATTGTTTACTTCAAAAGGCTCGTGAAAAGGCTCCCATACGCTACGAAAACACTCGGATCTCTCTCTATTCGGATTACACAGTGCAAGTGCAACGTCAAAGAGCATCCTAACAACTATTGAAACGAAAACTCCAGGCCCTCAATCTGCAATATGCTCTGTTATTTCCAGCATGCCTGAAAATTATCCACAATCAAAAGTCACACTTTTTTGAATGCCCTGAGGCAGCAAATGACTGGTTGGAGACCACCCTGCCCTCTCAATAACCTAAATCAACGTATATGTCGAGTTCAAACACAGCCGAAAGGGCCTGGGTCCCGTCGTAACAGAACAACGAGAACTTTATCTACCAAAAAACCAACACCGGAACAAGCTCTATTGGAACAGGGGTCGGCGCTGGCGGCGGTTGCCTCTATGCGTGACCATACACAGCTCACGTCTCCGGAACACTTGGATGACAATGTGGAACAGTCTGACTCAGAGAGTAATGATGTATTGTTCCCCTCGATCACCCCGCAGATTGTAAAAGATTTATTTGGCTAATACTATTAATCGCTATCCAAGGAATATTCACAAATGTGTACTTGACCTACTGTGGTGAAGGGACGTAAGACAATGCTGTTGCACTTGCATTCTGTGTCTTATATAATTTGTCTTTTCTCCCCAGATTTCTGCTTATTTGGGTCCCATCATGCTTGTAGCTCTAATTGCAGGTGTAACTTCGTGCCCGGCGTGGTACCCGCCCCCTCTGCAGTTGCTGCATTGTGTAACCGTTTGGAATTAGTTAGATATAGAATGTGTTTGGACCAACATAGTTTACTTGTTGGCCCTAGTATTGGGTGTTGTAGTCTATGGAAGGTTTACTGGGTCCTGACTTGTCCTCTTTTATCCCATGCAATGTACTCCCTGCGTTTCCCTAGGGCATTACCTACCACCTGTTTAATATGGTAAGGCGGTGTTGGGTAAATACAAAATTCTGACTTGGAATGTCCGGGGTATGGGGTCTGTCCATAAGCGCCATAGAATCTATGCCCAGCTGAATAGGCGACACATTCAAATAGCTTTCATCCAAGAAACACATTTAACTAACTCAGAAGTGACCAAAATGCGAAAAAAATGGAAAGGCCAAATTTTCAACACATCCTATTCTGCCTTTGCAAGAGGGTCATTGATATGGATTAGACATGGGGCACCTTTTGTCCTTGTGGAACAGCGGATAGATACGGAAGGGAGATATGTACTGCTACAGGGCAGATTGGATGGTATCCCGATAGTCATTGGTAGCGTATATTCCCCTAATTATGAACAAAATAATTACCTCACCAATCTGAATACAGTTTTATCAGACTGGGTGCCCTACCTGTGGGTTATTGGAGGAGACTTTAACTCTATCTTAGATGTCCACTTGGATCGATCTCACCCCCCAGTCAGGGGAGCGGTATCCACAAAGAATGCGGATTTTCTTCATGCCTGGGCAGTGGGTTGGACCCTCCAAGATGTGTGGCGCTGACAGCATCCCACTAGCCGTGAATACTCGTTCTATTCCCCTCCACATCAGCTGCACACCAGGATCGATAGAATTTTTAGCTCTCTGTCCTTGATACCCCAGATCTCTGACTCCACATATCTCGGGAAAACATTGTCCGACCACAACCCGCTTGAAATACTTCTGGAATGGGGAAGGATACCCACTCCAGTTCCAACCTGACGGCTTTGGCCACAAACTCTTGAAGATGCGGTCTTCCGCGACACCTTAGGCACAACCATCACTAATTACTTTAGAGAAAATGACAATTCTGCATCTTCCCGATTGGTTGAGTGGGATGCTTTCAAGTCAGTGATTAGGGGCACGGCAATAGGGGCGATTGTGGGAGCTCGACAGGAAACACACAAGACCCTTGCTAAAGTAGAAGACTCCCTTAACAACTTAGAAACAGCGGCCAATGCAAACCCGACTAAACAAACACAGTTACAGGAGGCTAGGATCAAACATGCAGAACCACTCGAACAACTTCGCTGTATGGACTACAATACATACACTCGGCATAGTCATAAAGAAGCAGATAAATCAGGGACCCTTTTGGCATGTCTTCTACGTGATGCTCCCCCCCCAATCCCGACATCAGAAATATCTCTCCCGGATGGCACTTTTGCTATTACTCAAGCAGAGATTAATTTCGCATTCTATACGCACTACCAAAAATTATATAGTGCTCCACCCGCTCCAACACATGAATATATAAATACCTTTTTGAACGACCTCACATATCCTAAATTAACAGCAGACGCTCAAGCAAAATTGGAGGCTCCTATCACTAAAACTGACATCAAAGAGGCCATCAAGGACCTCCAAAAAAATAAGTCCCCGGGACTGGATGGCCTCCCGGCCGAATTTTACTCGGCGTACGCTGAGAAACTAGCTCCGTGCCTAGAGAATCTCTATAAGACGGTCTTAGAAAAGCACACTCTCCCGTTAACCACCATGCGAGCACTAGTAGTCTCTCTCCCCAAACTGAATAGAGATCCCAGGGACATATCAGGCTATCGCCCTCTTTCATTGTTATCTACCGAGTATAAAATACTCAGTAAAATACTAGCCACACGTCTTCTTCCCTACCTTCCAAAATTGATCCATTTCGACCAAGTGGGTTTATACCTGGCCGTAATACATCCCTTAATATTAGACGCCTTCATTATATAATGGAAACCGCTGCGGATCTCTCAAGCAAAACTGATTGTATCTCCCTCGATATGCAACAAGCATTCGATACACTCAATTGGACATATATGCTGGCCTCTATGGAAAAATTTGGCATTCCGAGAGGTTATTTACGTTGGGTTGAAGTCTTATATACTGCCCCTACAGCTCAGGCTAGGACTGGCTCTCATATTTCTCCTGTCTATTCCATAGCAAGGGGCACTAGACAGGGCTGTCCCCTGTCGCCATTATTATTTGTGCTGGCGCTAGAGCCCCTACTCATTAAACTTCGCACAGAAGCTGCCGACCTGGGGATTCCAATTAGGAATACCACACATGTGGCTTCCGCGTATGCGGACGATATTATACTTTACTTAAATGACCTTACTACAGATTTGGAACCTATTCCATCTATATTTAAACATTTTGAACAGGTATCTGGCCTCGCAATTAATGCAAATAAGTCGCACGCTTTCTATATGCGGTATAAAGACACCCCAGACCCAGTTACATTTGGCGCTCTCACCCTATTGACTGCCCCACACACTTTTCAATATTTCGGTATACAAATCTATAGGACTCCCCAAGACCTATTAGATGGCAACTTGTTGAAAACCATAGGATCGCTTTGGGCACAGGTCTCTTTTTGGACTTCATTGCCATTGTTTGTGATGGGTAGAATCGCCATCTCCAAAATGGTCATGCTCCCCCGACTCTTATATTTCTTTACTAATATACCGGTCATGATCCCAGCCAGAATCTTTAGCACACTTGACACACTTCTATTAGAACTTGTCTGGGGTAGGGGACGCAGAAGAGTGAGTCTGGCTAAACTGCAATTGCGTCCAGAAGAGGGAGGTCTTGGCGCTCCCGACTTTCGGGCATATTGTATGGCCAGTCAATTACAATGGTTGTCTTACTGGCTTGCAGGCCGACATCTCCAAGAAATAGGTTACACAACACAGCTCCTTGACCAGGGTACCCTTCATTCCCTATTGCTGCCATATGCCAAGATTCCAATCACTGCCCCTCCCCTACTTAAGACAGCATTAATGTACTGGAAGAAAGCATTAACATACACTATAAAGGCCTCCCCATACTCTCCTAACATCCCCTTGCTTGGGATACCTACTGCAACCGGGTTAATCTCCAAAAAGGTCGTGGCCCCATGGGCACAAGAGGGTGTGACGACGATCGGAACGTTATTTATAGACGGTACTCTAGCTGATCACGATAACTTTACTCGCGCGCAGGGAGTTCGCCCGACGCTATTTCTCCTCAATGCCACAATATCTCATTATATTAAACTCAGCTGGTCCCCTCCTGGGGTCGAACCTCCTGCCCATGAGCTAGTCTATGCAATATACCTGATGGGAACAGGAAGCCACCTCACCCGCTGGTTATACAGGGGTATTAGGGCACACTCGAAAACACCATTAACCCCACTCCGTGCCAAATGGGCATTGGAACTTAACAAGGAACTGACGGATAAAGAGTGGGCCTCCATGCTGGAATTTCTCAAGAAAGTATCCCGCAATGCTAAATTCAAATATATACAATGTATGATTTTACACAGGGCATATCTCACACCGCACCGCCTTAATAGTATATACCCGAATGCGCAAATCTCTTGTCCTAGGTGTCTGGAGGCAGATGCGGAACTGCTTCATATGTTATGGGGGTGCCTGCGACTACGAGTATTTTGGCACACAGTCAGCTATAGAGTGCAAGAAGTTACTGGCACGGATGTCTGGACGACAGCAGATAGTTGTCTGTTGGGACTGCATGGACGCCCGAAGGGGCAGAAGGTCCAGTTTCGATTTGCGGACTTGGCAATATTGCTGGCGAAACGTGCCATCACCATGAGATGGAAATCCCCTTCTCCCCCTACATCACTCTCCTGGCACACAGAAATGACACGTTGGGGTACCGCAGAAAGTGTGATTATTAAACAGGAAGAATTCCGTGGTTTGCGTAGGATCCCTATCTCTATGGAATGGGATCAGCTGATGGAGGCATTTAAAGCTATTGACCCCTCGTCCCCTCCGGCATCCCCGGTTATGCCCAATCCGCTCACATCTTCCGTACCTCTAACAGTGCACCCGTCTCAGCCTGTATTATAATGATATATTATTATCTGCTTATGCCTAGGGAATTACAAATTTACATGATTGTATGACTCTTTGTTTTTACACGCACGAGTACAATTTGTTGTTGAAGCCTTATACATTCAGGTCTCCAGTGAACCGGGGGGTGGGGGGTAGTTTTTGTTGTGTTGTATCAAGTTACAGATCATTATTTGAATATGTATCCTACTATAATTGGCTGTTTTATTTAAATGAACGATTCGAAATCCTATATCATATGGTCTTTCCTACCATCGGTAGCCAGTATCTGTCTGACATTATATTTAAATTCATTAGCTAGATGTCTTAGTTGAATAACGGACTGCTATTTCAACACTATAGTCATCATTGCCAAACTATAGGATATGACTGTACTAAGAAATGTGAAAATTCAATAAAATTGTGTTTAAAAAAAAAAAAGGTACTAGAAATTGATCTGAACCGCTATAGGCCTTTCTGAGATTCCATGTCTCTTAATGACTGAAGTTTGTTCTGTATCATAGGATTCTCACTGATAGTCACAAACATAGAATCGTCCCACCTGTGTGTATGTTTGTGTGTGTATATATATACATATATGATCAAGGCCTCTAGGGGCTGAAACGCGTCATGGAGGAATAGCACTGAATAAACTTATCTGCACGAAGAAAAACTGGTGTTCGTTCCGTTTCTAATTCCGGATTTATGGAGTTCTGAAGAATCGTTTTTTGTGGATATATATATATATATACACACATATGTATATATATATTTTTTTCTTCTGACATTAAAGGTAGACAACCCAGTGTTGAACAGTTCAGTGATACCTCCATATGTCATTGACAGGCCAGTTTTAAATGAATTTTTCTACAGAGAACTACAGTATTGTAGCTTTGTAATTAAAACCACATCACATTGCAGCATTTAGAGTAGAAATGTTCTATTAAAACCAGTTCTAGCTACAAAGAAAATTAAGGGAAGGGTGCTTACTCCTGTGAGGTGTACTAGCTGTATTCAGCATACACTGTAAATTTAAGGAAACCAGCATCTTCCATTACCCAGCACACACTCTACTGGCAGTTTGCCTCACAGCCTCAGATCTGTTTTTTCTTGCTCATGCTGACTGGATCTCAGGACACTTGAGTTTTTTTTGTTGTTTTTCTTTTGCAAACCTCCTTTTCTGAGATTATTTCTTCAGGAAATTATTACTCCTCCAGAGGCTAAGATGGCGGCCGTGAGTGCGGTCGTGTGAGCTCGAGCTCCCGGAGCTCCCCCCCTGTTCCACTTACTGCAGTATCGGTTGGTGATTTCCTGACCATGGTTGTGAGCATGCGGGAGTAGGAGAAGAACCAAGACTGGATGGTGTAGGGGCCTGAGTCGGTGATGTTGTGGAGCGTTTGCCGAGCTTCCCATCTGGATCTGTGGCGGCTTCTGGCACTTGCAAGGCGGGCTTCCGGGTATGCGTGCGTCGGACTCTGCAGTCATAGAGTGTTGACGGAAGGGAACACTGACGCCGACCCAGAGAAGAAACACAGCGCCACTATGCCCCCGAAGGCAGGACGGGGAAGAGGGAGAAATACAATGGAGTTGTCTGATAACAGAGCAATACGTGAAGCAGAGAGGAAGAAACCCGATTTAAACACGGAGAAAACGCGCATGGAGGGCGGTAAGAAATTGGTGCCTGCATTGTTTCTAAGTGGGAAATCAAAGAAACAGCTACCCCCCACATTAATGGCAACTATTGACATACAGAACAGGGGAGATGGTACGTTGGGGGAGAACTCTTCCTCTGACCTGTCTGCAGATAAGGAGAGTACAGCGGGGGATAATCCCAGAGATATATCTAAAGAAGGGGAGAAAGGTGTAAAGAGTGTTGAACACCTCTCGGAGAGTGTGGATATGGGGATCAGTGGAAAAAAGATTTGCAATCAGGACCCTACAAAGGAGAGTGACTCGGGGGACATTCTTTTTTTCTCGCTGTCAGACCCCTCTGACACTTCTGGGGATGAGACTGATGCAGAAAATCAGGCTAAAAGGAGGGGTCGCAAAGAGTTCAACAGTATCAATAGTAGGCAGATAAAGGAGGTTGCAGACTGGGGGATCGAGTCGTCGGGTACCCCGGAAAACAGCCCTAAAACAGTGCGTAAGAGGGGTGACGCAGGTGCGGGCGTAGGTCATCAGATGGTGGAGAGTACAGATGCCTTCCAGTGGGATTATTCATTCATGGGTGAGGCTGGGACTAATGGAGTGGCTGGTGGGATGCAATCTAACTTTAATGTTATGGAGAAATCTGAAGACATCTCTCTGGCAGTTATCTATCAGAGTATTATGGCCCACAGGGAGGAGACCCGCACCGAGAGCCAGCGCACACAGGGAGCCTGCAGGAAACTACAGAACTCAGTGCGGAGGATTGCGAAAACATGCTCCGAGTTTGTTGATAGGTTTAATGAGGCAGAGACACGTATTTCGAACTTAGAGGACGAGCTCGCCATGCAAAAAGCAACAACGGAGGCTCTTCGCACTGCAAAGGATGATACCCTCTGGAAGATCACTGATCTGGAGAATCGCCTGCGGCGCAATAATCTCCGTGTATTAGACATTCCTGAGGGGGCGGAGGGGCAGGATGCACGGAAATGTATTATTGAACTGTTTGCTGAAGCTTTTCCTGGGTTAACCCAATGGGACTGGGAACGGGAGATCCAGCGAGCGCACAGGTTCCCCTTCACACAGCGTAATAGATCAGGCCAGAATACTAGCAGACCAAGGGCAATTTTGATATCAGTTAACAACTATTTGGCAAGAGAGGCTGTGTATGATTTGGCGCGTCCGGATCGTAAGAAGAGCGGGAAGGGGATAGAGTTTTTTGTGCGCCCTGACTACTGTCCCCTTACTGTGGAAAAGAGATGGCAATTGCGTCAGCTCATTACTCCATTTAGAGATAAAAATGCACAAGCCTTTTTGCTGAACCCAGCCAAGCTTAAGGTCATTTATAACGAGCATGTGCGGTTCTTCACAGCAGAGACAGCGGCTAAGGAATACCTGCACTCTCTGTGAAGGCTATAAGGGGAGGAACTCAAATGTAAAGGGGTGCGGGGTTTGGAGCATTTATACTAATGAATTGTGTTAGAACTGGGTTAGATGTACTGGGATGGGGACTAAATTAAAAAAAAATTAATTTGACTAAGTGGTGAATGGTCTTTTGGTGTTGTGTTTGTCACTTAGGGGTTCGTTTGTAAAGCATGGTTCATGTATTGGCGGTAGGGCAGGGGGTCCGGGGGGGTAGTAGCTCGTTCCATCTCAGAGGCCTTGTGTCTCCAAGCCTCTAATTGGGGGAAGGGTGGGGGGGGGGTGCATGGCTTCGGCCGAAGTCATGTTGGGTAGGGTGGTTCGGGGTGGGTGGTGGGGGGTCAGTAGTAGTAAAAATAATCCATGATGGTACAGGAAGATTGAGTACAAAATTCGATGGTTTTAGACATATGGTCTTTATGCTTAAATATATGGGGAAAATAGATGGGGGATAGACGTATAAATAATGGCATACAGCTTTGTTCCCTGAATGTATGCGGGTTGAACAACTATAATAAAAGACAACGGGTCTTGGCTGAATTACGCTCGCTCCAATTAGATCTGGTATGTGTACAAGAAACTCACATCCAATGGAGCAAAAGAAAATTATTGGCGGAACTCGGATTTAAGGTGCTAGTATGTACAGAGCAATCTACTACTGTGCGGGGGGTAGCGATACTGGCAAAAAACCATATACAAGGGACTGGAAGAGTATTGGCGGATAAAGCAGGGAGATGGGCCATTGCGGAATGTATGATTGGTAGCTCAAAATATACTATTTGCTCTATTTATGGCTCTAATTTAGATGAGGCCTTAGTATTAGAAGGGTTAAATGTGGAACTAGCACTATGGCCCACGCCGTTGATCATGTGTGGTGATTTAAATATACATCTTGAGCCAGGGGTGTTACAGGATGACAGCAAATTGTATAGAGGGAGGAAGCCCAAAGTTTTTAAGGCACTTCAGTCTTTACTGGGGGATCATGGTTTGGTTGACGTATGGGCAGCATTGAGGGGTACTGACCCCGGGTATACCTTTTATTCATATCCGCACCAGAAATTGGTAAGACTAGATTATTTTTTCTCATCCGGTCGCTTGCTTTCGGGTGCTAATATTCAGGTGCACCCGCGGATTTCTTCGGATCATGGACCCCTAGTACTGAATCTTGGTATGCCCAGGACTGGAATTAGGCCACGAACATTTTCTTTTGATAGAAAGTTGCTTCTTGATAGTGAATATGTGACACATATGAAGGTCTGGATAGTGGAATTTTTGGACATAAATCGTAATACGGCACGAATTGGTTCTATATGGGACGCTTTAAAAGCAGGTTTTAGAGGGGAGACCTTGAGTCTTGGGCTGCATAGGCAAAAACAGATGCAAGCAGATTTGCAGGAATTATGTGGCAGCCTATCAATAGCAGAAGTAAAACTTATGCAGGGGATTCAGGCGGGACTTGAGATCTCTGAGTTGCAGACGCAGGTAGCGCGGTGTAAGGCTAAAATAAACTTGCACTGGAGTAAAGAAATAGCCAGGAAACACTCTATTAATAGGAACCAAAGCTATGAATATGGAGAAGCAACTGGGCGCTGTTTGGCGCAAAAGGTGCGATCAAGGGAGGCGGCGCAAAGAATTGGATCAGTAGCAGATGTTAGGGGGAATATGGTAGATACAGATATAGGGATTTTAAAGGTTTTTCATGATTATTATGAGGCACTATATACTGAGGAGTGCTCTGATATACAGGTTGGGGAAGCCCTGCTGCAGAGTCTTAATTGTAAAAGAGTGGATTTGTTAGCTACAGAAAGATTAGAGGAGCCCATTACCATGGAAGAGTTGGAAGGAGCTATTAATAGTTTAGCTTCCGGTAAAGCAGCAGGGCCTGACAAACTCCCATTGGAAATTTATAAAACCTTTTTTAATGAGCTTAAAGCTGATATGCTTACCACTTTCCTCCAAGCCCAAGTAGGAGCTGCCCCTTCGACTTGGGATGAGGCTAGTATAATAGTTTTTAAAAAGAAAGATAAACCTGCCGATCAGCCAGGTTCCTATCGGCCTATATCATTATTAAACGCAGATGGTAAAATCTATGCCAAAATCCTCGCGACCCGGTTAGCTGATGTGATAGCCCCGTTGGTATCAAGTCGACAGCATGGATTTATACCTAAGAGGGACACGACTAATCATATAAATAGAGTGATAACCCTGTTGGATATAGCTAATACTATAGGGAGTAAATTCAGCTTGATCTTATTAGACGCTGAAAAAGCGTTTGACCGGGTCGCGTGGGAATTTTTATGGGCGGTATTACGACAGGCAGGTTTTAAACAAAACTTCATCTCGGCTATTCAAGTTTTATATAGACGCCCAACAGCTAAAATTTGTATAATGGGTCTTGAATCTGACTCTGTATGTATAACGCGGGGTACAAGGCAGGGGTGTCCCTGCTCGCCTTTGTTGTTTTCTTTATACATTAACCCCTTTTTAATGATGTTGGAACAAAATGTTGGGATAGAGCCGGTAATCTGGAAACAAGAGCACTATCGAGTGTTTGCATACGCAGACGATGTGGCAGTGGTTACTCCAAACCCTATGGGGGCTATTTCTAAGATAGAGCAACTAGCGCTGGAGTTTGGAGCCACTTCAGGGTATAAGTTAAATGTTTCCAAGACACAAATATTGTGCTTAAATCAAGATGGTTTGAATGATCAACGGGTCCTGAGAGAGGTATCTTACTTAGGGGTTACAATAATGACATGTTTAAAATCATTGGTGGAGGTCAATTGGGGCAATATTTTAATCTCGGTGCGGAAGCAGCTAGACCGATGTGAATGTTTACATCTCTCACTTGTTGGACGGTGCAGCATCCTTAAAATGTTAATTTTGCCTAAAGTTTTATATTTTTTTAGATCTGTTCCATTAGAAATCTCTTGCGTCCAGCTGGCAGCATTGCAGTCAATATGTGCTAGGTTCTTATGGGCGCAAGGGAAACCTCGAAGAGCTATGCGATACATGATTCTACCTCGTGAGAAAGGTGGGTGGGTAGTTCCTGATTTTACACTATATTACCTGGTGTGTATGTTGCAGCGTATGAATATTTTACTGACGGGGTTAGAACCGTTTAGTATTGCCGAAGCCCCCTCTATATACCAGATGCTGTTGGGTAGTGATGCAAAGAATCGGTTGTTTTTGACCCTGGAGCTTAGTTATTATAAAAAAACAGGTTTAAGGTTTTAAATGCTGCTTATAAGGTATGGAAAGTGGTGCGAAAGTGGTACGGCTTTGAGAGGGTCTCCCAATATACCCCGTTTACAGCCACCACCCTCTTACCCCCTATATTCTGGGATAGGATTGCAGATAGATGGCAGACAAGGGGTATTCAATGTATTGGGGATTTATATGTTAATGAGGGGTTGATGTCTTTTGAGATGCTAGTCGGGAAGTATCATCTTCCTAGAACGGAATTTTTTAAATATTTACAAATCCGTGATTATTTAAGCAAAAGTCGATGGAAGGTTGATTTAAATCCTATAGTTGAAGCTGTAAGGAAAAATGCCCGCATTGGTTTGCTATATAATTTGTTATTCGAGACTAAGGGTAATGATGTAGACAGACATAACATTAAGTGGGAAAATAGGCTTGGGTGTCAAGGTATACGGGTGGAAGATTCTATTGAATTAGCGGGGAGGTTATTGATCTCTGCTAACCTTCGCGCACAACACTATAAAACTGTGTTCAATCTCTATTATACCCCAGCCAGGTTATTAAAGTGGGGTGGAGTAAATGATGGTAAATGTTTCTGCTGTGGCACTGATGATGCGGATATTGTGCACATTTTTTTTCCATGTAGATATTTGAGTAATTTTTGGCTGCAATTAGAGAATGTTTTAGCGGAATTGTTGGGGGGTCCTATAAAACTAGATATAATCCAGGTGATGTTAGGGGTAGTGGAGAGTGATGGATCTAACCAGTTGGCTTATAGGCATCGATATTTGATCTTTATGGTTACAGCCATAGCTAGGTTATGTATTGCCTCAATGTGGCTCCATAAAGATGCCCCGACATTTGAACTATGGAGGGCAAGATTTTTTACTATTTTTAATTTAGAGCATAGTTTATATGCATTAAAAGGGGTTAGAAAGAGGAAATTAGGTAGGGAAATATGGGGGCCGGTGCTTTCTTATATGGATGAGTGATGTGTCGTTTAGTAGATATGAGCATTAACACTTTAATGTACAGATTTATATTTAGTATGTTACACTGTGCACTTTAGAGCTTAAATAATATTGTAGGTACTGTAAAGGATGAATGTATTAGTACTTTAATGTACAGTTATATATTTTGTATGTTGCATTGTGCACTTTAGAGCTTAAATAATATCGTATGTACTGTAAAGGATGAATTGTCAACTACTATGTTTGCCTTACCTAGAGTATTTGGATGTGTATCGATAATGTAGTTGATATTTATTTTTATACCATTGATTATATAAAAGTAATGTACTGTGACTGTCATGGATTAATAATTTTATTTTATTTTAAAAAAAGGAAATTATTACTCAACGACTTATAAAGACTACAACAATTACCCTGTATTTAATACCTTCAGGGAATATTGTCTTCTTCAATATGCCTTCACATTTAGTGCAAGAAAGCTAATAGAGTGCTTCTGACCCTCATGACCTGTGCGTGGTCTTTTAACCTGCCTCTTTCTCTGTCAAAGACTGTCCTTTTTGTCAGAAAATAACAAATAGGGCTTTTAAAGATAGAGAAGCATTATGTCTGGGAGGAAAAATGGAAGACCTCTGGACTGAGCAGTAAAGGAAGAAACAGAGGAAAAGAGTGGGAGCTGCCTGGACTGCACCAGGCTCCTCCCATAGATGTAGATCCAGAAATGCCGAAAATATCGCCACCATTACTCCAGGCACTCCAACCCTTATCAGAAGCACCGATTGACGTTGAGACCATTGTCACCGACGTGCTTGCTGTTGAAAGGTTCTAAGGTTCCTACAACAAAGACACCAAGAGTGCAGATATCGAGCATTACTTCCATGGTACCTCCTCCTTTGACGTCAGTTCCTTCAACGTTGAGACCTCCTCCTCCTCCTTCGACGATGGCAGTTACGACACAGCCAACAGAACAGATTATGACACTGGCTCATTATGAATATTTGACGGAACACTTGACTGCAGTAGCTTGAAAATACCGTCCTTTAATGGCAACAGACTATATGGTGGCCTCCTCGAATTAGAGACATCACATATCAGCACGGAGAATGTCTATATCTCCAGAGTCAACCCTGAAATTGATGTCAATGATGTTGTTGAGAAAATAGACTGTGAGGCAGTCTACAGCTTCAATTCAGACCATGTCTTTTACTCACTCTGACACAGCCATCTGCATACGAAGAGCCTGTCTTTCCAGTGAGACCTAGACTTATCATTCCAGCAGACGATCCAGTGCAAGAACTTTTGTCGCCACTGATTTTACAACCATTTACTGACCCTCTAGTGCCACATCATGTCATCACTCCTCCGACACAAGTACACCAGATCCACAACAGACTTCAATTCCAGTAATTCCACAATTATTGAAGCCTACTACCCCTAGTCGTCTGCTTACTCCTGACGATAAACATCCTTTACAACGACTGCGTTACAACGCAGTCCATTACCCCGCATTTTTTACTCTGCGAAATCTTTTACAATGCAGGGCTTTACACCGCAAACCATTACAGTGCATTCCCCATTTCAACACCCCGGTGGAGTTAGAATAGTAAATTGCGTAGTAATGGACAATGCGTTGTGATGGATTGTGGTGTAAAGCCCTGCGTTGTAAAAGATTTCGCAGAGTAAAAAATGTGGGGTAATGGCACACGTTGTACACGCTTGCGGAGTAAAGGGTCATATTCCTCCTGACAGGCGTAAGCACAGAAGAACACCCTCCACCTCTCCGAGCACATCTAAATATCACACCCCTTGAAAATCTGGCTGTTTTAGCACGAAGGTTGCTCTTTGCTTTCATCTTACCTGGATCTAGCGCCAGGAAACCCCTTGGGGTAGCTGTGCGCTTTATAAGATGCAATAATAATAATAACCTCTAATATATCATACAAACCTATGACATCCCCAGCCTCTTTATTAAAGTCTTCACCAGTTGTTGATATTTTGACATTCCAGTATGTTTTTGTTGGAGGTGCGGCAAAGCTTAACATACAAACAGTGGTTCCTTACTCCACAGTATCAGTTATAATGGAGACATTATAACCTAATTTCCCACTGGTTCCATACTTCACAAGGCTCCCAGTGGAAACATTCTTAATGCCAAATTCTTATCAGCTGCTCCTCAAGAAGTACAAATCTGCACAACAGGATCCTGTATTTTTTCTTCAGCAAACAAAGCTGAGCTCAATAATAGTCTCTTCAGCCTGCAAAAAGCAGCCATCAGAACCTGAGACGTCGGTTCCACTGAAGAGACAAAACA
Organism: Calotriton arnoldi; assembly: GCA_963921515.1. Taxonomy (NCBI): domain Eukaryota; kingdom Metazoa; phylum Chordata; class Amphibia; order Caudata; family Salamandridae; genus Calotriton; species Calotriton arnoldi. The sequence continues at coordinate 63,205 of CAWUFW010002592.1, read as the reverse complement.
AGAAGATGGTTGCACTGGGCAGGAAGGTCTGAGGTTCAACAGCAATAGCCCAAAATTGGCCAGTGACTGCGGTTCTCGGCAGACATAACAGAGCAGCATAGGAATTCCTGCTCACATCAGCAGATGATCTGCAGAAATACAGAGACCACATTTTCTTGGAGGCTTCAGTGAAGGGCAGATTGTCTCCAACCAGGTCATAAGTGCCGCCATCGTCACAGCAGGCCTAGCAATGAATACCCTCTGGCATTGTACTTCGACATGCATCATGAGTTCATCAAACATAATTAAAGCCAGATGCACAATTCATTTTAATGAGCCTACCATTTTCAGGTCCTGTGCTCTTCGCCCTCATGCAGAGGAAGAAATGTAGTAAATTATAAAGGAGGCAGAGACTTTTAAAGCAGGGGGCTTGGAAGAAGAAAAGTGATATTATTTGCAATTCTGCTGCAAGACACCAGACAACATAAGCGGCAGTCCTCAATGGCTCTACTACCTACAGTCTTCAGGGGAACAAATACAGCAACATCCTCAGCCCCAGTACTCTTGTAGACCATGTCGTGACAGACGACAGCAGCCACAACAGTCCTCTAGAGATTGAAGTCCAGGAAAATCATGCTCCCAAAATAAAAAGCAATGAGCAGAACAATTCATCTATTCTATTCGCTATTCTGGGGGTGAGGGAGTGTAACAAAACACCTGAAAGATTCGAAGAGAATTACAACTGGCAAGTGGGTCTTAAAAATGATCCAGAGAGGCTACAACATTTAGTTCAAGTCTTCACTGCCCATAACTCCAATGAAACAAGCACCACAACACGAGCTGCTTCATCTTCGGGAGGAAGCAACAAATCTACTCTGAAAACATGCAATAGAATCAGTTCCTCAATTACAAAGAGGAAAAGGTATCTTTTCCAGATATTGTTTGGTACTCCAAAAAGGTCCCCAAAGAAATGCGGACCTATGTTACACTTCAGCATAACTGTTGTATTATTAAACTGACAAAGTCTCCTGGGGAAATAAACCACAACTCCGGTTCAAATTCTGGGCTACGTAGGAGCCTCTCTCAACACCATCAGAGGAGAAGTGTTTCCTTCTGAGACCAGGGGGTGTACCATTTGTCAGTAATGTCATCTGTTCTCACACACCTTTAAAGATGACTGGGAGGCATATCTACTCTGTCCTGGGATCCATTGCCTCTTGCATTGTACTACTATCCAATGCTCTTCTCTACATGAGACTACTACAACAGTACATGGAAGACCAATTGTCGCAATATCACAGCAACTGGTAAGACAAAATCTCCTTGAATCAACAGGCACAACAGTCCCTTCAATGGTAGCTCAGCAGGCAGAATCTACTCAAAATTGTTCCATCCCACCATGATCTCCCAACTCAGACAATTGTGACTGATGCCTCTCTCCCCAGGTGGGGAGCACATCTGGATGATCTCACAAATCTGATAGAGACTTCTAGCCGCAGATTCCTTACCATAGGCTCTTCCCAGCTATCAGATTGGATTCTGACATTTTTTGAGCACTCCCCTTGTGTGCCAATAGGTGGCGTTGTTGGGCTCCGCGTGGCGTTGGTAGCGTCGTCCACGCCGGAAGTTATGTGTGTGGCGCTAATATAGGCGCCACTCCAGCGCGCTGACCTAAGTTCCTTCTTTCCGAGCCATCACCATGGATCCAGATCGAGCTCACCTCAGTCACTTTTTGACTGACTTTGACCTTTTTGTCGACGACTAGTGTAACTTTTTTGCTACTTTTTGTCACAATGTCTCTGAAGAAACCCACTGGGTTCAAACCTTAAGGAGCCAGACATCAACAGATGTTGGTGACAGACCACCACTTGGTCTGTCTATGGTGTCTTAAAAAAGACCACGACTCCGCCTGGTATGTGAGTGGAAGACAATGAACCCGAAGGCCACCTGAGAGCAGGCCATGAAGCTTTTGGCTGCTCGTGACGCGACTCTGCACCGCTCCAGTTCCCTTTCACATGGAAGTTCTCTGGACCGTTCTTGGAGTTGCTTGCATGAGTCCTCATCCCGCACTAGGACTTTTTCTGGTAAGTGTCTCAAGAAGAAGTCCAAGAAGTCGAACATGCTCTTCAACTTCTCCGTGACACTCTCATTCTTCGGACGATGCGAGGGAAAGACGCCACAAATCCCAACCCCGTTCACACGGGTCCCTGTACAACCAGTGTCAGAAACTGGGTCTGCTCCAAGTATTCTCGAATTACCCGAAGCGACCCCCACCCAACTCCGAGAGTTTTATGAGGTCATGAGCCTAATTTTTGGGCAGTCGAACCCCTCTAGAGCACCTTTGGGTTCCTTGGGTTTGGAAGGGTCCTTGACTGGAGCTCCGCCGGTGAGTTCGATTTCAGCGCCAGTCAAGCCCTTACGATCCGTTCGTGGATCCAGATAGACTCCGGCTGTGAGTTCGCGACCTCGGGACCGTTCGAGTGGCGCAGTTCCTGGTGCCACCTACATCCATCGCCAGTGCCGAACCCATTCTGTTTCCCGACTCCGACACAGAGCTGGACCAGCGTCACATGACGTCGCTTCCGGATCCGACCATGCCTACCAAGCCGTAATTGGAGACAGACCATTATTACCCTGAAGGGCTCACTGAGGAACACGAATGGAGGGGATCTAAGGATCCCTATTCCTACACTGACCCCCTGGAAGAGTCTGTGGCCGATGACAACTGGTATGAGCACCTGGCAGGCGCCAGTGGTCAGGATACCTCACCAGACTCTGGCCTCTTCTCTCCCCCCATAGTGGCTGCGGAGGAAAGGACTACCTTTGCGATTGTGGTCCGGAGGCCGGCTGAGGTCCTGGACCTACAGCTGCCCACCATTCAAGTCAAAACAAACGTTTTTACGGAGGTGGTTCAACGTGGGGTATCCCCATCAGAACCCTTACTCCCCTTCAGCGAATCCTCCACTGATTTCCTGCCTTGGGCCTTGGCCAAGCCCTGCACAGGCACTCCTGTGCACAGGACTATCTCCCGTTGCCACCACCCCGCTCCCAGGGACCCAGCCTTCCCCACTCAGCATCCCACCCCCAAGAGCCTGATGGTCCAGGCCTAAATGTCTCGAATCAATCCCGGCATGTTTCCTACCACACCACCAAATAGGAAATCCAAGATGCTCCCATCCTCCCTGTTCTGCAAACTGACTTCTCTAAATTAGGAGATCCTTTTGGACCTCACTTTTGGGACACTGGTCACTCTTCCTCAGCTTGGCTCTGTGCTTCTGGTGCGGAAAAAATAGTCGCAAACTGAGGTCAGAGCGCTTAGGTGGAGCTTATATATCTACCACATAAGTCACTTCCGGCGCAGACGACTTCACTGACGTCTCACAGAGCCAAACGAGGCCACTTACCGGCGTGCAAGAGTGATTGCTCAAAACATTTCCTGATCCAGTCTGATGCCTGTTAATATTCTAAGATAAGGAATCTGTGGCTAGATAGAGTCTCTACCAGATAAAGCGTTACAGAAGGTAAGTAACTTGTTCTTCAGGTTCAGTGGTCTCTGCAACTATACCATATCCACTTATTCTAACTGAAGGCAGTACACCTCACTCTTAGGGCTTTCCTATCAGCACTGCGCACAGACAGAGTTCTAGTATAGACAGACAACACCATCACCATGCACCATTTAAACAAACAGGCTGGAACAAGATCAAAAACTCTTTTGTTAGAAGCCCAATCAATTTGAAATTGGTTTCTGGCAAGGAATCTAGCTCTTTAAGCAGTGCATCTGCCAGATCTACAAAACTATTAAGCGGAGACCTACCCAGCAGATGCTTCTACGAAAGTGTGAGTGATAGCTTGACAACATCTTGCATTCTTTCAAGATTGGGATTTCCCAAAAATAGACGTATTTGACACCGGACAAAACAAAAAATACCCAAACCACAGATCCAGAACGTGGGATCCACAATTGATGGGCAATAATCTTTTGATGACCTGATCAAACAGATTTCTATACGCTTTTCCACTAATACCATTAATATTATCAGTAATGTTTAAGTTCAAACGGACCCTCTCGACCATGATCCTCATAGCTTCAGTGTGACCAAGGCAGTGGTGGTTTCCAGAGCTGCTTCACCTATCTCTCAAACCCCACAAGAAACTACCATACAACCATAATCTTCTGTGAAGGACGGGAAGGAAGATCCTCCACCCCAACGTAGATTCATTCAAAAAGAGGGGGGAGGTAAAGATGAGGCAGAAATCCACAACGTAGTTGTTGTGGTAGTATGAGAATCAGTAGACTGTAAAACATTTGACCATGATAAGTCAATCAGACGTATGAGGAGCCACTGTTGGTTACGCACCCCCTATTTGGTGTGAATGGCATATAACCGTATTTTGTAGGAGCCTTTTAACGCTGATGAATTTTAAAAACTCATGCCTGCTTCCTTCAATGTTAGCATCTTGATTTAAACAACCTGCTCAACCATACCGAGTCCAGACAGATTTCATGGACACTGTTAACAATCTAGCACAACCATTACGACCATGACAAATTCTAGCATGGACAAAATATGTTGGCTATTTGTTTCTTTACATGGCATAATAATGTACTGCTCGTACCACTTTTTGACCTGTTTTTGAGGAATAAAAGGCTATTGTACAACTGAACACAAATTGACGACAGACTCTACATTATTTGTGTCACTGCTTGTTTACAGTTGGAAGTGTGCTCCAACCACTTTCATTTTTACTATGTATTTTGAGCCCCACTTTTCTGGGTCGCACATATCAAAATTTGGGTTGAAGGGTGCATCCTTAGGATGTCAGAGCACTTTATATCACCCTTTGATACCAAATTCTCATATCACACTGCCTTTCTTTGTTTCCAATAAAATTGGGCACAATCTTTGGGGAATTGCAACTACTTTATTCACTGCTACCTTTGTAATAGGAAGCATAACTGCTTATCATAAAGGCCCCAATTAAAGGTCATGGTTCACAGTCCAAGTGATCAAAGACTTGTGGGGATAAAAAAGATTTACCCTCCAGTTAAAAGGCCTTCTCCCCGTGGGAGTTAATTCTTATAGACATTTCTAGCCGCAGACTTCTCACTTAAGACTATTCCACAGGTGTCAGACTGGATCTGGAAACTCTTTAGCAGCACCTCTGCATGCCGGTAGGTTGCTTCGATCTGCTCTGCATCATCTGCGTTAGAAGTGACGTCATAGTGTCCATATAGGCGCCACCCTGGCGGTCTGACATCAGTTCCTTCATTCCGAGCTAACAGCGTGGGTCTGAAGAGCTAACTCAGTCACTTTTTGACCAAACTTTTTAGACTTTTAAAAACATTTTTAACCAAGTGTGCCAGGACATTATGTCCCCTGCAAAATATTCAGGGTTTAAGCCTTGCGGGAATTGCACAGGCAGATTCCCACTTGGTTTGCCTCTGTTGCCTGGGACAAGACTCCAAGGGGGAGCTGAGGTGGTGTATGATCCCCTAGAGCACCCTGCTAAGGACAGCTGGTATAAGGAGCTTGGTGACGCCAGTGGCCTGGGCACTTCCCGAAACTCTGGTTGCTTTCCCCTCAGGCCAGGTTTCAGAGGAAGGTGCATCCTTCACCACTGTCATGCTTAGGGCAGAGAGGTCCTCAATCTCCAGCTCCCGGTTGGTGAGGTCAAAACCAATGTATTGACAGAGGTGCAACCTGGGGCGGGCTACTCTGAGCCCATGCTCCCTTAAAATCAAGCCCTCACTGATGTGGTCTTGGGAGCCTGGTCAAAATTTTGCACAGGGGCACCTGTGCACTTAATGATTGCTCGTCTGAACCCTCCCACCCGAATGACCCAGACATCCTCTCCCAGCACACCTCTCCTGAAAGCCTGTTGGTGCAGGCCTCAGCAGCAAAGCTCAACTCAAGTGTGTTCCCTACCACGCCAACGGATTTGGAATCCAAGAATATGGACACCTTTGGAAGCGTATCTTTTCTTGCACCAGCCTTGCCCTGCGGCTGGTGAACACTGGATGCCCCATGGGCCAATATTTCCATGTATTGTGGGATTCGGATGCGCAGCACCTTCCTACATTTCCAGAGGAAGGCGGTTCCATCCTCAACCAAGCTATGGTGTACGGCAGGGATGCAGTGAAGTTCACCATCCAGTGCAAACTGAACACCATAGACTCCCTGGGTAGAGCCATGGCTTCTGCTGTGGTGCTGCATTTCCACATCTGTTTGCGGTCCACTGGGTTCTCAGGGGACGTCCAGTCATCGTTGATTTACATGCCCTTCGATGGCTCCTGCCTATTTGGCAACCTGCCATTTTTGGAAACACCACAGCCCATCCCACCTTCCCAAGAACAGCTGACGGAGGACCATCTCTCCTTACTCCGTGAGTAAATGCCATTTTCTTTGGCCAAAGAAGCCATTAAGAGGGTACCTGCACCAGAAGTAGGGCGTAGTTGTTATTCCCAATACTTTCTGGTCCTAAAAAAGGACGGAGGCCTCCAGATCTGCACCCTCTTAACGCCTTCCTGAAAAAAGAAAAACTCAAGATGCTTACATTGGCTCAGATTCTGTCTGCCCTGGATCCGGGAGACTGGATGGTGGTACTGGACCTGCATGACGCATATTTCCTCATCCCCTTCCTGCCAGCCCACAGGCATTACCTGCAGTTCGTGGTGGGACATAAGCATTTCCAGTTCGCTGTGCCCCCTTAAGCCTCTCGAGTGCTCCTTGGGTGTTCATGAAATTCATGGCTGCAGTTCATCTGCTGAGGTTGGGGGTTTCAATCTTCCCCTACCTTGACGATTGGCTGTTGAAAGCGCTCTCACTCCCGCAGTTGTCATCTGCCTCCCAACTGCAGTGAACCTGCTGCATTCGCTTGGGTTCACTATCAACATGCCACAGTCACACCTGACTCCCTCTCAGATGCTTCCTTTTATCAGAGCCATTCTGGACACAGTGCAGTTCCTCGCCTATCCTCTCGAGTGGCGAGTCCGGGATATTTAGGCTATGATTATGATGTTTCAGCATCTGTCCTGGATTTCGGTTATACTGACTCTGAGGATGCTAGATCTCATGGCCTCCTGCATCCTGTTTGTACAACATGCCCTATGACATATGCAGACTCTGCAGTAGGATTTTAAGTCCCAGTGAGTGCAGCATCATGGGAATCTTTCGACCTGGTCCAGATATCGGAGGGAACTGCAAAATATTTGCAGTGGTGGTAGACGAGCCGCGATTTGGTCAGCAGCAGATCCCTCTTCCTTCCCCTCCCAGAGCTCACAGTGGTGACAGGTGAATAGGACACTTTACCCCGCATTTTTTACTCTGCATGCCATTACCCCACATCTTTTACTCCGCAAAAACTTTTACAACGCAGGGCTTTACAATGCAATCTGTTACAACGCAACACAAGTTTCTGCGGAGTAAAAAATGCGGGGTAATGGCATGCGGAGTAAAGAATGCTGGGTAAAGGATGTTTCCCGTGACAGGTGCATCACTCCTGGGGTGGGGCGGATTCAAGGGAGAGGTGGAGATCAGAGGACTCTGGTCTCTGGTGGAGTCTCAGGTCCACATCAATTTGTTGGAGTTGAGAGCTGTTCACTTTCCATTGAAAGCCTTCCTTCTATCCATCAAGGGAAGGCTGGTTCAGGTCTTCACGGACAACACCACTGCCATGTGGAACTGCAACAAACAGGGCGGGGTGGGGCGTGGACCCTGTGCCAGCCGCTCTGTGCCTCTGGACATGCCGGTGCGTCAGGACATTTTCCTGGTCGTAAAACACCTGGCGGGATCTCTGAACACCAGATCGGAAAAGCTCAGCCATCAATGTCACGAATTGCATCTACATCTGGAGGTGGTGCAAGGTCTCTTCCAAGGTCGGAGAGAACTTTGGCTCGATCTGTTTGCCACTGCCGACAACGTGCAATGTTGGCACTTTTGTGCACTGGGGTTTCCAAAGCCGCTCTTGAGTGCCTTTCCGATGAAACCTCTCCTGCCCAGAGTTCTCAAGTAGATCAGGACTGACCAGGCTGAAGTCATCCTTGTGGCTCTGGATTGGGCACAGAGATTATGATATCCCAAACTCCAAATCATGAGCATTTGTCTTCCGGTCTGGCTGCCGCTTTGGGAGGATCTCCTGTCAGATCAACGCTGCAGGGTCCTATACCCAAACCTACACACACACTCCACCTTCATGCCTGAAGATTGAGCGGTGACAGTTGAGGGTTTTCAACCTCTCTCCAGACGTTTGTGAAGTCATCTTGGCAGCCTGGCAACCCTCCACTAAACCTGTCTACGCATGCCATTGACATAAGTTTGTGGCTTGGTGCTCCTCCCTCCTGGTGGATCCCCCTCTCTTTCTGCACCTCTTTTAGAGGATTTGTTGTTTGTTCTTTCTTCGGCCCGGCAAGACCTTCCTCCGAGCACCATTAAAGGTTACTTAGCAGCCATTTCGTCTTTCTTGTGGCTGCCGGATCAACCCTCCCTGTTTAGGTCACCAGTTGTGACTTGGTTTTTGAAAAGGCATACAAAGGGCGGCTTACTCCCTTTGTTGATACCTAAATGGGATCTTAATTTGGTCCTTACTTTTCTTCTGTGTTCTCCCTTTGCATAACTGCTGTTTGCTGCTCTAGGCCATCAAAACAGTGTTGCTGGTGGCCATTACATCTGCCAGGGGGTTTGGTCCACCCTCCATACACAGCTTCTTTCCTGACAAACTGGTCCTTTGGACATGTGCCTCTTTACTTCCAAAGGTGGTCACTCCCTATCATATGAGCCAGAGCATCACCACCTGCTTTCTACACTCCTCCTCATCCTTCCAAGGCCTAGGAGAAACTCCATCGTTTGGACCGTTAGAGAGCTTTCTCCTTCTATATTGATCTCACCAAAGACCATTGGGAGGATGATCAGCTCTTCATTGGGTTCACCGGAGCGAAGAAGGGAAAGGCTGTGCAGAACAAACCATCTCAAGATGGATAGTACTCTGCATAAAAATCTGCTACGCACTGGCGAAAAAGCAACCCCCTCAGGGCTAGCGGGCCTACTCTACTAGGGCCAGGTCTTTAAATAGCCATTTGCTCGTGGGGTACCAGTTCTGGAAATCTGCCAGGCTGCCATGTGGATATCCCTACATATGTTCATGAAACACTACTGCTTGGATAGTCAGGGCCGTCATGATAGGCATTTCCTCAATTCGGTCCTCTAAGACTTTTTGATCTGAGCAAGTTTGCAGACCCAACTCCAGGTAGGTAGTGCTTGGGTATCGATTCTAAGGTGAAGAATCTGCCATTAGAAGTCTCTAACAGAACAACAAGGTAGTTCTCTTTGGTAACGCTTTTTCTGTTAGAGACTTTATCTAACCACATATTCCTCACCAATCCTTCCCACTTGGCGAACTGGACTCTACCTAAAAAGAGCCTGCTATCACTGCACACTGGTCAAAAAGGTCACATTGTTTTTTTACGTGGCTTCGCATTTTTGGCGTGGAACTAATCATGAAACAAACTGATGTCAGCGCCCACATAAGCTCCGCGATGTCACTTCCAACACAGCCAATGTGGAGTCATTCAGCACCACCTACCGGCGGGCAAAGGTACTGCTCAAGATTGTCCAGATCTATTTGACACCAGGGTAATGAATAGTCTAAGGTGAGGATCTGCAGTAGATAGTCTCTGCCATAAAAAGCATTACCGAATGTAAGTAACTTATTCATCAGGTCCTCTCTGATATTGAGGATTACCCTGCACAGAGACCATGAGGCGGTTAGAAGGTTAAATCATAGTCTGACAATAGATAGATGTAGGAAAGTAGGATCTGCTTTTATGGTTAGCCACAATTTTTGCCTCGTGCTATGCTGTTTCTGCCTAGTCTTGACTGGGATCCTGCTAATCAGGACCCCAGTCTCTGTGCTTTCTCCCCTAAATTGGTATGGTAAGTACTTAGGTACATCCCAGATTGGACACTGGTGTACCCTTATAAGTCCCTAGAATATGGTACTGAGGTACCCAGGGCATAGGTACATCAGGGGTCCCCCATGGGCTGAAGCATTATGCCACCCAGGGGAGATCACTCAAACTGTAACTACAGGCCTTCTATTGCAGCCTGTGTAAGCTGGTGCTAGCACCACTTACAACAGATATAGATTTCCCTATATCTAAGGTCACTGCACTTAAATCCTATAAGTCAACCCCTAAAGCAGACCTTTCAATCCTGAAGGCAGGATGCTCGGTTCTAAGCGTGAGGGTGCCCCTGCATGAGCAGGACACCCCTACAACCTTTGGAGTCCATTCTCCCGGGTTGTAAGTGTGTCAGCCATTACGATACATAGAGTGGCCATGCGTCATTACGCGATGACCATCTCTAAACTGGCTGTAACAAACCCTGTCATGTTTGGTATCAAACATGTTGGAATCATACCCCCACAACACCGTAAACGGTGTGGGAGGTATGATTCCATGCACTGTAAAGCTCCCCTGGGAGGCCCTCAGTGCTCCCAGTACCAATCTTCTAGACCCGGACAGCACAACGTGGCTGCTGCTGACCAGAGACATGATTCTGCCCTCTTGCCGCTGATCCAAGCTCAGACAGGGGAAGGCAGAACAATAAGTATCCTGTCACAGGGACCATGTCCCAGACAGGGTTTAGTGTATTGGGTCCGGGTGGGAGCGCTTGCCAGCACCACTCAGTTTGCTTGAGGGGCAAATTTGGTGCCCTCCTTTCATAGTCCAGTTCAAACCAGCTCAGAGAGCCGTTGGCTCCCACTCTGGCGCAAAACTGGACAAAGGACATGGGAGTATCCTCCCCACTGTCCATCCATTCCCCTGGGAGGAAACCCTGAATCGCCCCAACCCTTTCCGTAGGGTACTGAAGAGCTTACCTGTAGGTGGGTCCCTAGATTCATTGTGGGACAAGATTAATTTCAAGACACCACTTCTTCGACCGTCTGGGCACTCTGGACTTCGCTGGACTTCGCTGGACTTCGCTCTGGGTATCGAGACTGCAACTGGGAAGACTCCTGCTGCTCATGGTCTCGTCACCCTGCTCGTCTGCTGCAACGTCCATGCCTGTGCTCCATACAGAAACCTTCCAAGGCCTGTGGACATCCAAGACACCTGAAGGAATCTTCCTTGAAGTGAAGGAGTCACTTCCCTGCATCTGCAGGCACCACAACGAAGCTGACCGGTCTGCTGATCCCGAGCTCCCACGGACTCCGAAAGGCTCAGCAACACAGGTGGTGATTCTTCACATCCCTCGAGGCCTGCCCTGTCCTCTCACCAAGTTTGAGGCCAGTATCCCTCGTCGGAGCCGCAGAAACCAAACCCCTGTGCACCGCGTCGACTTGCCATTGCAAAGGCTTGTTGGCTTCCTTCCTCCAAGATCTTTGGGCTTAAAGTAGCCCCAACCTCAAGCATCTCCTGTGACCAAGATCTTCATTCCCACTGCATCACTTGCATGGTGGACCTGCATCTTTGGTGAGCTCTTGTGACTCCAGTGCCTCCGGCCTGTGGGTCCTCTTGAGGATCTTCTTTGAGTTCTGCCGGCTCCCCTGATTGCTCGGGGCCTGCCCTGACTCCCCTGCTTGTGGTGAGTCACCTGGACCTTTCTGGTCACGACACTGCACCTTCTTCACTTTCCATGTTGTTTGCAGTTGCCAAGGCTTGTTGGTGCTCTTGACGGACACCGACACCTCAACTCCTGACATCCGACGTGGGACAACTCGTGAACGGCTCCAGGTCCACAGCGTCGCCTGGTCCTCACAGCTGCAGCTCCAAGGTCACTGTCACCTCTCCTGCAACACCCGACCTCGGTGGGCATTCGTTTGCCGTTCCTCCTGGTCACTCCTGAGTGGCATAGACTTTGTCCCCTCTGATTGCAGGTACTTCTCATCTTGAATCCACCTTTGGGTTCCACCGGACACTTTCACCTTCTCCAGCAGCAGCATCTTCCTGAAGTCCTCCATTGAATTCAACAGCGGTTTCCGACGCCACTTCACACCTATGCACCCGGCTTCCCTGGTGTAGGTATCCTGGTTCCTAGGGTATCCAGGGGCTCTCCAAACTTCTGTCTGCCACTGGGTTTTTTCAGGGTCCACTTGGAAGGGTCCTTCTTCTTTAAAATTGCAACCGCAACTTACCCGTTGACTTGTATTGAGTACGCAGTCGTGTTCCCACACTGCACACGACCTCCGTGAGGTTCCTAGATACTCACCTTTGGTGGTTCCTTGGGTCCCCGGCACTTCTACGTCTTCTGGGTATAGTCTTGACTCGAGTCGGGGTTCGCATACCACTATTTTAGTACATGGTTTGGTCTTCCCCTGGTAACAACTGTGTATTTGTGCTACTTACCTGTTTTTATTGCAAAGTATTGTGTGCATTGTGTATATCTCCGGTAGGAGATATCTATATGTGTTAATGGGTGTCTTATAAATACATATTTTTATAAATACACTGTGTGGATCTTTTTCACTTAATCTATACCAATAAGATTATGTTCTGGTAAAACAAGCTGCTTTACTCTCCTTCTGGACTAAGCCTGAAGGCTGCTCTCCACAGCTACTACTTAGAGAGCTTTCTAAGGTTGTCTAAGACCACTAAAATCACCATAAGGGTTGTCTGGATTAGTGCAGGGTGCCCACTTACATAAGTGTACACCATATACTAAACCATCTTCTCACATTGGTGTGTGGTGGTTGGGATTCAAGCCTACATTGTTTTACCAGATAATCTTGGTGTGAATTAATTGAAAAACCATCACTAATATTAGGCACATATAATACAGCTTAGAATAAGTAAGTTCTACTGAACTTAGGGTTGGGTAGGTAAGGGTCTGGCACAACCCTTTCTCTAACCACAGAAAGTTTAGTTTCCACTATTGTAGGTAGGTGCAACACCTCACTATACCTAGAACCATGTCTTTAGTTGGGGATACTAGTGTACCCCAGTCTGCTAAGTAAAGTGGTCTAAAGTTCCAGGAACTAAGGACCATGTGTAGTCTTAGAAAGATTAAGACAGGTGGCAACCCCACCATAAGCTGCTCTTAGAGCTGCTGCATCAGGATGATAGCCATTCTGTAGGGGCAGAAGAACAAGAAAATGTGGGTAGGAATACTCATGGAGAAGGAGCACCAGGTGTTCCCCTTGATGATCTCAATTCTGAGTATGGGCAGGAGGACTCAAATGATTCCAACCTGCCAATCTCTGACCCCTTTAGGGAATAGTGCAGAGGGCACAGAGGATATACCTTTTGTTCCTCCTGAGAGGGTCCAGAGTAGACCAAGGATGTCTACATCCTCCTCTAGAGAATGCAATGCTTCTGGCCCTTCCATAGGGACCTCCATATCTGGTAAGAGGGACCACTCTTTTGACAGGGAATACAAACTTGAGAAAGTTAGACTTAAGCTCAGGAGAGATCAGTTGGCCCTTGACAAAGAGTCCCTGGAAGTACAGAGGACTAGGAAGAGACTGGGACTAGAGTCCCATGGTGGCTGCAACAGTTTCCCTAGAATCAGAAAAACATGTTTTGACCATAGGAACCTGAGCAGGATAGTCCCTCCTTGCCAGGAGGGGGATGACATCCATAAATGGATCACTGCTTTGGAGAGGGCCTGCAAAGCTCAGAAGGTCCCTCAAGACCAGTGGGCAGCTATCTTGTGGCTCTCCTTTGCTAACAAAGGTAGAGATAAGCTCCTCGCTGTTAGAGAAGAAGATGCTGACAATTACTCAGTAATGAAGAGTGCTCTCATAGATGGGTAGATACTGAACAGTATAGGATTAAGTTCAGAGACACCCAGAAGGCACACACCCAGGACTTGGTAGATTTTGTAGACAGTGCTATTAAGGCTCTAGAAGGTTGGCTTCATGGAAGCAAGGTACAGGACTATGAGGGACTGTACAATTTGATCATGAGGGAGCACACCCTTAATAACTGTCAGAACCAACTTTTGCACCAGTACCTGGTGGACTCTGGTCTGACCTCTCCCCAAGAATTGGGAAAGAAAGCAGACAAATGGGTCCGCACCAGGGTTAAGCAGAAAAATCATGGTAATGGAGCTGACCAGAAGAAGCAAGATTCTTCTAAATCCCAGGATAGGGGTGGGGACAAGGGTAAAGACAAAAAAAGTCTTCACAAGGGCCCCAAAAACCTGCATCTGGGGGTGAGTCCTAAAATTCCAAGAAAGGCAAAAAGAAACCTTGGTGCTACATTTGTAAGGTAAAGACCCAAGGCCAAGGAAACTCCTACTACCACTGCCCCTTAGGCACCTGCTTCCCCTAGCACAAGTACAAGTGGTAGTACAGCAACCAAGTGATTAGTAATTAGTCGGGTTAACCTTGGGTTCTGAGATTGGTTCTGACTTAGTCAGAACTCCAGCTCAGGCTGTTCTAGTCTGTGGTGGTGGCATAGACCTTGCCACCTTACGGGTAACTCCCACTAACTTGGTCAAGTGCAGACAGCAGCCTTTGAGAAATGGAAAAGAAGCAATGGCTTACAGGGACACGGGCTAGTGTCCCTATGGTGACAGATAAACTTGTGTCCCTTGATCAGAGCATATTGAGCAAATGTACCAAGTCACCAACACTAGCAGTGTCAGGACTAACCATTCCTTGGCAGTTGTGAACCTCAGCTAGAGAGGGGTAACTGAACCTAAAAAGGTTGTGGTATCTCCAGACCTACCTGTAGATTGTCTGTTGGGCAATGATCTAGAAACTTCAGCTTGGGCTTAAGTGGAGTTCAGGACTCATGCAGAGATGATGGGTATCTCTGCCAGTGTATTTGCTGTCACCAGGGCTCAGGCCAAACAGCTCAGCACTGACAAGACACTGGATCCTGGAAAAATGGACCAGGTTCCTCCCAAGAGAAAGAGCAGGAAGGGTAAGGCTTTATCCTCCTCACAAACTCCCAGTGAAGATCAACCTCCTGAGGGAGATGATCTCAGCCCCTGTAAAGGTACTGTCCCAGAGGAACTTGTGCCTGATCAGGCAGAGTTCTTGGGGGCAGGGGGCCTTCCTGGGCAGACTTGAGTTTGGAGCAGCAGACCTGCCTCTCTCTTGAAGCCCTCAGATAGCAAGCTGCTGCTGAGAAAGCAGGGAATATCAGTGGGTCACATAGGATGTATTGGGAAGATGGGCTTCTGTACTCTGAAGGTAGATACCTTAAGCCTGGTGCCACCAGGAGGTTGGTAATACCCCAGAAGTTCAGAAGTTTCCTGCTCTCCCTAGCACATGATATTCCTCTTGCAGGACACTTAGGGCAAAGCAAGACTTGGGACAGGCTTGTCCCTCACTTTCACTGGCCCCATATGTCTGAAGACACAAAGGAGTTTTGTCGCACCTGTGCCACTTGCCAAGCCAGTGGTAAGTCAGCTGGCACCACAAAGGCCCTCTTAATTCTACTTCCAGTGGTTGGGATCCCCTTTGAAAGGGTGGGGATTGACATTGTTGGTCCCTTGAACCCCTCCAACTGCATCTGGGAACAGTTACATCCTAGTGGTAGTGGACCATGCCACTAGGTACCCAGAAGCTATTCCCCTTAGAACCACTACAGCTCGTGTAGTGGCCAGGGCCCTCCTCGGAATCTTTTCCAGGGTGGGCTTCCCTAACCAGGTCTTAACAGACAGAGGTACAAACTTCATGTCCAGTTATATCGCTGCCATGTGGAAAGCGTGTGGAGTAACCTACAAGTTTACCACACCCTACAATCCACTCCACAGTTCAATTGACTTGTTGAAAGGTTCAACAAGAACCTAAAGGGTATGATTATGGGACTCCCAGAAAAGCTTAGGTGAAAATGGGATGTCTTACTACCCTGCCTTCTCTTTGCTTACAGAGAGGTTCCTCAGAAGGTGGTTGGCTACAGCCCATTTTAACTTCTGTTTGGACATCCAGTTAGGGGTCCTTTGTTTCTAGTGAAGGAAGGCTGAGAGCAACCTCTCAAACCTCCTAAACAGGACATTGTGGACTATGTCCTTGGCCAGCGTTCACACATGGCTGAGTACATGAAGAAGGCTAGCAAAAACCTGGAGGCCAGCCAAGAACTTCAAAAAGCTTGGCATGACCAAATGGCTGTCTTGACTGTTTACCAGCCAGAAAGTGTGGGTGTTAGAGCCTGTGGCCCCAGCAGCTCTCCAAGACAAATGGAGTGGCCTCCACACTATCCTTGAACAAAAAGGTGAGGTCACCTAATTGGTGGACCTAGGTACTCCCAAAGGTCCCCATAGGGTACTTCATGTGAACCGCCTGTAAACGTTTGTTGAGAGGGCTGACATGGGCTTGCTCATGGCAGCTGATGAGGGACAGGAGAAAGAGAGTGATCCTCTCCCTGATCTCCTCTCCCAGAACCCTGATGATTGGTTCGTGGATATAGTAGCCTTGGCAGGCAGCCTCACTGACCAACAGCAAGCTGATTATAGGCAAGTCCTCAATCAGTACAGACACATGTTCTCTCTGACACCCAGTCAGACCACCTGGTGTACCCAAGAAGTGGACACAGGTGACAGCCTGCCTGTTAAGAGTAAAATCTACAGACAGCCTGACCATGTCAGGGATTGCATCAGGACAGAGGTCCAAAAGATGCTGGAATTGGGGGTCATTGAGCCTTCAGATAGCCCATGGGCTAGTCCAGTAGTCCTTGTGCCAAAATCTCACACCAAGGGTGGCAAAAGAGAGATGAGGTTTTGTGTGGACTACAGAGGCCTCAATGCAGTCACTAAGACTGATGCCCATCCTATTCCAAGGGCAGATGAACTTATAGATACTTTGGCCTCAGCCAAGTTTCTGAGTACATTTTACCTGACTGCTGGCTACTGGCAAATCAGACTAGCTGAGGATGCCAAGCCAAAAACAGCATTTTCAACCCCTAGTGGGCATTATCAATTTATTGTGATGCCCTTTGGTCTGAAACATGCACCTGCCACATTTCAGAGGTTGGTGAACAAAGTCCTAACAGGTCTGGAAGCCTATAGTGCAGCATATCTAGATGAATTAGCTATCTTTAGCTCTACCTGGGAGGATCACCTGGTCCACCTCAGAAATGTTCTGGAGGCCCTGCAAAAGGCAGGCCTCACTATCAAGGCCACCAAGTGCCAGATAGGGCAGAGTAAGGTTGTGCACTTGGGCCACCTGATAGGTGGAGGCCAGGTTCAACCATTGGAGAGCAAAATCCAGACCAATGTGGACTGGATTGCTCCCACTACCCAGACTCAGGTCAGAGCTATCTTGGGCCTGACTGGGTACTACAGAAGATTTGTCAAGGGATATGGGTCCATAGTGACTCCCCTGAGTGATCTTACATCTAAGAAAATGCCCAAGAAAGTTCAGTGGACAGTAAGCTATCAAAAGAAAGGCATTTGATGACCTGAAGCAGGCCATGTGCACAGCTCCCATCCTGCAAAGCCCAGACTACTCCAAAACTTTCATTGTCCAGACAGATGCGTCTGAGATAGGAGTAGGGGCTGTGTTATCACAACTAAATGCAGAGGGCCAGGATCAACCAGTAGCTTTTATCAGCAGAAGGTTGACCCCCAGCGAGAAACGTTGGTCAGCCATTGAAAGGGAAGCCTTTGCTGTGGTCTGGGCCTTGAAGAAGCTGAGGCCATACCTGTTTGGCACTCACTTCATTGTTCAGACAGACCACAAGCCCCTCTTATGGCTTAAACAGATGAAGGGTGAAAACCCCAAACTTTTGAGGGGGTCCATTTCCCTACAGGGGATGGACTATGTAGTGGAACATAGACCTGGGAGTAACCATGCCAATGTAGATGGACTCTCCAGATATTTCCACTTAGAAAATGAAGTCTCAACTGGGCAAGGTTAATCTCATATCCTTATGTTTGGGGGGGTTGTGTTGGAAAGTAGGATCTGCATTGATGGTTACCCCCACTTTTTGCCTGGTGCTATGCTGTTTCTGACTAGTCTGACTGGGATCCTGCTGATCAGGATCGCAGTCTCTGTGCTTTCCCCCCTAAATTGGTATGGTAAGTACTTAAGTACATCCCAGATTGGGCACTGGTGTACCCTTATAAGTCCCTAGTATATGGTACTGAGGTACTGTTATGTTTCATAGGGTACTCCAATATAGGCCAGAGAATCCTCCCAACCTTTTACCTACGTTTACCGTACCATTACACTACATAACAGGTGTTCGTATTGACCTTTTACCTAGTTAAGCGCTGCATAAAATGTTGTGTCATTTTCCCCGACAAGTAGCCTCATCAATTATGCATGAAGATTGTCAGAATCAAAGAAGGATTACCATGTTCTGCACAATAACTATGTATAAGGGTCATCCCTTCCGTCATCCTCGGCCGACATGACACAACGAGGTAGACCCCCTGAGGGTACCTTTTTGGTATATGTACACCATATCTTTGCCAAGGCAGGAAGAGGACAAAGACTTCCATGCTGACACACTGACGCGAGATGCTGAGGTTCCTGCACGCAGACACTCCAGCTCGCAGTGGTCTGACATCCCTTGCTACACGACATGGCGCCACCAACGTTGGTTTGGTACTGTTTTAACTGTCAAATCTGAGTAGCTCAGTCGTGCTTTTCTCAGAGACCCCTATTCACATTATTCCAGAGACGTCTGGAGTGGGAGGGAAAAAATCCACCAAAGCTGAGTAGGCAGATCCTATGTATTGGCTGTAGGTTTATTCAAGCTTGAAGGACAACTAGTTCCTATTGTGCATAAAACCTTATCTCAGTTTCCTTGAAACTTTTTCAACAATAGCTGACGAAGACCTCGCTGCGCCAGCACAACGTGTGAATGCAGTGGAGGAAGGAGAACAAGAAGGAAAAATAAACATTTCAGAAAATGTCAGAACTGCCCTTACTTTAAATCTAGCAGACTACGGAGTCCCAGCTAGGGGTCAGTAACATTTGTGATTGAGGCACACGAATCATATAGAACTGAGGTATTCTATTCATGGGTTACATTCCCACCAGCAGATGCACGCACAAATACATTTCATTCTTACACTGAAGACGACACACCAGAGGAATACTGAACATATGAGGACATTGAAGTTCTGCTCACCTACCAGGAGCACATAAACTGGTTTAAAGGCGCTCTCCCACATACAAAAGATAAAGTAAGACTCGGTCCGCTCGGCAGAGGCGGAGCGACTTGGCCGGTCCTAGCGGCTTATACACCCACACAGACATTGACACAATGCCGGTAGCATCCCTACGTCCAATTCACAAAGAAATAATAAAACTTTACAGAAACCTGACACAGTTCGTTATGAGAACACTCACACTTCAGCCAACAAGGGCTACACCAGCAGGACAAATTAAGGGATATACAACTAAAATAACTCCACAAACGCTACACGCAGTTATGGGTAAAATGTCCACTACACGTGAACAAATCCCCTTCGGGATAGCTCAGAAAATAACACAGCTAGAGGCAGTGTTTCCACACACAAGCCCTCAAGAAAAACACAGAATGCTATCAATCTGCTTCCCAATGGGGATAGCTCCCCAGATAGAAGATTGTACCTCTTGGGGTACAGTTTTCGCTGCCATCTATACCAGAACTCACGGTATCCCTTCTACAGCAGTAATACCAGATGTATTAAGACAAATACAGAATGAGTATGGAGCAGAACCTGCTCTGAACTTAGGGATGAAATTGTTAGGAAATTTTGCCCAGGTATCAGCTATTATATTAGCAAACATAAAAGGGGAAGCAACAGCGGTGGCAATACGCCAACGGCTGAGGGATTTCACTCCTTTACAACAGGAGCGCGAATGACCTAAAATGATCGAAGCTACCTATGCCGAATTAGGTAGAGATAGTTTGGGAGCTAGAGCAACAAAACCTCAACTCATGGGTGGTCCTGAGAAAGATAACACCAAGCAAGCACCTGATTCTTCCAAGCAGAGATGGGATAATAAAAAGCAAAAGAATAGAGAGAATATGTCACAATCCAGGGGTGGGTCTCCTCAACAGGAGCCCCCGAAAGGAGGTACAACCTTAGGAATCGTGAGAACATTAAAAAACCTGACAGGTATCAGGATACTGATACATGTTCCTCTCGTTCCTTTCAGGGTTCATAAAAAAACTCCATAAGCGAAGGACGGTCAGAACACAGACAAGTTGAATGGACAAAGTCCAGAGACACACAGCGTACTTCAGACTATAATATCAAAAAAGAAGATAAACAAAAATCAAAACCTCAATTTAAAAAGAAGAAGGTAGCAGGCCTTAAAGTTAGACATGCCCAGAATTCTGAGGACTCAACTTCTGAACGGAGAATGGGCTCTGACGATGCGAGACAGTGCAGCAGAAGTAACAATAGCTCGCCAGAACCTGATGTAATTTCTAGTGACAGCGGAGTTGAACAAGCACATCACGGTGGAAACACCTGATACAAGGGTAAGTGTCCCACATCGGTTACATGAGATAACACTCCAAATGGAGGGGGACAAACCCAGGAAAATTAAAGGTCTCTTTTGGGAGAACCTCACTTTTGGCAATGACATCCTTTGGGCCAAGAACGATTGGCTGCCTAAGATTGTTATGGAGTTTCCAAAGGGAGAAACAGTAATTTCACCAGATTTTTCCGACCTCGTTCTAATATACTTAAAACATACATATGTTCAGGAGTGGGCGGTAGCAGTTGCTCCAGCATTATATCGCAACCATGTAGGATGGGATGCTGAGTCACCTCACCATGTAATCCCAGTAAAAACTACTCTAACTCCACAGAGACAATACCCTATTCAACAAGAAGCGAAGATCAGGTCAGGAAGATCTTAGATGAACTTGAATACCAAGGTGTAATAGAAACTTGCACCTCTCCAATGAATAATCCTTTGTTTCCTGTAATGAAACCTGATAATTCATATCGTCTAGTCTTAGACAGCAGACATCTGAACACATGCACAAAGACATTTGCAGTACAGAATGCACACAGTGCCGCATTCATGAATAACATTGTGCAGAAAAAATACAAAACGACACTAGATATCTCAAATGGATTTTTCTGCCAAAATATAGCGCCTGAGAGAAGATATTTGACAGCATTCTCAGTGCTTGGTTCTCAGCATCACTTCTGTCAACTCCCCCAAGGGTATAAGAATAGCCCCGGGTTGTTATCCGCTAGGGTAACCGAGTTACTTCAAAATTTGGATGATATTTATCTAACGGATAATGATTTGAAGGATCATTTGACCAGGGTGAGCAATATAATTTTGGTGTTCGCCTCTGAGGGCTACAAATTCAACTTTAAAAAATCTAAAATAGCCCTCCTCAAAGTCCTATTTTTGGGATATGAGCTTTCAAGTGAAGGAAAAAGCCTAGCAGCTAACTTTTTAGAAAAGTGTGCACTGCTCCAACCTCCAGAAACTCTAAAAAACTTGCAATCCATATTGGGATTCCTAAATGTTGGCAGAGGATACATTTTTGATTACCCAGAAAATGTTAAACCTTTCTACGATTTAATAAGACCTGATTTTTCAATTAGACATTGGCCACATGAACACACAGATACACTTCGTTTCTTACAAGCTGACATGATAGCTTCAAAACACCTACACGTATGTGTAAATACCACAAATTTGATGATCCGCGTAATCGCGGGTCAATCAGGGTACACTTACCTAACCTTCAATGAAGGCGATACAGTACCCATAGCATACAAATCACACTTGTACACAAATGCTGAAATGGGTTTTGCTTCAACAGAGAAAATTCTGACAGCAGTACAGACTGCTGTAGTGAGAGAAAGAGCACTGGCTCAGGGGAAATGAATAATAGTAGTAACTCCAGTACCGGCCTTAGAGGCTGTTACAAAGGCAAGCGTTCCAAATGCTAAAGCTTTACATCAGAGATAGATACAATGGGCTAATTCTCTCACTGCAACAAATGTAGACTACAAATTTGATTCTACACTAAAAACGCAAGCATTTCTGCAATATGAACAACAATATCCTCTCCCACATGAAATAATGCCTGTAGATCAGTATGAATACATTATTTGCACTGACGGTTCTGCCCAGCCTGCCTTAGGTAGTAAACAGCAATACAGCGCAGCTTGTGCGATTGTAAAAGGACGTATGCAGGACAGCTAGTTCCATACTAGCAACACGAAGACGCAGTCTCTAGGAGGCACAGCTAGCAGAATTAATAGCACTATTACTGGTACTAATACAAACTGATCAAAAACTCCCCACACTCATAGTGTGCGATTCGTTTTGCTGTGTCCAGTCTTACAATGAGTTTCAAGTTTATTTTTATTAGCGTAGTTACTTAAAACCATTGCTACAAAATGTATCGATAAAAGATTTCATTGTAAATTATGACTTTAAGAGAAATTTAAAAGAGGAATTTGGTTAAAACAGTTAATCAGTCATTTCAAATGCAATTTATAGTAAACGATTTGTTTGCTTAGTGACTTTTAGCTGCCGTGCGTTTAGGCGGCGGTATTGCTCTGCCAAGTGCAATGTTAGTGCTGGAATGTTCCTGTCACATATATGGCAT
This sequence comes from Calotriton arnoldi, assembly GCA_963921515.1. NCBI lineage: Eukaryota > Metazoa > Chordata > Amphibia > Caudata > Salamandridae > Calotriton > Calotriton arnoldi. The sequence goes on along the minus strand of CAWUFW010002592.1, from coordinate 40,746 downwards.
TTTCTTCTTCACCTGCCTCAAGAACTTCACCAGGCGACAGTTCAGCTGCGGGTCCTCTGGAGCAAAACAAGCCATCACAGCTTGTCTTCTCGTGCGAATGCCTCTATGATTGAAAAGTGGTTTTAAAAGTTGTTTACATTCTAATGTCAGTTCTTTGCAGATACAGAGTAGGTGCAGCATGTCCTCCTGCGCTGTGCCACACAAACGGCAGGTGGAGTCGAATTGGGCTTTCAGCCTGTCTTACAATGAATTTCTTCATTACTGGGGTCAGAATGGGTTTAAAGACTCAGAAGGTTGCACAATAAATCACAAAATGCTTTGGGAACAAGTGGCAGAGTTGAAAAAAGACTTGCTGCAAGCTCACTTGATACACACGATGAGTCATCAACGTGATTGCTTTCACGTTGAAGGGAATTCATTGGCTGATGAAGTCGAGAAGGGGGCAGTATGAACTGTCCCCGTAGCTGCAATCACTCGTTCTAGTATGAGAATAGACGGACAGATAATGGTAGCTGTCATTGCTTCACGCAAAAACTGCACAGCCTTACCAAAAGGTTTTCCACTCAAGTACTCCTACAAGTTAGATGCAAAAAATATTCCGTATGCTCAAATCCCAGGAGTGGGGGATAGAGTAATACCAAACATGGATCGCAGGTTAGGTTTAATTCTAGCTGCACACGAGGATCTGGGCTCTGCACACACAGGGGTTACTGCAACTGTTTCATTACTGAAACAATGCTATTGGTGGCCAGGTCTAACCAAACAGATGAACACATTTGTACTTAAGTGCGACATCTGTCAGCAGATGAAGGGTTCGACCGTAGCACGCCCACCACAAATTCCATTACTGATATCAGACAGACCTCTTGCTTGTGTCTATTTGGACCACTACGGTCCCCTACAATCTGACGGGGCTTACAAGTACATCTTGGTGGCAGTGGATTCATGCTCTAGATTCCTGTGGGTTTGGCCTCAGCGCTCGGCTGACGCTCGAACTGTTATAAAAGACGAGCGAGTCTTCATAGGGGACATACGCAGTTGGCACATTACATTCTGACCGTGGCCCCGCGTTTAGCTCTAGGGCTTACAAGGAAGCCATGGGAAGTCTGGGTGTTGAATTGCGGTACTCCTCTCCATACCATCCCGAGGGAAATTCAGTTGTGGAGAGTCAAAACCGGGACTTAAAGCAATTTTTAACAGCAAGGGTATTAGGTTCGGGTGGTAGTTGGGTCAATCACCTATATGGGGTCTAGAGGGCACTAAATAATATGCCAAGAAGTTCCCTAGGAGGTGTCACCCCTTACAAGGCCCTATTTGGGACAAGAGTGTGGGTACCTGATCTTGATTATGAAAGCAAAGTGGCGGATGAAAAAACTTTTGATATGGATAAACGTATGGCTGTTTTACAGGATCTTAATGAATTCCGGGCACTACAAAGCAACGTGCAAGTAAAACGCACCGCCACTGGGGAAGTGAAATCAATAACGGCAATACCTGCCTGGATCCCAAAAGTCGAGGATCTGGTCAGAGAAATATTGTGGACAAGAAAGAATTAGGGCCATCATACAGAAAGCCTGTACCTGTCCTGGCTGTTGAAGGAACAAGAACAGTACTTCTTCCACTTCTTGCCGGCAAAAAAAAGAAGAGATTTGTCTCAATTGATCTGATTAAACCACACTATGTGGTCGATCCTGAATAGTAGGCCACGTGGGCTCCTGGGTAGCCGCCGCTCTCCTCCTGCTACCATACAGGAAGTTCAGACAGAAAGACTTATAACGTTCGAAGAGTCTACAATTCGAAGTAATGGTTTTTCCAACAATGAAATGTGAAACGCAAATATCAATTCGGCCTAACACAGACACCTACATCAATATGCCTCTACAAGAGACAACTGCCAGTTCATCAAAACCTGCTGAGCTACCAAAGATAGATCGAACTGCATCTGGCTACTTCATCGATTTCAACACTTTTTCTCTGGATCCAAGTGAACCTGAGTCACCGCCAGCTCCAGTTTCCCGCAAAAAACAACTTCATGAGTTCTACATTTTTCTGAAAAAGACATACCTAGTTTCACCATGGCTATAGCTCTGGATAATCACTGGAATACTGTTCCTACTATTCTGGATAGGGTTAGTGACTGTCTTTATCTTGATCATGAACGGATACTATCTCCCAGAACGCTCTGCAGTATCAACTGTGAACTTGTTGCTGAAACCTCATATGTCATCTCATCGTGAACAAAGAGACCTGTCCTATGTGAACATTGCAGCGGTTCCAGTTCCTGACGGAATAGTGTGGGACAGGGTTTCATATGATGTATTTGGTCCCACAGAACTTTCAAAAGTACCACATGTATTTAAAATGTCTTTAAATGATATTATCACCTCAAGTACATATTCTGACAATTGGGATTTTGACATTGTGAATAATATGTTGTCTGATTTAGAACCGTCTGCAGCATTTTCAACAAATGAAATGTTTGATGACTCTTCTGATTTCAACTAAATGTACTGTTACCAACGCTATGGTCATCATTTTTGCATAAAACGAGTGCACCACGTAATGTTTTTGCATACCACTAATGGGAACATTTCCCTACACCACCGAAAGGGAGTTCACAAACGTTTGCATAAAAGTTTGCTCATTTTTCTGGATTTAACACATCAGACCCACGCGCATATTATTATATGCTTGCACCTTCATCTGCGAAGAAAAGTATGCTCACTAACACAAAACAGATATATTCTGCGTCCTTTATTGCCCAACTGTCTGAAAAGGGTTTCTGCTTATGGAAAGACACTATAGACATTGAAACAGTCTGGGGGACTAAAGAATGACAGGTTCAGGAAACCGAGGCACTATTTAGAGCATGTCTCATATCACAACAAATGATTTTCCTGAACAACACTGTGCAACAGACTGTCTTGGCTTAGCCAAGATTAAGGACTTGAACACACCTCGCATTCCCTTGCGTTCACACTTCGAGGATTGGCAATATTACACAGAAAATGGTGAGGGTACACTAGATGACATTATGCAAGGTATTTCATACAATTCAACAGACCCCAATTGGAAGGGATGGTAAGTTTGACCTATCGACACAAATAGGTGTCAGTCAAGATTCAGGGGTACCACCAAAGGGTTTAGTATCCCTAGGCCTGACTTACGCTATGTACAACGAGAACATCCGGGGGTGGTGACATCATACAGTGTTGGGAAGTTATGCCTAGATTGGCTAAGAACCTCAACACTGTCTCAGGTGAAACAACACTTGTCCCTACTGTCAGATGACATGGATCTCTGAAATTTGGAAAATCTCTCAACAGGAAGCTGCAGAGAGATTGGGTGAAATTGACAGAGTTAACTTGGAAAAGGCTTTGGCTGTGGTTGACAATGGCATGACCACACTAACATCCAGAATTTACTCACTGGGCAACATTGTATCTTCTCCTATAGATATAATGGAACAGGATCTGTCCATCTTGCAACACGGATAATCACAGTTACGTTCTATTGTGTTATTAAGCTGGACGCTACAATCCATGTGCTCTGGCTATGTGCCCTGGCGACATATCAACAGCACGTCTCTATTCTCTGCATATAATTTGACTGAAAAGCAGATAACAACAGCACAGAGGGATGCAAAATATACAATGCTGCGCATTGAAAAGTTAGACCAATTACCTTTTACCTTGGCAGAGTCACCGTCCACAGAATGGTTAATTCGTGGCCATATAACATTGCCAGTAACAACTTTCAAGTTTCAATATTGCCTAGAACACCACCATGTAGGCAGGTATGAAGCAATGGGTAAGGAATTCATCCATGAATCTTGGGAATTACCATATAGATTTAGATGCATGAACGGGGACACTGAAGTGTTTGTCAGCGGAACAGACGGCGAGAATTCTTTGAGTGGATCTCTCATTTGCCAGGACATTATGCTTCACGGGGCCTGTAATGGTTCAGTAGCTAACTTATCCTGTCATATGAAAGGTTCCCCAGCTGCCGTTATTAATCCAGTAATCTGATAGAGACTTCTAGCTGCAGATTCCTTACCTTTGAATTTCCCAGGCGTCAGGCTAAATCCTGAAACTTTTGCTGAGCAATACCCCTTGCACGCGACGTCGGGTGGCTCCATTCGGCTCTGTGTGACGTTTTTGGCGTCGGTAGCGTCAGTTATGACGTCGCGGTGCCTACATAGGCGCCACCCAGGAGCGCGGACGTCAGTTCTTTGCTTTCCGTGCCAGTTAAGCGCCGATCCGGGAAGAGCTACCCCTCTGCCGCTTTTTGGCAGGCTTTTTCTCGACTTTTGTCGATATTTTTGACGACTTCGTGTGTGAGGGATGTCGGGTAGGAAGACAGGTTTTAAACCGTGCGGGACTTGTTCCCGCATGATGTCGGTCACCGATCCCCACCGCGTATGTCTGTGGAGTCTTGAACGCGACCACGATTCGAAGTCGTGTTCAGACTGCCGGGCGATGGCTCCGAAGACCTTGAGGGAGCGGGTGATGAAGTTGCTAGCGGCCTAGCAGTTGACACCGTCTAGCGAGACTCCGAGGAGGTCACGATCCCATTCGAGGAAGAGGAGGTCGCGGGATCGCTCACGGAGCCCTAAGTCCTCTTCCTCCCATTCAAGGTCTTCAGGACACTCGGGGCAGAGGCACAAGAAGAAGAAGAAGTCCAAGCGGACTTCGACTTCACCTCAACTGGCATCCGTCATCGAAAGAGGTAAGGAACACCGACGCTCTGGGCACGGTTCTGCCAGAGCCAGAGTCGACTTTGCGCTTCCCTCCATTTCCGGGAGCAGGAGTGACTCCCGCTCAAATTAAAGATTTTTACGAGGCCATGCGCCGCCTATTTGAGCGGAACGACCCTGTTGGTGAGCCCTCGGGCCCCGCGGGGTCGGATGGGGCCCCAATGAGTTCAAAGCCACGGCGCCGGTGGGGGCCTCAGGGATCCGATCCCGGATCCGGTTCGACGGCGGTCATGCGACCTTCCCCGGTGTCGAATCCGAAGTCAGTGCCCGCGGCGGCTGTCAGTGGCGCCAGCCCCATCCTCATCCCCGATGACACGGAGCCGGAACGGCGTCGAGCGACGCCGATTCTGAGGTCGACAGAACCCAGGGGTTCTATGTTGTCGCCTGAGCACTTTGTAGACGTGCTAGGCTCAGGAAAGGAATGGGAGGAGTCTGGAAACCCTCTAGAGAACCAGGATGGGACTGGTATGGGGAACTTGGGGGAAGCCAGTGGTCTGGATACTTCCCCAGACACTGGCATGCTCTCTCCGCCTACAGGGGCTAAGGAGGAGGCGGCGGCGTCCTATGCCATGGTTGTTAAGAGGGCAGCTGAGGTCCTTGGACTGGATCTACCCTCAGTGCAGGTCAGGACTAATCTCCTGACCGAAGTGCTTCAATCTGGGGCATCCACCTCTGAGCCCCTTTTGCCCTTTAATGAGGCACTTATGGACGTCCTTCTAGGAACATGGTCCAAGCCAAGCACAGGGGCTCTTCTGAACAGGACGATTGCACACCGCCATCGCCCAGCACCGGGCGACCCAAGGTTCCTCAGCCAACACCCCACCCCAGAAAGTTTGGTGGTGCAGGCCTCTACTTCCCAGGGCGTATTCCCTTCCGCCCCTCTTCGGATAGGGAATCCAAGAGACTGGACTCATTTGGGAAGAAGATGTTTTCTTCCTCCAGGCTGGCATTGCAGTCCGTGAATACCGCATGCTTATTGGGCCGTTTCTCACACTCTCTTTGGGAGACGGTTGCGCAGGTGCTGCCACAAGTCCCGGAGGAGGCCCGGGCTGTGCTCTCCCAAGCTGTCAAGGATGGGAGAGATGCAGCAAAATTCGCCATACTGTGTGGTTTGGATACGACCGATTCGCTGGGCAGATCTATTTCAACGACAGTGGCCTTGAGCCGCCACACCTGGCTGCGCACAACTGGCTTCTCGGGGATGTCCAGGCCAATTTGATGGACATGCCTTTTGATGGAACTTTTTGGGGAAAAGGCAGACTCTGCCCTGGTCAGGTTCAAGGACTCTCGAGCTACGGCCAGATCCTTGGGCCTCTCCCTCACTTCTCGTGGCCAGTCTTCCTTTCGCCCCTTTCGTGGTAGCGGAAGGGGTTTCCAGTAGTCAGCCCTATCCTAGCCACCGTCCCGCTCAGACTACCCAAGCCGTGCGTGGACGTGGACGTGGTACATTCCGTCTTCGGAATGGAGGCCAGAACTCGTCTACCACACTGCCCCCGGCAGCCGCAGCCTCCAAGCACTCCTAGGTTGATTCTGCAGGACCACACTACTCCAGTGGGTGGTAGAATTCATCACCATCTCCCCTGCTGGAGATCTAAAACACCAGACAAGTGGGTCTTGCAGATCGTCCAGGAGGGCTATTCTCTTCCTTTCCTTTCTTTTCCTCCTACTATTCTGCCGAGCCAGGAACGGCTGGCAGAGGATCACTTAAAGCTGCTCCAAGAGGAAGTTACAGCTCTTTTGGGCAAAGGAGCTATAGAAAGGGTTCCAGCTTCAGAAGTACGCAGTGGCTGTTATTCCCGCTACTTTCTGATTCAGAAGAAGAACAAGGAGCTTCGGCCCATTTTAGATCTTTGGACCGTCAATCTCTTCCTCAGAAAGGAGAAATTCAAGATGCTCACATTGGCTCAGGTCTTGTCTGCCCTGGACCAAGGAGACTGGATGGTGGCGTTGGACCTGCAGGATGCGTATTTTCACATTCCCATCCTGCCGGGCCACAGGCGTTACCTGCGGTTCAAGGTAGGCCACGAGCACTTTCAGTTTACTGTGCTCCCCTTCGGCCTTACCAGTGTCCCTCGGGTGTTCACCAAGGTGATGGCGGTGGTTGCAGCTCATCTGCGCAGGTTAGGGGTTTCAGTCTTCCCCTACCTCGACGACTGGCTGTTGAAGGCGTCCTCGCCCTAGGCAGTCATCTCCCACCTTCAGACTATGGCGGATCTTCTGCATTCACTGGGGTTCTCTATAAACATGCCAAAGTCACTCCTGACTCCTTCTCAGATGCTCCCTTTCATTGGAGCTGTTCTGGACACAGTGCAGTTTCGGACTAATCCTCCCGAGCAGCCAGTCCAGGATATTCAGGTTATGATTCCGATATTTCAGCCTCTATCCTGGATTTCGGTGAGGTTGACTCTGAGGCTGTTGGGCCTCATGACCTCCTGCATCCTGTTGGTAAGACACGCGAGATGGCGTATGCGGGCTCTGCAGTGGGACTTGAAGTTCCAATGGGCACAGCATCAGGGAAATCTCACCGATGTGGTTCAGATCTCAGAAGGAACTGCGAAGGATCTGCAGTGGTGGTTAACAAACCGAGATTGGGTCAAAGGCAGACCTCTCTCCCTTCCCCAACCAGATTTCACAATCGTGACGGATGCATCACTTCTGGGATGGGGCGGCCACTTGGGAGACATGGAGATCAGGGGTCACTGGTCTCCGGCGGAGACGGGGCTCCACATTAACTTGTTGGAGCTCCGAGCGATTCGCTTGGCATTGAAAGCATTTCTTCCCTCTGTCAAGAGGAGGTTGGTGCAGGTGTTCACGGACAACACCACCGCCATGTGGTACTGCAAGAAGCAAGACGGGGTGGGGTCGTGACCCTTTGTCGAGAGGCCCTGTGTCTCTGGACATGGCTGGAACAGCAGGTGGTTCAACCCTGGTGGTTGAACACCTGGCAGGTTCTCTGAACGCCAGGGCAGATGATCTCAGCCGTCGGTGCCTAGCGGATCACGAATGGTGTCTCCAGAAAGGTGGCGCAAGGTCTCTTTCAGCAGTGGGGAGAACCTTGGTTAGATTTGTTCGCCTCCGAAGAGAACGCGCAATGTCAGCAGTACTGCGTGCTGGAGTTTCAAAGGCGGTTATCGCTCGTCGACGTGTTTTGTCGCGAGTGAAGCTCAGGCCTGTTGTATGCCTTTCCGCCCATACCACTCCTGCCCAAGGTTCTGAAGAAGATCAGGAGCGACCGGGCTCAAGTCATCCTTGTGGCGCCGGACTGGGCAAGGAGAGTCTGGTATCCAGAGCTTCTGAGTATGAGTGTCGATCCTCCAGTCAGGCTGCCCCTTCGGGAGGATCTTCTGTCGCAGCAGCAGGGGAGGGTTCTCCACCCGAACCTGTCAACTCTGCGCCTCCATGCTTGGAGATTGAGCGGCGGCAGTTGATGGCTTTTGACCTTCCTCCCGAATCCTGTAATGTTATTCTGGCGGCCAGGCAGCCCTCCACTATATCGGTATACGCCTGCCGTTGGCAGAAATTTGTATTATACTGTACATAACGGTCTATTGACCCTCTTTCTGCTTCTCTTTCTACTGTCCTTTTGTTCATTCTTACCCTTGCCCAGCAGGACTCTGCTTTGGGAACTCTGAAGGGTTACCTTTCTGCTCTGTCTGCTTTTTTGCGGCTGCCAGACTAGCCTTCCCTCTTTAAATCTCCTATTGTAAATAGATTTTTGAAAGGGTTGGTTCATTTATTTCCACCTACACCCTTTGTTATGCCTCAATGGGACCTTAACTTGGTCCTCACTTATCTGATGTGGGCTCCTTTCGAGCCTTTGCACAATTGTCCACTCCAGCTGTTGACCATCAAAACAGCCTTCTTAGTGGCGATTACATCGGCCCGGAGGGTGAGTGAACTGCAGGCGTTATCCTGCTCGCCTCCTTATCTTATGTCCTTTCCGGACAAGGTGGTGCTTCGCACCAGGGCATCATTCTTACCAAAGGTTGTGACCCCATTCCATATGGGTCAGTCCATTACTTTGCCCACCTTCTTTGCTCCCCCACATCCCTCTAAGGAAGAGGAGCGTCTTCAGCGACTGGACCCAAAAAGAGCGTTGTCATTCTACCTTGACCGCACAAGAGAGTTCCGGGTGGATGACCAACTCTTTGTGGGGTATGTGGGAGCAAAGAAGGGAAAGGCAGTGCAGAAAAGAACCATCTCTCACTGGGTTGTTCTCTGCATTAAAATCTGTTATGCCTTGGCAAAGAAGCAGCCCCCTGAGGGATTAAGGGCCCACTCCACCAGGGGAAAGGCTGCGACTACAGCCTTGGCGTGTACCAGTCCAAGACATCTGTCAGGGAGCGACGTTGGCATCATTGCACACATTCGCAAAACATTATTGCCTTGATGGTCAAGTGCGCAGGGACGGGCACTTTGCCCGCTCAGTCCTGCAAGACTTTTTAGTCTAGCCCATGAGTCCGCAACCCACTGCCGGGATGGTTTGGCTTGGGTATCTGATTCAAAGGTAAGGAATCTGCAGCTAGAAGTCTCTATGAGATGAACAAGTTACTTACCTTCGGTAATGCATTATCTGGTAGAGACTCTATCTAGCTGCAGATTCCTTACAGCCCTACCCATGCCTCCCCGGTTTGCGGACTGATGTTGTAGGTCTAGGGTTACTCCCCTTTCAGGGCCCTAGTTTTGCACACGTTTACGTCAGTTACTTCGTGGCTCTGCGCTTCTGGCATGCAAAAACGAAAAGTACTGACGTCCCCGTGCCTGGGTGGTACCTATGTAGGCACCGCGACATCATAACCGACGCTACCGACGCCAACGACGTCACGCGGAGCCGAATGGAGCCACCCGACGTCGCGCCCAAGGGGTATTGCTCAGCAAAAGTTTCCGGATCCAGCCTGACGCCTGGGAAATTCAAAGGTAAGGAATCTGCAGCTAGATAGAGTCTCTACCAGATAATGCGTTACCGAAGGTAAGTAACTTGTTCTTCAGGCTGCTCTCGAATGGGAGTTACTTAATGCTGAATCATCAAAGTTGTGGGATGCTTCCAGGCATTGCATATCTTGTCACTGTAAGTTCCAGGGTTACTTGTTGTATGCAAGTATTGTTTCCACCGACCCGCACAGTCAGGGAGGCACCGTTATGGCCTTCATTGAATGTTTCCTTTATACGGTTTGATACTCTGAGCTGAATGAAAGCCATGCTTTTACAGGATGATGTGCCCTTAACCTCTGCCCGAGAGACTTTTGATCTCCAGGTTGCAAGGTCCTCCGCTGAGATACAGACACTGGTATGAACTAATTGCCCTTTCCATTTCGGAGAAATGGTACAACGTATCTTTAACATGTCTGATACTAAGGGTATAGTACACCTATTTAAGACCATGGGTTCTGGACTGTTAAGCACCTTTCAGACAGTCTTTGGAGTAATTCCAGCTTACATACACTTCGTATTCGGAAGCATTTTTGAAGGGCTTCCGCTAATCCTGCTACTGATAGCGGGAATCCTGATTTGAATTTTTCTGCTATGCAATGGACGTCCCAGTCACCAAGGAAATGGGAAAAACGCTCTGGGAGCGACATTACCGTAATTGCATGGTAATCCATCTTGGCACACCTCGACTTTGGGAGCTAAGCGTGTCTTGTTTCCTATAATTTTGACCAGTCTGGACTGACTGTGTTCTGCCTGTTCTCCGCTGCCTATTCTGCGGACAAGAATGCGCGTTGGACCTCTGTCTAACACTTTCATCGGTTGCTTCACCGGACGTGGATGCATTGCTGGACCCGTGAACAGCCCACGTACTGCAGTGTCTCCAGCGTATTCCAATGTTCATGTCGGTATTCTTAGAGCCACCACAGGAGGCTTTGGCCCCTGTTGGATCGGATACTGGCTCTACCACAGGCACACAGGTTTTGGATACTACAAACGATGCCCCAGCATCGGCTGTGGGAACTGAGGAAGATCATCTTTGCTCATTCGACCTTATCTGTGAGGTGTTACAGGCACCGTCGTCTGCGAAGGCAAGCAGCAGTGATGTTGCGTCTCCCACACAGGACACATAAACATTTGGCTCTCCGTGTGCTGGGAAGAATTCGGCTTTTTCAAAACAACCAGAATTGGAATTAACTTTTTTTTTCTTTTTCTATACTATTACTGAGCTACATGGCTTTCAGATGTACTCAGTGGCTCAGACAATATATATGAACATAGTTTAAAGGACTATTAGAGTTTATTTTTTAGAGATTTTATGAATTTTAAAGCTTTTTTAAACACCTTTTTAACAATGTTTACGTGCTTGTTTAGAAGGGCATTCCCTTTTGTAGTATGTAGTCCGGTCGGATGAGGAGTGGGTGTTATGTTTCATAGGGTACCCCATTATAGGTCCGAGTATTCTCCCAACCTTTCACCTGCGTTTACCGTACCATTACACTACATAATGGGAGTTGGTAGTGAACTTTTACCTAGTTAAGCACTGCATAAAATGTTGTGTGGTTTTCCCCGTAAACTATCTTAATTAATTATGCATGAAGATTCTCAGAATCACAGCAGGATTACCATCTTCTGCATAATAACTTTGTATAAGGGTCATCCCTTCAGTCATCCTCGGCCGACATGACACAGCAAGGTAGAATCCCCTGAGGGTACCTTTTTGGTATATATACACACCATATCTTTGCCAGGGCAGGAAGAGGAGAAAGACTTCCATGCTGACACACTGACGTGAGACGCTGAGGTTCCTGCACGCAGACACTCCAGCTCGCAGTGGTCTGACATTCCTCGAGGGGTGTCCATCTCGAGACCAAGATGGGGTCCCACAGTCTCTTACTTCAGGTTGGCTTCAGCCTAGGGGGATTCTTAGCTCTACACCTACATACATGCTAGATACACTTAGGTACATCTAGTTAGGGTTGCATCGTAGGAGTACGCATTACTATTGTGTTGTATTTTTATACCTGCCTGTATTCATTGTTTTAGCACTATGGTAGGAATCTACCATACATTTACTTTATTGGTGCTTATAATCATTTATATCTGTTTCTGTCTTATGGTTGTTTCAGCTAACCCTGGGCGCAGAACTCCGCTCCGCTCGCGGAGTTTGCGGAGTTTCCCACACTCCGCGTTACTCGGAGCTCGCAGAGTTCCGAAAAACTCCGCTTCGCGCAGCGGAGTGAAGGTTTTTTCCTCGCTCACGTTCACCAACGTCAAGTTGGTGAGCGCAAGCGAGGAAAATCCACCTCCCGGCGAGATTTTTCCTCGTTCGCGATCGTCAACATCAAGTTGGCGAGCGCAAGCGTGAAAAATAAACCTCCCGGCAAGATTTCTTAACGCGTGGGGGTCGGGTTTCTCATTGTAAGTGGTCGCGTATGCTCGCGACCGCTCGCGTTGAGAAACTGCCTGTTCGCGTTGAGAAAGCTGCTGCTCGAGTAAAAATGTACTCGAGCGGCAGAAAGGAAAGCAGCGCTCGCTTGCGCTGTGCATGGTGCCGTTCGTGATGATTGCACAGTGCAGACAAGCATCCGGCACTGAAAATCACAGCGAACTGCATTTTTCTATCGTACTCCGCCGCTTGCGGAGCTCCGCGTAGCGCGGCGGAGGTTTTTTCCACTTCACGGAGTTTTGCGTAGCACAACTCCGCGATCTCCGCCCAGGGTTAGGTTCAGCACACCTATTTTACACTAGAATGATGCTGGTACAATAAATGCTTTTTGAAAACGTCCCCAACGTGTATTCTGCGTATCTCTGTGATACAAAGTGAGCATGAGTGACTGAGCGAAAAGTACTGTACTGTTTCCACGATCCCTGATGGGACAGGGTTGTCATGTTCGATAGTTGCCAAGAACTATTTTCTCCTTGGTAAGATGAGTTTACAGTGGCACTGTGAGCTAGCTGGTATACAGGCGAACATACCCAGTGGGGGTGTCTGGAATCAGTCTGGACACCACTCCCACAGTCTATGATGTCTAAACGCGCAGATCCTATTTTTTTTTTTTTTTAAACATATTTTATTGGTTTTCTCCCAATTACATGCATATTTAGATACTTAACATTTCCCTGCTTATCGCAGTAATAGTTGCACATTGATTTGTTCGTCCCTCGCATCTTCCATTGCAATGTCAGTATCATTTGCCGTTTCAATCCGCTCATATTGCTAGGCCTGGGCGGTAAATTCCGTTCCGCTCGCGGAATTTGCGGAATTTGGGTAATTTCGCGTCCCGCGGAGAACGCGGAATTGCCCAAAATTCCGCGATCCGGGGTTTCGCGGAATTTTTTGCTTGTTCGCGCTTTCAAAGTGCGTGTTCGCGAGATATTTCCCCCCGAGCACGCAAACAGCGTTCGCGAACAGGAAAAAAAGCATCGCGAACGGGCGGAACAAGCAATTCCGCGTGTTCGCGGAACTTTTGCGTGCTCGCGGAGATTTTTTACCGTTTCGCGGAACTTTGCGTAACGCGACTACGCAAATTCCGCCCACCCCTACATATTGCATAGGCCGCCTGGATATTTGGTAGTTCTGGCGGATAATGTTTCGATCTTCCTAATCGTCCATCTCTCTCAATTCTGAATGCGAGCAATCTACTATTTTGTTTCTATGCATATATTCCCCCCTATCAACCCCCCCTCCCCAACCCTTGCCACCGGTGTGTTTAAGTGTCTTAGGTGTGCCTGCACATGCAGGTTACCCACTCTCTATGTAGGTTCCGAAGTTAGGGCCAGATTCTTCTCTTCCCTGATGGCAACCTTGAGGTCCATATTCTGCTGGGCTCCCCCTTTGCCTTTCTCAGAATTGGGGCCGCTCTCGCCCTCTTACCCCGTGGCAGGTATCAGACCCACTGACTCCTCGGACGATTCCTCGTCTGAGTCCACGGCCTGCCCTCGCAGCAGTGCAACCAGTGCTTCCCATGCCCTGGCCGTATCCAGTGCTCTTTCGCTATTTGCTCTTTTCGCTAGCTGTAACCTGACAGCGCTCTCGCTAGTTGCCCACTTAATGAACTCCTGTTCCCAGTTCTCTCTAGTAGGCCCTTGTCTGGATTTCCAGCGCCTAGTTAATTCCCTCTTAGCTAATAATAGGCCTAGGTCTATAAACTTGCTCGTTACTTTCGTCTTAGTTGTATGCGGGAACCAGTGTAGAATGCAGACCCCCACCTCCGGCTCAAGCTGTCTATCTGTTACCTCGCTCAGCACCTCTGTCACGTCCTCCCAGTATGTCCCCAGCTGTGGGCAGCTCCATAACATGTGCAGAAGCTCCGCCCCTTCGGAGTTACAACGAGGGCAAGTAGCTGTATCCATCTTAAAATATGTATTAATCTGGGCCGGCGTAAGATACGCTCTATGCAGTATGTAGTGGTGGATTAACTGAAATCTAGCATTACGCGTACTTTTCCATGCTCTTTCCACTATCTTTGCCCACTCCACCTCCGGAATTTCCCTGCCCAGATCTACCTCCCATTTCCTCTGCAGTCGATGCAACGGTTGTGTTCCCTCGCCCAGCAGGCGCCGGTATAGGCAGGTGATAGCCTTGAAAGTCCCTGCTGCCATTACAACGTACTGGCATGTAGGCGTGGTCTGCGGCTCCGACAACCCTCTTCCCCAGTAACGCTGTATGGCCGACACAAGGGCCGAGTGCAGCAGGAAGTGGCCCCTTGGGAGGCCATACCTATCTTGCAACTCCTGATAGGGCAAGAGGATACCATCCTCATATAGATCCCCAATCATCTGCACCCCCAATTCCTCCCATTTGGCCAGGTCAGTCCAATCCCTCCATGCGGCAGGGCAGTGCACATGCCCAATGGAATTTCCGGGGCATAAGGCCGTTCAATTCCTCCCCGTCTCTGGCTGCGGAGCCAGCATTGCCGCAGCGCTCGCTCCTCATGTGTCAACAGTCCCACCCGCAGCCGCTGGTTGAGTATTATAAACGACAACACATGGCGCGGAAGCCATCTACCCTCCGGGCCGTCTGGTCCCCGGAATTCCCTTGCAACAGCCTGCGTGAGCCACTGCATTTGAGCGGCCAAGTAATACAGTTCTAGGTCCGGGACTGCCCATCCTCCCTCGGCGCGAAGGCGCATCAGCGTGGCCAGCGCTACCCGCCGTCGACAATTACCCCATATAAATCCCACCATTAAGGTGCGGAGTGTTTTAAACACCGAGCCCGGGATCCAGATCGGTAACGTCCGGAAATAATATAAAAGCCGGGGTAGAACCACCATTTTCAGTAGTGCTATGCGCCCCGCCACCAAGAGTGGCAGTGTGCTCCAAAAGGTCATGCTTCCCCTGATCCCAGTCAGTGCCCTGCGTACATTGCCCTCCAGTAAATCTTCCTGTGTGTGGTAGATTCTGGTCCCAAGGTAAGGCAAACACTGGGGCTCCCATCGTATATCTCCCATCAGGTCGGGGCACTCCGTTGTCCGCCGCACCGGGAACAGGCAGGTCTTTGCCCAATTCACCCGGAGCCCTGACATTTCCCCAAAGGTCTGCAGCAATGCCATCACCCCCGGCAAGCCATCCCCAGTATCAGCCAGGAACATAAGGAGGTCATCCGCGTAGAGGGATATGTACTGCATGTCGCCACGAAGCTCTAGCCCTGCATAATGCCCTCCCGACCTCGCATATGCCGCCAGGGGTTCCATCGCAAGGGCGAACAATAGGGGAGACAAAGAGCACCCCTGCCGCGTCCCCCGCTCCACGCAGCAGGTGGAGGAGATCGTCTTTCCCGTTCGTACTCGCGCCGTCGCCAGGTTGTAGAGGATCCGGGTCCACCCTATGTAGGCATCCCCCAAACCCATCGTTTGCATCACCTGGAACAGGAACGGCCACTCCAGGCTGTCAAAGGCCTTCTCGATGTCAATCGAGAGGATCGTCGCGGTGTTTGGCAAGCGATCCCCTTGCTCCAGAACTCGAAGCAGTCGCCGCACATTAGCCGTCGTGCTCCGTTTGGGGATGAACCCCGCCTGGTCCGGGTGCACCAAGTGCGTCATATGGGGCAGGAGTCGAGTCGCTAGGATCCTGCTTAATATTTTATAGTCCGTAGTCAGCATTGACAGAGGACGGTACGCTGTCTTATCTAGTGAGTCTCTGCCAGGCTTCAATATCGGGATTATAATGGCCTCTCTAGTTGTCATCGGCAATCTACCTAGCCTCCGCGCTTCTCGGTATACTTCCAGCAGCTGAGGGGCTAATAAGTCCACGTACACTGTATAAAATTCTATTGGTAGGCCGTCCTCTCCAGGCGTTTTACCACGCGCCATATGCTTTATTGCACTACGGATTTCTCCTAATGTGATGTCCCGCCCCAAGTCGTCCGCCAGATCCCGCTCCAGCCTGGGGAGGGTTAGTGTCACCAAGTAGTCCCCTATCATGTCTTCCCCTCCTTGTAGTTGGCTACGATATAGGTCGGCATAGTAGTCCCGAAACACTTCGTTTATCCCCTGCTGTGTATGCACCACTTCGCCCGCTGGTGCCGTTAGCCCCAGTATAGGCGACCCCCTGGGATTGGGACTGGCCAGCCACGCCAGTAATGCCCCCGTCTTATCGCCCTCTGCATGCACCCGTGTTTGGTATTGTTTGTAATCGAAGGCCCGGAGTCGCTCCACCTGCACCGCCACTGCCTCTCTGGCCTCCAGGACCTCCCCCTGCTGTCCAGCAGCGTCACGGCGAGCTCTCTCAGCCTGCCGCAAGCGGTTGTCTGCCTCTTCTATGTCTTGTAGCAATGTTTTCCGCACCCCTACCAATTTGGCAATACACGCTCCACGAATCACAACCTTAAAAGCATCCCACTCCACCGCCGCCGTTGCCGCCGTACCTTCATTGTCCTGGAAGTAGTGTGCTATGCACTCCCCTAGTTCCGCCCTAAATACCGGATCGTCCAGCGATTCCGGTCTCAAACGCCCGGTCGGTATGGATGACCTTTCCCAGGCCCATCGTATCTGCACTAGGAGCGGGTTATGGTCTGATATCGTTCGAGCCAGATACTCGCTATGAGTTACCTTGGCGTGCACCTCTGAAGTGCACAGCATTGCATCCAGCCTTACATGCAGGTCATGAAGACCTGAATAGTAGGAGTAATCCCTTTCCTCCGGGTGCTGGACGCGCCAGTATCCACCAGCCCCCAATTAGTTTGCCATGCTCGTCGCGCTTTGGAAAGTCTGTGGGCAGGTGCATCAGTAAGCGGTGGGTGGGACCTATCCTTCTCTATGTCCACTATCGTGTTAAAGTCCCCTCCCATCAATACCGAGCTCGTCATATACGGTGCTATACTCCGTGACAGCCGGTCTAAAAAGGAGGTCTGGTCTGCATTGGGGGCATACACGCTACACAGCGTCACGTCTATCCCATTGAGGCGGCCCCTCACCACTACAAACCTTCCCTCCGGGTCTGAGAAGTGCTGCGTCATTTGAAAGGGGATCCCCGCCCTAACCCAAATCAACGCTCCCCTGGCAAAAGCCGAGTAGGTCGTATAATATAGCTGCCCCCTCCATCTCCGTTTCAGCGCCAACCCCTCCTCCCTGTTGATATGCGTTTCTTGGAGTAGGGCGATATGGGCCCCTCGCCGCACTAGGTAAGCATGCACCTTGTGTCGCCGCTGCATTGTGTGGAGCCCCCGCACATTCCAGGTGATACATTTCAGATTAGCTAGCCCCCCATGAGTCAATTCCAAGTCCTCCCTCTCCGTCCCCCTACTTCCTGTCACACCGGTGGCTCTAATTACTCTACCCAAACCCCAAATTCCCCCCCAACTCCCCATCCCCAGAACAGGCGCTACAACTTTAGTACCCATCCAAACTAACAATCAAACCGCTCCAACAGCAAACTCTGGGAGCTACACCCACACAAACGCAGGGGGGATGACCTGAACCTTCAGAGAGAGAAACTCGATGCCCTCCTGCCCCCCAGATACCTGACCCTTATACTGTTAATCAGCCCCCTCCGGGGCTGCAACGTAGTAGGGCTACTTCGACATTCAGTGATCCGATCGAGCATTCCTCTCCCCCTCCCACAAACCCTCGCCATTGCCGGCAGGGGAGGCACCGGCAGTCTGCGCCCCAGCGCCCCGTCAAACCTTCCACTTGTCCCGGGTCTGCCACCCCATCACGCATCCACGGTCTCGTCGGCTGTCCCAGCGGTCACATGCGGGAGCACCACACTGCCCGCTTCGGACTCTTCAGTGTCCGACCGTGGTGACCCCTTCTCGGATCCCGTCGCCGCCAATAATGCTGAGCTCGGTTCTAATGAGATAGATGCTACCGCCTGCAGAGCAGCCATGCGTTCCTTGTCTGTCTGTGACTCCGAAGGCTTCCGTGCTGTTGACCCATGTCGTCGAATCCTCCGTGAACGGCGCGGTCGTGGCTCCTCCTGTTGCTCCCTCGTCGTGCGGCCCGCTTCCCCCATTCCCGCCTTGTACATCTCCAGCCAAGTCCAGGCATCATCCGGAGTGTCGTGGAAGGTCGTTTTGCCGTCTAGCGCTATTTTGAGGCGCGCCGGAAACATCAGTGAGTATTGTATCCCCTCGGAGCGGAGCGCCTTCTTGACTTCCAGAAAAGAGTTGCGGCGGCGCTGAACATCAAGCGTATAGTCGGGGAAAAGCGTCACTTTGCTGTTGCCCACTATGTAAGGGCCTGAAGTTCGTGCCTTGTGCAACAGTATATCTCTATCTCTATAGTGGAGCAACCTAGCTATCACTGGCCGAAGAGGGCGTCCAGGTGCCAGCGGCCGCGAAGGCACTCTGTGCGCACGTTCCAGCGTGTAGAAGGACGTCAGTCCTTCGGGTGCGACCTCCCGCCGTAGCCAGCCCTCCAGGTAGTCCATCATGTTGCCACCCTCCACTCCTTCTGGCAATCCCACCACCCGAACATTATTCCTGCGGTTCCGGCCTTCGGCGTCCTCTGCCCGCCGTTCTAGGGTCCGCAGCCGCTGTTGCACATCCTCCATTTTAGCTGCCATCTCTTTTTGGGCGGGTACCAGGGTCTCTATAGTGGCTTCCGATTGTTTCACTCTGTCTGCGAGTTTGGCATGGTCAGCTCGTAGCAGACCCAGCCCCTGCGCCACATGCGCTATGTCCTGCTGCAGTGCCTCCCTGGTATCCGCTATAGCTTTAAGGATCTGGTCCACTTGCCTCTGCTGCATCCCTTCAACCCCTCGTGTGGGCTCCCCTGGGTAGTCGGTGTGCCTTCATCGTCTTCGCGCTCAGGGGTCGCACCCCCGTCTTCCCCTTAGGCTTCCCCATAATGCAAATAGTATGCGTGCGGCTGCAGAGAAACACCAGTCCACCGTCCTAGGTATCACTTCCGCTGTGGGAATGAACAGTGCACACTGCCTGCAAGGGGCCGCTCACCTGTTGCCCTCTCCGTTCCTGTCTATCCTTCAAATAGTCCCACGGCCTGAACGCCCTATCAATGGGCCCTCCAGACGCTATGCAACAGCCTCCCAGTGCAAACTCCCGGCCAGGCTCCCTCGGCGGGCTCCGCTCCACCCAGGTCTCTTCCCACTGTATGGCTACGGTCATAGTCTTGCCACGCTTGCGGCCTCCGCAGTAATCAGCGACGACCTGGGCCCCCGCACGTGTTCCAGGCGCATTGTGCGCGTCCCCGCTCTCTCGAATGTCACTCTACTACACCCCCACTCACAGTGTCGCGTGTGCCTCAGGCGTCCTTTGTCCGATTACAGCCCTGTTATAGGTCCAGTCGCCAGCCTGACTCCGCGTGGGTGGTGGCAGCGCCCCTGGTCCAACAACTGGAGCCCAGTAAACTGCCCCAAGCAATTCCCCGTAGCCTCTCAGTTGCCGGGGCCGATCCCTCTTATCACCAGAGCAGGCCCATCACAGTTCGGCTAGTCCTCCGTCACGCTCCTCTTGGGGCGGCTCCCCGGACCCCGCTATCACCCGGTCTCCCCTCCGCAGCGTCCGCTATTGGGGCCGTTCCTCCCCAGGCTATGTTCCGCTGTTCTCCCTGCCTGGTTTCTGCACTGCTCCCCGGGGGTGGCCGCCCCCCGCCGTCAATCCCCAGTGCGTTCGGTGCGGTTGGCTGCTAAGGTCCGCGTTCTCACACTCCCAGGGGCCCACTTGCGCTGTGGGGCCCGTGCGGGAACCAGCGCGCTCCACAGCCTATCTTCACCGGTGCTCCTCCAGTCCGCACCCAGGCGCTCGGCAGTTCTTCCTGCTCATCGCAGTGGTGTTTGCCCCATCGCTCGATCTCCTGAATCCCGCCTACCTCTCAGGGCCTTTGTGCTGTTGCCGCCAGCGCCTCTCCACTCCGCTGGCCGCCTCGTGTGACTCCGGCGCGGGGGCGCTAGTGGGCCGCTCCAGTCATCACTGCCGCAGTCTCCGGCCCCAGCGACGATTCCTCCGCTCACTGCCTTCAAGCTCCGACCTCCGCACCAGCTCTGCCGCCAGGAGCCGGTAACTCGCTGCTCCAGTCCGGTCCCAGGTAGGCTGCGCGATCTCAGGCTGCTCCTCTCCCGGCGCCAGGGTTACATCCTCGCCGCCATCTTGGGTCCGCCGGGGCCGCCGCACTTTTCTCCCGTTTTCGCGGTGATTCCGGCACCGGCAGCGCCAGCCGTCACTCCCTCTTATGGCGTCTGTCCCTCGCCAATCTGTGGGTCGCTCAGGGGCTCATTTACGTGCCCATTAGACAGGATTTTGGCAGGGTCGGCGCGGAGCTCCGAGCTCAAGCGTCTTCCCTCATCTGCTCCGTGGCCACGCCCCCTAAACGCGCAGATCCTATATAGGTTTATAGGAACTACACAACAGTACCCAGGGCATAGATACTCCAGGGGTCCCCCATGGGCTGAAGCATGCATTATGCCACCCAGGGGGGATTACTCAAACTGTATCTACAGGCCTGCCATTGCAGCCTGTGTAAGCTGGTACCAGCACCACTTACGACAGATATAGGTTTCCCTCTATCTACGGTCACTGCACTTAAAACCTATTAGTCACCTCTAAAGCAAGCCTTTCAATCCATTACAATACATAGAGTGGCCATGCGTCATTACGCAATGACCATCTCTAAACTGGCTGTAACGAACCCTGTCAAGTTTGGTATCAAACATGTTGGAATAATCCCCTCACACCGTAAACGGTGTGGGAGGTATGATTCCATGCACTGTAGAGCTCCTCCGGGAGGCCCTCAGTGCTCCCGGTACTAGTCTTCTAGACCCAGACAGCACAACATGGCTGTTGCTGACCAGAGACACAATTCTGCCCTCCTGCTGCTGAGCCAAGGTCCAGCACGGGAAGGCAGAACAATAGGTATCCTGTCACAAGGAGGTGTGACCACCTCCCAGACAGGGTTTAGTGTATTGGGGACGGGTGGGGGCGCTTGCCAGCGCCACTCAGTCTGCTTGAGGGGCACATTTGGTGCCCTCTTTGCATTGTCCAGTTCAAACCCGCTCAGGGAGCCGTTGGCTCCCACTCTGGCTCCCCACTGTCCGACCACTCCCCTGGAAGGGAACCCTGAATCGTCCCAACCCTTTCCTTTGGGTACTTAAGGGCTTAACTG
The DNA here is from genome assembly GCA_963921515.1 of Calotriton arnoldi. NCBI lineage: Eukaryota > Metazoa > Chordata > Amphibia > Caudata > Salamandridae > Calotriton > Calotriton arnoldi. Next base: position 19,500 of record CAWUFW010002592.1, on the reverse strand, counting down.
TAGGGGGGTCCCATGATTTATCGTGGGACAAGATTCATTTCAAGACACCACTTCTTCTTCAATCGTCTAGGCACTCTGGACTTCGCTGGACTTCGCTCTGGGTATCGAGACTGCAACTGGGAAGACTCCTGCTGCTCCTGGTCTTGTCGCCCTGCTCGTCCGCTGCAACGTCCGTGCCTGTGCTCCATACAGGAACCTTCCAAGGCCTGTGGACATCCAAGACACCTATAGGAATCTCCCTTGAAGTTAAGGAGTCACTTCCCTGCATCTGCAGGCCCCACAACGAAGCTGACCGGTCTGCTGATCCCAAGCTCCCACGGACTCCGAAAGGCTCAGCAACACAGGTAGTAGTTCTTCACATCCCTCGAGGTCTGCCCTGTCTTCTCACCAAGTTTGAGGCCAGTATCCCTCGTCGAGCCGCAGGAACCGAACCCGTTGCACAGCTTCGACTTGCTGTTGCAAAGACTTGTTCGCTTCCCTCCTCCAAGATCTTTGGGCCTCAAGTAGCCCCAACCTCAAGCATCTCCTGGGACCAAGATCTTCATCCTCACCGCATCACTTGCACCATGGGCCTGCATCTTTGGTGAGCTGCTCGAGGTCCTCTTGCGACTCCAGTGCCTCCGGCCTGTGGGTCCTCTTGAGGGTCATCTGCGGGCTCCCCTATTTGCTTGGGGCCTGCCCTGATTCCCCTGCTTGTGGTGAGTCACCTGGACCTTGCTGGTCCCGACACTGCACCTTCTTGGCTTTCCACGTTGTTTGCAGTTGCCAAAGCGTGTTGGTGCTCCCGACGGACACCGACCCTCAACTCTCGACATCCGACGTGGGACAGCTCATGAATGGCTCCTGGTCTTCCACAGCGTCGCCTTGTCCTCACAGCTGCAGCTCCAAGGTCACGAAAACTCTTCTGCAACACCCGACCTCGGTGGGCATTCTTCTTCCATGCCTCCTGGTCACTCCTGAGTGGCATAGACTCTGTCCCCTCTGCTTGGAGGTACTTCTCATCTTGAATCCACCTTTGGGTTCCACCGGACACTTTCACCTTCTCCAGCAGCGGCATCTTCCTGAAGTCCTCCATTGAGTTCGACTGCGGTTTCTTACTCCACTTCACACCTATGCACCCTGCTTCCCTGGTGTAGGTATCTTGGTCCCTAGGGTATACACAGGTCGGGGTGGCTCTCCAACCTTCTGTCTTCCCCTGGGTTTTTTCAGGGTCCACTGGGAAGTGTCCTTCTTCTTTAAAATTGCAACCGTGACTTACCTGTTGACTTGTATTGAGTTCCTACACCGCACACGACCTTCGTGGGGTTCCTAGATACTCACCTTGGGTGGTTCCTTGGGTCCCCAGCACTTCTACGTCTTCTGGGTATAGTCTTGACTCGAGTCATGGTTTGCATACCTCTATTTGAGTATATTTTTTGGTCTCCCCCTGGTGACCACTGTGTATTCGTGCTACTTCACTGTTTTTATTGCAACGTATTGTGTATATATCTGGGTAGGAGATATCTGTGTGTGTTAGTGAGTGTCTTATAATAAATACATGTTTTTATAAATACACCGTGTGGCTCTTTTTCACATAATCTAAACCAATAAGATTATGTTCTGGTACAACAAGCTGCTATATACTCCTTCTGGACTAAGCCTGAAGGCTGCTCTCCACAGCTACCACTTAAAGAGCTTTCTAAGGTTGTCTAAGACCAGTAAAATCACCATAAGGGTTGTCTGGATTAGTGCAGGGTGCCCACTTCCATAAGTGTGCACCATATACTAAGCCAGCTTTTCACAATAAATCAACCACCCACATAAATAAATAGATAAAATATCCCCTCTACCTACGTAATTAAAATGATAATACTTCCTAAATTTCTTTACTTATTTACAAACATACCCATCATGCTGAACAAACAATTTTTCCATGCACAGAGAAGCTTACTAATTAAACTTGTGTAGGTTGATAGATAACCCAAAATTGGTTTGGGAGATCATGACTTTACCATATGAACGGGAGAGATTGAGGTTCCAAACATGGAATTTTACTATTTCGTGGCACAGTGCCACCTTTCTAGATATTGATATCATCCAAATGGTAGGCTTCCATAACTTACACCAGAAATAGAACAGACAGACGGAATTTCACTACAGTCCCTTCTACCAAGGGGGTTGCCTAGGACTCTGAACGAAATCTAGATGGTGGCCACTATCCATTGGACATGGCGGACATTGTGTTGGAGTTGGGGATCTTATTCCTGTACTCACCAGAACTGTGGGTTGGGTGGTAGAATCCGTTCTACCACTCACTAGGGAACACTTAATACAACAAGTAGAATGGAACTCACTGAGTTTGCGCATTTATATGAGAAGTGGAATTAATATCCCTGGACCACCATAAGTCTAGATACCAGTCATTCCTATTGAATGAGTTCATTATTTTCAGCTACGACATACTGTACAGGAAAAGAACACCTGGGCTCCCCGAAAACCTATGGGAATTTGCACTACTGACTTGACTCATTAGATCACAAGATAGTACACAATGGGTTTTAAAAAGTGTACAGATTGATCAGGGAACCTCTGAGTTGAAAATTCTATGCAAAGCAAACATGCTTGGGAAGTAGATATAGGTATATAACTTACCAAGGAGCAATGGACGTATTACTGTTAACAGGCTAAATTAATTTCTATGAATCACATACATAAATTGATCCACTTCAAATGTATACACCAGACCTACTTTACACCTGACAAACAATTTAGAATAGACCCATCTAGGTTCCATCGCTGCCCATGATGTGGTTCAGACCATGCAGGTTTTTTTTCACCTGGTCTGGACCTTCATATTGGTATACTGGCAGGAGAAAACTAATATAATCTGTGACATGATAGGAAATAGACTTGAGGTGAGGCACTTAATCGCCCTTCTAGTAAATATGAAACTGATACTGCATGGGTTGATAAGATTTTCAGTACTAGCGCTATTGATTACTAATAGATAAGTGACCATGAATTTGTGCAGAAAGACTATGTCAAAAAAGGAAGATTGGTTAAAGGGCTTGGCCATTTGCAATTAGAGAAGTGAAACATACACCAATCTTCAACCACCCGCTTCATTACCTAAAGACATATGCTGCACAATGGCTTTATCTAACTTTAGACGATACTGACGAGCCATGTGGGTAGATAATGTGTACAGTTTACTGAGATGGAATCAGTGAATATTTTATATAAAAGACACATTATGTACACAGATCCAGTATTGTATAGCCATGATATATCACAAACAGCCGTCCCTCCTCCCAGGTTGTCATAGTAAATCACTTTTTTCTACACGTCATCTCCTACGGGATGTCATATTCTCCTGTTCAAAAAGTACTGTGGGGCAAATTGCCAGTACATTGGGTGCTGGGTAATGGCGGCTGCCAGTTTCCTTAAATTTAAAGTGTATGCTGAATAAAGCTAATTAACTTTTGACTGGACAGGCACCTTTCCCTTAATTTTTTGCTGCATTTTTCGCAGGTTTTGAAGTTATTTTAACTATACAGCCTATTTCTCCTCTAAATGCTGCATTGTGGTTTGGTTTTAATTATCTACAGAAAAAACAGTTAGAGCTGGCCTGTCACCGAGTTACTCAAAACTGGGGTGTCTACATTCAACATCAGGAGTGTGTGTGTATATATATATCTATATATAAATATATTATCTACTGGCGGTCGCCAGTAGATAGTTATAGTTAGGACCTAGTTTCCATAGGAAAAGCGTTTTTTCTTTTCCCAAAAACTTTGGCGCCGGCTGACGAATCTTCGCGAAATTTTCAAAACTAGTGGGGCGCTCCGGTCAGCTCCTATCCTGAAAGTTTCGGGGTGATTCGTCAAGCGGGGGCCGAGAAAAAAGGGGGGTCCCAAAACGCGTTTTCCCCATGTTATTTCCCATAGGAAACTTTAGACACGGCTACAGCCCGAACTGCTGATCAGAATTACACCAAATTTGGCAAAAGGGTAGCCCTTGGTTCAGAAAGCGCCCTTTTTTTATAAATGGTGTAAATCCGTTCAGTAGTTCCTGAGAAATTCAAAAAATAGAGGTCAAAAAATCAATTTCCCATAGGAAACTTTAGACACGGTTACAGCCAAAACTGCTGAACGGAATTACACCAAATTTGGCAAAAAGGTAGTGCTTGGTTCAGAAAGCGCCCTTTTTTTTAAATGGTGTAAATCCGTTGAGTAGTTTTCGAGATATTAAAGGAAAAAAATCTTTATATATCTGGGCGGGACCTAACTACACAAGCACGAGCTTGGCTCTAATTGGCTGCCAACACTTCAATCCAGGAAGTGTTGGCAGCCATCTTGGTGCAATGCTTTTTAGGTCTCGCCTAGCGATGCAGTGCATGCGCTGCTCACTACACAAACACCACTGCACTGGCCTAAACCCTAAAACACTACCCCAGCACGACCCCCTACACTGCTCGAACACCAATGCACTGCCCTAAACCCTGAAACACTATCCCAGCACGACCCCCTACACTGCCTGAACACCACTGCACTGCCCTAAACCCTGAAACACTACCCCCAGCATGACCCCCTACACTGCCCGAACACCACTGCAATGCCCTAAACCCTGAAACACCACCCCCGCACGACCCCCTACACTGCCTGAACACCACTGCCCTAAACCCTGAAACACCACCCCCAGCAAGACCCCCTACACTGCCCGAACACCACTCCACTGCCCTAAACCCTGAAACACCAGTCCCAGCACTACCCCCTACACTGCCCGAACACCACTGCACTGCCCTAAACCCTGAAACACCAGCCCCAGCACGACCCCCTACGCTGCCCGAACACCACTGCACTGCCCTAAACCCTGAAACACCAGCCCCTGCACGGCCCCCTACGCTGCCCGAACACCACTGCACTGCCCTAAACCCTGAAACACCAGCCCCTGCACGACCCCCTACGCTGCCCGAACACCACTGCACTGCCCTAAACCCTGAAACACCAGCCCCAGCACGACCCCCTACGCTGCCCGAACACCACTGCACTGCCCTAAACCCTGAAACACCAGCCCCAGCACGACCCCCTACGCTGCCCGAACACCACTGCACTGCCCTAAACCCTAAAACACCAGCCCCAGCACGACCCCCTACGCTGCCCGAACACCACTGCACTGCCCTAAACCCTGAAACACCAGTCCCTGCACGGCCCCCTACGCTGCCCGAACACCACTGCACTGCCCTAAACCCTGAAACACCAGCCCCTGCACGGCCCCCTACGCTGCCCGAACACCACTGCACTGCCCTAAACCCTGAAACACCAGCCCCTGCACGGCCCCCTACGCTGCCCGAACACCACTGCACTGCCCTAAACCCTGAAACACCAGCCCCTGCACGGCCCCCTACGCTGCCCGAACACCACTGCACTGCCCTAAACCCTGAAACACCAGCCCCTGCACGGCCCCCTACGCTGCCCGAACACCACTGCACTGCCCTAAACCCTGAAACACCAGCCCCTGCACGGCCCCCTACGCTGCCCGAACACCACTGCACTGCCCTAAACCCTGAAACACCAGCCCCTGCACGACCCCCTACGCTGCCCGAACACCACTGCACTGCCCTAAACCCTGAAACACCAGCCCCAGCACGACCCCCTACGCTGCCCGAACACCACTGCACTGCCCTAAACCCTGAAACACCAGCCCCAGCACGACCCCCTACGCTGCCCGAACACCACTGCACTGCCCTAAACCCTGAAACACCAGCCCCAGCAAGACCCCCTACACTGCCCGAACACCACTGCACTGCCCTAAACCCTGAAACACCACCCCCTGCATGACCCCCTACACTGCCCGAACACCACTGCACTGCCCTAAACCCTGAAACACCAGCCCCTGCACGACCCCCTAAACTGCCCGAACACCAATGCACTGCCCTAAACCCTGAAACACCAGCCCGCGCACGACCCCCTACACTGCCCGAACACCACTGCACTGCCCTAAACCCTGAAACACCAGCCCCCGCACGACCCCCTACACTGCCCGAACACTACTGCACTGCCCTAAACCCTGAAACACCAGCCCCCGCACGACCCCCTACACTGCCCGAACACTACTGCACTGCCCTAAACCCTGAAACATCACCCCCCGCACGACCCCCTACACTGCCCGAACACCACTGCACTGCCCTAAACCCTGAAACACCACCCGCACGACCCCCTACACTGCCCGAACACCACTGCACTGCCCTAAACCCTGAAACACCACCCCCGCAAGACCCCCTACACTGCCCGAACACCACTGCACTGCCCTAAACCCTGAAACACCACCCCCGCACGACCCCCTACTCTGCCCGAACACCACTGCACTGCCCTAAACCCTGAAACACCACCCGCACGACCCCCTACACTGCCCGGACACCACTGCACTGCCCTAAACCCTGGAACACCACCCCCCGCAAGACCCCCTACACTTCCCGAACACCACTGCACTGCCCTAAACCCTGAAACACCACCCCCAGCACGACCCCCTACACTGCCCGAACACCACTGCCCAAAACCCAGCAACACCACCCCCAGCACGACCCCCTACACTGCCCAAACACCACTGCACTGCCCTAAACCCTGAAACACCACCCCCTGCACGACCCCCTACACTGCCCAAACACCACTGCCCTAAACCCAGAAACACCACCCCCAGCACGACCCCCTACACTGCCCGAACACCACTGCACTGCCCTAAACCCTGAAACACCACCCCCTGCACGACCCCCTATACTGCCCCAACACCACTGCACTGCCCTAAACCCTAAAACACCACCCCCTGCACGACCCCCTACACTGCCCGAACACCACTGCACTGCCCTAAACCCTAAAACACCACCCCCAGCACGACCCCCTACACTGCCTGAACACCACTGCACTGCCCTAAACCCTAAAACACCACCCCCAGCACGACCCCCTACACTGCCCGAACACCACTGCACTGCCCTAAACCCTAAAACACCACCCCCAGCACGACCCCCTTCACTGCCCGAACACCACTGCACTGCGCTAAACCCTAAAACACTCCCCCCAGCACCACTCCCTACACTACCCGAACACCACTACACTGCCCTAAACCCTAAAACACTCCCCCAGCACAACCCCCTACACTACACGAACACCACTGCACTGCCCTAAACCCTAAAACACTCCCCCAGCACGACCCCCTAAACTACCCAAACACCACTGCACTACCCTAAACCCTAAAACACGACCCCCGCACGACCCCCTACACTACCCAAACACCACTGCACTACCCTAAACCCTAAAACACGACCCCCGCACGACCCCCTACACTACCCAAAGACCATTGCACTACCCTAAACCCTAAAACACGACCCCCTACACTACACAAACACCGCTGCACTACCCTAAACCCTAAAACACTACCCGCAGCACGACCCCCTACACTACCCAAACACAACTGCACTACCCTAAACCCTAAAACACTACCCCCAGCAGTACCACCTACACTACCCAAACACCACTGCACTACCCTAAACCCTAAAACACTACCCCCAGCAGTACCCCTTACACTACCCAAACACCACTGCACTGCCCTAAACCATGAAACACCAGCCCCAGCACGACCCCCTACACTGCCCGAACACCACTGCACTGCCCTAAACCCTGAAACACCAGCCCCAGCACGACCCCCTATACTGCCCGAACACCACTGCACTGCCCTAAACACTGAAACACCAGCCCCAGCACGACCCCCTACACTGCCCGAACACCACTGCACTGCCCTACACCCTGAAACACCACCCCCCGCACGACCCCCTACACTGCCCGAACACCACTGCACTGCCCTAAACCCTGAAACACCACCCCCTGCACGGCCCCCTACACTGCCCGAACACCACTGCACTGCCCTAAACCCTGAAACACCAGCCCCTGCACGACCCCCTACACTGCCCGAACACCACTGCACTGCCCTAAACCCTAAAACACCAGCCCCTGCACGACCCCCTACACTGCCCGAACACCACTGCACTGCCCTAAACCCTGAAACACCAGCCCCAGCACGACCCCCTACACTGCCCGAACACCACTGCACTGCCCTAAACCCTGAAACACCAGCCCCAGCACGACCCCCTACACTGCCCGAACACCACTGCACTGCCCTAAACCCTGAAACACCAGCCCCTGCACGACCCCCTACACTTCCCGAACACCACTGCACTGCCCTAAACCCTGAAACACCACCCCCTGCACGGCCCCCTACACTGCCCGAACACCACTGCACTGCCCTAAACCCTGAAACACCACCTCCTGCACGGCCCCCTACGCTGCCCGAACACCACTGCACTGCCCTAAACTCTGAAACACCAGCCCCTGCACGACCCCCTACGCTGCCCGAACACCACTGCACTGCCCTAAACCCTGAATCACCAGCCCCAGCACTACCCCCTACGCTGCCCGAACACCACTGCACTGCCCTAAACCCTGAAACACCAGCCCCAGCACGACCCCCTATGCTGCCCGAACACCACTGCACTGCCCTAAACCCTGAAACACCAGCCCCAGCAAGACCCCCTACACCTCCCGAACACCACTGCACTGCCCTAAACCCTGAAACACCAGCCCCAGCACGACCCCCTACGCTGCCCGAACACCACTGCACTGCCCTAACCCCTGAAACACCAGCCCCAGCAAGACCCCCTACACTGCCCGAACACAACTGCACTGCCCTAAACCTTGAAACACCAGCCCCTGCACGACCCCCTACACTGCCCGAACACCACTGCACTGCCCTAAACCCTGAAACACCACCCCCTGCACGACCCCCTACACTGCCCGAACACCACTGCACTGCCCTAAACCCTGAAACACCACCCCCGCACGACCCCCTACACTGCCCGAACACCACTGCACTGCCCTAAACCCTGAAACACCACCCCGCACGACCCCCTACACTGCCCGAACACCACTGCACTGCCCTAAACCCTGAAACACCACCCCGCATGACCCCCTACACTTCCCGAACACCACTGCACTGCCCTAAACCCTGAAACACCACCCCCAGCACGACCCCCTACACTGCCCGAACACCACTGCCCTAAACCCTGAAACACCACCCCCAGCACGACCCCCTACACTGCCCGAACACCACTGCACTGCCCTAAACCCTGAAACACCACCCCCTGCACGACCCCCTACACTGCCCGAACACCACTGCACTGCCCTAAACCCTGAAACACCACCCCCTGCATGACCCCCTACACTGCCCGAACACCACTGCACTGCCCTAAACCCTAAAACACCACCCCCAGCACGACCCCCTACACTGCCCGAACACCACTGCACTGCCCTAAACCCTAAAACACCACCCCCAGCACGACCCCTTCACTGCCCGAACACCACTGCACTACCCTAAACCCTAAAACACTCCTCCCAGCACCACTCCTTACAGTACCCAAACACCACTACATTACCCTAAACCCTAAAACACTCCCCCCAGCACGACCCCCTACACTACCCGAACACCACTGCACTGCCCTAAACCCTAAAACACTCCCCCAGCACGACCCCCTACACTACCCGAACACCACTGCACTGCCCTAAACCCTAAAACACTCCCCCAGCACGACCCCCTACACTACCCAAACACCACTGCACTAGCCTAAACCCTAAAACACGACCCCCCGCACGACCCCCTACACTACCCAAACACCACTGCACTACCCTAAACCCTAAAACACGAACCCCCGCACGACCCCCTACACTACCCAAAGACCATTGCACTACCCTAAACCCTAAAACACGACCCCCCGCACGACCCCGTACACTACCCAAAGACCACTGCACTACCCTAAACCCTAAAACACGACCCCCTACACTACACAAACACCGCTGCACTACCCTAAACCCTAAAACACTACCCGCAGCACGACCCCCTACACTACCCAAACACCACTGCACTACCCTAAACCCTAAAACACTACCCCCAGCAGTACCCCTTACACTACGCAAACACCATTGCACTACCCTAAACCCTAAAACACTCCCCCCAGCACGGCTCCCTGCACTACCCAAACACCACTGCACTGCCCTAAACCCTAAATCAACCCACAGCATGACCGCTACACTACCCAAACACCACTGCACTACCCTAAACCCTAAATCTACCCCCAGCACGACCCCCTACACTACCCAAACACCACTGCACTACCCTAAACCCTAAATCTACCCTCAGCACGGCCCCTACACTACACCAACACCACTGCACTACCCTAAACCCTAAAACACTACCCCAGCACGACCCCCTACACTACCCAAACACCACTGCACTACCCTAAACCCTAAAACACTACCCCCAGCACGACCCCCTACACTACCCAAACACCACTGCACTACCCTAAACCCTAAAACACTACCCCCAGCACGACCCCCTACACTACACAAACACCACTGCACTACCCTAAACCCTAAATCTACCCCAAGCATGACCCCCTACACTACACAAACATCACTGCACTACCCTAAACCCTAAAACACTACCACCAGCACGACCCCCTACACTACACAAACACCACTGCACTACCCTAAACCCTAAAACACTACCCCCAGCACGACCCCCTACACTACACAAACACCACTGCACTACCCTAAACCCTAAAACACTACCCTCAGCATGACCCCCTACACTACCCAAACACCACTGCACTACCCTAAACCCTAGAAAAGTAACTACCACCCCATGCCCAATCCCCCTTACCTCTCACTCCTCGTGGTTCCTCTCTCCTCGTGGTTCCTGCTTCATGTCGTCTCTGAGGGGCGGTGCACGTCGTTGTGAGGAAACGGACCAGCCTCTGTTTCCTTACAACGACGTGGATCGTCTACATTTTTTTAGAACTCATGGTCATTTACCATACATACCTTTACAACAAAACTTGTTGTAAAGGCATGTGTGGTAAATGACCATGCGTTCTAAAAAAATGCATAGTAATGACTTTGCGATGTACAACGCATGCGTGGTAATGCATGCGTTGTAATGGTATTGCGAAGTAAAAAAGTCGTTGTAACGGCTGTTTACCGATCGAACTGGCCCCTGTTCTTCAGTGAGTCGTTTATTTGATAAATTAGGAGGAAGGAAAGTGCTTTTTTTACTGAAAAGTGCATTCCCGGCTGTTGTATTGTGAAAGTGTCCGCATGGCCTGGTTTCACTTCCGGTGAGAGAGTGGAAGAGTCTGTTTGGATCTAATGGGGTTCTGCTGTTGGACGGGGCCGGCGCGACACGTCATCAGAAAACACAGCTAATGGAAAGCGTTGTCCCCGAAGTGTGGAGCAGTGCCATGAGAGGTCAACGAGTGTGCGTCCCACCGCAGTATGACCGTACCGCGTGACCCATGTGCCGCCTCCAGTGTACGGAAGGCAGAAGCGGCATCCATCGCAGGTCCTCTTGAAGACCGTTGTAGCACTAATTCTACATTTTGGAACTAGGGCATTTTAACCTTGTTGTTCCTGCCAGATACAAAGAGAAGAGCCTGTGTTATTCAGTGCCCTCGTTACCTTTTCTGTGGGTAGTGGTGCTTGTCACTTCGCTGCCCCGCCGGTGCACACGACTGGGCTCCCCACCTCGTGTGCCATCTGCAGGGCCTCTGCCCTCGGATCACTGGTTTCGGTTTCTGGAGTGGCAACATAAACAGTTGCTCCCAAAGGACTAGCCTGAACACTTAGGTGAATATCCACTGCGCCAGCATTCTGCGGAAATTCTTTCCTAGCTCTCCCACGTCGACGACAATGTCATAATAGCACGGCTCCGCTCGCGACACCGTATGACGTCATAGGAGCCATAAGAGGACCTCGTCGGCGTGCTGACGTCAGTTCCACCCATTTTTTCCCTGCCACCGAGGTAAACAGGTGGACCGACACATTTTCACATGTATACATAGTATACTAAATATATATATATATATATATATATATATATATATATATATATATATATATATATATATATATATATACAAATGCATAACCAATAAAGGCATAAAGAAATAGCAACAGATCAAGCATTTCTCACTATTAAAACATAAGCATGATTAAGACATATTAAAAACATTCATGCCAAACAGTAAAAGCATCTTTTGGTAGAAACAGGTGGACAACGGGGAGGCGGGTGGAACAGTGAGGAATCCACAGGCAGATACTGTATCCACCAGAAAAGCGTTACCGAAGGTAAGTAACTTGCTCTTCTGATGGATACTTCTGCCTGTTGATTCCTCACCTTTTGAATAGAATCCTCAAGCCGTACCTCACCCGGAGGAGGGTGTCCACCTGACTAGACCAAAAATCTTGCAAAACAGATCGAGCAAAATGGCCATCTCTCCTAACCTCCGAATCCAATAATAATCGAATCATTTTTAGTCGAAATTATATTGAAAATAATACTTTAAAAATATTTTTATTAATAAATTTAGACAAACACTTAAAGGAAAACTTTTATTTATAATTAATTTAAAGATATTTCATACTTTACAAATTACGCCGAAGTCGCGACCCCAGCGATACTAAAGGGGATGATGGACGGAGCGTTAGAGCAAATCAAACACTCACCCCCAGTCAACTGATCTGGGTTTAATCCATCATCATTCTTTAGCTCACTCCACCACCCCAGTTCAGACATGGCCATATGCAAATCAGTCTGACCCTGTGCCTCATGGGAACAGTCCAGCCCGAACTGCCAAGCCATGTCTTCCTGGACCGGAAACAAGCATCCTGGGACCGGTTTCGGGTTCAAAACCCTCATCAGCCAGGCTATCTTGAATCCAGTGGCAAAGTGAGCAAGGGACCCACGTCTGGGCATACCCTGCCAACTTAGGGCGAACAAAGCGATACCAAAGGGGATGATGGACGGAGCGTTAGAGCAAATCAAACATTCACCCCCAGTCAACTGATCTGGGTTTAATCCATCATCATTCTTTAGCTCACTCCACCACCCCAGTTCAGACATGGCCATATGCAAATCAGTCTGACCCTGTGCCTCATGGGAACAGTCCAGCCCAAACTGCCAAGCCATGTCTTCCCTGGACCGGAAACAAGCATCCTGGGACCGGTTTCGGGTTCAAAACCTTCATCAGCCAGGCTATCTTGAATCCAGTTCCAAAGTGAGCAAGGGACCCACGTCTGGGCATACCCTGCCAACTAAGGGCGAAAAAAGCGATACCAAAGGGGATGATGGACGGAGCGTTTGAGCTAATCAAACACTCACCCCCAGTCAACTGATCTGGGTTTAATCCATCATCATTCTTTAGCTCACTCCACCACCACAGTTCAGACGTGGCCACATGCAAATCAGTCTGACCCTGTGCCTCATGGGAACAGTCCAGCCCGAACTGCCAAGCCATGTCTTCCCTGGACCGGAAACAAGCATCCTGGGACCGGCTTCGGGTTCAAAACCTTCATCAGCCAGGCTATCTTGAATCCAGTGGCAAAGTGAGCAAGGGACCCACGTCTGGGCATACCCTGCCAACTTAGGGCGAACAAAGCGATACCAAAGGGGATGATGGACGGAGCGTTAGAGCAAATCAAACACTCACCCCCAGTCAACTGATCTGGGTTTAATCCATCATCATTCTTTAGCTCACTCCACCACCCCAGTTCAGACATGGCCATATGCAAATCAGTCTGACCCTGTGCCTCATGGGAACAGTCCAGCCCGAACTGCCAAGCCATGTCTTCCCTGGACCGGAAACAAGCATCCTGGGACCGGTTTCGGGTTCAAAACCCTCATCAGCCAGGCTATCTTGAATCCAGTGGCAAAGTGAGCAAGGGACCCATGTCTGGGCATACCCTGCCAACTTAGGGCGAACAAAGCGATACCAAAGGGGATGATGGACGGAGCGTTAGAGCAAATCAAACACTCACCCCCAGTCAACTGATCTGGGTTTAATCCATCATCATTCTTTAGCTCACTCCACCACCACAGTTCAGACATGGCCACATGCAAATCAGTCTGACCCTGTGCCTCATGGGAACAGTCCAGCCCGAACTGCCAAGCCATGTCTTCCCTGGACCGGAAACAAGCATCCTGGGACCGGTTTCTGGCTATTCAGCCGTCATCAGCCAGGCTAGCTTGAATCCAGTGGCAAAGTGAGCAAGGGACCCACGTCTGGGCATACCCTGCCAACTAAGGGCGAAAAAGCGATACCAAAGGGGATGATGGACGGAGCGTTTGAGCTAATCAAACACTCACCCCCAGTCAACTGATCTGGGTTTAATCCATCATCATTCTTTAGCTCACTCCACCACCCCAGTTCAGACATGGCCATATGCAAATCAGTCTGACCCTGTGCCTCATGGGAACAGTCCAGCCCGAACTGCCAAGCCATGTCTTCCCTGGACCGGAAACAAGCATCCTGGGACCGGTTTCGGGTTCAAAACCCTCATCAGCCAGGCTATCTTGAATCCAGTGGCAAAGTGAGCAAGGGACCCACGTCTGGGCATACCCTGCCAACTTAGGGCGAACAAAGCGATACCAAAGGGGATGATGGAAGGACCGTTAGAGCAAATCAAACACTCACCCCCAGTCAACTGATCTGGGTTTAATCCATCATCATTCTTTAGCTCACTCCACCACCCCAGTTCAGACATGGCCATATGCAAATCAGTCTGACCCTGTGCCTCATGGGAACAGTCCAGCCCGAACTGCCAAGCCATGTCTTCCCTGGACCGGAAACAAGCATCCTGGGACCGGTTTCGGGTTCAAAACCCTCATCAGCCAGGCTATCTTGAATCCAGAGGCAAAGTGAGCAAGGGACCCACGTCTGGGCATACCCTGCCAACTTAGGGCGAACAAAGTGATACCAAAGGGGATGATGGACGGAGCGTTAGAGCAAATTAAAACACTCACCCCCAGTCAACTGATCTGGGTTTAATCCATCATCATTCTTTAGCTCACTCCACCACCCCAGTTCAGACATGGCCATATGCAAATCAGTCTGACCCTGTGCCTCATGGGAACAGTCCAGCCCGAACTGCCAAGCCATGTCTTCCCTGGACCGGAAACAAGCATCCTGGGACCGGTTTCGGGTTCAAAACCCTCATCAGCCAGGCTATCTTGAATCCAGTGGCAAAGTGAGCAAGGGACCCACGTCTGGGCATACCCTGCCAACTTAGGGCGAACAAAGCGATACCAAAGAGGATGATGGACGGAGCGTTAGAGCAAATCAAACACTCACCCCCAGTCAACTGATCTGGGTTTAATCCATCATCATTCTTTAGCTCACTCCACCACCCCAGTTCAGACATGGCCATATGCAAATCAGTCTGACCCTGTGCCTCATGGGAACAGTCCAGCCCAAAATGCCAAGCCATGTCTTCCTGGACCGGAAACAAGCATCCTGGGACCGGTTTCGGTTCAAAACCCTCATCAGCCAGGCTATCTTGAATCCAGTGGCAAAGTGAGCAAGGGACCCACGTCTGGGCATACCCTGCCAACTTAGGGCGAACAAAGCGTATACCAAAGGGGATGATGGACGGAGCGTTAGAGCAAATCAAACACTCACCCCAGTCAACTGATCTGGGTTTAATCCATCATCATTCTTTAGCTCACTCCACCACCCCAGTTCAGACATGGCCATATGCAAATCAGTCTGACCCTGTGCCTCATGGGAACAGTCCAGCCCGAACTGCCAAGCCATGTCTTCCCTGGACCGGAAACAAGCATCCTGGGACCGGTTTCGGGTTCAAAACCCTCATCAGCCAGGCTATCTTGAATCCAGTGGCAAAGTGAGCAAGGGACCCACGTCTGGGCATACTATGCCAACTTAGGGCGAACAAAGCGATACCAAAGGGGATGATGGACGGAGCGTTAGAGCAAATCAAACACTCACCCCCAGTTAACTGATCTGGGTTTAATCCATCATCATTCTTTAGCTCACTCCACCACCCCAGTTCCGACATGGCCATATGCAAATCAGTCAGACCCTGTGCCTCATGGGAACAGTCCAGCCCAAACTGCCAAGCCATGTCTTCCCTGGACTGGAAACAAGCATCCTGGGACCGGTTTCGGGTTCAAAACCCTCATCAGCCAGGCTATCTTGAATCCAGTGGCAAAGTGAGCAAGGGACCCACGTCTGGGCATACCCTGCCAACTAAGGGCGAAAAAAGCGATACCAAAGGGGATGATGGACGGAGCGTTTGAGCTAATCAAACACTCACCCCCAGTCAACTGATCTGGGTTTAATCCATCATCATTCTTTAGCTCTCTCCACCACCCCAGTTCAGACGTGGCCACATGCAAATCAGTCTGACCCTGTGCCTCATGGGAACAGTCCAGCCCGAACTGCCAAGCCATGTCTTCCCTGGACCGGAAACAAGCATCCTGGGACCGGCTTCTGGCTATTCAGCCGTCATCAGCCAGGCTAGCTTGAATCCAGTGGCAAAGTGAGCAAGGGACCCACATCTGGCCATACCCTGCCAACTAAGGGCGTAAAAGCGATACCAAAGGGGATGATGGACGGAGCGTTTGAGCTAATCAAACACTCACCCCCAGTCAACTGATCTGGGTTTAATCCATCATCATTCTTTAGCTCACTCCACCACCCCAGTTCAGACATGGCCATATGCAAATCAGTCTGACCCTGTGCCTCATGGGAACAGTCCAGCCCGAACTGCCAAGCCATGTCTTCCCTGGACCGGAAACAAGCATCCTGGGACCGGTTTCGGGTTCAAAACCCTCATCAGCCAGGCTATCTTGAATCCAGTGGCAAAGTGAGCAAGGGACCCACGTCTGGGCATACCCTGCCAACTTAGGGCGAACAAAGCGATACCTAAGGGGATGATGGAAGGACCGTTAGAGCAAATCAAACACTCACTCCCAGTCAACTGATCTGGGTTTAATCCATCATCATTCTTTAGCTCACTCCACCACCCCAGTTCAGACATGGCCATATGCAAATCAGTCTGACCCTGTGCCTCATGGGAACAGTCCAGCCCGAACTGCCAAGCCATGTCTTCCCTGGACCGGAAACAAGCATCCTGGGACCGGTTTCGGGTTCAAAACCCTCATCAGCCAGGCTATCTTGAATCCAGTGGCAAAGTGAGCAAGGGACCCATGTATGGGCATACCCTGCCAACTTAGGGCGAACAAAGCGATACCAAAGGGGATGATGGACGGAGCGTTAGAGCAAATCAAACACTCACCCCCAGTCAACTGATCCGGGTTTAATCCATCTTCATTCTTTAGCTCACTCCACCACCCCAGTTCAGACATGGCCATATTCAAATCAGTCTGACCCTGTGCCTCATGGGAACAGTCCAGCCCGAACTGCCAAGCCATGTCTTCCCTGGACCGGAAACAAACATCCTGGGACCGGTTTCGGGTTCAAAACCCTCATCAGCCAGGCTATCTTGAATCCAGTGGCAAAGTGAGCAAGGGACCCACGTCTGGGCATACCCTGCCAACTTAGGGCGAACAAAGCGATACCAAAGGGGATGATGGACGGAGCGTTAGAGCAAATCAAACACTCACCCCCAGTCAACTGATCTGGGTTTAATCCATCATCATTCTTTAGCTCACTCCACCACCCTAGTTCAGACATGGCCATATGCAAATCAGTCTGACCCTGTGCCTCATGGGAACAGTCCAGCCCGAACTGCCAAGCCATGTCTTCCCTGGACCGGAAACAAGCATCCTGGGACCGGTCTCGGGTTCAAAACCCTCATCAGCCAGGCTATCTTGAATCCAGTGGCAAAGTGAGCAAGGGACCCACGTCTGGGCATACCCTGCCAACTTAGGGCGAACAAAGCGATACCAAAGGGGATGATGGACGGAGAGTTAGAGCAAATCAAACACTCACCCCCAGTCAACTGATCTGGGTTTAATCCATCATCATTCTTTAGCTCACTCCACCACGCCAGTTCAGACATGGCCATATACAAATCAGTCTGACCCTGTGCCTCATGGGAACAGTCCAGCCCGAACTGCCAAGCCATGTCTTCCCTGGACCGAAAACAAGCATCCTAGGACCGGTTTCGGGTTCAAAACCCTCATCAGCCAGGCTATCTTGAATCCAGTGGCAAAGTGAGCAAGGGACCCACGTCTGGGCATACCCTGCCAACTTAGGGCGAACAAAGCGATACCAAAGGGGATGATGGACGGAGCGTTAGAGCAAATCAAACACTCACCCCCAGTCAACTGATCTGGGTTTAATCCATCATCATTCTTTAGCTCACTCCACCACCCCAGTTCAGACATGGCCATATGCAAATCAGTCTGACCCTGTGCCTCATGGGAACAGTCCAGCCCGAACTGCCAAGCCATGTCTTTCCTGGACCGGAAACAAGCATCCTGGGACCGGTTTCGGGTTCAAAACCCTCATCAACCAGGCTATCTTGAATCCAGTGGCAAAGTGAGCAAGGGACCCACGTCTGGGCATACCCTGCCAACTTAGGGCGAACAAAGCGATGCCAAAGGGGATGATGGACGGAGCGTTAGAGCAAATCAAACACTCACCCCCAGTCAACTGATCTGGGTTTAATCCATCATCATTCTTTAGCTCACTCCACCACCCCAGTTCAGACATGGCCATATGCAAATCAGTCTGACCCTGTGCCTCATGGGAACAGTCCAGCCCGAACTGCCAAGCCATGACTTCCCTGGACCGGAAACAAGCATCCTGGGACCGGTTTCGGGTTCAAAACCCTCATCAGCCAGGCTATCTTGAATCCAGTGGCAAAGTGAGCAAGGGACTAAGGGCGAAAAAAGCGATACCAAAGGGGATGGTGGACGGAGCGTTAGAGCAAATCAAACACTCACCCCCAGTCAACTGATCTGGGTTTAATCCATCATCATTCTTTAGCTCACTCCACCACCCCAGTTCAGACATGGCCATATGCAAATCAGTCTGACCCTGTGCCTCATGGGAACAGTCCAGCACGAACTGCCAAGCCATGTCTTCCCTGGACCGGAAACAAGCATCTTGGGACCGGTTTCGGGTTCAAAACCCTCATCAGCCAGGCTATCTTGAATCCAGTGGCAAAGTGAGCTAGGGACCCACGTCTGGGCATACCCTGCCAACTTAGGGCGAACAAAGCGATACCAAAGGGGATGATGGAAGGACCGTTAGAGCAAATCAAACACTCACCCCCAGTCAACTGATCTGGGTTTAATCCATCATCATTCTTTAGCTCACTCCACCACCCCAGTTCAGACATGGCCATATGCAAATCAGTCTGACCCTGTGCCTCATGGGAACAGTCCAGCCCGAACTGCCAAGCCATGTCTTCCCTGGACCGGAAACAAGCATCCTGGGACCGGTTTCGGGTTCAAACTAGGAAGTCAGGGAAGACATGGCTTGGCAGTTCGGGCTGGACTGTTCCCATGAGGCACAGGGTCAGACTGATTTGCATGTGGCCACGTCTGAACTGGGGTGGTGGAGTGAGCTAAAGAATGATGATGGATTAAACCCATATCAGTTGACTGGGGGTGAGTGTTTGATTAGCTCAAACGCTCCGTCCATCATCCCCT